>CAWUFW010011108.1:0-640542 GCA_963921515.1 Calotriton arnoldi
AAGTCATCAGGGGTTGCTGAAATGGTCCCAAGTCTTCACAGGTCACAGTACCTCTCCACAGGCACACAGGTGCATCCCAAGAGAGCTCGTTAGCTCGTTGGCTCAAGGGAGCCTTTTAAACACAGGGGGGGAGGGAGCACACTGCCTCTCATCCCAGCACAGTTCACCCCATTGCATCCTGGTAAATGCAGTGCGCTTACTTTCAAAGTTGCTGTAGTCTTTCACCAAAGTTGGTGCAGGTAGTGCTGTTATCTCTAGACATGTGTTTCTTTGTTTAGCCCGTCATCAGTAGAGAGCAAAAGTTAATAAGAAGCAGAGAAAAGTCATCAGGGGTTGCTGAAATGGTGCCCAAGTCTTCACAGGTCACAGTACTCCTCTCCACAGGCACACAGGTGCATCCCAGGAGAGCTCGCTCAGCTCGTTGGCTCAAGGGAGCCTTTAAACACAGGGGGGGAGCACACTGCGTCTCATCCCAGCAACAGTTCACCCCATTGCATCCTGGTAAATGCAGTACGCTTACTTTCAAAGTTGCTGTAGTCTTTCACCAAAGTTGGTGCAGGGTAGTGCTGTTATCTCTAGACACGTGTTTCTGGGTTTAGCCCGTCATCACTAGAGAGCAAAAGTTAATAAGAAGCAGAGAAAAGTCATCAGGGGTTGCTGAAATGGTGCCCAAGTCTTCACAGGACACAGTACCTCTCCACAGGCACACAGGTGCATCCCAGGAGAGCTCGTTAGCTCGTTGGCTCAAGGGAGCCTTTAAAACACAGGGGGGGAGGGAGCACACTGCCTCTCATCCCAGCACAGTTCACCCCATTGCATCCTGGTAAATGCAGTGCGCTTACTTTCAAAGTTGCTGTAGTCTTTCACCAAAGTTGGTGCAGGTAGTGCTGTTATCTCTAGACACGTGTTTCTGGGTTTAGCCCGTCATCAGTAGAGAGCAAAAGTTAATAAGAAGCAGAGAAAAGTCATCAGGGGTTGCTGAAATCGTGCCCAAGTCTTCACAGGTCACAGTACCTCTCCACAGGCACACAGGTGCATCCCCAGAGAGCTCGCCAGCTCGTTGGCTCAAGTGTAGCCTTTAAACACAGGGGAGGGAGCACACTGCATCTCATCCCAGCACAGTTCACCCCATTGCATCCTGGGTAAATGCAGTACGCTTACTTTCAAAGTTGCTGTAGTCTTTCACCAAAGTTGGTGCAGGTAGTGCTGTTATCTCTAGACATGTGTTTCTTGTTTAGCCCGTCATCAGTAGAGAGCAAAAGTTAATAAGAAGCAGAGAAAAGTCATCAGGGGTTGCTGAAATGGTGCCCAAGTCTTCACAGGTCACAGTACCTCTCCACAGTCACACAGGTGCATCCCAGGAGAGCTCGTCATCTCAAGGGAGCCTTTTAAACACAGGGGGGGGAGGGAGCACACTGCCTCTCATCCCAGCACAGTTCACCCCATTGCATCCTGGTAAATGCAGTACGCTTACTTTCAAAGTTGCTGTAGTCTTTCACCAAAGTTGGTGCAGGTAGTGCTGTTATCTCTAGACACGTGTTTCTGGGTTTAGCCCGTCATCAGTAGAGAGCAAAAGTTAATAAGAAGCAGAGAAAAGTCATATGGGGTTGCAGAAATGGTGCCCAAGTCTTCACAGTCACAGTACCTCTCCACAGGCACACAGGTGCATCCCAGGAGAGCTCGTCAGCTCGTTGGCTCAAGGGAGCCTTTTAAACACAGAGGGGGAGGGAGCACACTGCCTCTCATCCCAGCACAGTTCACCCCATTGCATCCTGGTAACTGCAGTACGCTTACTTTCAAAGTTGCTGTAGTCTTTCACCAAAGTTGGTGCAGGTAGTGCTGTTATCTCTAGACACGTGTTTCTGGGTTTAGCCCATCATCAGTAGAGAGCAAAAGTTAATAAGAAGCAGAGAAAAGTCATCAGGGGTTGCTGAAATGGTGCCCAAGTCTTCACAGTCACAGTACCTCTCCACAGGCACACAGGTGCATCCCAGGAGAGCTCGTCAGCTCGTTGGCTCAAGGGAGCCTTTTAAACACAGGGGGGGAGGGAGCACACTGCCTCTCATCCCAGCACAGTTCACCCCATTGCATCCTGGTAAATGCAGTACGCTTACTTTCAAAGTTGCTGTAGTCTTTCACCAAAGTTGGTGCAGGTAGTGCTGTTATCTCTAGACACGTGTTTCTGGGTTTAGCCCGTCATCAGTAGAGAGCAAAAGTTAATAAGAAGCAGAGAAAAGTCATCAGGGGTTGCTGAAATGGTGCCCAAGTCTTCACAGGTCACAGTACCTCTGCACAGGCACACAGGTGCCTCCCAGGAGAGCTTGTCAGCTCGTTGGCTCAAGGGAGCCTTTTAAACACAGGGGGGGAGGGAGCACACTGCCTCTCATCCCAGCACAGCTCACCCCATTGCATCCTGGTAAATGCAGTACGCTTACTTTCAAAGTTGCTGTAGTCTTTCACCAAAGTTGGTGCAGGTAGTGCTGTTATCTCTAGACACGTGTTTCTGGGTTTAGCCCATCATCAGTAGAGAGCAAAAGTTAATAAGAAGCAGAGAAAAGTCATCAGGGGTTGCTGAAATGGTGCCCAAGTCTTCACAGCTCACAGTACCTCTCCACAGGCACACAGGTGCATCCCAGGAGAGCTCGTCAGCTCGTTGGCTCAAGGGAGCCTTTTAAACACAGGGGGGGAGGGAGCACACTGCCTCTCATCCCAGCACAGTTCACCCCATTGCATCCTGGTAAATGCAGTGCGCTTACTTTCAAAGTTGCTGTAGTCTTTCACCAAAGATGGTGCAGGTAGTGCTGTTATCTCTAGACACGTGTTTCTGGGTTTAGCCCGTCATCACTAGAGAGCAAAAGTTAATAAGAAGCAGAGAAAAGTCATCAGGGGTTGCTGAAATGGTGCCCAAGTCTTCACAGGTCACAGTACCTCTCCACAGGCACACAGGTGCATCCCAGGAGAGCTCGTCAGCTCGTTGGCTCAAGGGAGCCTTTTAAACACAGGGGGGGAGGGAGCACACTGCCTCTCATCCCAGCACAGTTCACCCCATTGCATCCTGGTAAATGCAGTACGCTTACTTTCAAAGTTGCAGTAGTCTTTCACCAAAGTTGGTGCAGGTAGTGCTGTTATCTCTAGACATGTGTTTCTGGGTTTAGCCCGTCATCAGTAGAGAGCAAAAGTTAATAAGAAGCAGAGAAAAGTCATCAGGGGTTGCTGAAATGGTGCCCAAGTCTTCACAGGTCACAGTACCTCTCCACAGGTACACAGGTGCATCCCAGGAGAGCTCGTCAGCTCAAGGGAGCCTTTTAAACACAGTGGGGGAGGGAGCACACTGCCTCTCATCCCAGCACAGTTCACCCCATTGCATCCTGGTAAATGCAGTACGCTTACTTTCAAAGTTGCTGTAGTCTTTCACCAAAGTTGGTGCAGGTAGTGCTGTTATCTCTAGACACGTGTTTCTGGGTTTAGCCCGTCATCAGTAGAGAGAAAAAGTTAATAAGAAGCAGAGAAAAGTCATCAGGGGTTGCTGAAATGGTGCCCAAGTCTTCACAGGTCACAGTACCTCTCCACAGGCACACAGGTGCATCCCAGGAGAGCTGCGTCAGCTCGTTGGCTCAAGGTAGCCTTTTAAACACAGGGGGAGCACACTGCGTCTCATCCCAGCACATTTCACCCCATTGCATCCTGGTAAATGCAGTACGCTTACTTTCAAAGTTGCTGTAGTCTTTCACAAAAGATGGTGCAGGTAGTGCTGTTATCTCTAGACACGTGTTTCTGGGTTTAGCCCGTCATCACTAGAGAGCAAAAGTTAATAAGAAGCAGAGAAAAGTCATCAGGGGTTGCTGAAATGGTGCCCAAGTCTTCACAGGACACAGTACCTCTCCACAGGCACACAGGTGCATCCCAGGAGAGCTCGTTAGCTCGTTGGCTCAAGGGAGCCTTTAAAACACAGGGGGGGAGGGAGCACACTGCCTCTCATCCCAGCACAGTTCACCCCATTGCATCCTGGTAAATGCAGTACGCTTACTTTCAAAGTTGCTGTAGTCTTTCACCAAAGTTGGTGCAGGTAGTGCTGTTATCTCTAGACACGTGTTTCTGGGTTTAGCCCGTCATCAGTAGAGAGCAAAAGTTAATAAGAAGCAGAGAAAAGTCATCAGGGGTTGCTGAAATGGTGCCCAAGTCTTCACAGGTCACAGTACTCTCCACAGGCACACAGCTGCATCCCAGGAGAGCTCGTCAGCTCGTTGGCTCAAGGTAGCCTTTTAAACACAGGGGGGGAGGGAGCACACTGCCTCTCATCCCAGCACAGTTCACCCCATTGCATCCTGGTAAATGCAGTACGCTTACTTTCAAAGTTGCTGTAGTCTTTCACCAAAGTTGGTGCAGGTAGTGCTGTTAACTCTAGACATGTGTTTCTTTGTTTAGCCCGTCATCAGTAGAGAGCAAAAGTTAATAAGAAGCAGAGAAAAGTCATCAGGGGTTGCTGAAATGGTGCCCAAGTCTTCACAGGTCACAGTACCTCTCCACAGTCACACAGGTGCATCCCAGGAGAGCTCGTCAGCTCAAGGGAGCCTTTTAAACACAGGGGGGAGGGAGCACACTGCCTCTCATCCCAGCACAGTTCACCCCATTGCATCCTGGTAAATGCAGTTACGCCACTTTCAAAGTTGCTGTAGTCTTTCACCAAAGTTGGTGCAGGTAGCGCTGTTATCTCTAGACATGTGTTTCTGGGTTTAGCCCGTCATCAGTAGAGAGCAAAGTTAATAAGAAGCAGAGAAAAGTCATATGGGGTTGCTGAAATGGTGCCCAAGTCTTCACAGTCACAGTACTCTCTCCACAGGCACACAGGTGCATCCCAGGAGAGCCTGGTCAGCTCGTTGGCTCAAGGGAGCCTTTTAAACACAGGGGGAGGGAGCACACTGCCTCTCATCCCAGCACAGTTCACCCCATTGCATCCTGGTAAATGCAGTACGCTTACTTTCAAAGTTGCTGTAGTCTTTCACCAAAGTTGGTGCAGGTAGTGCTGTTATCTCTAGACACGTGTTTCTGGGTTTAGCCCGTCATCAGTAGAGAGCAAAAGTTAATAAGAAGCAGAGAAAAGTCATCAGGGGTTGCTGAAATGGTGCCCAAGTCTTCACAGGTCACAGTACCTCTCCACAGGCACACAGGTGCATCCCAAGAGAGCTCGTCAGCTCGTTGGCTCAAGGGAGCATTTTAAACACAGGGGAGGGGAGCACACTGCCTCTCATCCCAGCACAGCTCACCCCATTGCATCCTGGTAAATGCAGTACGCTTACTTTCAAAGTTGCTGTAGTCTTTCACCAAAGTTGGTGCAGGTAGTGCTGTTATCTCTAGACACGTGTTTCTGGGTTTAGCCCGTCATGAGTAGATAGCAAAAGTTAATAAGAAGCAGAGAAAAGTCATCAGGGGTTGCTGAAATGGTGCCCAAGTCTTCACAGGTCAAAGTACCTCTCCACAGGCACACAGGTGCATCCCAGGAGCTCGTCAGCTCGTTGGCTCAAGGGAGCCTTTTAAACACAGAGGGGAGGGAGCACACTGCTCTCATCCCAGCACAGTTCACCCCATTGCATCCTGGTAAATGCAGTGCGCTTACTTTCAAAGTTGCTGTAGTCTTTCACCAAAGTTGGTGCAGGTAGTGCTGTTATCTCTAGACACGTGTTTCTGGGTTTAGCCCGTCATCAGTAGAGAGCAAAAGTTAATAAGAAGCAGAGAAAAGTCATCAGGGGTTGCTGAAATGGTGCCCAAGTCTTCACAGGTCACAGTACCTTCCACAGGCACACAGGTGCATCTCAGGAGAGCTCGTCAGCTCATTGGCTCAAGGTAGCCTTTTAAACACAGGGGGGGGGGGAGCACACTGCCTCTCATCCCAGCACAGTTCACCCCATTGCATCCTGGTAAATGCAGTACGCTTACTTTCAAAGTTGCTGTAGTCTTTCACCAAAGTTGGTGCAGGTAGTGCTGTTATCTCTAGACACGTGTTTCTGGGTTTAGCCCGTCATCAGTAGAGAGCAAAAGTTAATAAGAAGCAGAGAAAAGTCATCAGGGGTTGCTGAAATGGTGCCCAAGTCTTCACAGGTCACAGTACCTCTCCACAGGCACACAGGTGCATCCCAAGAGAGCTCGTTAGCTCGTTGGCTCAAGGGAGCCTTTTAAACACAGGGGGGGAGGGAGCACACTGCCTCTCATCCCAGCACAGTTCACCCCATTGCATCCTGGTAAATGCAGTACGCTTACTTTCAAAGTTGCTGTAGTCTTTCACCAAAGTTGGTGCAGGTAGTGCTGTTATCTCTAGACACGTGTTTCTGGGTTTAGCCCGTCATCAGTAGAGAGCAAAAGTTAATAAGAAGCAGAGAAAAGTCATCAGGGGTTGCTGAAATGGTGCCCAAGTCTTCACAGGTCACAGTACCTCTCCACTGGCACACAGGTGCATCCCAGGAGAGCTCGTCAGCTCGTTGGCTCAAAGGAGCCTTTTAAACACAGGGGGGGAGGGAGCACACTGCCTCTCATCCCAGCACAGTTCACCAAATTGCATCCTGGTAAATGCAGTACGCTTACTTTCAAAGTTGCTGTAGTCTTTCACCAAAGTTGGTGCAGGTAGTGCTGTTATCTCTAGACATGTGTTTCTGGGTTTAGCCCGTCATCAGTAGAGAGCAAAAGTTAATAAGAAGCAGAGAAAAGTCATCAGGGGTTGCTGAAATGGTGCCCAAGTCTTCACAGGTCACAGTACCTCTCCACAGGCACACAGGTGCATCCCAGGAGAGCTCGTCAGCTCGTTGGCTCAAGGGAGCCTTTTAAACACAGGGGGAGGGAGCACACTGCCTCTCATCCCAGCACAGTTCACCCCATTGCATCCTGGTAAATGCAGTACGCTTACTTTCAAAGTTGCTGTAGTCTTTCACCAAAGTTGGTGCAGGTAGTGCTGTTATCTCTAGACACGTGTTTCTGGGTTTAGCCCGTCATCAGTAGAGAGCAAAAGTTAATAAGAAGCAGAGAAAAGTCATCAGGGGTTGCTGAAATGGTGCCCAAGTCTTCACAGGTCACAGTACCTCTCCACAGGCACACAGGTGCATCCCAGGAGAGCTCGTCCAGCTCGTTGGCTCAAGGGAGCCTTTAAACACAGGGGGAGGGAGCACACTGCCTCTCATCCCAGCACAGTTCACCCCATTGCATCCTGGTAAATGCAGTACGCTTACTTTCAAAGTTGCTGTAGTCTTTCACCAAAGTTGGTGCAGGTAGTGCTGTTATCTCTAGACACGTGTTTCTGGGTTTAGCCTGTCATCAGTAGAGAGCAAAAGTTAATAAGAAGCAGAGAAAAGTCATCAGGGTTGCTGAAATGGTGCCCAAGTCTTCACAGGTCACAGTACCTCTCCACAAGCACACAGGTGCATCCCAGGAGAGCTCGTCAGCTCGTTGGCTCAAGGGAGCCTTTTAAACAGAGGGGGGGAGGGAGCACACTGCCTCTCATCCCAGCACAGTTCACCCCATTGCATCCTGGTAAATGCAGTGCGCTTACTTTCAAAGTTGCTGTAGTCTTTCACCAAAGTTGGTGCAGGTAGTGCTGTTATCTCTAGACACGTGTTTCTGGGTTTAGCCCGTCATCAGTAGAGAGCAAAAGTTAATAAGAAGCAGAGAAAAGTCATCAGGGGTTGCTGAAATGGTGCCCAAGTCTTCACAGGTCACAGTACCTCTCCACAGGCACACAGGTGCATCCCAGGAGAGCTCGTTAGCTCGTTGGCTCAAGGGAGCCTTTTAAACACAGGGGGGGAGGGAGCACACTGCCTCTCATCCCAGCACAGTTCAACCCATTGCATCCTGGTAAATGCAGTACGCTTACTTTCAAAGTTGCTGTAGTCTTTCACCAAAGTTGGTGCAGGTAGTGCTGTTATCTCTAGACACGTGTTTCTGGGTTTAGCCCGTCAACAGTAGAGAGCAAAAGTTAATAAGAAGCAGAGAAAAGTCATCAGGGTTGCTGAAATGGTGCCCAAGTCTTCACAGGTCACAGTACCTCTCCACAGGCACACAGGTGCATCCCAGGAGAGCTCGTCAGCTCGTTGGCTCAAGGGAGCCTTTTAAACACAGGGGAGGAGGGAGCACACTGCCTCTCATCCCAGCACAGTTCACCCCATTGCATCCTGGTAAATGCAGTACGCTTACTTTCAAAGTTGCTGTAGTCTTTCACCAAAGTTGGTGCAGGTAGTGCTGTTATCTCTAGACATGTGTTTCTGGGTTTAGCCCGTCATCAGTAGAGAGCAAAAGTTAATAAGAAGCAGAGAAAAGTCATCAGGGGTTGCTGAAATGGTGCCCAAGTCTTCACAGGTCACAGTACCTCTCCACAGGCACACAGGTGCATCCCAGGAGAGCTCGTCAGCGCAAGGGAGCCTTTTAAACACAGGGGGGGAGGGAGCACACTGCCTCTCATCCCAGCACAGTTCACCCCATTGCATCCTGGTAAATGCAGTACGCTTACTTTCAAAGTTGCTGTAGTCTTTCACCAAAGTTGGTGCAGGTAGTGCTGTTATCTCTAGACACGTGTTTCTGGGTTTAGCCCGTCATCAGTAGAGAGCAAAAGTTAATAAGAAGCAGAGAAAAGTCATCAGGGGTTGCTGAAATGGTGCCCAAGTCTTCACAGGTCACAGTACCTCTCCACAGGCACACAGGTGCATCCCAGGAGAGCTCGTCAGCTCGTTGGCTCAAGGGAGCCTTTTAAACACAGGGGGGAGGGAGCACACTGCCTCTCATCCCAGCACAGTTCACCCCATTGCATCCTGGTAAATGCAGTACGCTTACTTTCAAAGTTGCTGTAGTCTTTCACCAAAGTTGGTGCAGGTAGTGCTGTTATCTCTAGACACGTGTTTCTGGGTTTAGCCTGTCATCAGTAGAGAGCAAAAGTTAATAAGAAGCAGAGAAAAGTCATCAGGGGTTGCTGAAATGGTGCCCAAGTCTTCACAGAACACAGTACCTCTCCACAGGCACACAGGTGCTTCCTAGGAGAGCTCATCAGCTCGTTGGCTCAAGGGAGCCTTTTAAACACAATGGGGGAGGGAGCACACTGCCTCTCATCCCAGCACAGTTCACCCCATTGCATCCTGGTAAATGCAGTGCGCTTACTTTCAAAGTTGCTGTAGTCTTTCACCAAAGTTGGTGCAGGTAGTGCTGTTATCTCTAGACACGTGTTTCTGGGTTTAGCCCGTCATCAGTAGAGAGCAAAAGTTAATAAGAAGCAGAGAAAAGTCATCAGGGGTTGCTGAAATGGTGCCCAAGTCTTCACAGGTCACAGTACCTCTCCACAGGCACACAGGTGCATCCCAGGAGAGCTCATCAGCTCGTTGGCTCAAGGTAGCCTTTTAAACACAGGGAGGAGCACACTGCGTCTCATCCCAGCACATTTCACCCCATTGCATCCTGGTAAATGCAGTACGCTTACTTTCAAAGTTGCTGTAGTCTTTCACCAAAGTTGGTGCAGGTAGTGCTGTTATCTCTAGACACGTGTTTCTGGGTTTAGCCCGTCATCACTAGAGAGCAAAAGTTAATAAGAAGCAGAGAAAAGTCATCAGGGGTTGCTGAAATGGTGCCCAAGTCTTCACAGGACACAGTACCTCTCCACAGGCACACAGGTGCATCCCAGGAGAGCTCGTTAGCTCGTTGGCTCAAGGGAGCCTTTAAAACACAGGGGGGGAGGAAGCACACTGCCTCTCATCCCAGCACAGTTCACCCCATTGCATCCTGGTAAATGCAGTACGCTTACTTTCAAAGTTGCTGTAGTCTTTCACCAAAGTTGGTGCAGGTAGTGCTGTTATCTCTAGACACGTGTTTCTGGGTTTAGCCCGTCATCAGTAGAGAGCAAAAGTTAATAAGAAGCAGAGAAAAGTCATCAGGGGTTGCTGAAATGGTGCCCAAGTCTTCACAGGTCACAGTACCTCTCCACAGGCACACAGGTGCATCCCAGGAGAGCTCATCAGCTCGTTGGCTCAAGGGTAGCCTTTTAAACACAGGGGAGGGAGCACACTGCCTCTCATCCCAGCACAGTTCACCCCATTGCATCCTGGTAAATGCAGTACGCTTACTTTCAAAGTTGCTGTAGTCTTTCACCAAAGTTGGTGCAGGTAGTGCTGTTATCTCTAGACATGTGTTTCTTGGTTTAGCCCGTCATCAGTAGAGAGCAAAAGTTAATAAGAAGTAGAGAAAAGTCATCAGGGGTTGCTGAAATGGTGCCCAAGTCTTCACAGGTCACAGTACCTCTCCACAGTCACACAGGTGCATCCCAGGAGAGCTCGTCAGCTCGTTGGCTCAAGGTAGCCTTTTAAACACAGGGGGGGAGGGAGCACACTGCCTCTCATCCCAGCACAGTTCACCCCATTGCATCCTGGTAAATGCAGTACGCTTACTTTCAAAGTTGCTGTAGTCTTTCACCAAAGTTGGTGCAGGTAGTGCTGTTATCTCTAGACACGTGTTTCTGGGTTTAGCCCGTCATCAGTAGAGAGCAAAAGTTAATAAGAAGCAGAGAAAAGTCATATGGGGTTGCTGAAATGGTGCCCAAGTCTTCACAGTCACAGTACCTCTCCACAGGCACACAGGTGCATCCCAGGAGAGCTCGTCAGCTCGTTGGCTCAAGGGAGCCTTTTAAACACAGGGGGGGAGGGAGCACACTGCCTCTCATCCCAGCACAGTTCACCCCATTGCATCCTGGTAAATGCAGTACGCTTACTTTCAAAGTTGCTGTAGTCTTTCACCAAAGTTGGTGCAGGTAGTGCTGTTATCTCTAGACACGTGTTTCTGGGTTTAGCCCGTCATCAGTAGAGAGCAAAAGTTAATAAGAAGCAGAGAAAAGTCATCAGGGGTTGCTGAAATGGTGCCCAAGTCTTCACAGGTCACAGTACCTCTCCACAGGCACACAGGTGCATCCCAGGAGAGCTCGTCAGCTCGTTGGCTCAAGGGAGCCTTTTAAACACAGGGGGAGGGAGCACACTGCCTCTCATCCCAGCACAGCTCACCCCATTGCATCCTGGTAAATGCAGTACGCTTACTTTCAAAGTTGCTGTAGTCTTTCACCAAAGTTGGTGCAGGTAGTGCTGTTATCTCTAGACACGTGTTTCTGGGTTTAGCCCGTCATCAGTAGAGAGCAAAAGTTAATAAGAAGCAGAGAAAAGTCATCAGGGGTTGCTGAAATGGTGCCCAAGTCTTCACAGGTCACAGTACCTCTCCACAGGCACACAGGTGCATCCCAGGAGAGCTCGTCAGCTCGTTGGCTCAAGGGAGCCTTTTAAACACAGGGGGAGGGAGCACACTGCCTCTCATCCCAGCACAGTTCACCCCATTGCATCCTGGTAAATGCAGTACGCTTACTTTCAAAGTTGCTGTAGTCTTTCACCAAAGTTGGTGCAGGTAGTGCTGTTATCTCTAGACACGTGTTTCTGGGTTTAGCCCGTCATCAGTAGAGAGCAAAAGTTAATAAGAAGCAGAGAAAAGTCATCAGGGGTTGCTGAAATGGTGCCCAAGTCTTCACAGGTCACAGTACCTCTCCACAGGCACACAGGTGCATCCCAGGAGAGCTCGTCAGCTCGTTGGCTCAAGGGAGCCTTTTAAACACAGGGGAGAGGGAGCACACTGCCTCTCATCCCAGCACAGTTCACCCCATTGCATCCTGGTAAATGCAGTACGCTTACTTTCAAAGTTGCTGTAGTCTTTCACCAAAGTTGGTGCAGGTAGTGCTGTTATCTCTAGACACGTGTTTCTGGGTTTAGCCCGTCATCAGTAGAGAGCAAAAGTTAATAAGAAGCAGAGAAAAGTCATCAGGGGTTGCTGAAATGGTGCCCAAGTCTTCACAGGTCACAGTACCTCTCCACAGGCACACAGGTGCATCCCAGGAGAGCTCGTCAGCTCGTTGGCTCAAGGGAGCCTTTTAAACACAGGGGAGAGGGAGCACACTGCCTCTCATCCCAGCACAGTTCACCCCATTGCATCCTGGTAAATGCAGTACGCTTACTTTCAAAGTTGCTGTAGTCTTTCACCAAAGTTGGTGCAGGTAGTGCTGTTATCTCTAGACACGTGTTTCTGGGTTTAGCCCGTCATCAGTAGAGAGCAAAAGTTAATAAGAAGCAGAGAAAAGTCATCAGGGGTTGCTGAAATGGTGCCCAAGTCTTCACAGGTCACAGTACCTCTCCACAGGCACACAGGTGCATCCCAGGAGAGCTCGTCAGCTCGTTGGCTCAAGGGAGCCTTTTAAACACAGGGGAGAGGGAGCACACTGCCTCTCATCCCAGCACAGTTCACCCCATTGCATCCTGGTAAATGCAGTACGCTTACTTTCAAAGTTGCTGTAGTCTTTCACCAAAGTTGGTGCAGGTAGTGCTGTTATCTCTAGACACGTGTTTCTGGGTTTAGCCCGTCATCAGTAGAGAGCAAAAGTTAATAAGAAGCAGAGAAAAGTCATCAGGGGTTGCTGAAATGGTGCCCAAGTCTTCACAGGTCACAGTACCTCTCCACAGGCACACAGGTGCATCCCAGGAGAGCTCGTCAGCTCGTTGGCTCAAGGGAGCCTTTTAAACACAGGGAGAGGGAGCACACTGCCTCTCATCCCAGCACAGTTCACCCCATTGCATCCTGGTAAATGCAGTACGCTTACTTTCAAAGTTGCTGTAGTCTTTCACCAAAGTTGGTGCAGGTAGTGCTGTTATCTCTAGACACGTGTTTCTGGGTTTAGCCCGTCATCAGTAGAGAGCAAAAGTTAATAAGAAGCAGAGAAAAGTCATCAGGGGTTGCTGAAATGGTGCCCAAGTCTTCACAGGTCACAGTACCTCTCCACAGGCACACAGGTGCATCCCAGGAGAGCTCGTCAGCTCGTTGGCTCAAGGGAGCCTTTTAAACACAGGGGAGAGGGAGCACACTGCCTCTCATCCCAGCACAGTTCACCCCATTGCATCCTGGTAAATGCAGTACGCTTACTTTCAAAGTTGCTGTAGTCTTTCACCAAAGTTGGTGCAGGTAGTGCTGTTATCTCTAGACACGTGTTTCTGGGTTTAGCCCGTCATCAGTAGAGAGCAAAAGTTAATAAGAAGCAGAGAAAAGTCATCAGGGGTTGCTGAAATGGTGCCCAAGTCTTCACAGGTCACAGTACCTCTCCACAGGCACACAGGTGCATCCCAGGAGAGCTCGTCAGCTCGTTGGCTCAAGGGAGCCTTTTAAACACAGGGGAGAGGGAGCACACTGCCTCTCATCCCAGCACAGTTCACCCCATTGCATCCTGGTAAATGCAGTACGCTTACTTTCAAAGTTGCTGTAGTCTTTCACCAAAGTTGGTGCAGGTAGTGCTGTTATCTCTAGACACGTGTTTCTGGGTTTAGCCCGTCATCAGTAGAGAGCAAAAGTTAATAAGAAGCAGAGAAAAGTCATCAGGGGTTGCTGAAATGGTGCCCAAGTCTTCACAGGTCACAGTACCTCTCCACAGGCACACAGGTGCATCCCAGGAGAGCTCGTCAGCTCGTTGGCTCAAGGGAGCCTTTTAAACACAGGGGAGAGGGAGCACACTGCCTCTCATCCCAGCACAGTTCACCCCATTGCATCCTGGTAAATGCAGTACGCTTACTTTCAAAGTTGCTGTAGTCTTTCACCAAAGTTGGTGCAGGTAGTGCTGTTATCTCTAGACACGTGTTTCTGGGTTTAGCCCGTCATCAGTAGAGAGCAAAAGTTAATAAGAAGCAGAGAAAAGTCATCAGGGGTTGCTGAAATGGTGCCCAAGTCTTCACAGGTCACAGTACCTCTCCACAGGCACACAGGTGCATCCCAGGAGAGCTCGTCAGCTCGTTGGCTCAAGGGAGCCTTTTAAACACAGGGGAGAGGGAGCACACTGCCTCTCATCCCAGCACAGTTCACCCCATTGCATCCTGGTAAATGCAGTACGCTTACTTTCAAAGTTGCTGTAGTCTTTCACCAAAGTTGGTGCAGGTAGTGCTGTTATCTCTAGACACGTGTTTCTGGGTTTAGCCCGTCATCAGTAGAGAGCAAAAGTTAATAAGAAGCAGAGAAAAGTCATCAGGGGTTGCTGAAATGGTGCCCAAGTCTTCACAGGTCACAGTACCTCTCCACAGGCACACAGGTGCATCCCAGGAGAGCTCGTCAGCTCGTTGGCTCAAGGGAGCCTTTTAAACACAGGGGAGAGGGAGCACACTGCCTCTCATCCCAGCACAGTTCACCCCATTGCATCCTGGTAAATGCAGTACGCTTACTTTCAAAGTTGCTGTAGTCTTTCACCAAAGTTGGTGCAGGTAGTGCTGTTATCTCTAGACACGTGTTTCTGGGTTTAGCCCGTCATCAGTAGAGAGCAAAAGTTAATAAGAAGCAGAGAAAAGTCATCAGGGGTTGCTGAAATGGTGCCCAAGTCTTCACAGGTCACAGTACCTCTCCACAGGCACACAGGTGCATCCCAGGAGAGCTCGTCAGCTCGTTGGCTCAAGGGAGCCTTTTAAACACAGGGGAGAGGGAGCACACTGCCTCTCATCCCAGCACAGTTCACCCCATTGCATCCTGGTAAATGCAGTACGCTTACTTTCAAAGTTGCTGTAGTCTTTCACCAAAGTTGGTGCAGGTAGTGCTGTTATCTCTAGACACGTGTTTCTGGGTTTAGCCCGTCATCAGTAGAGAGCAAAAGTTAATAAGAAGCAGAGAAAAGTCATCAGGGGTTGCTGAAATGGTGCCCAAGTCTTCACAGGTCACAGTACCTCTCCACAGGCACACAGGTGCATCCCAGGAGAGCTCGTCAGCTCGTTGGCTCAAGGGAGCCTTTTAAACACAGGGGAGAGGGAGCACACTGCCTCTCATCCCAGCACAGTTCACCCCATTGCATCCTGGTAAATGCAGTACGCTTACTTTCAAAGTTGCTGTAGTCTTTCACCAAAGTTGGTGCAGGTAGTGCTGTTATCTCTAGACACGTGTTTCTGGGTTTAGCCCGTCATCAGTAGAGAGCAAAAGTTAATAAGAAGCAGAGAAAAGTCATCAGGGGTTGCTGAAATGGTGCCCAAGTCTTCACAGGTCACAGTACCTCTCCACAGGCACACAGGTGCATCCCAGGAGAGCTCGTCAGCTCGTTGGCTCAAGGGAGCCTTTTAAACACAGGGAGAGGGAGCACACTGCCTCTCATCCCAGCACAGTTCACCCCATTGCATCCTGGTAAATGCAGTACGCTTACTTTCAAAGTTGCTGTAGTCTTTCACCAAAGTTGGTGCAGGTAGTGCTGTTATCTCTAGACACGTGTTTCTGGGTTTAGCCCGTCATCAGTAGAGAGCAAAAGTTAATAAGAAGCAGAGAAAAGTCATCAGGGGTTGCTGAAATGGTGCCCAAGTCTTCACAGGTCACAGTACCTCTCCACAGGCACACAGGTGCATCCCAGGAGAGCTCGTCAGCTCGTTGGCTCAAGGGAGCCTTTTAAACACAGGGGAGAGGGAGCACACTGCCTCTCATCCCAGCACAGTTCACCCCATTGCATCCTGGTAAATGCAGTACGCTTACTTTCAAAGTTGCTGTAGTCTTTCACCAAAGTTGGTGCAGGTAGTGCTGTTATCTCTAGACACGTGTTTCTGGGTTTAGCCCGTCATCAGTAGAGAGCAAAAGTTAATAAGAAGCAGAGAAAAGTCATCAGGGGTTGCTGAAATGGTGCCCAAGTCTTCACAGGTCACAGTACCTCTCCACAGGCACACAGGTGCATCCCAGGAGAGCTCGTCAGCTCGTTGGCTCAAGGGAGCCTTTTAAACACAGGGGAGAGGGAGCACACTGCCTCTCATCCCAGCACAGTTCACCCCATTGCATCCTGGTAAATGCAGTACGCTTACTTTCAAAGTTGCTGTAGTCTTTCACCAAAGTTGGTGCAGGTAGTGCTGTTATCTCTAGACACGTGTTTCTGGGTTTAGCCCGTCATCAGTAGAGAGCAAAAGTTAATAAGAAGCAGAGAAAAGTCATCAGGGGTTGCTGAAATGGTGCCCAAGTCTTCACAGGTCACAGTACCTCTCCACAGGCACACAGGTGCATCCCAGGAGAGCTCGTCAGCTCGTTGGCTCAAGGGAGCCTTTTAAACACAGGGGAGAGGGAGCACACTGCCTCTCATCCCAGCACAGTTCACCCCATTGCATCCTGGTAAATGCAGTACGCTTACTTTCAAAGTTGCTGTAGTCTTTCACCAAAGTTGGTGCAGGTAGTGCTGTTATCTCTAGACACGTGTTTCTGGGTTTAGCCCGTCATCAGTAGAGAGCAAAAGTTAATAAGAAGCAGAGAAAAGTCATCAGGGGTTGCTGAAATGGTGCCCAAGTCTTCACAGGTCACAGTACCTCTCCACAGGCACACAGGTGCATCCCAGGAGAGCTCGTCAGCTCGTTGGCTCAAGGGAGCCTTTTAAACACAGGGGGAGGGAGCACACTGCCTCTCATCCCAGCACAGTTCACCCCATTGCATCCTGGTAAATGCAGTACGCTTACTTTCAAAGTTGCTGTAGTCTTTCACCAAAGTTGGTGCAGGTAGTGCTGTTATCTCTAGACACGTGTTTCTGGGTTTAGCCCGTCATCAGTAGAGAGCAAAAGTTAATAAGAAGCAGAGAAAAGTCATCAGGGGTTGCTGAAATGGTGCCCAAGTCTTCACAGGTCACAGTACCTCTCCACAGGCACACAGGTGCATCCCAGGAGAGCTCGTCAGCTCGTTGGCTCAAGGGAGCCTTTTAAACACAGGGGGGGAGGGAGCACACTGCCTCTCATCCCAGCACAGTTCACCCCATTGCATCCTGGTAAATGCAGTACGCTTACTTTCAAAGTTGCTGTAGTCTTTCACCAAAGTTGGTGCAGGTAGTGCTGTTATCTCTAGACACGTGTTTCTGTGTTTAGCCCGTCATCAGTAGAGAGCAAAAGTTAATAAGAAGCAGAGAAAAGTCATCAGGGGTTGCTGAAATGGTGCCCAAGTCTTCACAGGTCACAGTACCTCTCCACAGGCACACAGGTGCATCCCAGGAGAGCCTGCGTCAGCTCAAGGGAGCCTTTTAAACACAGGGGGAGGGAGCACACTGCCTCTCATCCCAGCACAGTTCACCCCATTGCATCCTGGTAAATGCAGTACGCTTACTTTCAAAGTTGCTGTAGTCTTTCACCAAAGTTGGTGCAGGTAGTGCTGTTATCTCTAGACATGTGTTTCTGGGTTTAGCCCGTCATCAGTAGAGAGCAAAAGTTAATAAGAAGCAGAGAAAAGTCATCATGGGGTTGCTGAAATGGTGCCCAAGTCTTCACAGGTCACAGTACCTCTCCACAGGCACACAGGTGCATCCCAGGAGAGCTCGTCAGCTCGTTGGCTCAAGGGAGCCTTTTAAACACAGGGGGAGGGAGCACACTGCCTCTCATCCCAGCACAGTTCACCCCATTGCATCCTGGTAAATGCAGTACGCTTACTTTCAAAGTTGCTGTAGTCTTTCACCAAAGTTGGTGCAGGTAGTGCTGTTATCTCTAGACACGTGTTTCTGGGTTTAGCCCGTCATCAGTAGAGAGCAAAAGTTAATAAGAAGCAGAGAAAAGTCATCAGGGGTTGCTGAAATGGTGCCCAAGTCTTCACAGGTCACAGTACCTCTCCACAGGCACACAGGTGCATCCCAGGAGAGCTCGTCAGCTCGTTGGCTCAAGGGAGCCTTTTAAACACAGGGGGGGGAGGGAGCACACTGCCTCTCATCCCAGCACAGCTCAGCCCATTGCATCCTGGTAAATGCAGTACGCTTACTTTCAAAGTTGCTGTAGTCTTTCACCAAAGTTGGTGCAGGTAGTGCTGTTATCTCTAGACACGTGTTTCTGGGTTTAGCCCGTCATCAGTAGAGAGCAAAAGTTAATAAGAAGCAGAGAAAAGTCATCAGGGGTTGCTGAAATGGTGCCCAAGTCTTCACAGCTCACAGTACCTCTCCACAGGCACACAGGTGCATCCCAGGAGAGCTCGTCAGCTCGTTGGCTCAAGGGAGCCTTTTAAACACAGGGGGGGAGGGAGCACACTGCCTCTCATCCCAGCACAGTTCACCCCATTGCATCCTGGTAAATGCAGTGCGCTTACTTTCAAAGTTGCTGTAGTCTTTCACCAAAGTTGGTGCAGGTAGTGCTGTTATCTCTAGACACGTGTTTCTGGGTTTAGCCCGTCATCAGTAGAGAGCAAAAGTTAATAAGAAGCAGAGAAAAGTAATCAGGGGTTGCTGAAATGGTGCCCAAGTCTTCACAGGTCACAGTACCTCTCCACAGGCACACAGGTGCATCTCAGGAGAGCTCGTCAGCTCATTGGCTCAAGGTAGCCTTTTAAACACAGGGGGGGAGGGAGCACACTGCCTCTCATCCCAGCACAGTTCACCCCATTGCATCCTGGTAAATGCAGTACGCTTACTTTCAAAGTTGCTGTAGTCTTTCACCAAAGTTGGTGCAGGTAGTGCTGTTATCTCTAGACACGTATTTCTGGGTTTAGCCCGTCATCAGTAGAGAGCAAAAGTTAATAAGAAGCAGAGAAAAGTCATCAGGGGTTGCTGAAATGGTGCCCAAGTCTTCACAGGTCACAGTACCTCTCCACAGGCACACAGGTGCATCCCAGGAGAGCTCGTCAGCTCGTTGGCTCAAGGAGCCTTTTAAACACAGGGGGAGGGAGCACACTGCCTCTCATCCCAGCACAGTTCACCCCATTGCATCCTGGTAAATACAGTACGCTTACTTTCAAAGTTGCTGTAGTCTTTCACCAAAGTTGGTGCAGGTAGTGCTGTTATCTCTAGACACGTGTTTCTGGGTTTAGCCTGTCATCAGTAGAGAGCAAAAGTTAATAAGAAGCAGAGAAAAGTCATCAGGGGTTGCTGAAATGGTGCCCAAGTCTTCACAGGTCACAGTACCTCTCCACAGGCACACAGGTGCATCCCAGGAGAGCTCATCAGCTCGTTGGCTCAAGGGAGCCTTTTAAACACAGGGGGGGAGGGAGCACACTGACTCTCATCCCAGCACAGTTCACCCCATTGCATCCTGGTAAATGCAGTACGCTTACTTTCAAAGTTGCTGTAGTCTTTCACCAAAGTTGGTGCAGGTAGTGCTGTTATCTCTAGACACGTGTTTCTGGGTTTAGCCCGTCATCAGTAGAGAGCAAAAGTTAATAAGAAGCAGAGAAAAGTCATCAGGGGTTGCTGAAATGGTGCCCAAGTCTTCACAGGTCACAGTACCTCTCCACAGGCACACAGGTGCATCCCAGGAGAGCTCGTCAGCTCGTTGGCTCAAGGTAGCCTTTTAAACACAGGGGGGGAGGGAGCACACTGCCTCTCATCCCAGCACAGTTCACCCCATTGCATCCTGGTAAATGCAGTACGCTTACTTTCAAAGTTGCTGTAGTCTTTCACCAAAGTTGGTGCAGGTAGTGCTGTTATCTCTAGACACGTGTTTCTGGGTTTAGCCCGTCATCACTAGAGAGCAAAAGTTAATAAGAAGCAGAGAAAAGTCATCAGGGGTTGCTGAAATGGTGCCCAAGTCTTCACAGGACACAGTACCTCTCCACAGGCACACAGGTGCATCCCAGGAGAGCTCGTTAGCTCGTTGGCTCAAGGGAGCCTTTAAAACACAGGGGGGGAGGGAGCACACTGCCTCTCATCCCAGCACAGTTCACCCCATTGCATCCTGGTAAATGCAGTACGCTTACTTTCAAAGTTGCTGTAGTCTTTCACCAAAGTTGGTGCAGGTAGTGCTGTTATCTCTAGACACGTGTTTCTGGGTTTAGCCCGTCATCAGTAGAGAGCAAAAGTTAATAAGAAGCAGAGAAAAGTCATCAGGGGTTGCTGAAATGGTGCCCAAGTCTTCACAGGTCACAGTACCTCTCCACAGGCACACAGGTGCATCTCAGGAGAGCTCGTCAGCTCGTTGGCTCAAGGTAGCCTTTTAAACACAGGGGGAGGGAGCACACTGCCTCTCATCCCAGCACAGTTCACCCCATTGCATCCTGGTAAATGCAGTACGCTTACTTTCAAAGTTGCTGTAGTCTTTCACCAAAGTTGGTGCAGGTAGTGCTGTTAACTCTAGACATGTGTTTCTTGGTTTAGCCCGTCATCAGTAGAGAGCAAAAGTTAATAAGAAGCAGAGAAAAGTCATCAGGGGTTGCTGAAATGGTGCCCAAGTCTTCACAGGTCACAGTACCTCTCCACAGTCACACAGGTGCATCCCAGGAGAGCCTCAGCTCATTGCTCAAGGGAGCCTTTTAAACACAGGGGGGAGGGAGCACACTGCCTCTCATCCCAGCACAGTTCACCCCATTGCATCCTGGTAAATGCAGTACGCATACTTTCAAAGTTGCTGTAGTCTTTCACCAAAGTTGGTGCAGGTAGTGCTGTTATCTCTAGACACGTGTTTCTGGGTTTAGCCCGTCATCAGTAGAGAGCAAAAGTTAATAAGAAGCAGAGAAAAGTCATCATGGGGTTGCTGAAATGGTGCCCAAGTCTTCACAGGTCACAGTACCTCTCCACAGGCACACAGGTGCATCCCAGGAGAGCTCGTCAGCTCGTTGGCTCAAGGGAGCCTTTTAAACACAGGGGGAGGGAGCACACTGCCTCTCATCCCAGCACAGCTCACCCCATTGCATCCTGGTAAATGCAGTACGCTTACTTTCAAAGTTGCTGTAGTCTTTCACCAAAGTTGGTGCAGGTAGTGCTGTTATCTCTAGACACGTGTTTCTGGGTTTAGCCCGTCATCAGTAGAGAGCAAAAGTTAATAAGAAGCAGAGAAAAGTCATCAGGGGTTGCTGAAATGGTGCCCAAGTCTTCACAGGTCACAGTACCTCTCCACAGGCACACAGGTGCATCCCAGGAGAGCTCGTCAGCTCGTTGGCTCAAGGGAGCCTTTTAAACACAGGGGGAGAGGAGCACACTGCCTCTCATCCCAGCACAGTTCACCCCATTGCATCCTGGTAAATGCAGTACGCTTACTTTCAAAGTTGCTGTAGTCTTTCACCAAAGTTGGTGCAGGTAGTGCTGTTATCTCTAGACACGTGTTTCTGGGTTTAGCCCGTCATCAGTAGAGAGCAAAAGTTAATAAGAAGCAGAGAAAAGTCATCAGGGGTTGCTGAAATGGTGCCCAAGTCTTCACAGGTCACAGTACCTCTCCACAGGCACACAGGTGCATCCCAGGAGAGCTCGTCAGCTCGTGGCTCAAGGGAGCCTTTTAAACACAGGGGGGAGGAGCACACTGCCTCTCATCCCAGCACAGTTCACCCCATTGCATCCTGGTAAATGCAGTACGCTTACTTTCAAAGTTGCTGTAGTCTTTCACCAAAGTTGGTGCAGGTAGTGCTGTTATCTCTAGACACGTGTTTCTGGGTTTAGCCCGTCATCAGTAGAGAGCAAAAGTTAATAAGAAGCAGAGAAAAGTCATCAGGGGTTGCTGAAATGGTGCCCAAGTCTTCACAGGTCACAGTACCTCTCCACAGGCACACAGGTGCATCCCAGGAGAGCTCGTCAGCTCGTTGGCTCAAGGGAGCCTTTTAAACACAGGGGGAGGGAGCACACTGCCTCTCATCCCAGCACAGTTCACCCCATTGCATCCTGGTAAATGCAGTACGCTTACTTTCAAAGTTGCTGTAGTCTTTCACCAAAGTTGGTGCAGGTAGTGCTGTTATCTCTAGACACGTGTTTCTGGGTTTAGCCTGTCATCAGTAGAGAGCAAAAGTTAATAAGAAGCAGAGAAAAGTCATCAGGGGTTGCTGAAATGGTGCCCAAGTCTTCACAGGTCACAGTACCTCTCCACAGGCACACAGGTGCATCCCAGGAGAGCTCATCAGCTCGTTGGCTCAAGGGAGCCTTTTAAACACAGGGGGGGAGGGAGCACACTGCCTCTCATCCCAGCACAGTTCACCCCATTGCATCCTGGTAAATGCAGTACGCTTACTTTCAAAGTTGCTGTAGTCTTTCACCAAAGTTGGTGCAGGTAGTGCTGTTATCTCTAGACACGTGTTTCTGGGTTTAGCCCGTCATCAGTAGAGAGAAAAAGTTAATAAGAAGCAGAGAAAAGTCATCAGGGGTTGCTGAAATGGTGCCCAAGTCTTCACAGGTCACAGTACCTCTCCACAGGCACACAGGTGCATCCCAGGAGAGCTCGTCAGCTCGTTGGCTCAAGGTAGCCTTTTAAACACAGGGGGGGGAGCACACTGCGTCTCATCCCAGCACATTTCACCCCATTGCATCCTGGTAAATGCAGTACGCTTACTTTCAAAGTTGCTGTAGTCTTTCACCAAAGTTGGTGCAGGTAGTGCTGTTATCTCTAGACACGTGTTTCTGGGTTTAGCCCGTCATCACTAGAGAGCAAAAGTTAATAAGAAGCAGAGAAAAGTCATCAGGGGTTGCTGAAATGGTGCCCAAGTCTTCACAGGACACAGTACCTCTCCACAGGCACACAGGTGCATCCCAGGAGAGCTCGTCAGCTCGTTGGCTCAAGGGAGCCTTTAAAACACAGGGGGGGAGGGAGCACACTGCCTCTCATCCCAGCACAGTTCACCCCATTGCATCCTGGTAAATGCAGTACGCTTACTTTCAAAGTTGCTGTAGTCTTTCACCAAAGTTGGTGCAGGTAGTGCTGTTATCTCTAGACACTTGTTTCTGGGTTTAGCCCGTCATCAGTAGAGAGCAAAAGTTAATAAGAAGCAGAGAAAAGTCATCAGGGGTTGCTGAAATGGTGCCCAAGTCTTCACAGGTCACAGTACCTCTCCACAGGCACACAGGTGCATCCCAGGAGAGCTCGTCAGCTCGTTGGCTCAAGGTAGCCTTTTAAACACAGGGGGGGAGGGAGCACACTGCCTCTCATCCCAGCACAGTTCACCCCATTGCATCCTGGTAAATGCAGTACGCTTACTTTCAAAGTTGCTGTAGTCTTTCACCAAAGTTGGTGCAGGTAGTGCTGTTATCTCTAGACATGTGTTTCTTTGTTTAGCCCGTCATCAGTAGAGAGCAAAAGTTAATAAGAAGCAGAGAAAAGTCATCAGGGGTTGCTGAAATGGTGCCCAAGTCTTCACAGGTCACAGTACCTCTCCACAGTCACACAGGTGCATCCCAGGAGAGCTCGCTGTCAGCTCAAGGGAGCCTTTTAAACACAGGGGGGAGGGAGCACACTGCCTCTCATCCCAGCACAGTTCACCCCATTGCATCCTGGTAAATGCAGTACGCATACTTTCAAAGTTGCTGTAGTCTTTCACCAAAGTTGGTGCAGGTAGTGCTGTTATCTCTAGACATGTGTTTCTGGGTTTAGCCCGTCATCAGTAGAGAGCAAAAGTTAATAAGAAGCAGAGAAAAGTCATCATGGGGTTGCTGAAATGGTGCCCAAGTCTTCACAGGTCACAGTACCTCTCCACAGGCACACAGGTGCATCCCAGGAGAGCTCGTCAGCTCGTTGGCTCAAGGGAGCCTTTTAAACACAGGGGGGAGGGAGCACACTGCCTCTCATCCCAGCACAGTTCACGCCATTGCATCCTGGTAAATGCAGTACGCTTACTTTCAAAGTTGCTGTAGTCTTTCACCAAAGTTGGTGCAGGTAGTGCTGTTATCTCTAGACACGTGTTTCTGGGTTTAGCCCGTCATCAGTAGAGAGCAAAAGTTAATAAGAAGCAGAGAAAAGTCATCAGGGGTTGCTGAAATGGTGCCCAAGTCTTCACAGGTCACAGTACCTCTCCACAGGCACACAGGTGCATCCCAGGAGAGCTCGTCAGCTCGTTGGCTCAAGGGAGCATTTTAAACACAGGGGGGGAGGGAGCACACTGCCTCTCATCCCAGCACAGCTCACCCCATTGCATCCTGGTAAATGCAGTACGCTTACTTTCAAAGTTGCTGTAGTCTTTCACCAAAGTTGGTGCAGGTAGTGCTGTTATCTCTAGACACGTGTTTCTGGGTTTAGCCCGTCATCAGTAGAGAGCAAAAGTTAATAAGAAGCAGAGAAAAGTCATCAGGGGTTGCTGAAATGGTGCCCAAGTCTTCACAGGTCAAAGTACCTCTCCACAGGCACACAGGTGCATCCCAGGAGAGCTCGTCAGCTCGTTGGCTCAAGGGAGCCTTTTAAACACAGGGGAGAGGGGGCACACTGCCTCTCATCCCAGCACAGTTCACCCCATTGCATCCTGGTAAATGCAGTGCGCTTACTTTCAAAGTTGCTGTAGTCTTTCACCAAAGTTGGTGCAGGTAGTGCTGTTATCTCTAGACACGTGTTTCTGGGTTTAGCCCGTCATCAGTAGAGAGCAAAAGTTAATAAGAAGCAGAGAAAAGTCATCAGGGGTTGCTGAAATGGTGCCCAAGTCTTCACAGGTCACAGTACCTCTCCACAGGCACACAGGTGCATCTCAGGAGAGCTCGTCAGCTCATTGGCTCAAGGTAGCCTTTTAAACACAGGGGGGTGGGGAGGGAGCTTACTGCCTCTCATCCCAGCACAGCTCACCCCATTGCATCCTGGTAAATGCAGTACGCTTACTTTCAAAGTTGCTGTAGTCTTTCACCAAAGTTGGTGCAGGTAGTGCTGTTATCTCTAGACACGTGTTTCTGGGTTTAGCCCGTCATCAGTAGAGAGCAAAAGTTAATAAGAAGCAGAGAAAAGTCATCAGGGGTTGCTGAAATGGTGCCCAAGTCTTCACAGTCACAGTACCTCTCCACAGGCACACAGGTGCATCCCAGGAGAGCTCGTCAGCTCGTTGGCTCAAGGGAGCCTTTTAAACACAGGGGGGGAGGGAGCACACTGCCTCTCATCCCAGCACAGTTCACCCCATTGCATCCTGGTAAATACAGTACGCTTACTTTCAAAGTTGCTGTAGTCTTTCACCAAAGTTGGTGCAGGTAGTGCTGTTATCTCTAGACACGTGTTTCTGGGTTTAGCCTGTCATCAGTAGAGAGCAAAAGTTAATAAGAAGCAGAGAAAAGTCATCAGGGGTTGCTGAAATGGTGCCCAAGTCTTCACAGGTCACAGTACCTCTCCACAGGCACACAGGTGCATCCCAGGAGAGCTCATCAGCTCGTTGGCTCAAGGGAGCCTTTTAAACAGAGGGGGGGAGGGAGCACACTGACTCTCATCCCAGCACAGTTCACCCCATTGCATCCTGGTAAATGCAGTGCGCTTACTTTCAAAGTTGCTGTAGTCTTTCACCAAAGTTGGTGCAGGTAGTGCTGTTATCTCTAGACACGTGTTTCTGGGTTTAGCCCGTCATCAGTAGAGAGCAAAAGTTAATAAGAAGCAGAGAAAAGTCATCAGGGGTTGCTGAAATGGTGCCCAAGTCTTCACAGGTCACAGTACCTCTCCACAGGCACACAGGTGCATCCCAGGAGAGCTCGTCAGCTCGTTGGCTCAAGGTAGCCTTTTAAACAAAGGGGGGGGGAGCACCCTGCGTCTCATCCCAGCACATTTCACCCCATTGCATCCTGGTAAATGCAGTACGCTTACTTTCAAAGTTGCTGTAGTCTTTCACAAAAGATGGTGCAGGTAGTGCTGTTATCTCTAGACACTTGTTTCTGGGTTTAGCCCGTCATCACTAGAGAGCAAAAGTTAATAAGAAGCAGAGAAAAGTCATCAGGGGTTGCTGAAATGGTGCCCAAGTCTTCACAGGACACAGTACCTCTCCAGAGGCACACAGGTGCATCCCAGGAGAGCTCGTTAGCTCGTTGGCTCAAGGGAGCCTTTAAAACACAGGGGGGGAGGGAGCACACTGCCTCTCATCCCAGCACAGTTCACCCCATTGCATCCTGGTAAATGCAGTACGCTTACTTTCAAAGTTGCTGTAGTCTTTCACCAAAGTTGGTGCAGGTAGTGCTGTTATCTCTAGACACGTGTTTCTGGGTTTAGCCCGTCATCAGTAGAGAGCAAAAGTTAATAAGAAGCAGAGAAAAGTCATCAGGGGTTGCTGAAATGGTGCCCAAGTCTTCACAGGTCACAGTACCTCTCCACAGGCACACAGGTGCATCCCAGGAGAGCTCATCAGCTCGTTGGCTCAAGGTAGCCTTTTAAACACAGGGGGGGAGGGAGCACACTGCCTCTCATCCCAGCACAGTTCACCCCATTGCATCCTGGTAAATGCAGTACGCTTACTTTCAAAGTTGCTGTAGTCTTTCACCAAAGTTGGTGCAGGTAGTGCTGTTAACTCTAGACATGTGTTTCTTTGTTTAGCCCGTCATCAGTAGAGAGCAAAAGTTAATAAGAAGCAGAGAAAAGTCATCAGGGGTTGCTGAAATGGTGCCCAAGTCTTCACAGGTCACAGTACCTCTCCACAGTCACACAGGTGCATCCCAGGAGAGCTCGTCAGCTCAAGGGAGCCTTTTAAACACAGGGGGGGGAGGGAGCACACTGCCTCTCATCCCAGCACAGTTCACCCCATTGCATCCTGGTAAATGCAGTACGCATACTTTCAAAGTTGCTGTAGTCTTTCACCAAAGTTGGTGCAGGTAGCGCTGTTATCTCTAGACACGTGTTTCTGGGTTTAGCCCGTCATCAGTAGAGAGCAAAAGTTAATAAGAAGCAGAGAAAAGTCATATGGGGTTGCTGAAATGGTGCCCAAGTCTTCACAGTCACAGTACCTCTCCACAGGCACACAGGTGCATCCCAGGAGAGCTCGTCAGCTCGTTGGCTCAAGGGAGCATTTTAAACACAGGGGGGGAGGGAGCACACTGCCTCTCATCCCAGCACAGCTCACCCCATTGCATCCTGGTAAATGCAGTACGCTTACTTTCAAAGTTGCTGTAGTCTTTCACCAAAGTTGGTGCAGGTAGTGCTGTTATCTCTAGACACGTGTTTCTGGGTTTAGCCCGTCATCAGTAGAGAGCAAAAGTTAATAAGAAGCAGAGAAAAGTCATCAGGGGTTGCTGAAATGGTGCCCAAGTCTTCACAGGTCAAAGTACCTCTCCACAGGCACACAGGTGCATCCCAGGAGAGCTCGTCAGCTCGTTGGCTCAAGGGAGCCTTTTAAACACAGGGGGGGAGGGAGCACACTGCCTCTCATCCCAGCACAGTTCACCCCATTGCATCCTGGTATATGCAGTGCGCTTACTTTCAAAGTTGCTGTAGTCTTTCACCAAAGTTGGTGCAGGTAGTGCTGTTATCTCTAGACACGTGTTTCTGGGTTTAGCCCGTCATCAGTAGAGAGCAAAAGTTAATAAGAAGCAGAGAAAAGTAATCAGGGGTTGCTGAAATGGTGCCCAAGTCTTCACAGGTCACAGTACCTCTCCACAGGCACACAGGTGCATCTCAGGAGAGCTCGTCAGCTCATTGGCTCAAGGTAGCCTTTTAAACACAGGGGGGGAGGGAGCACACTGCCTCTCATCCCAGCACAGCTCACCCCATTGCATCTTGGTAAATGCAGTACGCTTACTTTCAAAGTTGCTGTAGTCTTTCACCAAAGTTGGTGCAGGTAGTGCTGTTATCTCTAGACACGTGTTTCTGGGTTTAGCCCGTCATCAGTAGAGAGCAAAAGTTAATAAGAAGCAGAGAAAAGTCATCAGGGGTTGCTGAAATGGTCCCAAGTCTTCACAGGTCACAGTACCTCTCCACAGGCACACAGGTGCATCCCAAGAGAGCTCGTTAGCTCGTTGGCTCAAGGGAGCCTTTTAAACACAGGGGGGGAGGGAGCACACTGCCTCTCATCCCAGCACAGTTCACCCCATTGCATCCTGGTAAATGCAGTACGCTTACTTTCAAAGTTGCTGTAGTCTTTCACCAAAGTTGGTGCAGGTAGTGCTGTTATCTCTAGACACGTGTTTCTGGGTTTAGCCCGTCATCAGTAGAGAGCAAAAGTTAATAAGAACCAGAGAAAAGTCATCAGGGGTTGCCGAAATGGTGCCCAAGTCTTCACAGGTCACAGTACCTCTCCACAGGCACACAGGTGCATCCCAGGAGAGCTCGTCAGCTCGTTGGCTCAAGGGAGCCTTTTAAACACAGGGGAGGAGGGAGCACACTGCCTCTCATCCCAGCACAGTTCACCCCATTGCATCCTGGTAAATGCAGTACGCTTACTTTCAAAGTTGCTGTAGTCTTTCACCAAAGTTGTTGCAGGTAGTGCTGTTATCTCTAGAAATGTGTTTCTGGGTTTAGCCCGTCATCAGTAGAGAGCAAAAGTTAATAAGAAGCAGAGAAAAGTCATCAGGGGTTGCTGAAATGGTGCCCAAGTCTTCACAGGTCACAGTACCTCTCCACAGGCACACAGGTGCATCCCAGGAGAGCTCGTCAGCGCAAGGGAGCCTTTTAAACACAGGGGGGGAGGGAGCACACTGCCTCTCATCCCAGCACAGTTCACCCCATTGCATCCTGGTAAATGCAGTACGCTTACTTTCAAAGTTGCTGTAGTCTTTCACCAAAGTTGGTGCAGGTAGTGCTGTTATCTCTAGACACGTGTTTCTGGGTTTAGCCCGTCATCAGTAGAGAGCAAAAGTTAATAAGAAGCAGAGAAAAGTCATCAGGGGTTGCTGAACTGGTGCCCAAGTCTTCACAGGTCACAGTACCTCTCCACAGGCACACAGGTGCATCCCAGGAGAGCTCGTCAGCTCGTTGGCTCAAGGGAGCCTTTTAAACACAGGGGGGAGGGAGCACACTGCCTCTCATCCCAGCACAGTTCACCCCATTGCATCCTGGTAAATGCAGTACGCTTACTTTCAGAGTTGCTGTAGTCTTTCACCAAAGTTGGTGCAGGTAGTGCTGTTATCTCTAGACACGTGTTTCTGGGTTTAGCCTGTCATCAGTAGAGAGCAAAAGTTAATAAGAAGCAGAGAAAAGTCATCAGGGGTTGCTGAAATGGTGCCCAAGTCTTCACAGGTCACAGTACCTCTCCACAGGCACACAGGTGCATCCCAGGAGAGCTCGTCAGCTCGTTGGCTCAAGGGAGCCTTTTAAACAGAGGGGGGGAGGGAGCACACTGCCTCTCATCCCAGCACAGTTCACCCCATTGCATCCTGGTAAATGCAGTGCGCTTACTTTCAAAGTTGCTGTAGTCTTTCACCAAAGTTGGTGCAGGTAGTGCTGTTATCTCTAGACACGTGTTTCTGGGTTTAGCCCGTCATCAGTAGAGAGCAAAAGTTAATAAGAAGCAGAGAAAAGTCATCAGGGGTTGCTGAAATGGTGCCCAAGTCTTCACAGGTCAGAGTACCTCTCCACAGGCACACAGGTGCATCCCAGGAGTGCTCGTCAGCTCGTTGGCTCAAGGTAGCCTTTTAAACACAGGGGGGGGGAGCACACTGCCTCTCATCCCAGCACAGTTCACCCCATTGCATCCTGGTAAATGCAGTACGCTTACTTTCAAAGTTGCTGTAGTCTTTCACCAAAGTTGGTGCAGGTAGTGCTGTTATCTCTAGACACGTGTTTCTGGGTTTAGCCCGTCATCAGTAAAGAGCAAAAGTTAATAAGAAGCAGAGAAAAGTAATCAGGGTTTGCTGAAATGGTGCCCAAGTCTTCACAGGTCACAGTACCTCTCCACAGGCACACAGGTGCATCCCAGGAGAGCTCGTTAGCTCGTTGGCTCAAGGGAGCCTTTTAAACACAGGGGGGGAGGGAGCACACTGCCTCTCATCCCAGCACAGTTCACCCCATTGCATCCTGGTAAATGCAGTACGCTTACTTTCAAAGTTGCTGTAGTCTTTCACCAAAGTTGGTGCAGGTAGTGCTGTTATCTCTAGACACGTGTTTCTGGGTTTAGCCCGTCAACAGTAGAGAGCAAAAGTTAATAAGAAGCAGAGAAAAGTCATCAGGGGTTGCTGAAATGGTGCCCAAGTCTTCACAGGTCACAGTACCTCTCCACAGGCACACAGGTGCATCCCAGGAGAGCTCGTCAGCTCGTTGGCTCAAGGGAGCCTTTTAAACACAGGGGGGGAGGGAGCACACTGCCTCTCATCCCAGCACAGTTCACCCCATTGCATCCTGGTAAATGCAGTATGCTTACTTTCAAAGTTGCTGTAGTCTTTCACCAAAGTTGGTGCAGGTAGTGCTGTTATCTCTAGACATGTGTTTCTTTGTTTAGCCCGTCATCAGTAGAGAGCAAAAGTTAATAAGAAGCAGAGAAAAGTCATCAGGGGTTGCTGAAATGGTGCCCAAGTCTTCACAGGTCACAGTACCTCTCCACAGGCACACAGGTGCATCCCAGGAGAGCTCGTCAGCTCAAGGGAGCCTTTTAAACACAGAGGGGGAGGGAGCACACTGCCTCTCATCCCAGCACAGTTCACCCCATTGCATCCTGGTAACTGCAGTACGCTTACTTTCAAAGTTGCTGTAGTCTTTCACCAAAGTTGGTGCAGGTAGTGCTGTTATCTCTAGACACGTGTTTCTGGGTTTAGCCCATCATCAGTAGAGAGCAAAAGTTAATAAGAAGCAGAGAAAAGTCATCAGGGGTTGCTGAAATGGTGCCCAAGTCTTCACAGTCACAGTACCTCTCCACAGGCACACAGGTGCATCCCAGGAGAGCTCGTCAGCTCGTTGGCTCAAGGGAGCCTTTTAAACACACGGGGGGAGGGAGCACACTGCCTCTCATCCCAGCCCAGTTCACCCCATTGCATCCTGGTAAATGCAGTACGCTTACTTTCAAAGTTGCTGTAGTCTTTCACCAAAGTTGGTGTAGGTAGTGCTGTTATCTCTAGACACGTGTTTCTGGGTTTAGCTCGTCATCAGTAGAGAGCAAAAGTTAATAAGAAGCAGAGAAAAGTCATCAGGGGTTGCTGAAATGGTGCCCAAGTCTTCACAGGTCACAGTATCTCTCCACAGGCACACAGGTGCCTCCCAGGAGAGCTTGTCAGCTCGTTGGCTCAAGGGAGCCTTTTAAACACAGGGGGGGAGGGAGCACACTGCCTCTCATCCCAGCAAAGCTCACCCCATTGCATCCTGGTAAATGCAGTACGCTTACTTTCAAAGTTGCTGTAGTCTTTCACCAAAGTTGGTGCAGGTAGTGCTGTTATCTCTAGACACGTGTTTCTGGGTTTAGCCCGTCATCAGTAGAGAGCAAAAGGTAATAAGAAGCAGAGAAAAGTCATATGGGGTTGCTGAAATGGTGCCCAAGTCTTCACAGCTCACAGTACCTCTCCACAGGCACACAGGTGCATCCCAGGAGAGCTCGTCAGCTCGTTGGCTCAAGGGAGCCTTTTAAACACAGGGGGAGGGAGCACACTGCCTCTCATCCCAGCACAGTTCACCCCATTGCATCTTGGTAAATGCAGTACGCTTACTTTCAAAGTTGCTGTAGTCTTTCACCAAAGTTGGTGCAGGTAGTGCTGTTATCTCTAGACACGTGTTTCTGGGTTTAGCCCGTCATCAGTAGAGAGCAAAAGTTAATAAGAAGCAGAGAAAAGTCATCAGGGGTTGCTGAAATGGAGCCCAAGTCTTCGCAGGCCACAGTACCTCTCCACAGGCACACAGGTGCATCCCAGGAGAGCTCGTTGGCTCGTTGGCTCAAGGGAGCCTTTTAAACACAGGGGGGGAGGGAGCACACTGCCTCTCATCCCAGCACAGTTCACCCCATTGCATCCTGGTAAATGCAGTACGCTTACTTTCAAAGTTGCTGTAGTCTTTCACCAAAGTTGGTGCAGGTAGTGCTGTTATCTCTAGACACGTGTTTCTGGGTTTAGCCCGTCATCAGTAGAGATAATGTTTCTAAGAAAGAAGGTAACTCTTGACTGGGACGAACCCAGTTCTTGTATCCGACCGTTGCCAGACTTAACTTTGATTTGTACCGGTTTAGCACAACTAACTGACGGCAGTTGGCACTTTACGCTTTTTGATGCTATTCTTATCTAAAAATTTAGAAATTCAAATCTCTGGTTCCTCTGATTGAATTTGTGTTATTTTGATTTCATTTTGATAATTCAAATATTCTAAAGTTTTCTAAATTGGAGTGGGATTTGTATTGTGTTGTTTTCGGCTCTTTAACTGTTTGGTAATTCTAAATGCTTTACACATTTTCATTTTTGTTGATCTTAGGACTCTGTGCCACTGCTAACCAGTGCTAAAGTGTGTGTACTTTCTCCTTTAAACAGGTAAAATTGGCTTACACCCAAATGTCACATTTAATTTATTTCTAAGACCCTAGTAAAGTGGCACTACATGTACCCAGAGCTTGTAAATTAAATGCTATCGGTGGGCCTGTAGTACTGATTGTGGTACCCACTTAAGTAGCCCTGTAAAACATGTCTCAGGCCTGCCATTGCAGCTTTTGTGGGCAGTTTTAAACTGTCATTTGGAACTTGCAATGTAAACCTTTTGCCAGACCTAAACCTTCCTTTTTAATAGATATGTCACCCGTAGGGTAGCCCTAAACAGCCTATTGTGCAGAGTGTAGTGTATTTAAAAATTTGGACATGCACTTTTAAGTTTTACTTGCCCTGGTAGTGAAAATTAAATTCGTTTTTCACTCCTGCAAGGCCTACCTCTCCCATGCGATAATAGTGGGATGTCTTATTACCTTTATCAAGTGATAACATTCAGTTAAAAGCAGATAGGAATTTTGAATTTTGTGTCTAAAGTATTGTAGTTTAAAACCCTCTTTAATGCTAAAGTCAGATTTTAAGTCACAATTCTGAAAACGCCACTTTAAGCTGTAACTTCCAATTGGGAGCAGGTTGACAGCTTGAGTTTGGTGTCTATGGAATTGTAATTAAAAGCACTCTTTAAGGTGAAGTCAGATTTTAAGTCACAATTCTCAAAACGCCACTTTAGAAAGTTGGCAATTTCTTCTCCCAAACATTTGGTGCCTGTGGCCTGTATCCTGGGTCACATGATGAAGTGTAGCTGGCAGTCGGTCTTTGTGTATTGCTCCAAGGGAATAGGTATTGCCAATATGGGCCATCTCTGACGTGATAGGGGTAGGATTTGTCACAACCAGGATTTAAGGTCCTTTGTTCAGCGGGACTAACGTGGTCCCTGTATCCTGCCCGCAGTTGGCCTTAACTTGTGACTTTAACCCAGTCCAGTGCGACCCAATAACCACACTTGGCGCTTTGTGCTTCTACACACTATTTTCCATTAAACCTTTAAACCTTTAAAATTGCATATCTCTGGTTCTACTGATTGGATTTTTGCTGTTCTGGTCTCAAATAATTAATTAAAATGTGATCTATTGTTCTAAATTGGTATGGAATTTGTCTTTTGTAATGTCTTCACTTTATTACTATTTGAAGTGCTACACTTGCAACGCCCTAAATCAAGCCCTGGCATAGTGCTTAATTTGACTTGGTGGTTGCCAGTAGGGGGCCACTGGCAGTCCTTTCTGGAGGACCGGCACTTATATTTTTCACATAAGATTTTAATGAAAGCAACAGCGGGAAAACATATAAAGCAGAAAGATGAAGTAAGAGAAAACAGAAGAACTGTCACAATGTGAGATAGCAAATGTCAGCAAGAGTGATTAAGTGTGGATAAATGAGGTCTGAGGTGGATTTAAGACTATGCAGCTTTGGTATTTGGTGCACAGACATTTAATTGCACCGGCCACGGGCTTTTGAGCAGAGCTTCGGGCATCAGTACTAATTCTATTACAAATTAAGCACTGCCGTGGCAAGGTGTGTCAGCCGTGCCAAGTAATACGCATTGCGGGTTTGTCTAACACATTGTGTGCATGTCCTCACATCACCACACAAAAATTCATTGTAATTCACTATATTTAGTCCACCTAGTGCATGACTGGTGACGGTGCTGCGTCGCATGTGTATACTGCCAGAACTGATTGATCTCTTAAATGTGCCTCAAGCAGTGTGAGACAGGCCCTGAGAAGAGGTGACTGCAGTTGCCGTGGAAACCACCTCTGGGGCCGGCTTGTTTGTTACAATTTAACAGTTTGGCTTCCCCGCGCACAGCCTCTTGTGACTCATTGCATGGCATGTTGCAGGATGTCTGACTGTCATGGGCATCGCTTTCCAGTCCAGACAGGATTATAACAGCATGAAACCCTCTAAAACTCCCAGCACCCAGGCCCATTTCCACTTCTGGGTGGCAACGTGTATTAGCGGCACAGTCAGCCGCACTCTGCAGAGCAAACAGGAAAGCCAGCTTTGGAGGTGTGCAATGCACGAACCAGTGCCCAGGCAAGTATCCAGCAACGTCACGAGCCGGGTGAATTGAAATTTCTGACTGAGAGCATACACGCCAATAGACCCAATTCAAGTGGGAGACTCCTGATTTTTTAAAGCCAAAAATGGTGTTATTTTAGATGTCTCACGCCTAAAATTGCCTCTGCTTCAATATAAGCCAATAGGGAAAAAACATTGCCCGATTATTTCCCCCAAAACTCCTACTTAAAAATGCATGTGAGAGTGAGTGCTGCAGTCAGTTGGAGCTGTGCCAGGACACACCCTGCAGGGGCTCGACTGTTAGCCAGCATAGCCCCTACCCAAGGAGCATTATGCAGCTGGGTCCTGCAATTGATTTTTGGTGGCACGTGGCAGAAAAGATTACTAAAGACGATACTTTAAGTGCATTCTAGTGCACCTAGCTCAGTCAAAATTGAAGATCGACAGGTCTTTTCTGCTGAATGTTATGTTTCTGTTTCGCCCCACTATCTGTTTTTAATCTAAAACCTTTATTGAATAACACCTCTATCAGTTTGAATCCACTGCCCAAGTGCAAGTGCACCAGCACTGGCTAGGGAGGGACCAATATATTTTTACAGATGTAGCATTTCTATAATTTTATTTTCCGTGCTACGTTAGTCAGTAACTCTTGTATAGTGCCTATTGTGAGATGAGGCATTTCTAGGTGGTCCGGATAAGATTGTGCAGGTTATAGGTGGTGTGCAAGATGGGGCACGGTTGAACTCTAGAGTTGAGGCTGAACTCAGTGAGAGTGTCTCATAGTACCTGCCAGTAGGTCACATAGGTGTTTAGTAGAATTGTGCTAAATTCGTGTGATTACGTGAAATTTCGGCAAAATTACACAAACGTACGGATAATTACTAGGCCTGGGAGTAATTTTAATTATGCCGGAGTAATTGGAGTTATTTCAGTAATTATTTATTACTCTTGTGATGCAAAATTACCAAAATTACGTGATTACTCCATCTTCAGTAATTAAGAGTAATTTGGGGCAAACATCCTACCGTAGGACCATAGGACCAACAAACTAAGGGGCATATTAGCAAGACCCACGTTAAAATTATCGCCGTTTTAGCGGCAGGAAACTGCTGCTAAAACGGCGATAATGGGCTTGCTAATATGCGTTATAGAATTCCAATAGAAGCCCAGGTTAGATGTGCAGGACATCTAACCTGGGCTTCTATTGGAATTCCATAACGCATATTAAAAGCCCATTATTGCCGTTTTAGCGGCAGTTTCCTGCCGCTAAAACGGCGATAATTTTAACGTAAGAGAGAGAGAATAGCTGCTGGCTACTTATATTCGTGTCCTGTAGTCTTATATTCTAAGCGCAAAATGCATCCTCAGGCCCATTTTGAACGCAAGGGTGCATTTTGAAAACAGTGCTAAATGCTGGATGATGCTTCTCAGACAATTACGTATAATGACAAGTAGTGTTTGTGTAATTACGAGTAATTACGCTAGAGAGAATTACTCCTGTTGCGCCCACCTCTAATAATTACGAGAAATGCAAATCCGTCATTTAGGGCTATATTTTAGTGGGAAATGCGCCCTCACAACAATTTTTGCAACCAGGGCAATTTTAGCACAAAAAAATGGTGAAAAAAATGAAAGTACTCCGAATACCAGCCACTCGTGTTCTGTTGTTCTTGTGAGTTTGCAGTAAAATCCTCACTGGGAATGGTGCGTTTCGCTGACATTTTTACTGTGATTAGTGTGTCATTCTATTTGAAAGTGTGAAGGAGGTACACAGTTGTCGAAATATTAACAGCAGCAAAGGTAAAGAACATTCTGGGTTTACAGATGAGGAGAGAGAGGGAGAGATAGATACAGAGAGAGAGAGACAGAAAGAGAGAGAGAGAGAGGATGGGTGTGAGAGAGAGATAGAATAGCGAAGGGAACGATACTAAGAAGTACATGCAGAAGACAGAGCGAAAAGCCAGTGATGAATAGGAAGGAGATGACTGTGAAATATTCAGATGAAGGATTTAAGAAAGATGTGGGAAGAAGGAGGGTGTAAATGGCCAATAGACTGAGTGAATGAAGAGGGAAGTACGAAGTGGAAAATGGGGGTAGAGCAGAATGGGTGTAATTGAGTCACTCCAAAGACCCCTTCCACAGACCTTAGTAGTCTGCTGTTTAGAAAACATAAAGGGGCAGATTTACAAGCCCCTTGCGCCACTTTTGCGTCACTTTTCCCATGTTAAAAGTGATGCAAAAGTGGCGCAAGGGGCTTGTAAATCTGCCCCAAAGTGTGCTTCATACACTTTTTTATGGGAGTAGATAGGTTGGACCTAGTTTGACCCTCAAGTTCGGGAAAGTAGGGTTTGTGAGACCTGGCCTTGAAATTGAAATGAACCTTTCATCGGTAAAGAGCAGTGAGCATCATAGAGGGCCTATCCTAAGGCGGGCTCCCGCAACTCACGCTTCAAATTCATACAATATATGGTCACACAAAGAGTATACCTCACACCACATTGAATACATACAAATGTTCCCTGCGGTGGCAGCAAACTGCTCCAGATGTGTAGAGCAAGAAGTGATTTCCTGCATATGATGTGGTCATGTCCCGCCCTCTCCACTCACTGGACACAAATAGCATACTCACTACGGGAGGTAGTAGAATGCCATGCATGGAACACGGTGGAGGGGTGTATCTTAGGCCTCTATCCGTGCCCTAAGGGATACACGATACAAGCGAGGTTTGCTGACCTAGCGCTAATACTAGCGAAACGCCTTATTACAAGGCTTTGGAAGTCGACGAGACTGCCAACAGTAATGGCTTGGAGGGAAGAGGTGGAACACTGGGGACTGGCGGAAAGTGGTGCAATACGAATGGAGGAACGACGGGGGTTGCGTAAAATACCTATCGCCATGTCCTGGGATGTGCTATTGGAATCGTTCACAGCTCTGGATATAGATGAACCCCGCAGGCAAGTTGATAACATATCTGAAGATATACTCGTGAACTAGTGCTACCCTGAGACATGTGTAAAATGACAGAAAACACTCGATAAAGGGTGGAGGGAGAAACACACAGAAAAGGGGAAAAAGGGGGGGAGAAAAGAGTCGTTCCTGACATATAGAATTGATGCTTACCCTATTAATATGTTTATACATGAGAGACAAGTAGAGGTCTACCTGCAATCCCTTGTACAACTGGCTGTTTAAGACTGCACTGATTGTTAGCTAAGGGGAGAGGGAGTTGTTTTATTTTTAATGTTCTATCCTACTTGAGCTGTAAGATTTCTGCTCCAGGTTCTATGATCATTATGAGAGACCAGAATGACTAATCTAGATCTTGCAGATAGGTTAACTATCAGATGCACTAGAATTCATAATGTACGGATTGAATACTCACCTTTGTATTATGCAATATACTACAAATTGTACAACAGATGGAACTACAGTATGGCTCAACATATGTGCATAATACTGTACCAAATGCAAAAATCAATAACATTTGTTTAAAAACCAAAAACACTTTGATGTGTCAATTGCATTTCACATCGTAGTTACTGGTAAAATAAACTGGTAGATAGCCAACAAAGAGTAGGCGAGGAGTATGTGTACAGTTAAAAATGTCCAAAACAGCAATACATATAAAAAGAAAACGGCAGGGGGTTTAAGTGAGATATACTGGTAGATTAGAGAGAGAACCCTGTAGTAGTAAGGCTAGTGGTGGGGATAGAATATGTATGGGAACAAGAAAATATTTCCTTAATGAGGATGCACTCTGCCCTTTTTTGTGTCGGAGACATGAGAGTGCAAGGGATAGTGATAGGACAGCAATGGACCTGTGATGTCAAATGTAATTTCTGAGAAACACAACAAGATGATGGACAGAGTGCTGATACTTTTCAACCACTTACCCCCAGTCACAGATCTGGGTTTAATCCATCGTTCTTTTGCTCACTAAGCCACCCCAGTTTGCACCCAGCCATATGCAAATCAGTCTTGACACTGGCTCTCATGGGAACAGTCCAGCCCGAACTGCCAGGCCAGGTCCTCCCTGGACTGGAAACAAGCATCCTGGGACCGGTTTTGGGGCTTCACCCCTCATCAGCCAGGCTAGCTTGAATCCAGTGGCACAGCGAGCAGGGACCCACATCTGGTCATACCCTTGGCCACTCAGTGCAAACATAGCAAACACAACAAGATGATGGACGAAGTTCTGAAACTTTTCAAGCACTCACGCCCAGTCACAAATCTGGGTGAAATCCATGGTGAGCAAAAGAACAATGGATTTAACCCAGATGTTTTGACTGGGGGTTCCTGTATGATTTATTCAGCATTCCGTCCATCATTTGTTTGCATAACAACTGTAATTATTGGGCTGGGGGGGGGGGTTCACTGTAAGTGACGTTAAAAGGGACCAGAAATATAGGCCTGAAAGTGCAGGCTGCACGTGTTGTATGTGAATGAGTCTGAGTTGGGATGAGCTAGATGGTGAGTGTGGTCAGCAGCATTGCATCGCTCCAAGAAAGTGCCCAATGCCAGAAAGAGCAAAAGTAATGGATTTAAGTAGAAGCTCAACTCTGCCTGAGATTTCCCAAGGGCGGGAACATCTTAAGGGCAAAGAGCTTGGACTGGTACAGACAGAAATCAGACCACAGCAACAGGATAATCAAATGTGGCTCCCAGGAAAGGATCAGTGTTCAGGGAGCTGGCTTAGATTCCGACAAGTGGCCTGGTGAAGTCTATGGAAGTGAAGACAGTGACTGCACCTTAGTTGGAGCCAAAGAGACCAGCAAGCTCTGCCTTGGTGACTGTGGTCTGAATCAGTGGGGTGTACGCTTGCTGGGCGTTGCCATGAAAGAACTCACGATGGGCCATCGGAGTCATGTGCATGACACTTCGCGTCTATAGCTGGCGATGCTGCAGAGAATAAGGTTACTTACCGTAATGTCCTAGAGTATTATATCAATGAACCTTATACACTCTCACTTATTCAACTACCTCGAGAATAACATGTGTTGCACTGACATTCCTGGTTCAGAGCAGCATTGTCCTAAAGAAAGTGAAGATTCAGCAACTTAACTCTATTGAGCACAAGGCTGTAAGAGCACTATTGCTTGTAGATGGCCTCTGACGAGATGGGGTATTTGATGGATTATAGACAGTCGCCATTTTTCATTTCTATTATCTCAGCTCCCACAAAGAAACGTTTGTGAGTGAGTGCAAAAGGTTAGCACACCTTAATACTGTTTCAGTGCACAACTGTTGCTGTTCTACTTAGCGAGACTCCGGCAATATGTGATCGAGTATTCTTTCTCCCTCCCATCCCATGCCATTAACACCCCCTTGTCCCGTGCTATCTAAAGGTTAACTAGTTTTCAGCCAGTAGTCGTAGCCATCTTAAACTTCTTACCCTGGTCTTTGAAGTAATCCATGGCCTGACCACCTCACCTCTCCACAGCTGCCTCCCACCACATGCTCTACGTTCTGCCAGCCTTCTCTTGCTCACAGCACCAAACACCTCCCTGTATTCAAATCTGCTGTTGCTCACTAAATTCACTTGAGCATCTCTTTTAGTGCTCAGGACAGTTCCCACCCTTCCCCCTTCAGGACCACCTTAAAAAGTCATCTCATAAACTAGGAGTTCCACAAGCACACCTTGTAGTACTGATCTCCCTGCTCTCCATCTCCCTTATAGCTTATAGAACACAGGCCGCTTTAAAGAAACGGAAACATTTTGTATTAGGAAATGCAAAATACAGAGATGGTGGTGAAACACGTGACACTGCAAACGTGGAACACAAACTATAATGAATTTTATTAGTTTTGTGAGACCACCAAGATTGTGAGCTGGTCACGTGTTTCATACTCACATGCAACTTTGATATATGCATGGTGTGTGTGTTTCCTTTTTTATGTGACCGGGCATCATACTGAAAGAACCTTACATGTGTTTTACAGGTTTAAGAACACCGTTTAGTTAGAGGATGACACAGGTAACCCTATAAAGCGGTAATATCTGACTGGATTTGGTAAGATAGGATCCCTAATTCTCGTCCTGATAAATGCCACGGACCCTTTGGGCCAGATTGGCAGAAACATGTTGACGACAATGGTGGTGATTGGGTATTAGTTCCCCCAATCCCCACACTTTAGTTTTTAATACCAAGTAACACCCAGCGAATAAATGTATTTGGGTTCTTACATTGGTTTTTAAAAATCACTCTCTCACAGGCCCCCACTTAGATTTTTAGAAGTGCCTCCCTGTCTCGAAGTGTAGGCCCGCTCTCTACCAAACGAGGTTTCTAGAGCGAGGACTGCCAATGATGAAGCATGACACCTGGTGGTTTGTGAGGATAGTCCTTTACATTTTTTGAGATGCCCAGCACCCCACTGAGTTAGTGCTTAGTGCTTGTTTGAATTTGGTCGCTAATCCCAAACGACTATTTATTCAGGGTAGCTTATTTTTGTGTGTGCATAGTAGGTTTAGAGGCCAGCTCACCCTGAATACCCCGTAGCCTCTAGTTCCCTCCCTTGGAAAACTCCAGGGTGTTGTGTGTCGATATTACTATGGCATTACCATGGCATTTTTTGTTTGTTTGTTTGTTTTTTTGTGTCACTCTTAAGGATTTATTTGGAAGAGTGGCTACAGCTTGTATATGAAGGACCATGCATCATGTTGGAATACAAGCTTTCTCAGTCTGCCTTTTTCTCTTTAAATAGAAATTGGCCCCAATGCATCTTTTTATTTTAAACAGTGTTTCCCCCTCCCCCACCCCCCCCCCCATCCCTCCTGCTACCCTGCTGATTTTATCTCTTTCTTTCAGGGGGTATTGTCCCCCTGTATTCCCACTCCTTGGAGTTTTCTGCCTGTGACATTTCGCAGCCTGCATATGCTTAATTGTTTATTTAAGTGGTGCTCTGCAGGTGGCAAAATGTCCGGTGCAGAGAATGGGCACGAAAGCCACTTACCTTGCTCAGTGAAGGGGAGACCCTGCACATCAGTTCTCATGTAATATCCTTGGAAGTGGGGGTCTCACCAAACTGCCGGTGGAGGCAGCAGGAACCTCTAAACTGGTTCCGACAAGGCTACATTCAGGCCTATTGTGGGAAAAGCGATTTATGCTTTTCTTCAAGCCCTGGACTGGCCAACTCGGTCATTTCTCATTGGCCAATGTATTTTAATTGCAGTAAATCGATGAATCCAGGACCTGTGAGGGACTGACCCGTAGAATCATCACACAATGGACCAGCTAGTCAGCAGCATCAAGGCACCCAGGACTGATCCCTTGCTGATTTAGGGCTGCATCACTGCATCTATCCTTGTGATCTCCGCCCCTCCATAACCTCCCAACAAGGCCCGTGCTTTCGGCAGGTATACTGAATATAGTGACTCCTTATTAGCAAACTACAGACACAATTGCTGTTAAACCAGAGCTGTGCTGCATCACCTCTCTAAATAGTGGCTCTTGGGCAGAGCTTTGAGTATAAGATTAGAAACCACATCCCAGCTGGGCTCCTGGGAGCATCCCAGGGAAAGCCTGCTGATGAGCTAAAATATAAACAATGCTCCCAGCTCTGTGCAAGTGAAAGACACTAAATTTATAGGATAACATAAAGAAATAACAATTCAAGGCCAAGCAAGTTCACTTCAATTAATTGCTCTCACAGAAACTGAAACCTGGTTGAGATCCGATTAGCACGGTACAGGGCATACAGCAAAATCATTCAGGATTTCTGTTTTGGTTCAATGGTATCTGAGGCTTTGAGAGGACTTTGCAAAAGGGAAACTGTTTAGTAGTAAGTTTCAACTCATGCAAATGTCAGTATATTGTAAGAATGGAAGTGCTTGTTCTTAATTTAAAAGTGTAACAAAAAAACAGTGTATCTGTGACTGGAGAATGGGGCAGGAGCAAACGGCCAAGGGAGTGGGTAGATAAGAGATAATTCCATTAGTGAACTAAAAGGGAAGTCTGTTGTAATGCCCACATTTATTTGGACCTAGATTCTTATTATACATAAAGCAACATTATAGTCTATTAATTCGAACATGAGAGATTTTTGTACATCCTGAACTCACATATTTGAAGGTATTCGCATATGTGATAATGGAAGAAAAGAAGGGCAGCTGGAATAAAATATTTTCCTAGGAATTTGGTCAAGTGGGTAAGCCAGACGATTCCAGGTTTTCTAGTTTCATATTGTGCAATTCATCCTCTATATGGGTATCTCTTACTTCTTTGTTACCTCTTAGGTTAATGCTTGGACTTTCATTCTTGGTGCATGAAATTAGAGAGTGGGTGGCAGGAAGAAGCCACATGAAAGCTCGGTTTGTTTTGGGCTCGTAGGTCAAACAAGTCCTCAATCTGAGCTAGATATCTGGCTCAAGCCTGCAGTGGCTCGGCTACTATGTACATTTTTAGGTCAATGTGTGAGGTAATTGTGATGTAAAATGCTCCATGTTTTTTCTTTTTACAAACTTTTTTTGTCAAGGTTCTCCCTGATCCCCAAACCCACCTGAAAAAATGTAGCTCATTTTCTTCACTGTCTTGTTCAGTGAAAGTCAAAGACATTATTTACGCCCCACTACTTTCCAAATTCACCAGCTGCCACTGCCCGCTACGCCCACTACGCCCAGGGTTATTCTGGACTCTTTATATGTTCCAGCACTAAGAGCACTTTCTGTGAATGCAATGCTCTGGTCTTGTAAAATCTTGGATTAATGAAGATGCAATTTTAGCCTAATTCATGTATAAATTTCGCATTATCACAATGTATTTTTGATTTATCTTTTCATATTTCACACGTTTTTCGAATATTTTTCACTGTATATCCATCGACTTGAATGTGGATTGTCCTTTCTTTTTCGCACCAAATGTGAAAGTTTAAAAAACGTTTGTGTTCAATCATTTTTAAAACAAATTTGAGGTCATGATTATTGAGTAAAATGTACCTCATGCATAAGTAAAGATCTGTTTAAATCTCACAACCACCTGATTTTGTTTTGTGTATACAATTGTCTAAGGCCCAAGGTGGTTGTAGGTAAGGCCAAACCCCCCAATTCACACAGCTTTTGGCCCACAGCACTGATTGTGCCACCCACACAAGCAGCCGTTCAAAGGGTTCTCAGACCTGCCGATGCAGTGTCTGAGCACAGTTTCTACTGTCATGTCGACCTGGCAAGTGGACCTAACCTTCCCTTTTATTACATGTGAGTCACCCCTAAGGTAGGCCCAAGGTACCCCCATGGGCAGGGTTCAGTGTATGTGAAAGGTAGGACATGTACTGGTGTGTGTGAAATGTCCTGAGAGTGAAATACAGTGCATTTCATTTTTCACTATTGAAAGGCTATCTGTCACATATAGCTTCCCATTGGAACAAGGTAGAGAAATGGAGTTTGGGCTCTCTGAGCTCAGAATTTAATCACACATCTTTTAGTAAAGATGGTTTTTAAATTGTGTGTTTGAAAATGCCACTTTTAGAAAGTAGGCATTTTCTTGCTTAACCATCCTGTGTGCCTCTGCTGGGTTGTGGATTGACTGTCTGGCTTTGGAGTGACAGGGGCTGGGGATGGGCATTCACTGTAGACAGCCACTGGGGGGGTTGAGATGTGTCCTGCCTTTCCTGGATGAGTCAGGGCTGAGCTGAATAGACCTGGGCTGCATTTAGAGTAGTGGGAAGAGATTTCCTTGCACCTGAATAGGCCCTGTCTGCCTTACACAATGCTGTCTCCACCTCCTGCCAGGAAGCTGGACCAGAGAGGACAGAACTGGTTTGGACTGAGCTAAGAGACTCTCTGCCACAAGAGAACAAAGGAAAATGTGGTATAAATATTGGGGCCCAGACCCCAGAACTTTAGATTACTTCTGGACTGAAGAGGAACCTCTGCCAAGGAGAAGAGCTGGGAAAACTGAGGAGATGTACTGCCCCTTTGCTGTGTGCTGTCTGGGGTTGGCCCACAGTGGCTGTTTCTGCCAAGGAGAGGACCAAGACTTTGCTGTGTGCTGTGTATCCTGCTTGAAGAAGATCTCCAAGGGCTTGGTGTAGTGGTTACCTTCTGTTCTGAAGTCTCAGGGACACAAAGACTTCATTCCCTCTGTCTTTCTGCACCTGGAACTGCAGTTTCAGCTGCCACAGAGGGAAATAGCAACACCGACGCTGGCGAGCGATGCTGCGACCTGCACCAAAGCCGTAGGCACCGCTTGTGAAGTGCATGAAGCACCACCCCGACTTGCACCGCAGCCCCGAAGCCTGCCTACGCTGCACCGTATCGTCTCCGAAGCTGACACTGGCACCGGAGCTGAGGGCACCACTCGTGACACTCACGACGCACCACCTGACTCGCACCGCAGCCCCGACTTCACCGAAGCCGGTGCTTCATCATCTTGGAGCCGATACCTGATGTGGGTGACCTACCGAATCCATTGACCCCACATCGTCATAAGAAACCGACGCCACCACGACGTCACTTCCCCAGCAACAGTAAGGAACCGACACCTCACATCCCCTGCATCGCAGTAAGGAACCCACGCCTCAGCCCCCTGTGGTCGTAAAGAACCAACGCCGTCCAGTGCCAACGAAGCATCACCCCCCGATGGCGTGCACCATCTTTGTTTCCATAGTTTACCAAGGTACTGTTCTTTGGGGTCCATGTGACTCTGGGCCCGATGCCGGTCACCTCGCGGTCGGCGCCGTACTCTGGGAATTTCACCTGTCATGACGTCGTCATAGCTCCAGGTGGAGTTATTTGTTGCTACAAGCATTATTTGTTTGAATAACCTATTTTTGGTGTTATCTGAATATATGTATTGTGGATTTTTGTCATTTTGGTCTTGTTTGGGTCAGATAAATATTTCTTATTTTTCTAAATTGGTGTGGTGTCCATTTGTAGTGTTTTCACTGTATTACTGTATGTGTCACAAATGCTTTACACACTGCCTCTGAGATAAGCCTGCCTGCTCGTGCCAAGCTACCAAGGGAGTGAGCAGGGGATGTCTAAGGGCATAACTCCCTTACCCTGACTAGAAGCAAGGGTCCCTACTTGGACAAAGGTGCAAACCATTGCCAACTAGGGACCCCCATTTCTAACACTATTTCATAACGAAACCCCTAAAATGAGTAGGGAACATCCTACTCCTAGTACCGCGAGGAACAGAACAATTTCCCATCCCTTCATGTTCCTCAATTCGCTTTTCAGCCAGATTGTCAGATCTACCATCACAAGTCTGGTCATGGTCCACTTACACCCAGTCTGAACAGTCACCACATTCTTTTTGATAGAGGTTATGTTAAAAGGACCCATAAACCCAGACACACCCTTCCTTTCCCATCTCGACTTCTTGACCAGGACCATATCCCCCACATTTCACTTCTTACTTCTCACATGGGGTTCTCTTACCCAATTTGCACAATTCCAATCTTCCACACTACCTTCATCTCCACGTTCCATATGCAATCTCAACAAACAGTAAGACGTCTTGTTTGATAGCCATGGGAGATATCGGATCTGAAAATGTAATTCCTCCAACCCTTCAGTCCACCGCTTGAGTTGTGGAGACATTCTCTCACTATGGTTGCAGGAGAATACTTGGACTAAGGGCCTGTGGTCCATCCTCACTAGAAAGGGAATGCCCCACAAATAAAATTTGAAGTGCTTCACAGCCCAGGCTATCGCTAAGGCTATCCTTTCAATACACGAGTAGTGCCCCTCAGCTTCCATAATTGCCCTGAAGGCAAACACCACCACTCTTTCTTCAACATTATCCACTTGAGACAACACCTCCCCCAGCCCTCTCAAGTAGGCCTGGGCAATGAGCTCCGCTCCGCTAGCAGAAGTTGCGAAGATTTGTAAATTACGCATTCCATGAAAAACAAGAAATTCAGGCAAAAATTCCGTTCCTCCGTAGCAAAGTCAGCTACTAAACTGCACCCACAAATGCTTTGATACAGCAACTTTACATGATGAAAGCATATAACCAATTCACAAAAGTGAAAATGAATAATATCAGGCAATGAGAGAGGTGATGATTTTGGGGTCCCCCCTAACCTAGGGGGAGGACCAAGCAGATGCCTTGAACACAAAGAGCATATCATGCTGAACGATTCAGTGGTGGTCCCATCCTCTTAGGACCACCTCAAGCACAGTTATGGGCAAAAATACAATCCCAATCAAAGGCCCTGCAAAGCATTATGGGACGAGATTAGCAGTGGGCAGTGAATATTATAGTATCCAATATCAAAATAATTCTACAAAGAGCTGCAGTTCAACTAGTCGTTACTAGGTGTCCCTCACGAGTCAAATGCAAAAGCATTGAAATTATTACATCAAGCTGCAGTTCAACTAGTCGTTGCTAGGTGTCCCTCAAGTCAACTGGTTTTGCATTTGACTCATGAGGGACACCTGGTAACGACTAGTGGAACTGCAGCTTCATGAAAGGGTTTCAATGCTTTTGCATTTGACTTGTGAGGGACACCTAGTAACGACTATTTGAACTGCAGCTCTGTAGAAATATTTTGATATTGGATACTATAATATTCACTGCCCACTGCTAATCTCGTCCCATAATGCTTTGCAGGGTCTTTGGTTGGGATTGTATTTTTGCCCATAACTGTGCTTGGGGTGGTCCTAAGAGGATGGGACCACCACTGAATCGTTCAGCAAGATGTGCTCTTTGTTTTCAAGGCATCTGCTTGGTTCTCTCCCTAGGTTAGGGAGGATCCCAAAATCATCACCTCTCTCACTGCTTGCTAAATTTTCATTTTCACTTTTGTGAAATGACTATATGCATTTTAGCATGTATAGACAGAGATACTTGTTATTTTGCCAAAAGTATGTGAGGTTTCTGTTTTATTAATTGGGAGTCTGACAGAACGGAGTGGAATTCACTGAGTTTTTGGTCAACTTTTTGGAATTCCGCGTAGTAGGACTCCGCAAATTACGCCCACCCTTACTCTCAAGCTAACGTCAGTGGTCAGAATAGTTTTCTTCCTGGTGTCGAAATGTCCTAGGGTGGGTACCATACAAATACCAGACTTCACTGTTTGGAAGATGCCTGGCACTCGGGTGACCAAACAAAATTAACTCCCTTTTTCACTTATGGGCTCAACCAACCCCTAATGAATTTGGAGTACTATTCAATGAGGTAGAGGAAGGACCTCACTTGCTTATTATCTGTAGGAGTGGGGGCTCGTTTAATGCTGTCAACCAACTTCCAACTTTGGTTGAATTCCTTCCCCTGATATAACATGTCCCAAGTGAGTAATTGATATGACTCCTGTTGGAAAGTGGGTTATTAGTAGGGGCAAATGTATATCTGCCACTGGCAATAAGGCCACTAACATAGTATAGGGCTCAGAATAGGTCTTAGAAAATTATTCCTATGCTCAACCCTTGGTAGCTTTGCTGCGAGCAGGCAGGTTTAACTTCAAAGACAGGTACGTAAAGCATTTAAAAACACCAATTCTGTAAATAAGTAAGACACAATGCACAATAAAAATCGAACACCAATTTATATGAATAGGAAATATTTTTATCTTTACAATTACACCAAAACTACAAAAATCCAATGTAGGGAACCGGAGTTATGAATTTTTAAAGATTTAGCATTATCTAGCACATAGAAACCTATGGCGCCTTATCGGGACATCTGGTCTCGATAGACCGGGTCAAAGTCAAAGTTTCCGGCCGACCACGATGGAGCCCTGCTCGGCTACCCTTCGCGGTAGGTCTCAGTCAAAGTTTTTACCTTCTGACTTAGAAACTTTTCTGGAGCTTTTCTTCCAGGGGTCTTTCCAAGATCTCAGCCAGACCGGATTCGGATAGGGTTCACCGGATTGCCTTGCAACAAGCTCCCGGTCAAACTAATGGAAGTCTGACCTCCGGAGCGTTCCAGCAGGACGAACCAAGGATCCAGGCTAACTCTCGGTTGAAGGAAGGTGGCTTGACTTTCGCGATTGCTCCTGGTCACCTTTTCTTTGTTCCAAATTAGAAACATTTATGGAGCTTTTTCTTGCGGGGTCCCTCGATGCTCTTCACCAGGCTGGATTAGTTGAGGGTTTGCCGGCCTTGGATTTTGCCTACTCCCGGTCAAACTCTGGAAGTTGGACCTACAGAGCTTTTCAGCAGGACGAACCTCGACGGCAGGCCGGATCGCAGTTGAAGGCAGGCGGCTTGGCTAGCCAGGTTGAGTCAGTCCCCTTATGGAGATTTTTTCCAAAGTTCTCCAAACTCCTGGAACTTCTTCTTGAAGTTCCCCAAAGGGTCCCAAAGTGTCTCAAGCTCACTCCAAGGGTCTGGAAGCTCCAAGATGGTCTTGGAAAGTTGAGGACTTCAGTTTCCACAATCCACTTGAACAAAACCTTTACAAATCCACTGGTAGTTCTCCAGGTTGAGGGTTCTTGGTGGTGATGTTCCAGGTGAGCTCTGTTAACCTGTAGCTTGCAGGGAGTCCACTCTTTAGTCCTTTTACAGCAAGGTAGTCCACAGGGCTGTAGTTCTAGTGCACATCAAAGTTCTCAGCATGGGCAGTCTTGCTTGCTTAAGTTTTAAGCAGCAGATCTGAGAGGCTCTGCCCCTCTCAGATACTTATTCCAAGTTCTCTGGGTCAAGCAAGAGGTCACTCCTGTCCAATGGGGTGTAGGCTACCGCCCCAAGGTATGACCACTTCCTGCAGAGTGTGGCACTATTTTTTCCCAGAGTGTACCAATTAATCCAAATTCATAATGGCTGATTTTCCAGCAGGTAGAGAAGAGCTGGCTAAACACACCTCTAGGATGGCTAATCTCCATAGTCTCTGCCCGTTGCATCTGCTCATTCCTTCCTTAAGCCTAGCATCTGGCTGGGTTCAAAAGAGTAGAGTTGTAAATGATACTGGTGTCTTCCCTTTCCCTTGAAGTCCATTGTTTACGACTCCTCCCCATGCTCTGGCATTCCTGTGTAACAGAACGCTGCCCTCGCAGCAGAGCTGGTCAACCCCAGGGGCTCTTTATCACCTCTTCAAAGAAGCCTGGCTAATCCACTTAACTCTGACCAATCAGGACAGACCACTAGAAGGCTGAATCTGGGCTTACATACAAGAAAGTCTTATAACTTCTTGTCTGTACATTTTAGGAGAAATTCAACAATATCACATTGTTGCGTTTATTAATACCATTCTGGGAAGTCTTTGAATTGTATTTTTAGCCTTCACCTATCAAGAGTTAGTAGTTGATAACGTCTTGCCATGTTAACCTATGTGGCAGGGGATTTGCAATGGGAAAAATGACTTGGGCCATTTTTCCAGCACCAGGGATTCTAAAAACATATTTTATAAGTGCTCTGCCTATATCTTCAGGACCCCCTCCTCCCCCCAGCCCTGGAACACCTACGGGAGACTTTATGGGTTCTGAATATGTAGAAATATTGCAGATCCTCCCTCCACAGTGCTCCTAACCCCAAAGTAGATTTTGTGCAGCACTTTATCACAATGTGGAGAGTGAAATGTGCAATTTCACTTAACCCAGGGCATATAAAACTCATTTTTATAAGGGTCCGCCTTATAAATACCTGACCCCCCACCCCTGGGAACCTAGGGGAGACCCTGGGAGTACCTAATATGCTGAAACATTGTAGGTTATCCATTTTCAAGTGCCCCAAACACCAAAGTCGAGTTTGGGCACAATTTACTTTTTAAAAGCAGTCCTGCAACACAGGGCTACTTTTAAACTGACCTCAGGCTCAGCAGTGCACACATGCAAGTGCAGAAGGGGCTGCTGGCCTCTAAACTGCCATGCCCTATTATATGCTGGGGACTTAGAGGTAGGTTCAATCCCCCAGCCCTATTATGTACTAGGGCCTTATAGGGTAGGTCATGCCAATCACAGGAGTACCCCAACCGATAGTGTACCCTAGTGTATTCTAAGTGTCTCTTTCAGCATAGCACTGACCCTGGGCCTGGTTAGGCAGAGCCCAGGGTCAGTCGGAGTCAGTTACCACCAGTACCAGTCAGCAAAAAGTTGGGGGGTGCCCAGGGCACAGGATGGCTTTGCAACAACTCCTATTCTGCACTTGTTTTTTTACAGTGAGCCCTTTCTCCTGAAACCTTTTTAGCACTCCCTTTAAAATCATATCATGCTCACCAACATCCCTGCCATAAATGAGAATGTCGTCCTGGAGGAATAAGAATTTGGATAACCTCCCCCAGAACCATTTTCATTATTCTTTGAAAGCAGGCCGCCGCCGCAGCCAACCCAAACGGCATCCTGATAAATCGGTAGACCCCCAACGGAGTCACAAAGGAGGTGAGATGCCTCTAGTCTTGGTGCAGCAGCACCTTATTATAGGCTGAGAAGAGATCCTGAACAGAGAATATGTTGGCCCATTTCAGCATAGTTAGGGATTCTGATATGTTGGGGAGTGGTTGGCCATCCACCCATATCCACCTGTTATGGTCCCTCAAGTCCACACACGTTCTTATGGACTTCCCACCATCCTTCGATGCTAAAACTACTGGCGCCAACAACTCTGATGACTCAATTTCGTCAATAATCCCAGAGGCCAACAGTCTGTTCAATTCTTCCCTCAAAGGTTCCTGCATCAGGAGGGGAACTTTGCATACCTAATGCACACAGGATTTGACCCCATTTTGTGATACAATATGATGCTCAAAGTCTTTGAGCAAACCAAAGTCGTTTTTGAACACTTCAGGAAATTCATTATAAAAATTATCCACATTGTCACATTCAACCAGCATTACTTGATCTCGTGCATTGGGATTCAATAGAATTCCCAAATCTCTTTGGCACCTCCAGCCAAGGAGGTTGTCTCCCCTCTTGGCCAAGTAGATCTTACCAATGGTTTGATGGCCTTTAAATTGAACCTTCTCTTTGACATACCCCAGAACTTCAATGTTCTCATTTGAAAATGTATCATCCCAAAGCTCATTGCCAATCATGGTGAATGGAGAGCCCAAATCTGCTAAAACTATAAAGCTCTTTTCACCAACATCAACTTCACATTTGGGCATTACCAACTGTCCTTCATCTACGCTATCATGTCCACTCTGCACGTTTAAAACCACAGTGTGCATAATTTCAGTGACATTATCTACATTCTCAACCATACGTACTCCCTTAGAGGACTTACAGACCTTTGCAAAATGTCCCTTGAGACCATATTTGTGACAGGTTTGATTTTTTGCATAACATTCTGGGTTGTTGGACACATGACTTAAACTACAGCATCTAAGCATTTAGGCCTACTGTCATCGGATGGAGCTTTGAACTTGATCTTCGCAGTAATCTTAAAACCATTGGCATCTGTATCTTGCTGTGTCTCTGTAACAAAAAGTTCATGTACACTGCTTTGCACAGCAGTGTCTGATGTCACTGTGTGGCTCCTTATCTCCTTAACTCATCCAGATGCATTTTCGACACCCTCTACAATGCCAATCGCTTCCTTAAGTGATGGATTTCTTGACAATAGTTTTTCCTGTACTCTCCAGCTGTTAGTACACCTCACCAACTGGTCCCTTATAAAAGAATCCGTAAGTTCTCCAAACTCTCAGGTGCAGGACAGTTCTTTTAAGTTTAAGGAGGCTATATAACTGCCCACTTTCTCGTTTGACTCCTGTGCCCTGATAAAGAATCTGTGCCTTTCCAATACCAGGTTTATGTGAGGGCCAAAGTATTATTCAAGCATCTTTAGTGACATCTCAAATACATCAGAAGGTTTGCCATCACCCTCACCTAAGGGCAACTCATCAATGCTTTTATAAATGTTCCGGCCCTCTAAGCCAAGGCTGTGTAAGAGGATAGCTTGCTTCCTTTGCACAGAGAACTTCTCCCCACTGATGGCTACCACATATGAATCAAATAGTTCCTCAAATGTTTCCATTGTAGCACTGGTTCACCCATATCAGATAGGAATGCTGGGGGCTGCAACATATTGGTGACTACCATGCTTATAGGTTTAACTGATACCAAAACTTTCTTACCACAACAATAAAAATTTCTCAAATTTACGTCCACCTTTGATTTCAACAGCCACCTTCAACTGGTAAATAAAAAAAAATATTGGAGCTAGAGAGTTATTGCTTCATAATTTATTAATATTGATATAAATGGTAGTGTACCAGTCTCAGTCCTCAGTGCCTCAATGCATATACACGCTCCAATGAGTCGGTGCCGGTTGCAACAAGCGTTATAAACTAGACGTGCTATGGTTGCCTATCTGATCAATGATAGTGCAACCAACAAAGGACTAAGCCCTGCTTGTTGTTGTGCACAGCGTTGTGCTGTAGGTGCTTCCCTATGCAGAAGGCCCCAATTTAAGATGGCATCTTCACGTTGATGCGATGGCGTCACACCGGTCACACCTGAGTCTTGCGAGGTCACGTTGTAGATGATGCCCAGTACGCCAGCTGGAAGCCACTCACCGCTCATGGCCACACGAAGGGATTGCTTGTGCAAATTCCAAAGCTTCACGGCTCACTATGCAGCTCACGAGCAACACAAGCAGCATTCCTACCCTCGAGCCAGCAATAAGCCAACAACCCAAAAAGTTGAACCTTCCTCAAAAATCATTCACCATCGTGTGGAATAATCACCATAGTAGCACTTTAGTGCCACGTTGGCTGCATACGTTTCCAATGACATCCAAATAGATTTTCAGTAAATCACTGACACGTATGGGTCCTCAGGTATCCTCAGAGGAGTTGGTGGTATTACTGTTCCCCAATCCAGCATCGCTCATTGCCAGTGTTACAACTCTGAGCCAAGTTATTTCACAAACTCAGTTTAATGCAATATGCAAGCACCACCAACAGTGCAGCCTGCAAAGGCAGCTCCCAGTCTCCAAATGACATTGAGTAGAACATCACTACCATGGAGACTGCAAACATTCCAGGCATGAGCTGCTGACATACATTTAAAGGAGCTGTGCACATCTATAACACATTTTTTTGTTTTTGTTATCGAGACAGATTTCTGTTCAGGTGCCATCAAGGTCATCAAAAGCAGAAGCGAAACAATTAACCACAAAGAGAGTAGCAAATCAGTTGTTAAATAATCAAAATATTTTTCACTTTCAAACGAATGATGCCATATTTGGCCTATGCAAAGTAGGGGTGCATGAAGGTGTGATGTTTGGTTCTGCGAGTTTGTTGAAAATATTGGAAAAAGTTGGCATAAGCATTGTCCCACCCGGGTTTCAATCTGTGATCAAGGGGGCAAAACAGATTCAAATAGTGGGTGAATTTGCTCATTGAGCCACCAGGCTTGGGATTTCATTTAGAGGTTGGTAGACTGAGAAGCAACATAAATCAGTGGATCTCCGGATCCAACAATCCTGTGGGTCTCGCGCCTCATTTAGAGGTGAGGGACCGTCTGGTTTCCGCTGAAGGAGCGTCTGCTTTCTCTACTGTCAGAAACTGCTAGCCTGCAGCCCATCCCCACCTCAGGGCCATTGGCTAATGAACATCCAAATGCACGTTCTACTTAAGGTGGAGCTTCCAAAGTTAATATTTCCTTCCCAGCACCACCATGGTAGATAGCCCGATTAGCAAGCAGCGGAAATATCCTGAACACAGTCTGCATGTCGGTGACATTTCTTTTTCGTTTCTCGCAACAAACCACCACTTCACTTTGGGATCTGTTTCTGAGTAGCAAACATAGAACATGTTACCAAGACTTTGCACCCCAATCAGTACTGATTTTTCAGTAAAACTGCTTCTGTTGTGTTGACAGAAGCATTTTCAACACAAATTCTGTGACACGGGTGGGAAGTCTGAATACCTCTGGTGAACTGTCTCAGGGCTGGCTGAAAGAGGACCTCTGTCACTTCAATATAGTGAAGGAATTCTGACATTCATTTTTCATGCCGGAGCTAACAGATCAGGTGGTCCCGGGGATCAAACTTCAGAAATACCCATGATCCTCAGGGAGAAACTTCCTGCATGCCAGGGACATTTCTATTTTGTTTCTGAGAAACAAAACCCCACTTTGTGGGTTTGTTCCTGGACAGCAAAAACACCGCCACCAGGAGAAGACGGTCAAATCAGCAACGATTTTTCTGCTAATGTATCAACACTATGTTAATTTAAGCCCATTTGGTAAAGATGGCCCACAAAAGTGGTGGGAAAGTCTGAATCATAGGTGCTGGAATCAGGAGTGTGGGGGTGCACCCCCAAAATTAGCCATGTTGTATTTCAGAAAGCGGATGAGCAATAAAGATGCCTTTAAGTTTTGTGTTTATCTTGTCATATTTGCTGTGTGTTCAAAGACAAAGGCCAAAAGTCAAACTATGTCTTCAGAAAAATTGCTGCTTATTGGGAAATTGGTGTTTACTCTTATTTCACTGACTGCAAAGTAGAGGATTTTGTAAAAGTGACCTAGGTAGCAATCTTACTGGGGCATAGGAAGTGAAAGGAAAGGTTGTGGGATGTCATTTTTTTTCTAACACATAACAATATTTAAATACCTGTAAATGAACTATGCACATATTTGAAAATATTTCAGCAATTTGGAAAGCACAAATGAAGCACATTTCTTTTGTAATTCTGAAGTATGATGGACACCAATTATTTTATAGGATCAAAACAAATCAAGACACTGTCCTTGGTGATGCTCAAATGATAAATATGTGCTGAAACCTGAGTTCAACAGATTATCATTTGTTTGCTATATAGTTTTATCAGTAAAACTGTTTGCCTGTGCAAATTTAGTGGCCATTTTGTCGGAAAAGGTGCTGTCTGTTAATTACAGTGTGCCATGAGACACCAGTGCTGCAAAATGCACCACTGGTTACACACCACACCCATACCAGTCTCCTGCTGAATAGGCATGATTATTTAAACAAATTTTATTGAAGTTTACAAGTCTATTCGTGCATGCATCCTGTAAATTCCATAGTAAGATACATACAATCAGTGAGAGAAGTGGAACCAACATCTAAGATGCAAACATTTGAAGCATTCTGTGCATGGAAGGGCCTCCCCTTCCCACCCTCTAGTTCAAAAAATAAACGGATACTATAGGAATTATTTCCACATTGTATGTCATCCTTGCAGCATTCACTCCTATCATTGTCAAAATTAACTCTATTCTAACTTCCCAGAACTACCCCCCTCCCCTCCCTCCCTCCCAGGCATGTCACTTCTAGTTCTTCATACAAATTGCAGTGTGTTGATGTTACGTTGGGCTTCCTTAATGTACCAACATTATCAGAGCAAAGGGTAATGCACAGTAGATGCAGATTCATAATCCATACCATTTTCAGAATCCCCATAATCGGTCAGTCTCAGGGACAATCCGCCTGGCCTCCCACTTCAGGGACCGATGCCCCAGGTTCTTCATCACTGTCACTGTCAGGGGTCTTGAGGAGCACTACCAATGTTTCCCATGCCTTTGCCCCCTCTAGTGCCTTCTCGCTCCCCGCCCTCTTCGCCAACTGCATCCTAACTATTCCCTCACATTCTGCCCATTTAATGAGTTCTTTCTTCCAACGATCTATGTCGGGGCCCCTCTGATCTTTCCAATGCATAGAGATCTCCCGTTTAGCTAGCAGAAGACCCATGTCTATGAACTTACTAGTAATTTTATTTTTGGCCGTGTGAGGAAACCAATGCAACATACACGGTCCTATGGCCGATTCCAATTCCCTGTCGGTGATTGTATTAAGGAATGCCACCACTTCAGGCCAATATACGTCCAATTGTGGGCACCCCCAGAACATGTGGCGAAAGTCGGCTCCCTCCCTGCGGCAGCGCGGGCAAGTATCTGAGCCTGTATCAAAGTATTTATTAAGTTTCACTGGGGTAAGGTAGGCTCTATGTAAAATGTAAAAGTGCACTAATTGGAAACGGGCGTTTCTGGTGCTCTTCCACGCCCTCTCCACAATCTCGGCCCAAGCTTTGTCCGGAATCTCCACCCCCACATCCTCCTCCCATTTATGCCGCAATATAGTCAGCGGTAACAGCATCTCCTGTGTTAGCCGCCTATGCAGGCATGTAAACGCTTTGAAGGTTCCTGCCGCTGTTACTAAATATTGGCATCCCAATGACGTTTTTGGTTCAATAAGGCCCTCCTTCCAGTGCTGACGGATAGCCGCAGTAAGTGCAGCGTGTAATAGAAAGTCCCCCCCTAATAAATCATATCGCTCCTACAGATCGCTAAAGGGAATCATAGATCCATCTTCATACAAATCCCCTATGGTGGCCAGGCCATTCTCTCTCCACCGCCCCAGCCCCCCCCAAGTGCCCTTTTGAAGCAACACCTTGCATATGGACAGCGGGATATCCGGCGCATAGGGAGCATCAATCCTCGCCCTTGTCAAGCTCCTCCTCCAACGCTGTCTTGCTGTTCTGAGGTCCCCAGGGAGGTCACTGGCACGAACAGGGAGGTCTAACACAACCCGAGAGAGCACCCCCAGTTCCGGCGTGCCATCTCTCGGCTCCCCCATCCCTCTTATCCTTGACGCTATGTTTTGCATGAGCCATTGTAATTGAGCTGCCAGGTAATAAGTTTCAAAATCAGGCACCGCCCATCCCCCTTCTGCCCGAGGTCGCATCAGAACTGCCAATGCTACTCGCCGTCTGCCGGTGCCCCATGAAAAAATGGTTTTGAGTTGTTTAAAAAAGCGCGCTGGGATCCAGATCGGTAATGTCCCAAAATAATACAATAGTCGCGGGAGGGCCACCATCTTAAGTAAGGCCACTCGCCCAGCCACTGACAACGGGAGCGTTCCCCACAACTCAATGCTACCTTTCAGTCCTCTAATTGCCCTACCGATGTTTCCTTCCAACAGATCTCCTTGCGTGTGATATATCCTTGTGCCTAGATACGTCAGACACCTGTACTCCCATTTCACTCCTGCGGTATCCTGTGGGCCAATGGTCTCCCCTTGGCCGGGAATAGACAAGACTTCGCCCAGTTTACTCGAAGCCCTGCAGCTGTTCCAAGAGCATGGAGCAGTTCCTTCGCTCCCCGAATCGCTTCCCTTGAGTTTGCCAGGAACATTAGCAGGTCGTCAGCGTACAGGGCAATATAATGAATTCGCCATGTACTTGTAGGCCAGAGTAATGCCTACCAGTTCTGGCTTTGGCCGCCAACGGTTCCACTGCCAGGGCAAATAGGAGGGGGGATAATGGGCATCCCTGCCTCGTACCCCTAGTAACATCGCAGGTGTCAGATATCAGTTCACCCGTTTTGACCCTTGCTGTGGAATGCTTATATAAGAGAGCCGTCCATTGTATAAACTTGTCCCCCAGTCCGAATTTATACATGACATGAAATAAATAGGGCCATTCGAGGCTATCGTAGGCATTTTCGATGTCAACTGCAAAAATTGTGGCCTCATCTTTTGAATACGAATCAGCCTCCAAAATCTGCAATAATCGGCGGATATTCACAGCTGTGTTCCTGGTCGGGATGAACCCTGACTGATCCTTGTGCACTAAGGTCGACATGTGAGGGAGGAGTCGAGTGGCTAGGATACGGCTCAAGATCTTATAATCCGTATTAAGCATGGATAGAGGGCGATATGCAGTTTTGTCCCAGGGAGATTTCTCAGGTTTAAGGAGCGGTATAATGACTGCCTCTCGTGTCGTTGCAGAAAGTTGGCTTATCTGCCTTCAATCAATCAATCAATCATGTCACTTATAAAGCGCACTACATACCCGCGAGGGTCTCAAGGCGCTGGGGGAAGAGGGGGGTGGTGCTGCTACTGATCGAAGAGCCAGGTCTTGAGGAGTCTTCTGAAGGCCAGTAGGTCTTGGGTCTGCCGAAGGTTGGTGGGGAGGGTGTTCCAGGTCTTGGCGGCGAGGTGGGAGAAGGATCTGCCGCCGGCAGTCATTTTCCGGATGCGGGGGACTGTGGCGAGGGCGAGGGTGGTGGAGCGGAGCTGGCGGGTGGGGGTGTAGAAGCTGAGTCGTCTGTTGAGGTAGGCTGGTCCGGAGTTGTGGAGTGCTTTGTGTGCGTGGGTGAGGAGCTTGAAGGTTATCCTCTTGTTGACAGGGAGCCAGTGCAGGTCTCTCAGGTGGGGTGTGATGTGGCTGCGTCGGGGGATGTCGAGGATAAGACGTGCAGAGGCGTTCTGGATGCGTTGCAGCCGTCTCAGGAGCTTAGCCGTCGTTCCTGCGTAGAGGGCGTTTCCGTAGTCCAGCCTGCTGGTGACGAGGGCCTGGGTGACTGTTTTTCTTGTTTCGGTGGGGATCCACTTGAAGATCCTGCGGAGCATTCGGAGGGTGTTGAAGCAGGATGAGGAAACGGCGTTGACCTGCTTAGTCATGGAGAGGGTGGGGTCGAGGATGACCCCTAGGTTGCGTGCGTGGTCGGTGGGTGTCGGGGCTGTTCCCAGTGATGTCGGCCACCAGGAGTCGTCCCAGGCTGAAGGGTTGGAACCAAGGATGAGGACCTCGTTATATAGCGTAAGTAATCTGGGTGCCAACTGTTCAGTATAGGTTAAGTAAAATTCTATCGGGAGCCCATCTGTCCCTGGTGTTTTGTTCCGTGCCATGTGCTTAATAGCCCTTTTCACTTCACCCAGCTCAATATCCCGCCCCAGTGCTTCTGCTTGTTCTCTGTCTAAGCACGGTAGTTGAACTGCATGTGTGAACCCGTTCAAATCATCCTCTGTCAAAGTCGATTTACTTTTATATAGATCTGTGTAGTACTCAAGGAATACCTCATTTATACCCTGTTGAGTGCAGCTGGCCTTCCCCTGTCAGTCTCTGAGCTCTAGAATCGAGGAGCCTCTTCGAGTTGGGTCAGCCAGCCACGCCAAGAGAGCCCCAGATTTGTCCCTTTCCGTATGGGCACGCACAATATACGTTTTATAATCAAAACAACGTAGTCGCTCCACCAATACTGCTTCCCTCTCCTTTGCTTCCAATAGCTCTCACTGTTTGTCCGGCCTCTCAGGACGATCTCGCTCCACCTCTCGTAGTCGTTGTTCTGCTTCCTGTACTTCTCTCAAAAGCACCCTACATACCCCCACTACATCTGCGATGCTGCGACCCCTGACAACGGTTTTAAAGGCTTCCCATTCTACTGAGGAAGATGTCGCCGTACCAGCATTGTCTTGAAAATATTGGGTTATTGTGGTGCGGATTGTCTCCCTAAAGACCTGGTCTTCTAATGCCTCAGGGCGCATACGCCATGTAGGTATCTTAGCTCTGATGCGGGACCACTGTAGTCTAATTAAAATGGGGTTATGGTCTGACAATGTTCTAGCAAGGTACTCACTGCTCTGTACCCCCGCATGCACATCTGTAGAGGATAAAAATGCATTTAGACGAAGATGTAGTGCATGTAATGCAGAGAAATAGGAATAATCTCGGTCCCCTGGATGCTGGGCTCTCCACGTGTCTATCAGTCCCCACCTGTCTTGCCAGTTGCGCCTCGATTCCGCTATTTTATGGATGGGTGCGCTAGGGAGCGGAGGGTGGGAGCGATCTAGGATCACATCAGAGACACAATTAAAGTCCCCCCCAATCAGCACCGATCCAGTAAGGAAGGGTGCCAACTTCCTTGATAACTGTGAGAAGAAGGCACGCTGTTCCGTGTTGGGAGCGTAAATGTTCCCTAAGACTACATCGCGGCCATCCAGTTTCCCAGTAACCACTACATAACGACCTCCCGGGTCTATAAGTTGGTTCGTGCATTGAAAGGGAACCCTTGCTCTCGCCCAGATCAGCACTCCCCTGGCAAACGCTGAGAAAGTAGTATAAAACACTTGGCCACACCATCGGCATTGCAGAGCCGCTCCCTCCTTCGCTTGCAAATGAGTCTCCTGAAGTAGGGCAATCTGAACCCCTCTACGAACCAAGTATGCGTGAATTTTGTGGCGCCTCCACATTGATTGCATTCCCCGCACATTCCATGAAATGCATTTTAAGTCATTAGTGGTACCCATCACTGTGCTTGTACCAGTGCCCTAACAAGATCCATCCTAGTGACATGCCAGACCCCAGCAAACCCCGTAACAAAACCCCCATAACCCCCACCTCCCCCTCCCCAGTACAGTTACTGTCAAACTAGCTCCCATCTAAACTATAATAAGCTATAGAAAATCCTCTGAGAAGTACAGAGGTACAAGGGAGAGCGGCTGACTCGAGGTTTATACACTATTCGCGGTGCACCAGCCATAATTAAATAAAGCTAGCTCGGGGTCCTTACAAGTCATTATGAGCTCAACTTCTCTCGAAACACCATAACCACTCTAGCTTACGGCAGTTGATCAAACAATATCGTCTACACTTTGAGGCGTTACCACTGGCATCTTTACACTGTCACTATGGGACGTGGCCGATTCATTGTCTGCCGATTCTTTGGTAGATCCGGCCCCTGCTTCCGCTGGGGTGGAGCTCCGACTTTGTGCCAGCGCCGCTACTGCCCGTAGAGCCTCGGCCCGTTCCTTTTCCGTTTGAGAGGACAATGGTTTCTTCGGGGTCCTCCTGCGGAGTCGTCGGTTCGTGCGTGTTCCGGAGACCGTGGGCTTCGGCCCTGCTCCCTCAGAGTTCACCCTTCTCGGCGTCCCGCCCTTGTAAGCCTCTAACCAGTCCCAGGCCTCCCTGGGAGAATCGAAATAGTGAGTAGTTCCTTCCAGAATAATGCGAAATTGAGCTGGAAACATCAGGGAGTATTGAAGACCCTCATCCCTCAGCGCTTTCTTAACCTCCACATAGGAGGCCCGCTTCCTCTGGACCTCCAGTGTGTAATCTGGGAAAAGGGTGACCCTGCTGTTGCCCACATTAAAAGGGCCCTCGGCCCTCGCTCTCTGCAGGAGTAAGTCCCAGTTGCGGAAGTGAAGGAGGCGGGCCACCACAGGTCTCGGAGGTCTCCCTGGGGCCAACGGTTTCGCAGGAACCCTATGGGCCCTTTCCAGTGTATAGAAGGTAGACAGGCCCTCCGGAGCCACCACACGCTTGAACCAACTCTCCAGGTAGGCCACCATGTCGCCCCCTTCTATTCCTTCCGGCAGGCCCACGGCTCTGACATTGTTCTTTCGATTGCGCCCTTCTGCATCCTCAGCTCTGCGCTCTAGTAAGCTCACTCTGTCCGCGAGGGCTCCCATCTGCTGTTCTGTGGCCTTTTGCGCCGGCAAAAATTCTGCAACATTGGTCTCTGTGTTCTTGACCCTTTCCGAGAGTTTCTTGTGTTCTTCACGCAGCAGGCCCAGTCCTACCGCCACTGTACTAATATCCTGATGAAGGGTGGCTTTTGTGTCGGCTATGGCATCAAGTATTTTATTAAGTTGCTGCTGTACCGGGTCTTCCGATGTCGTCTGCAAGTGCTCTTGCGCACTATCTTCTGGGTCCGGAGGAACCCCGGTCTGTTTACCCCTGGGTTTACCCATAGTGGAGCTACAGGTCGTGGTGAGAGCAGTCTTATTCTCGCCGCACCTACTTCGGGTTGTAGTCCAGCGTCTCCTGGATGGTACATCACTGCGTACAGGCACCCCGTTACCGATTGATAACAGTACCTCTCAGCTCACGTGTGTCTGCTCCCAGTGGCTCCCTTCCCCGTTTCACGAGTGAGTGCCTCCAGCCAGTGATCCAGATGCATAGAATGGGGAGGGAGGCTCTATCTTTTATCTCCCGGTGGTATAGTTATCTGTGCTATGTAGTCCCCCCACCTCGCCCTAGCAAGGCAGTCTTGTGACTTGTGGCACAGGCCCGGGCTGCTCACAATGCCGCCTCAACCGGGGTCCACTTCAAAAGCGGAACCCGGGCTCTGATCGCGAGCAAGATCCACCACTACGCACCAGGCCCAGGATCAGGCGCCCTTCCCTGCCGGTCTTGCCACTTGCATGGGCATTGTGACTCTACAGTACTCGGCTGGTCCTGGGCACTCGTCTCAGATCCGCCCCGAGGTCCCTCTCACTGCAGCCAGGAGCGAGGGAGGGTGCAGCAAGGGTTCCAAGAGTTCCGAGTCCGATGCAGCTATGTGCTGCGCTTCACAGGCCCTCACTGCGCACTTTCCCCAGTAGCAGCCGGCAGACTCAGGGAGTGCTCTTCACCTCGTAGTCACCGGGTGCAACACGTCCGTTTCAGGGGGCCTCCCGATTGTAAGCAGATTCCCCCAGTTAGGCCTTTGTCCCGGTACCTTTCAGAGTACCGCCAATCTCTCACCAGTGACGCTCGCTCGGAAGAAGCACTAGGCTGCGCAGCTCCTCTCCTTCCAGCCCGGGGCTCAATGTCTCATGGGATGTGTCCGGTCTTCTGCTCCCCCGATCACTACAGTAGGCATCAGACCTCAGGGGCAGCACCAGCTAATCGGCCTGGCCTCCGCTCAATACTCTGGCCGGGGCATAGCTTTAGCAGACGCCGTCTTGATCGCCATTTTGTGCGGCCTCCACTGCTCTATCCTCGGCGATAGTCGCGGCTCCCAGGTCCCGTCTCTGACAACCAACAAAGTCGGTCCGGGCACCCTCCACCCTATTCCAACCACTCAGCTGACATGTGGTATGTTCTTAGGGGCCCCGGCTGTAGAGGAGAAATTATCGGCTGATGCGGAGCTCTCTGCTCATGCGTCCGCCATCTTCTCCAGTCAAGCCACGCCCCCTGCTGAACAGGCATGATATATTTGCTACACTTTTTTTATGTGTGGCGCTTGCATTTTTCACAATCCGTATGATTTCAGTGATATAACATTGATGGCAGCACCTCCACCCTGAAAATTGTTCCTGCACCACTGGTCTGAATACTTCTGTTAAGCTGCCTCAGGGCTGGTCCAGTGGTTTTGTGGCCCGCCTGCTGTATCTTAAATGACCCCTTTTGTACTCTTTGTGATTTCTCAAACGTTGTGTGACAGAAGATTTGTGTAGATCTCGGTTATAACTCTTCATGAATTTTAGAAAGGTCCCTATGTTTTTTCAGTTTCACCCAAGCAAAGTTTTTTTCCCAAACTGCTATTTTTGTAGGTCCAGTTCTTAATTCGCAGACACTGTTTTCAATAAATGTCAGATGTATATGAAGATGTTTTAATGACTTTACCATAGTGAAAATGCTTTCTTTAGAAAGGAATGGCAAAGAATTTGGGCAGCTCACCCCAATGACCAGATGCCCACTCACAAGAAGGCGCCGGTGAGCATGCATAAGACATATGTGCAAGCGCCATTGCATTATTGTGCCATTCAAGGACCCGTGCCTGCGCTCCACACACTATTTTTGCTTGTGGGTTGGTGACACTTTAACCAGCACATATCCCTCCTATCGTCCCTAGGATGAGAGTAACACAACAGCAGCATTACTTTATCACATTCTAGTTGGCCATAGCTGCTTCCACCTGGAGGCATATTTACTAGAAACTGGCGGAGCATGGTGTTATACCAAAATTAGTAACGCAATGCTCCGTCAGTTTCAAAAAGCAGGGATGTGCCGTATTTACAAGAATGCTGCGCACCTCTGCTTTTCCCCTAGCTCTGGGTCTAAAGAAGCTACATAGGTCCAGCAAAGGCACCCTTGTGCCATGTTGAAAGGGTGCCTGCGCTTCAAGGGTTATTGTTTTTGTGCAGGAAAGGACACCTTCCTGCACATAAACAATCTTTAGAGGCTATTTACTGTTTCTATGTGTGCTATAGAATGCAGCACACAATGAAAAAGCAAAATACCAGGAGAAATAAAACAGTTCTCCTCGTATCGTCTGCTTAAGACCAAGTATTCCCTGGTGATATTTTTGGCGCTGTCCCATCCCTTGTAAATATGGGGCAGCGTCAAAAAGCAATGGGTGTTCCTGCGGAACGCCCACTGCAACACCCATTGCACGCCCCTTTTACGCTAAGTGCTGCATGAATAGGGCATTATTTACAAGGCGGCGTTAAGCCACATTAAGTGGCTTAAGGCTTCCTTGTAAATAAGGCGAAGGACTTAACGCCACCAGAACGTCGGGAAAAAATGACATTCTGGTGGCGTTAACTCCTTGCAAATATGCCCCTTGGTTTCACCAGAGCATAGCGAGAGTGGCAATTCTGGGGGTATCTCAAGAAGGTACAAGGGAGGAGTGCTGTGCTGCCTGACACCATAGCTGGGCAGATAATGGATCTATTGTGGGATGTTAGTTATAATAGCCTTTTCATATATTTTTCCACCACAAATCCCTCTTGATAGGCCTGGTATATCATTTGGGCCCCACCACACCTTTCTAATTACAAAAATAATAGCAGGGCTCATCAATAGCTAGGCTAATCCTGATATTGTTATGATCAATTATTGGTGTAGTTTTTCAGTTCTTATTAATATTCTGGGATAATATTTAACAGTAGTGACCTTCTAATCCAATACAAGTGTGGTGTCTTTCTAATGAATGTTCATATAATTAAAATTGTCGGTAACAATTTAACATTTCAGATACAGTGGAGTGGTAGAGGGAGGCCCATGGTGCAACGGCTCATCTCATCCCTGTGCAACAGTTTTCATTGAAACACAATGGGGGATATTCTCAAGAACGTGTGATAATCATCGCCAAAATAGGTTAACGCAAGTCTTCATATCGCCGTCTAGCGCGGGAAAATAACTCCGTGTTAACGTGGCATTCACAACAAGGCGGTAACATGCGCTAGTACCCCGATAACGTGGCAAATGTCCGCGATAACACTACCGGGACGGCGATAAAAAATCTCAACCCGAACGTGAAAAAAGTTGCGATGGTCCCAACCGCGATAGAAAAATCGGCGACAAGCAGCGGCAGGCTTGCAATTCCCACGTCAGGCGGGTAAAATCACCATAAAAGCAGCAAAAATAACAGAAAGAAATAAAAAAGACATAACAACTGTGAAGCACAATGGAGGGAGCTGGAGCAAGTACAGAGGACAACCCGAACCCCACAAGCCCCACGGAAGACCAGCCTGGGACCTCGGGGCCAGGGAAGGGCAAGGAGAAGAAGAAGAGGGAGACGCGGTTCAGTCCACAGGAAAACAGGATCCCGATAACGGAGGTGACACTCCCACCATCCAATCGCCATTGGTGTAATTGACAGCACTAAATGTTGCACATACACTTGTCCGAGCGATGTGCCAATGCAGAGGAGTGACATGCACACAGGGAATGTGTCTAGGAATGAATTTATTTGCACATGCTGAGCCTGTGGTCATTTTGACCTGTCCCATGATTGCTAAGGACAGTCCCCATGTGACGTGGCTATGTGAAGAAATTGTGAATGATAGTAACCCTTCGGGCTATTCTAGCTGCTGCTGCACTGGGGTGTGGTCCACCTGCCTCATCTTCATCATCATCGTCCGGTGCATCAGGCACTTGGATCCATAGGGCATTGGTGCGTACACATATGTTGTGCAACACACAACATGCAATGATCATCTTGCACACTATTTGCGGGCTGTACAGGAGTCTTCCACCTGTGATGTCCAGGCACCTGAAACGTGACTTCAACATGCCAAATGAGCGCTCCACAATGCCCCTGGTGCGTATGTGGGCCGCATTGTACTGCCTCTGGGCCTGAGTGTTCGGGGCTCGGAGGGGTGTCATCATCCATGGGCAGAGTGCATATCCTGGATCACCTGTGACAGGAGAGAGAGATGTGTCAATCGGTGGTTCGGCATTCTGTGTTGGCAGGCTTATTAGTATATTGGTGTGTGATGTTTGGGACTTTGGGATACATGTCTGACATGTCTTGCATGTGGCAAATGAGCGTCATCCATGTGTAGTACGTTGCCTCACAGCTGCTCCTCACTCCACCCGAGCCTATTTACTTGTGTGCGCTGCGCGGTTGCAACACTTGCACTCCTAGGACACACCATTGTCATGACTGTCTGCGTATGTCTACAAGCCTGACAACGACACTGTGATATTGGCCGTTGAAGGTGGTCGGCCACGTGTGTGTAGGCCTATGGTCAGGATATGGCGGGAACAGAGACACACGCAGTAGTTGCCTTGGTGGCCATCCCGGAAGTGAACCATGCCCTGAGCCCCGGGATATTGATTGCCACTCCTACGCTTGCACAGCCCACTCCGCTTATGCTTACAGGGGGGGGGGACATGGCTACATGTCCAGGGTCTACCCCACTGCCTGAGGTAACATGGTAGCGCCCACTGTCTACGACACTACAAACACCAGCAGTATATGTCCACATGGACATGTCTGTGCTCTGCATACATAAGTCTGTCCAGCACATCCCCTCCACACTTGGCATTGTGTACATTCTGATTCATGGGTCACTTGCCTCCCTCGCACATACTTGGTTCCCGCCTCTCACCACATCCTGCTATTGTGTGGCAGAGGTGCCATTACGTGGATGGCTTGTCTGGATGTCTGGTCCCTGTTACCACATTTCCATGTGTTGTCTTGTCTGGTAGGTGGGCATGTTGTTTGGCATGTCATATGTGATGTTGTAACGTGTGCATTCCCACAGTTGTGAGTTGTCTGATTGTGGAGTTGAGGTGTGTGGTGTGTTCCGTTGGTACTTACCGACGAGCAGTGCATTTCTGTAGGTGCCATCCTGGAAGCGCTGGTTGATGATGGACTGTCGGAAGATGTAGGAATCATGCACACTGCCTGGGTAGTTGGCGACGACGTTGGTGAAGAGTCCCTGGTGGTCCACTATTGCCTGCACATTGATGAATTGCGTGTGCTTCCTGTTGCGGTAATTGTGTGCAGTGTCGGCAGGGGGCACAAGTAGGACATGTGTGCAGTAAAATTGCCCCCAACACGTGCGGGAAGCCAGCTATGGCGTAGAAGCCTTGCTTGGTCTCCAGCTGTTCCTGCGCAGTGTGGGGGAAGTGAAGGTACTGGGGTACCAAGCTGATGATGGCATCCAAGACAGGTGTGAGGAACTTTGATAGGGCTCGCTGTGAGACTCCTCCGACTCTGGCAGTTGTTGGTTGGAAGGTACCAGAGGCCAACAGGTGCAGCACAGCCAGCAGCTTTGTCTGCGGAGGGTGTTGGTTCTCCGCTGTGTTGTTACAGTTAGCCTGTGGGCAATGTGGGTCAGGATGCGGAGGATGGTCGTCCTTTTGAGCCTGTAGTGGGCAATGACTTCCTCTGGCGTTAAGTCTCCAAGGCTGGTGCGTTTTCAGAAGGACCGCTGTCTCATTCTGCGCTGCCTCGGTGGTAGTCCGGGGGGGGTGGTCCTGGGGGGGTGTGGGGCCTCGGGGGGTGGCGGTGGGTGTTGTGGGCCTCTTGGGGCTTTGAGCTGCATGATCAGTAGCTCCATGACATGTGTTGGTCTGCCGATGTGGCTCTGGGCTGGGCTCCCTTTATACTGCAGGTTGTCGTCCTGCTTACCACCAGTAAAAGGCAGGTGTTAAATCCCTGCTACTAACGCGCCTTATCGCCTGTTTTTGGGTCGCCTCGCAGTTCTGGCTGGTCGTTGAGAATATCGCGAAGTGGTGTTTTCGTGTGTTTTTGCACGGGAACGCCTACTCTGCATATCATTAGCGTTAGTTGTCTCTCTCATCCGTGGCGATGTTTTTGCGGCAGCTATCGCTGGTATTCTGGCGATGTGGGGAGTTTGCACCAGCTTATGAATGGGGCGATGATTCTTTCGCCACTTTTGCTGCGCTAAAGTGCCGTTAACTCGGCGATGAGTCCTTGAGAATATGCCCCAATGTATATTGACATTGTTCTGAAAAAAATACTAAAGCTGGATGTGCTGGAATGTTTTTTTTTATATATTAATTTTTTTTTGCTACCTTTATATTTTTGCTTACTTTTTCTCTGTCCAAACGATAAGGAGGGGATTACCACTTTAGGACCATGGACCAAGGAGGAACAACTCTATACGCAACCCTATCAACCATTAACATATATTCCTTATTGCAAAAATCTCAATCTTTCCAAGTGCTTCACTGCTCTTACCCTTCAATGCTCTCCCCCTGCCGTTTCTGAAAAATTCTTTATTCAGTTTTTATTTTTTATTTTTAAAAGGTCATATGCACCAACAGTCTCATAAAATGGACATTAATAAAGAAACTGCCCATCCCCAAGGGATCCCCAGAAAACATTTGTAACTGTCAATTATACAAACGACCTCAGCAAAAGGGAGTAGCCAGAAAATTAAGAATACACTCCACTGAGATCCATCCCTTGAATGTAAGCCCTACCCACCCTAGAAAAGGCCTCATCACCCCTCATTCTGTCTATCTATCTCTCCATCCTTTAAGCCTTCCATCCATCCGTCTATCTTTTCACTCTTCCATCCATCCATCCTTCATCCATCCTTTTATTATTAGTCTTTCAACCATTCTTCTACTCACATATCCAACCATTTATCCACGTTTCTCTACCATTTTTATCCATCCATCATTTCACCCTTCTTTTATCAATCCAACCATCAATCTTTTCATCCTTCTATCCAGGTTTACATGAACCCATCCGCATGTTCAACCAGCCTTTCATCAATCCATTCATTCTTTTTTCACCCACCCAGGCAAATGTTTTATTCTTTTACCCATCCTTTCTTTCTTTCTTTCTTTCTGCATGTCACAGACTCTTTCTTTTTCATATGCCTTTCCTTCCACTCTTCCTTCCTATCCCCCCCTCTCTTTCGCTCTCTTTTATCATAATTTCTCCTCCTGGGCCTCTTTTACATGATGGGGTTCACAACCCTCACCTCTGTTATGGTTTTCCCTTACTTTGGTTTTTGAGAGCTTTTATCTCCAGAGGTGCAGACAGAGCAGGCTCATCAATAACTAATCAGCAATTCTAGTAGCAGTCCTCCCACCCCCATTTAGCTGCTAAAACAGGGGGTTCACACCCTACTGCCGAAGCATTACACAAGGTTAAAGTAAAGCACCAGGCCACATACACCTCAACCTATGTGTGCACAGTTATTAATTTGATAAGAAACCCTAGTAATAGGCATACATCAGCCACACTGTCATATTATCAGACATTTAGTCGTGCCGCTCCAACCAGCCATCGCAGTACTGCCGGGTTTTTAAGTCCCATGACCCTCAGACAGAGCAGAACTCAGCACAGTACAACCCAGCTGCAACAGCAACCCAAAGGATTGATCCAGCGCTGTCAGAGATGGGTCAAACAAGCAATAGGGTTACGATGATGAGCAAAACAGATGGAGACATCACCGATGTGGGCCTAAGGAATGATTACAACACCTGGTTGTAAAAAGCCATCCCATCACTACCATGCATATAATACGTTCACAATCGGTTATCTTGGCTAATTCAGTTAACCACTCCTCAGGTGTTGGCAAGGAGGGTTTCCTCCAGTGCCTAAGGATACAGGCTTTGCCTATTGCCAGTGAAATCTCCAAACATTGGTCGTTGTGTTTAGAAGGGACCACTTCCCCGAACAGTCATAGAGTAGTGCTAAGAGCGCGTTTGGACAGTCACATCATCTGTGTCTGTCATATTGCCACCTAATCCGGACCCGGTCTAGTGCAACCCCAGAGGACATGGACGAAATAGAAGAAAGTGAAGCCCTCTGGCATGCCCTCGGGATGCGTGAGAAACCTGTCTGAGCGGTCACTGGTAGAGGTAGTTGGGCTTCCCTCATTTGAGTTGAAATTACCTCCTCCTCCTGCCTTCATTTTCGCTTCATGAGAGCCTTTTCTGTAGATGGGTATAATGGGTATTTGTGGCAAATTTCTCAGCCTAAAAGCGGTGATAGAGAAGGGTCATGGGATTGTTTTTGTATTCTGTTGACAACGAGGCACTAGCCCCTTCCAGTAAAAGTGGTGCAGTAGAGGATTCTTCTTGGATATAATTACATCTCTCATACCTATGCCCTGCCAGGTCACCCTATCCGCCCCCATGGTGTTTGTACCGCAGTTACAGATTGCCCATTCTCCCCCTATTGAGATGTATGTGTGAGTTAAGAAGACACTTTTTGTCTGGAAGCCTATCCTTAGATGATAACATTCTCTAATATTGAGGAGAAGCGTTGCGCAGGTCGATGTCAAACTGGACGCGGGAATGGTCTTAATCAATCAATCAATCAATCAATCATTTGTAGAGCGCACTACTCACCCGTGAGGGTCTCAAGGCGCTGAGTGGGGGTGGGAGGTGGGTGTAGCTACTGCTCGAACAACCAGGTCTTGAGAAGTCCCTGAAGGTCAGCAGGTCCTGGGTCTGTCGCAGGTGGATGGGGAGGGTGTTCCATGTCTTGGCGGCGAGGTGGGAGAATGATCTACCTCCGGTGGTTGTTCGGTGGATGCGTGGAACGGTGGCGAGGGCGAGGTCAGCGGAGAGAAGCTGGCGGTTCGGGGTGTAGAAGGTGAGTCGTTTGTTGAGGTATGTTGGTCCGGTGTTGTGGAGTGCTTTGTGAGCGTGGGTGAGGAGCTTGAAGGTGATCCTCTTGTTGACGGGGAGCCAGTGCAGGTCTCTCAGGTAGGCAGTGATGTGGCTGTGGCGGGGTATGTCGAGGATGAGGCGAGCGGAGGCGTTCTGTATGCGTTGAAGTCTTCTCTGGAGTTTGGCCGTGGTTCCCGCGTAGAGGGCTTTGCCGTAGTCCAGCCTGCTGCTGACGAGGGCTTGGGTGACCGTCCTTCTGGTTCCGGTGGGGATCCATCTGTAAATCTTGCGAAGCATGCAGAGGGTGTTGAAGAAGGAGGTGGAGACGGCGTTGACTTGCTGGGTCATTGAGAGTGTTGAGTCCAGGATGAACCCCAGGTTGCGTGCATGGTTGGTGGGTGTCGGTGGAGCTCCCAGCGTGGCCGGCCACCAGGAGTCATCCCAGGCAGAGGGGGTGGAGCCGAGGATGAGGACCTCCGTCTTGTCAGAGTTCAGTTTCAGGCGACTGTTCTTCATCCATTCTGCGACGGCCTTCATTCCTTCGTGGAGGTTGGTTTTGGCGGTGGCGGGGTCCTTGGTGAGGGAAAGGATCAGCTGGGTGTCGTCGGCGTATGAGATGATGTTGAGGTCGTGCGATCGGACGATGTTGGCGAGGGGTGCCATGTAGACGTTAAAAAGGGTCGGGCTGAGGGATGATCCTTGGGGTACGCCGCAGGTGATCTTGGTGGCTTCGGATCTGAATGGGGCGAGGAGGACTCTCTGGGTTCTACCGGTGAGGAAGGAGGTGATCCAGTCCAGGGTTTTGTCACGGATCCCTGCGTCGTGGAGGCGTGTGCGTAGGGTGTGGTGGCAGACGGTGTCGAAGGCGGCCGAGAGGTCCAGGAGGATGAGGGCCCTTACGAGACCTACAGCAATATATCGGCGTGGAATACTAATCAGAGAAGTGGGACCTGTACAAGCAAGTCATCCATACGAGACGAGGTGCCAAGAATAGACAGGAAGAAGGTGTACTCCTTATCGGTGGGGTGAGAAACGCATCAAACATCTACCAGATGAATCAAATATCTACCAGGTTCTAATCACTCATGAGATCACATAGTAAAGCCCTGTTCAATGCCTTGCACTTATTTAGGCTTCCTGTCTTTCAGTTATAGGGTCGATAACCAGGTTCCAGTCACCACCAACAATAGTCAGTGCCTCGCCAGATTGAGTAGTCTGAATACCTGTTTAAAAAAATCTAGCGGTACTGAATTGGGGACACAAATCAATCCGAGCATTAGTATCAAGCCGGGTGGCTTTAATTTTGCAAAAAAACAACTTGCCCTTGGTGTCGGTCCATGATTTGAGGATTGTGTGTGAAAGAGTTTTACAAATCAAGATCGTCAGCCCACATTTCTTGGAGCAGCTAGAGGCCTGAGCCCGTCCGCATCACTAGGGTGTACAGGATAGCTACTCACCACCGTCAGTCCTGTTATATCTTAACAGCTTCCCAGTAAGTCTGTTTTATTTAACAAGACCACTTCAACCTTTGCAGGGTTCAGATGGTGCAGGATATATTTCCTCTTGTGAAACTAGTCAAGCTATTTACATACATGGAAACTATTTACATAGGCCTTGAGGGGATAGGAGGGATGGGACACCTATGGGCAATCATGCTAGCCAATATATGCAAGGAGGATGACTGGCAATGGGTGGGACCTGGCATTCAATACACATGTGGATGGGGGTAGTTGGGGAATGGAGCAGCTTGGTCTACTATGGACTAAGTGGATATAGTGGTCGTATGTAGTGGGTCCTATTTGCCCCCATAATTAGTATGAGTGAGTGCGAGGCAATGCTAGAGCACTAGGGGTGAGCATTTTGTGGTGGCATGTAGTTGTCAGAGGACTGCTTCATCCCCAGGACTCTAACAATAAACTACAGAACCTTTTAACTGCAAGCTGAACCCCGTTCCAAACAACCAGAACGCCGCTGGAGCCCAGGAAAGTGTGCACACATATGTATTGGGTGACAGTTCAACAAGTACCTGTGGGAAATGGGGATGAGAAAAGGATAGAGCAGCAAATCATAGCTCACATGGCAACCTACAGTAGAGACAGTGAAAAAACTAAAGAAGGCATGCAAGGTCAGGAGAACAGTGTGTTGGAACCCATAATGCCCCACAAACCCAAATATCTCATTTATTCAGAGCAAAGAATATAAAGAAAGTTCAGAATGTAAGCTGGGGCGAGGTCCACTGACCCCTACGAGCAGTCGTTCATGGGGGAGATATTTGTCCATGTCCTGAATGTGGAATTCCAATAGTGTGTTAAGGCCTTCTCGGATTGATGGTATGATGCAGGCTGTCGCCTGAGGACGGAAGGTAGCAGCATTCAAGACGCCCCCCCTCCATGTTGTACACAGTTTCCAGAACATCAGCAGCCCAATAGAGTTCAGAAAGTCAGCCAGTTAATTGGGCCTAGTGAATTTTGATGTTTTCCCATCAATTGCTACAGGCATGACTGCGAGATCCAGGAGCCCAAATTTGATATTTCCCTGCCACAGTCTAGTTCGCAGTGGAAAGAGCGTCTTCCTCTTGACTGCAGTGTCATGAGAGTAGTCTGTACCTGTGTGGACATGGTGACCTTCATGGACCGTCATGGAGGAAAGGGTCCTCGTGTCTCTAGGCCTTTTGAGGGATTAGCCAGCTATGCTGGTATCTTTTATTGCTCTTTGGAATTCAAGAGTCTCAGAAAAATGAAAATCGCAGATGGGGCACAAAGTCCCTCAAGACTAAAGTCAGTTCTCCTTTTTTCACCACCTCTGGGACTGATTAGTTTCATGCATTATCTCTTTGTGAGTGTCCTTCCAAACCTGTGAACTTGCATCTGAAGTGCCAAATTTCTGAGCCCCAGTCTGATTGAGAGTTGACTTGACGCTGAAGGACCTCCAACTTTCTGTCATGGTCATTTGTAAGGAAGATTTGAATTCCAATGATATCTCATCCACAGTAGAGTAGTATGTGCCCACCTTGACGCAAACGGCAGAGATTTTCTTCATTATGTCGCCAAAAGGAACCTCTGGCATCCTGGTTGATGTTAACAGGTATGTGGTTCCTGCTAAATAGAGCCTCTGAGAACAGCAGTTGCTGCAATACTTTCGAAGAAGTCATAGGGCTAACAAAGATGCAGCACGAAGAACATAGATTAGGCACAGGACACGTGGGCATATGATGGATGGGCAGTCTGGCAGGAGGCACAGAGGAAGTAAGCAACAGCAGGGAGCTCTCGTATGTGTAGAAGGCATTGATTCACTGTCAGCAGAGCTGCGGTGAGTGCATTGGGCACATTGCCAGGAAACCAGTCTCCTCCGAGAGACAGTACTCCTCCAGAGAACAAAATACAGCAGGTGTGATCTGGCTGTGGTGACAGTAGAGGGGGGAGGCAGAGGCCTGAGGGGGTCCAACATCAAGGCCAACTCAGTTGTAGGGGTAGTAGATCCAAGCACAAGAGCAAAGGGCAATTCTGGGGAAACAAGGCAGCCTACCGGTCAGGAGTACAGTCAATTCATTAGATGTCCTCGAGACACCACTCGAGGACATCAAGAGCTTCAAGTAAAATGTGCTCACATACATTCAAGGGAGACAGGCCCTCCTGGAAGTGCTGCAGACTCTGACGAGCGCAGGCCACGTGTACTGATGACAATGCCTACATGGGGGGGAGGGTTGTTTGAAGCGCTCCATCTTTAGTTACGTTTTATGGTGCAGTGCCCACATTTAAAGGCCTTGGTTGGTGCCTCACACGGTGAGCAAGGTCTTAAGACCAAAATCAGCTAAGTTGCTGCTTTTGTTTAGTGCAAATGACACTAACTTCCATGTGTCCAGGATCTCATCACCAGCCCCTTGCTACCTGACTGCGTGCTTTGCTCCTGTTATGAGGGGTGGCTCCTTCCTTTGTGTGCGCGGCCTGCCTGGGGGAGGAATAACTCCTGATAATCAGGTATAGAATAGGCAACTCCATTTGAAAGCAAGCAGAGCTTACATTACGCCAACTTTCGGCTTAGCTGTCCATACCTGGGGTAGCTTTATCATTATGTCATGCGACGCAACACTGCAATGCAACTTGCTGTCTATCTATCTATCACAATATGGCGCATTCCTCTCGTCTACCAGTGCGGTGGAGCTAGGGTGCCTGAGTTACAGTCAGGATTGGTTTTGTGCAGGAATGGGCAACTTCCTGCACAAAAATAATCCTTAGAGGCATTTTCCTCTGTAGGACACTTAGAATGAGGGAACAACGAGGAGGAATAAAGATATTTCTTCTCCTTGTGCCTCAATTGGGAAGGTGTACAATTCTGATGCATTCCCAGGTCGACCAGTGTTGGCAGTTCTGGGGATGCAACAGAATGCATGAGTGGACCATGGGAACACCCACGCTCCATCCATGTAATGCCTTCCTGGTGCACTGTAACTCAGTGACTTCGGCAGGTGTTCTTCCTGTCCCTCCACTCAGTTTCTGCTCTCCTTACCACCAGTTTCCAACACCTCCATCATCTTCACCCATAAAATAAATCATGGTTCTCAGCAGGGACAAATGCACATCATTACGTCTGAACAGCATGGACCATTTGTTCTCAATGCCAACATTTCTCACTAACCCTTTCCATATCCTCCTACACAATAACTACTACCTAAAAGCATCTATGCCCTCCTATTTATCTAAAATCACCCCATGTCCTTTTTGTCATTTTCAATATTTATAGAACCCTCAGTTGCACCATGTAGTTCTCGCCCAAGTAAATCACCAACTTGTACGGTCTGGGCTCAGTCAACATCTTGTGTGACTTGGGCTTCTTCCCTCTTATTTCCCAGACTGTGGACATCATTTGACTCCAGTATACCTCTCCAGTACTTGCCAGTTGGCAAACACCCGTTCAGCATCTAGTTCCACCTGCTCTCTGTACAACTGCATATCCACACTATCTTCTTCACAGTCCATACTGTACTTTTAAAAAACAAATCCCATTAGTAACCACATACCCCTAACCTACCCCAGGCCTCTTGAAGCCCTACATTGCCTCAATTTCCATCTGCCCAACTGTTTCAAAGAGTCCTCCTTCATCCTCAACTGTACCTCTCTGTTGCAGCCCTTCTCTTAAATTAATGTGTTCCAAAACAGTCTTCTACTCACCATCTCATTCGTAAACACCTCAACACTGCTAATACCTCTCCATCTGTCATGCTGCTACTATCGTTATGTCTGAATGTACTACCTGGCCTCCACATCTATTTTTGCCATCACAGATGACATTCGCATCATCCTGGACCAAGGAGAAACAGCGGCTTTCATCCTGCTTGACCTCTCTGTAGCCTTCAACACTGTCTCCCAAAGCACCCTCATCAGAAGACTACACGAGTTTGGTATACAAGGATCTGCTCTCACTCCTCATGGAAGAACCCAAATAGGTCAGGCTGCCACCTTTCACATGAGATACCAAAAAAGTGATATGCTGAGCCCCATAGGGTTTGTCCCTCAGTCCCACCCTTTTCAACATATACATGACGCCGCTCGCCAACATCATCCGATCACAAGACATCACCATCGTCTCCTATGCTAATGACATCCAACTTATCCTCTCCCTGATGGACAAGAAAACCACCACCAGAACAACTTCACCAACTGCTTGACCATGGCAGCAGACTGGATGCGAACCAACTGCCTGCAGCTCAGCTCCAACAAGACAGAAGTACTGGTCTTCAGCAACAAGATCCCCCCATGGGACTCCAGCTGGTAGCCATCGGGGTTAGGACCAACACCCACACCACAGACCAATCAAGAAATCTAATTATCATCCTAGATGACAAGCCCAACATGACGGCTCAAGTCAATATAGTGTGCGCCTCCTGCTTCCACATCCTACGCATGCTACGAAAGATCTTCAATTGGTTGCCTCAGAAAACAGATAGACCGTCACACGAGCACTATCACCAGCAGGCTGGACTACGGAAACACTCTCTGTGCCAAAATATTGAAACAATTCCTACAGAGACTCCAAACCATCCAGGACAATGCTGCAAGACTCATACTTGACCTCCCATGCCACGCCACGCCACACCCACATAACACCACACCTCAAGAAGCTTCAATGACTCCCCATTCACAAGCGCAGACAATTCAAACTTCTCACACACACATAGAAAGCCCTACACAGCACAGAACCAGAGTACCTGAACATCCGCATACACTTTCACCAACCCACCAGACACCTATGCTCTGCCTCACTCTCACTTGCACACATTCCCCACATCCGCAAAAGCAAAACTGGAGGTCACTCCTTCTCGTACCTCACATCCAAGACATGGAACGACCTCCCTCACCACATCAGAGCCTCCTCCTCACTTCTTGAGTTCCACAAGAAACTGAAGACCTGGCTCATCATATAAGCACCTTGGGGACCACATACCTACACACCTGCCAAAGTGCCAGATACCCTTTTGGGTGATTAGTGCGCTATACAAATCAATCTAAAATAGAATCACAAAATTCTGAACATCTGATCTCCTCAAGCCAGGTCTAACAATAATTGTTGACAGTGCCAGTGAGCCTTCCACCAACTTCAATGCCCTCATCAACCCAATGCCAACCTTTCCTCTGGTACTGTGTTTCTCTAATGGTTTTCGGTTGGTACCAATCCAAGGGATTTCAACGAATGAAAATTAGATAATGAACCAGCCACCTCATTTATGAAACTAATGGCCAGATGTACAAATATCTGTTTGCAAAGTACAGGTTGCAAACTACAACTGGTATTTTGGGACCAGTAAAGATTTTTAAGAACCAACCTATGTACTAAAAGGTCATTTCATAAAAATCTGCATCATAGTGGGTTGGAATCTGACTTCCTCATGACTATTATTGAGGTAGATTGCAAATTGCGTCTCAGTATGGTTGGATACCATCGCAGGGATGGTCAACTGCAACATGCCCCTTTTAAAGATTGAGGGGCATATTCTCAAGGACTTATCGCCGAGTTAGCGGCACTTTAGCGCAGCCAAAGTGGTGATAAATTCATTGCACCATTCACAAGCTGGTGCTAACAGCCAATATCGCCAGTTATCCTGCGATAGCAGCCGCAAAAAACATCGCCACGGATGACACCGGCAACTAACGCTAATGAGATGCAGAGTAGGCGTTCCCGTGCAAAAACCCGCGGAAACACCACTACGCAACATTCCCAACAACCAGCCAGATCGGCGATAAGAATCAAAAACATGCGATAAGGCGCGTTAGCAGCAGGGATTTAACACCTGCTCTTACCTGGTGTTAAGTCGGACGACAACCTGCACCATGAAAGGGAGCCCGGCCCACAGCCACACCAGAAGAACAACAGATGCCATGGAGCTACTGATCATGCAGCTCGGAGCCCCAAGAGGGCCACAACACCCACTGCCACCACACCCAAGCCCGCCACCCCCCGCGGCCCCCCCCCCGGGCCCTACTTCGGGCACCCCGCCCCCCGGACAAAGATATCTCACATCTACCGTACAAATTCATGAACACAACAATCCGCCTGATGTCTCACAAGTACAACAACCAACATCCATACACCTTAGAATTCCAAAAATAATCAATTTATTCAAATTCAACTCAACATCAATAATTGGCAGAGTCATGGCGGGTCTTCTCCGGACAAACCGTAAATCACAGCCTGCAAGACAAAATTGAAGATAAGAAGGTGTGTCATGCGCTCAACAAAGGACAGAGAGGGAGAGAAAGAGAGAGAGAAAGAAAGGGAAAGAGAGAGAGAGTGAAAGAGAGGGAGAGAGAGAAAGAGAGAAAGGGTGAGAGAGGGAGAAGGAGAGAGAGAGTAACAGAGGGAGGGAGAGACAGCGAAATAAAGAGAGGGAGAGAGAGAGAGAAAGAGAGATAGAGAAAGAGAGGGAGAGAGAGAAAGAGAGAGAAAGGGGGAGAGAGGGAGAGAGAGAAAGAGAGAAAGGGGGAGAGAGGGAGAAGGAGAGAGAGAGTAACAGAGGAAGAGAGAGAGACAGTGATAGGAAGAGAGGGAGCGGGAGAGAGAGTGTCGACACTGCGCACCCAGGCTGCTGCACCCCAGCCCCTCCCGCCGCCTAGCGGGGATTCCCTGCCCCTGCGCACCCAGGCCACACTGCTCACCTGCTGCCACCGGTGTGTCTCCAACCACGTGCCAGTCCACACTGCAGGCGACCAGGTCCCTCATCTGTAACAGAGTCCACAGCTAATGATGGCAGAGTACATATCATTGCACACAGGAACATCGCTTGGCCGCCCCTGCGCACACAGGCCGCTGCACCCCTGCCCCTCCCGCCGCCCAGCGGGGATTGACCGCCCCTGCGCACCCAGGCCTCACTGCTCAGCTTCCGCCACCGGCGTGTCTCCAAGAGGGCCCACCACGTCCCAGTGCAAGCTCCAAGCCCGGGGTCCGCGACCTTGGCAGCCTCCACATTACGCATCCCCCAGCGCGGGCCACCAGGTCGCACACTTGATTCTGGGTCTTGATTTTGCAATGGCAGAGATCATATCAGTGCACACGTCATCATCGCAGGCTTCACACCCGCTCAGCTCTCTAGGTGCCACTAACTCTGTGAAATGTGAGGCAACGCCACATGGCGGTAGGCCCGCGCTGCCCGCTGGCTCAGGCCTACATTGCGGTCCACCAGGCGCACACTTGACTCTGGGTCTTAATATTGCAATGGCAGAGACCATATCAGTGCACACGTCATCATCGCAGGCTGCACACCCGCTCAGCACTTTAGGTGCCCCTACCTCAGTGCACAGTAAGCCACCGTCCAGTGCACAGTAAGTCACTGTCCCGTGGCGGTAGGCCCGTGTCGGCCGCAGTGCAACCGGTGCCACCGACTCCATGCAACGCAAGTCTTGGACCCTAAATGATTGAGTCTCGTCATCGGCCAGGCGGATGCAGCCATGTCACCTCAGGCAGTGGGGAAGAACTGGGACACGTAGCGTCGTCGTCCCCCCCTTTATACGTAAGCCGAGTGGGCTGGCTCGGCGTACGCCAGGCCAGCGTAGGGGTGTGAACAATTGTCCCTGGCCTCTGGGCGTGGTTCATATCTGGGCTGCACAGGAAACCAACTGATGCGTGTGTCTCTGTTGCAGTGTCTGAACACACGGTCCGCAATCGACAATGTTGCAATGTTGCATGCAGCCGGAGGGCGTCCACGCAGGAAGGGACTGTACAAAGGAGCGCAAGGCCGCTCGGGGTCTTGGCTCATACATGGCAACTGTTGTGTGTGTTCATCGCTTTTGGTGAACCATAAGCCCAAGGCCTAGACTCAATTGCAGTGCGATAGCCACATCACATTCCCAGGATACAAGCAGTAGTCTGACATTAGGGATGAAAGCCCCTTTGTCTCAATACAGAAGGCGGAAGGACATCTGCACCCCCGACCTTGGAAATGCATGCAGCAGGCACCCCCTAAGAGAGATACCATGGCAGATGATGACGACTCCCACACTACACACGGCGCCAATGAAAGATCAACGTCTCCACACCCCACACACAGAAGTCCTTGCTCGAGGTACTCCTGCATGGAACGTCTTGACACTTACGTACAGGACAACCCATACGTACAAACTTTGCACACTCAATCGACTCATTGCTCCGAGCTGTGGCATATCATCCACATAACAGCCGCAGGACAGAAGAGTGCCGGTTCTACGAGTGCGAACAACGCAATGTCAGAACATCCCGGGCGCATGCACAACGCCTGTCACGTGGCACTGTACCGCGACCGAATGCTGCATTTGTTGGGGGCACTGCCACTGGCAGCGTTGCGCATCAGTTACCGTCTGAGCTTCCGTCTTGCGTACGTCACTTGCGTCCAGCCCTGGTTCCACTGCCGATCATGCATATTCGAGTGGCCCATGGATGTTTGCCTATTCAACACAACGCTAGATGAATTGGATTATGACATGTGTGTGCGCCCCCTGTTGGCCCACGACCAGGAGTGTAACCGTGATACCCGTTCATGGGATGCCTTGGTATTGGGCATATGTGCTAGCAGTTGGGCATGTGAGATTGCACAATTCCTCGTGTGCAGTGACCACATCGAAGCGCTCCCCTATTGGGCTGTGTTGCGGATTGGTGAAACGGCGTGGACGGAGCACATCTGTCCGGACCAGCTAATGGATTGGCTCCCCCCCCGTGTTCGTTGAAGTCGACAACGACGTACTCTTGGAACTGATTGCCCATGAAGCTGCGCTCGCTTTCATGGACGAGTAACTACGTTCCTGCAGCCACATAGGATTGTAACACATGGCACAGGTCCCAACACCCTTTTGCGTCTTGGAGAAATGGACACTTATCCCACCATGACAGTGGACATGGCTGCATTCGCATGGACTCAGAATGCATGTGCGTGCAAGACTGCGGGTTGACACACACCTGTGCAAGGTGAGTGGACAGTGGCGCCTGGCAACGTTCCTCAAACTGACACACCGCTGGAGGGAGAGTACACACATGGCAATGTAGTACTACATGTGACCATGTTGGACTCCTTCACCTGCTCACTGTCAGCAGAGCAGACAGTCAGCGCTGTCCGGTGGTACAGGACTATGCAGATCCCATGGGCTGTGAGTGGTGTCCCCTGACACGGTGCAATGAGCATTCGCCAAACACCACATGACTCGTCCAGCAAGGCAAGGTGGGCTGAGACCGTCGGCATCCGTCATGGTTGGTGTTTATTTGTGCCTCCCCATGTCTTGCACCTCTACATGTTCCTTTGTTGCCTGTTAGTGTCTGACGCATTGGTCTGCATGTTGTGGCCCTTGTCTTGCCCGTACTGACACGCACATGCTAATAAAGAGTACGCAGCTTCACTAGTGTTCAACTGTAATGAGTGTTGATTAGCATGCCAAATCGTGTTTCTCAATGTGCATTGTCCATACACAGGAAGGGACTGACTGACGCATTTCACTTAGGGGTGAGTCCCTATTGCCAGCTCCACCTCTGTGAGCCAGACATTGTGGTTGGGAGAGTTGCTGGTGGACCTGTGCGCTTACGTGTCTTCAGCAATGTGAGTATGGTGTCCAACTTCTTGCCATGTGGATCAATGTGTTCCATCAAACCAGGCTGTGTCCACACAGTTGAGTGTGTGTAGGTATGCGAAGAGATGTTCTGTTGTCACATGTGATGTGGGACACTACTTTAGGCCTCCTACTGACTTTGACATATTTACACACAGCCCTATTTCATACATGGATGTGGGGCTACGTTGTGGGGTTGCGAGATTGTTGTTCATGATCAATGAGGCCACAGCTAGTTCACACCTTCACAGTCATCTAATTGGCCATGTGTGTCACGGTCAAACATGCGCATTGATGTCATTTCCCAGGGTGGTCCTTTTTGTGCAATCAATGTCCCTACAGTCATCCATACTGTTATACTTGATTGAACATAGACATGACACATCTGTGTGATTAGGAATGTTTTATTCACATCCTGTGGAGTGTCGGAGCTGGAACAGTACATGGCCATGCACACCCCACATTACATGGTTGCCCAGTGGAGGGCCAAACAGAGTCCTTTAGCGGATGACAAGTCAATCGGTAGAGGAAGGGTTGAGTCCGCAGCGTGTTTGCTGTGTCATTGGTAACCAGAGCAGATATGGCAGTCCATGTCGGGGTCCAGGTGAATGTTGCAGAGTGTTTCGGGGGACAGTGGAAGGTGTTGTACCAGGGCATGATGCAGAGGGCTGTACCAAGCAGAAACAGGCCATATATCGGGTGATGAATGCTACAACCTCCTTTTTGACACAGAGTCATTACCGCCCACATCTTCTTCCTCTGATATGGCTTTTGTGTCAGGTGTGCCAGGTGTGTGTGGTGGTGTTATGGCTGCATCACTGTGTGCCACAGACACATCAGGGGGCGGAGGTGGTATGGCTGCATCACTGTGTGCCACTGACACATCAGGGGGCGGAGATGTGTGTGTCGAAGTTCCTGCAGCAGTCATCTGGGACAGGCTCTGTGGCAGCAATGGCGAGATGAGGATCTGCAGGGCATGGTAGATCCCAGCTACATCTCGCTGGTGTTCAGCTGTGGCAGCCATCCTTCCTGCCTGCATCCGCTCCATGTTCTCCATTGTCCTCCGCATCTGTGCCAACTCTGTGCTGTCGTCGCTGGAGCCTCTCTGCCTAGACTGTTCTTGTATCCGAGTAATGGCTCCAGCGAGGTCAGCCAAGAATTGTTGTAGGGCATGGAGCGGACTGTATGTGTCTGTTAGGGACTGTAAGTGGTCCCTTATGGGACTAAGACACCCACGTATGGCATCTAGTTTGGCTGCCATGAGGTCGAAACCCACCCGCACCTGTTCAGCCAGCCCCCTCTGGCAGTCTGACACACGGCGTTGGAATGCCATGTGTTCTTCGGTGAGGTGCTGGGAGCCAGCTGTGGTGGTGGGTGCTTCCTGCTATGTGGTCTGTGCAGGGGGTGGGATCACCTCGATGCAGCTGGGCTGCCCTGCTCCTGGAGGTGGGGTGCGGAGGCTGTCCACGGGCCGTTGGAGGGTGTCGGAGCAGATGGCCAGGGGTCCCTCCTCCTCATCACTGAAGAGATGTCTGGTCTGCTCTGCAGGAGGTGTTGATTGTCCCTCTGCAATGTGAAGGGGAGATGCAGGTTAACAGTGTGTTACATGTATGTGCAGGCATTGTACATGTTTACATACTGACTGCATGACAATGTACATTGTAACTGTTTTGGAGGAGCTGGGTATTTGATGGGGGACAGTGGACATTCCGACTACATGACGGATGTGAGGTTGTACTCGTACATTATCATCTGACAGTTTCCTGCTATGCCTGATGTGATTGGCCATTTTCTACGCACATGCGGCACCAGTTGTGTCCTCTGTTCTGTGGTGTTAGTGTGGCACTTTGTACCACATTGTCGTCGTCCTTTTTGGGTAGCTGTTGCGCCTTACTAATTTAATTAATAATAACAAATTTAATTAATAATGTTGATGTGCTGTGATTGCTATGTGTGTGTGCTGCATTGTGGGAGTGTCGCCCCTGCAGCTCTGATTTAGCTGCCCCTTATCCCTTTGAGGCGGTGTGCCTTTGACTTGTGTGCTTTTACGGTGCTGAGATGTTGGCGACTTGGGTCATTTGTGCTCTTGGACGGATTTTGTACTCTTGTGCATTGTTTGTCTGCAGATGTGTTGTTGACATCAGGGGTTGTATGTGCACGTGGATGTATCAGAGTGTGACCTGCTCCTTTGAGGATGTTATCCACACTGGGCCACCTCAGTGTCGTGGCGTGCACCATGTCATCCATTTTGACTGCTGCCATGCTATTGGTCATGCAGTGTCACTTGCATTGTCAGTGTGGCTCACAGAGCCGCTGCTTTGCTGGGTTCAGCACATGTGCATGGGTAGGTTGTGAGATTGGTGATGGGGGGCCATTTGTGCGCATGGTGGACGGGGGCCTACTTGGTGTTTTTATGTGTGCTGCAGTGTGCCAAGGCCATCAGGGACATGCTCCACAGTCATTGTGGGTGTGCAGTGTGCTGTTCTTGATTGTGCATGTGTGCCATTGTGCCCGTCTCCCCCGTCCCCCCAGTCCCTGGTGGTTACTCACCCTGTTGCTGTTGGGTCAGGTCATGACGAGCAGTGTCCGGACCCCCAACTCCTTGCGCCGTCTCCGCACTGATGACTGTGGCCACCATTTCCTCCAGCTCATCCAGCTCCTCCTGTGGCGCAGGACTCCCACCTCCAGTCGCCGTTGCTGCCTTCCGGTTGGCAGCGAGTTTCTGCTTGGTTTGGCTTGTCACATCATGCCAGCGCCTCTTGACCTCCTCCATTGACCTGCTCGACAATCCAACTGCATTCACGTTGTTCACGATGGACTGCCATATTTCCGTTTGTGTTGCCGATGACACAGTGGAGGTGACGAACAGTTGTTGGTAGTGTTCTGTCACCTCCGTGACGATGATCCGGTTTTCCTGCGGACTGAACCCCGTCTTCCCCTTCCTCTTCTCCTTGCCCTTCCCCGGGGTTCCTGGCTGGTCGTCTGTGGGGCTTGTGGGGTTCGCGTTGTCCTCTGCACTCGGTCCGGGTGCTTTTATAGTGCATTCTCACTCATGGCACGTGGGAATCGCCGGCCTGTCGCTGGTTTTCGCTGATTTTTGTATCGCCATTGGGGCCATCGCAACTTTTTTCGCGTTCGTGTTTCGCATTTTTGGGGCTTTGTGTTCATTTTAACGCGGGAATTTGTCGCGTTATCGTGAGACTATCGCATGGTGCCGCCGGGTTGTGAATACTGCGTTCACACAGTGTTATTTTTCCGCGATAGACTGCGATGTGAGAAGTTGCGTTAAGCGATTTTGGCGATAGTTAACACACGTTCTTGAGAATATCCCCCTGAGTATTTATCTATCCCTAAACCTATTTTTGGAGACAGTAAAAAGATACTGACTTTCAAAATGGGGTTTGGAACATTGCTAATAGCAGTTTGTCGGTTACAAACTACAAATCGGAGCATCTGCAACTGAAAAATTGCTTTGTACAGCTAGCCCGAGGTATGTGCATTGCGGGGATACAGTATTCCATCTCAGGCATCTCAACATCAACTCTTGCATTAGTTTAAATAGTAAATACCCAACCGTCATTGGCCAAAAACCTATTGCTAATACTCACCAATATTTCATTGGCAATAACGAAGGTAACTTTCCTGTTCAGCAGTTCCTGTCCCACAGTACTAAAAGGTTCAAAAACAAATAGCAACAAAGTGTGTCCAGACTTCTTCAGTACAGAAAGACTTTTTTCAGGGAACGAATGGGATTAGAGAGATGAATGGGTAAGCAAATAGTTTTACATTGAATGATAATAACTTGAAAGTCCAGCCTTATAATCAGTGGATTGCGTTCTGCAGCCACCTCCACACAGCAAGACTTAATTCAGTCAATTTCAGTTGAGGCGAGCGCAGTTAATTCCCATCCCTGCCAAACTGGAGTTTACATAGGGATCATAATTATGAGTTCTATGGAATAGTCTATACCTGTGCAAATTTCCCTTCATAAACTTTGGCAGCTCAATCTGGTTTTAGGCAAGTCAACAGCACTGAGGACAATTTGATCATACTCTCCTCGCTGATAACGGGCGCCTCTATCAAAGGTGCCCCACCTCTATATGTAGAATCCATTGATTTCACTACTGCATTCAACAAAGTGGACAGACAGAGACTCTGGCAGAAGTTGAACAAATGGGGCATCCCAGAAACCACTTGAAAGCCATTGGAAGCCTTTACACCTGGGTGAGATTGAAAATATCAGCAAATAGAGTTACATTGCGCAAGTTCAGGACCAACACTGGTGTAAAACAAGGTTGTATTTTAGCCCCACTTTTGTTCAATCTCTACTTGGCAGATCTACATGAAGCACTAGCTGCAGCCTTTGCCTTTCCTCACAAGTTTGCAGACCCTCACATCCAGTGTCTTCAGTATGCAGATGATATGTTGCTGCTGTGGGGCTTCACCAATCTTTAAATGCTCGTGCATTGCATTCCAAGGAAAACAAATTATCAGTGAACCACTCTAAAACAAAAAAATCATGGTCTGCAGTGTCAGAAATTAATGTGTGACGGTATTCCGCAAGCCGGAATCATGCGGTGCCTTAACAGCGCCGTCATTAGAACGAATGAGTCTTTGGTACGCATTCGTTCAGCGCGCAAGTCGTTATAACGACTTGCCTTAGGGGGGCGCTGGATTTAGAAATAGGCTAATTTACTAATCCAACTCCAGTATGCACAACAGTAGGGCAGGTGTTGGACTTTAAATCCAACACCATTCCACCAATGTGCCCCCCTAAGGTAAGTCATTATTATGACTTACATGCTGAACAAATGTGTGCTAAAGATGTGTTCGTTCTTTTGCCGGCGCTGTAAAGGCACAGCGGGACTCCGGCTTCTGTCTGAAGGACGTTTCCCGTCAGAAATATTAAGACTTCTATTAAGTTCAAATTCACTATGAGCAATATGCAGCTGGAGCAAGTAGAAACCCTAAAGTATTTGGGGATCTATTTTAACCAAAGTGGATCACATTTCACCCAGCTTTCTTCCCTAAAAGAAATCTCTCTCTCTCTCAATGATCACGAGTTTTAAAAAATTGGCAAAAAAGAGGCTTGGCCCAGACCTCACAGGAATTTGTAAAGTAATTGATGCCAAGGTTATGCAAACTCTATCCTATGGCTCAACGGTATTTAAAGACCAACTCTCCTCATGGATGGACAAAGCCCAAACTTGATGCTAAAGACGTCTGTTCCATCTTCCAGATGCCACCTCATCACCTTAAATACACCTGGAATTTGGACTTTGTAAACAATCAGCTATGTCGAAAGTTCAGACCTTGACATATTTTGTCAAGCTCAAGGCGGCCCCCAAAGGATCTCTCAAGGAATTGATTCAGCTGGGCATTCAGGATCACAAGCTCCAATGGGATTCCTATGTGAGGAACTCAATTGAATTTCTGCGCGCACAGTGCATTATTGAACATGCCTTCCATCAAAGCTCATTGCAAAATTTCTAGTTAAAAATGCAAATATAAAATTGGGAGAAGACAAGCAAGAACTAACACGTAAGGCCCACGCAGAACTTTGTTTGACTTTCTACCAAGATCTGGGAAAAGTCTCATATCTCTCCAGCCCTATGAAACTGGTCTTCAAAAAAGAATATATGGGGTTGAGATGTGGGCTAGTACCTTTAAAAGATTACACATTTGAGGGCTTAAATGGTTCTTCTGAATACAGCTGTCAACAATGCAATTTCAGGCAGTAATCATGGATGCATTTCTTTGCCTTTGCCAGTGTTTAAAAAAATTAAGATGCTACTGGCTAAAGCCAATATTCCAACACCTGGGCATAAAGTAATGTAACACAGCAATCTCTGCATGTCTGAGTGGAGTAGACATACAGCTCTCAGTTAGGTGCATGAAATTTCTCAGAGAAGCCCTTATGCTATAGAACTGGGGGCCATTGGCCCCAAATGTGGCTGCCTGTCTGTCTTCAACCACCCCAGTCCTTTGCTGCTAACTGTAATTGCACAGAGCACTTTACCACCGAGCTTGCCATGCCTGATATGATTGTACGACACACCCTGATCACCGGCTACAGCCTCAGTGTCATTTTTAGGTCTCGCAGACCTAGCGCTGGAGCCCGCATGTGCTCCTCGCTCTGCGAGGCTTATAGTAATCGGGTAGATTTCTGTAGTGGACTTGTAGCCACGCCCATCATTTTGATTGGCTGGCGTCATCGTTTATGTTAAACGCTGGCCTCCGATTGGAAATGAGGCTTCTTGGTTAACGCCCTGTCTCCTTTTGGCCCCGCCCATCCGGAATCAATTGTTTACTTGCGGCATTACATGGACTCAATTGTTTACTTGCGGCATTACATGGTGGGCTTTATCTGGTGGGTGAGCACTATTTTTAAAATGCACACTGATAGAGACAATGGCGGCTGCAGCGCTATGGGACACGCGCTCGGTATTTTTATTTTTTTTAAACTTTAAGACTGAGCGCGGCGCCCGCTTCAGGGACACCGCGCTTGTTTTTTTTTTTTTTAAACATTAAGACTGAGCGCGGCGCCCGCTTCAGGGACACCGCGCTCGGTTTATTTATTTTTTTGAACTTTAAGACTGAGTGCGGCGCCCGCTTCTGGGACACCGCGCTCGTTTTTTTTTTTTTTAACTTTAAGTCTGAGCGCGGCGCCCGCTTGAGGGACACCGCGCTCGTTTATTTCAGAGAGAGAAGGCCCGGGCGACTGGCGTATGATGAACCACATCTCAACACGGAGGCCTGCCTTCGTTCCCGCTTAAAAGCCACCCTGGTCGACAAGCCCAATGAAAAGCTCCCTCACAGTGACAGCCCCGAAAGGGAAGGAGGGATGGACAAGGATCCTGATGTTTGGGGTGGTGCTGGGAAGCAGACCATAACCACATCTGGCATAGGGATTTATGTAACTAAGGGTTCAAGGCTTCGTCGTCTTGAACACTTCACAGCCAGTCCTATAAACATGCTACTACTCTGGGCTTTCTACTTCTTAAATCTTTGGAACACATTAAAGTAGGGAAGGGGGTCAGAAGAACATTAAAGTGCCAGGTTCTGCAAATGAGAACCGACGAAAAGTTATGGAGCTATAAAGTTCATCGATGAATGCTACATGCAGAGACCACACTGGGCTGGGCATTGTGTACCCTGCGGCTGCACAACAGCAGTGCAGTGCAGCAGCTGGTTCAGGAGCTTAACCAGATGTAGTGCTAAATGGCAGTGCACGCTCTCTACCGTCATTACTGTTGCGTGATGCACCCCAGACCTCCAGCGTTGTTTGAGATGTTAAATTAAACCAGCTGCGAACACGACTTAGAAGTTAGGTGGCGCCGTACAGGGCCTGGTGCGAAAAGGACACTGCCCCGCCAAACAGCTCCAGGCTTGGACGGACGTCAAAGACCCTCGTGGTCAATGACCGGCAGTGAGGCCGGAACATACGTAGGGACTCGTTCCACAACATAGTAAAGGGACGACAAAGGAGTGTTCCGCATTTCAAAGAATAGGTGCCATATACATTTAGGGGGGGGAATAGGAGCAAATAGCAGTAACGTCTTGCAATGGGTGCTTGCATGACGTATTTGCGCTCACCTGAGGGTTCGAGGGTGTCTTGGCGGGGAGTTAAGAAGAAACAAGAAGAGGTAAGCCTAACTTTTTTATTTTTACTGTTTATCAGGAGAGAGCACTTGGAACGTCTGTTTCCTGTCTGGACGTATTTCATATCTCCATGTGCCTGCAAAAATCTTTCTTTGCTTCTTGTCAGCTATTACCGGTCTATTCTTAGGGGTTTCCCCTCACACCCCTCCGCCAAGCCTTTAATGGAACACTATTGAAGCTCTGTCCCGGCACCCTTTGCGTTTGTGGCATAGTTTTCTATGAAAGTGGTATTTGTTTGTTGTAGGACTTGGCCTTTTTGGCTAAAGTTCCCTAAACTTTTGCTTTCCCCTAGACCGTTTTCCTGATATAGAGTTGCCAATTTAGATGCTTTGGGTACTTTGCCACTGCTGATCAGTGTCAAAGTACAAGTTTTCCTGTGTAAAGTGTAATGGTAATTGGTTGGCCATGATTGGTATGTTTGCTTTACTAGTAAAGTCCCTAGTGATGTGCACTGTGTGTGCCAGGGCTAGTAATGCAAAGGTGCACGGAGAAGGGAACTCAGGCCTGCAGTATAGGGCCTGCGCGCAGTTTGCTAAGTTAGCATGTTGTCCTGACAAGTGCAACCACTTGTCAGGCCTTACTTTCCCTTTTGCGTACACAGTGGGCACCCCTGTGGTAGGTCCCGTGTAACCCCTGGGCAGGGTGCAGTGTAGGTAAAAGGCAGGACATATACTGAGGTGTGTGTTATGTCCTGACAGTGAAAAACACTCCATTTCATTTTTCACTGGTGAAAGGCCATCCTGCCCATAGGACAGAATGGGGGAGGCTGGGTATTGTGTTTGTTAGCCTAGTTTCCCATAAGTTTAAAATGGAGAGGTGAAGTTTATTATGTATGAACTCACAGCGTCATAACACATCTTTCTATGAAAGTGGTTTTGTCACTGTGTGTTCAGAAACCACTCTTTTAGAAAGTGGCTGAGTTTTGTGCTTTAAGCATTTCTGGGTGTCTCTGCTGAATGTGGATTGACTGTCTGGATCTGAAAGGGGAGAGGAGCTTGGGGAGGTCTTGACCCAGGGAGGGGTTGAGATGGCACCAGGCTGACCTGCATCTGGAGAGTAGGCGAGGAAAAGCACCGGGAGGTGAAGAGGCCTGGGTTGCAGCTATAAAACAATTGACCCATCTCCTGCTGAGTGATTAAGGATCCAGACCCCCACTATCAAATGGAGAAAGGTGACACTGGGAGGGAGACATGCAGAACTGATTTAGGCAGGGGTCAGGGACCCCTGAGCACAACAAACTTCAAAGACATTTAGGGGTATAACTATGAGAGCTGAGACCCCTGAACGTTGGAATAGAAATGGATTGAGACTGAAAAGGCTTGGACCCATTTCGTGATCAAGAGGAACCTCTGCTAAGGAAGGAACAACTGAAGAGACTGCTGGGAAGGACCAACCCTTGCTTCGTGATCTGGGGCTGGTCTGCAGGTTGCTGTTTTAACCAAGGAAGAGGCTGGTGGGACTGTGCTGTGTGCACTGGGTCCCCCTGCTGGAAGAAGACTGTGCTTTGTGCTGTGTCTTGTTACCCCAAGGGCCCGAGGTGAGCTGGCTCCCTGTTTGGAAACACAGGAACATAAAAGTTTCCGGAAAAATTTCAAGCGACGCGGTGGGCGCGTGTTGTGGCAGCTTGAGACCGTCGGAAGGTGTGCCCTGTGATCTTGGACACACGGAGAAGAGAGACTCGGACACGCTGGGTGCGTGTCGTGGTGCACAGCAGGCGTTGGTGAAGAGCACCTGGTTAGCGTGTGCATCGGAGGTGACGTGAGACTCGGACGCGCAGGGTGCGTGTCGTGGTGCACCGCAGGCGTTGGTGAAGAGCGCCTGGTCATCGAGTGCACCGGAGGAGAAGTGAGGCTCGGACACGGTGAGCGTGTCGGGGTGCGGCCGAAGGCGTTGGTGAAGAGCGCCTGGATATCGGGGCACCGGAGTTGGAGTAAGTCTCAGTGAAGCAGTGTGCGTGCTTTGGTGCAACCTGGGACTGTGGAGGTGATTGGCTGATCCTCGTGTGCACCGGAAGAAAGTGAGTCTCTGCAACGTGGTGTGCAGGTCTTGGTGCCAAATAAGACCGCAGGAAGGAGTGCGTGGTGAACGTGCACTCGAAGTCAACGTGAAGTCCCATCAGCGTTGGGTGTGTGGCTTTGTGCCAGAGGAGACCCGGAGGGTGCTTTGGTGAACGTGCACCCGGAGTAACGTAATCTCAGGGGCGTGGGGTACGTGTGCCCTGCGGCCGCCTGAGACCTTCCTAACAGTCACGGCCCGGACAGGCAGCCCGGAGGAGCTGAGCTGCCAGGCCGAGCCGCTGAGGCCCATTGAGAAAGTTCTACACGGAAGGCCCAGTTCACTGAAGGAAGAGAGGAGAGTGGGGTCGCGCCCCCAGGTAACGTGGATCACTGCCTGGGCGGGGTGCGGGCTCAGAGGGACACTCTCTCGGCCTCTCAGAACTTCTGGTGGCGTGAGCCTTTGCTTCGGCTCAGATTGGGGCCCGTACTGCGGTCAGGAGTGGCAGTGCTGGGGCCCGAGTGAGAAGCTGTACTTTATGTCAACGTTGATACGTGTGGGGGGCATCTGTTATCGAAGAGGCTGACTGTCGTAATACACATTGCCAATATTGCTGCTAACGAACTGCCGGACTGTCTTATGACGCCTGGCATTATTTCTGCATAACGAACTACACGATTGTAGCGCTACGCATTGCATTATTTCTCTCTTGCAAAGTACAGGATTGTAGCGGCCCGCATTGCATTATTTCTTCATTGCAAAGTACATGATTTTAGCTACGCATGGCATTATTTCTTCATTGCAAAGTACGTGACTGGGGTGTGACGCATTGCATTATTCCTTCACTGCGCAGTACATGATTGTAGCGGTACGCATTGCATTATTTCTCCCATTGCAGGTACCAGGGTGTATCGTTACGCATTATATTATTATTCCTTTGCCCAGCACAGGATTGTATCGTTACGCAGTGCACTATTGTTTGTCTATTGCAACGTGTGTGATTCTAGCATTACGACCAGCATAGCATTTTGAAAGCGGTGGTTGGGATTTGAACCTACCAACCAGCCGGAAGGAATATTACCCTTTTATATGTTGGCTTATGTATCGTGTGGTCTGATCGTATATCTTGTTACATAAAGTTTATACTCGTTTTATCAAACTCGTGTGGAGTCCATTTGTGGTGTCACCAGTGGGTTGTTGTGAGTGTGGTTGCACATACTGTACACTCGTGCCTTGGAGATAGGCCTGGCTGCTCGTGCCAAGCTACTAAGGGGGTGAGAAGGGCTATCTCAAACGGTGTCCTTACTTGGCCTAACGTTGAGGGAGGAGTCCCGGGTCTCGCATTTGTGACAGTGGCGTGGGACGGGGACTCCGGCTTCCAATATTTGTTTTTAACGGATGTTAACAAATTGACGGTGAGTCTTGTGTCTGTGGCTGGTAGTGGTCATTATCTGGCTTAATCTCCCCTGCATTTTTGCGATTTGGTTTGTCTGGTGTGAGGTCACCAACCTAATAAAAAGCAAATGTGAGGGCTCGTGCAAGCTTCGCAAGTAACGAACTTATTATGGTCATGTAATCAGGCTTACCAGCCTCAGATTCACTTTCACTATGTGATAGTACATTGAAAAGGGGGCAGGGCCTCGGAGAGGGTGGGTGCCCATGACTGATGATGCTTTGGACCCCCTTGCACTGCCTGAACATGTGCACTTGGCCACAGCTACAGCAAGAACAAAACAAGCATTTGCAATGCAATAGGTCTCGCATTTACGCGAGTTTAAGCAATTGGCATTGTAAATGATAATACCTTTTATTTAAGTTTTAAAAACGAAAACAAAAATAAAAGGCATTGTTATTTGTAATGTGAACAGCTCAAACGCGCGTAAATGCGAGACCTATTGCATTGCAAATGCTTGTTTACCTTAGTAAGGTGCATGAAATCCCTCGATACGCCTTCTGGCATAGTCAAGTGCACTTTATGAATTTTGCATGCTTCCTAGTTGAATGAAATTGTTATTTGCACTTTATTCCTTCTACCTTCATTATTGGACCCTCTAACACAGATGTATTGCACCTGCACTTTACTCACCGGCCACAGCCCAATTGTTACATCCTGGTCATGGCCAGTTGGGTTAAGGTGTGGCCGATCCTTCGTGTTTGTAAAAGCACCGTGGGGCAGATTTACAAGGCCCTTGCGCCACTTTTGCGTCACTTTTCCCATGTTAAAAATTACGCAAAAGTGGCGCAAGGGGCTTGCAAATCTGCCCCCCTGAGTCCTTGGGAATCCCCTCCACCATTGTAAAATGCTTTCAGTGGACACGGTGGAAATATCTCAGGCCCATGTAGGTCATAGAATTTATTAGTGCTCTTTATGAATTGGTTCATATATTTCTCCACCAGGGTGGGTGGGACTAGCGCGAGATAGGCCTGGTGGGCCTCTGGGAGATAAAAATTGCACTTCATGACCCTAGATGAAGCCAAAATGGCCTTTTGATATTGAGCGACACATTTTTGTAGTTGACTCATCCCTTTTCCTCCAGGCTGGTGGGTAACATCAATATACCTTCAAACCTTTTAGCCTGGCTCTTTGACTAGAGTACACCATGCTCAGTCAGGCACAGTACTCTTTTTTATTTGAAGTTTATTTCGTATTTTATGATTTTTTTAATGCTCAATGCCCAGGTACTCTTTTCTGTTATATTGAATTGATAGATGTATGTATTGGTTGATTGTGATATTACTGATTCTATCTTGTTCATCTACTGACTGTGATATCATTGATTTTTTTCTTGTCAATATGATGTTAATGTTCTTGTAAAATGTTATAGTTTTAAATAACTATAAACAACAAACATTTACTACTACGACTGCCGAGGTGTGTTGGGGGAAGAAGAGAGAAAAAATCTAAAACGTGCAAATAGGTGCAATTTCCTTTTCTAATTCCACATTCTCCAATTGCAAACTGAGTCAATACCCAGGAAGAACCTCACCCTTGGGGTCGAAACTTAACTTCCGCTGGAAACACCCACCGAACTTTAGAATTAATTTGTCTGTACTTCCACACCCACTCTACAACACATGTTCCCTCCCTTTCCACTCTTCTCATCATATATCATTCTTCATTACAACCTCTAAGGATCATCTCCTCTTTTTTTGTTATTCTCACTTATTTTCGTTTTTCTTTCTTACACTTTTCATTTCTTGTTTAAACAACTGCATGCATGCATGAGAGCAGTGATTTAGGTGTAAGTGCATGCATCATTTAAAACAGAATGGCACAAGATCTGCTGATCCCCATGAATGATATATAATCCTTCGATGATTAGAAATTCATAATCGCATTCTGAATACCAGATGAGAATTACACAGCTCCGGGCCTGAAAAGGCGATCTTTGTGAGCTGATGTGTTATCTTACCCATATCTTTTAAACTAGCACTCTGCAAACAGCATTTGCCATGCCATGCCTTAGGCACTAAAAGCCAGTGCTGCTTTACTGAGTCTGTTGATGAAATGCATCTCAGCTCCGGCCTGTTAAAAGCACTCAAGCTGTAAAGTTAACACTGTGACCTGAAGCTGCCAAGGCGCCCACAGGGTCAGGGTGAACCACATAAAGTCACTAAATTTACCTTTGCACAAAAGCAGTCAGGCATAACTTAGAGGCAATGTGTGAAATATTTGTAATAATGAAGATCCAGTAGCCAAGATGTAGTTTAAGTAGGTTTATTAAGTCTTAGTCGCAGGTTGGAGAGTACAAGTAGATCAGCCCCACCAGGAGCAGCCTGCCTGCTGCTCAGCCCATACTCCAACTGTCACACTTTACCTCACAGGCACGCAAACATTCCTTTCATCATCACCACACCAACATTCCCCGCAGCACATTCACACTGGCTGAGCAGCCAGGGAGAAAGCAACAGGATAAATACATATACTGCATATCCTCCCTCCTTATACAACACAAAAATGAAACTGCAAAATGGAATAAAGTATTGGCAAGAAGAACCATAACAAGAGAAATATGCTAAAGTACACAAATGCATGAAGGAAAAAAAAACATTAACCAGAAGAACCATAATAAAACATTGAGAAAAATAAAGAAGATAAATAGATAAAGAAAGAACAACAATATAGCATTGAAAATATTTTAAGAAGATGCATAGGTAAAATATACAAGAGAAAATTGAGAAAAATTGAGAAGATGCATAGATAAATATACAGGATAATATATCACACATCCTCCCCCTCTATGAATTTCATAAAATATGGCATAAAATATGATAGATGAAACAACATGTTAGATAAATGACACAATCGCATCTATGACTACCACCAACCACACCCACTGGCCAGACAGGCATGAGAGAAGGCACAACACAGCACACCATGAACTAGCCGTATGAACGACTGACACACACATGTATAACATAAGCGTAATGGGTGTAGTGCACCCGACCAAACGTCCCCAAAACAGAGGTGAGTGGAGTAACCGTTAGCAACAGGTGATACTCACAACCAACCAACACCCTTAGAGTAAGGGCAAGTAGAAAACTGTGAAAATGGGTGACTCCCACCCATACAGCCACTCCTCACGTAAGGACATCAAACGAAACATGTGAAAATGGGTGACTCCAACCTATACAGCTGCTCCTCACCTAAGGACAGCAAACAAAACGTGTAGCACAGGGTGACTTACACACCGTCCAATAATTCCGCATGTAAGGGTATGAAACATGACCAGAAGAAATGGGACTAGTACCCATTTAAGCACCCCACATGTAAGGGTTTGTAAAGAAAATAGTAGAAATGGGACTTTCACCCATTTCCATCCCTCATGTAAGGGCGCATAACGACTAACTTAGAAATGGGTGACTACCACGCACCTACTCATTCCTCATGTAAGTAAACAAGAAAATGGACAAATCCTATCTATAACACAATCCCATGTGTAAGGGATATGTAAACTTCAATTTAACAATGTAGCGTAAGATGTAATGTAAAATGTCAGCATAGCTCAATAGCGTAAAAAGCGAACATGTAGCAATATATATATGTGGCAAAAGTAAACAAGTGTTGCGGAACATGTGAGAAAAAAATTATAGGCAACACACATACTGTTGTCACTCTGGACAACGCACACCAAAAATAAACTACAAAGAACAGAAAAAAAAAATCACCACATCACCTCAATAGCGGCACTAACGGAAAGGGAAAAAAAACTTGTGCACAGAATCAGAGCAAAACACTGTGAATAAGATTACTAGAATGTGAGAAAAGCAGTAACAGCAGTAATGTATGATATTGCAAGGCACAAAAAATAGTAACATAACCAGGCACATAAGGCTATGATTCAACAATAGCAAACACTATGCCGGTGAGCGACCTCACACCCGTGTACTGGCACCCTGCCCAAAACCTTGTCTTGTGTGCACCTCTGACCTGTAAGAGAGTCCCTGGACAGACCATCACCTCTTTGATCCGAAAAGGCTGGTGTCACCCAAAGGAGTGTTCAGAGATACTTCTCCATACCAGGCTAGAAATAGCCTTATCTACTTGACATTACTCCAGGTTTTTATTAACATTTTTATTAGGAAGTCCACATGGCAATTGATCCAGAGCAGCAGGAAGATTGTGGTCGCACATATCACTGGTTTGACCTGTTGATTGCTTTGTGACACAGTAGCTTTGCAAATCGAAAACGTTTGATTGATGGAGGCCATCGATAAATTTGTGATAGGGCACGCTGGTCTTGAGAACCTGGACACCTCTGTAGTGAATGCGCCACACAATACCCAACACTGTGAGGCATGTATGTGACAGATATGCGCTTGCATCACAATGCTGCTACCGTCTTCCGTAATGGCAATCCAAGATGGTGGCACACACGCAAGTACAGCACCGGGTCGGTCAAGGTGCGTGCGTGCACCAAATGTTATTGCACCGCACACCGACGTCACTATTAGTCCTGTTAGTGTCCTCGCGCTCCCATTGTAACCGCAAGGGGAAGTGGACGCCGCGGTTCCCCCGCAACTGTTGGCATGAACGCGGAAGGTCAAAAGCAGGTGAGCATCACGCATGTAACACGACGCAGCAACTGTGCATTATTCAAATTTAAACAGCAGTACTTCGTAGGTATGGAATATAAAATTAATAAAGCACTCACAGTTAATCCTTGGTAAATGTTTCGCCCCAGCATATGAATAAGCTCCAGGCAAATTGGATCATCGTAAGATGTGCTGCATTTTGTATAAAATAAACATGCTACCATCACCTCACTGGATTACTTGGATGTTGGCAGACAACCAATACACCTGTACACAGAGCACCATCAAATTCACATCAATGTGTACAATGCAGGGAAAACACAAACGATGTCACTGAGGATGGTTAAACGCATCACTGCCAGTAATGCAGGGTCACACCAAAATGACTCGAAAATTCCACTGTCAGTTCCTGGCATAGACAGTGACAAAACCTTAACATAGACAAAGCAGAAAAATAAATCCAACAGCTTGCTGTAAATGTTCTAGCTGGAAATCCAAGTCATGTAAGCAACTGAAGCACGCCCTGGATAGGGCTGTCTAATGATCAGGACACTGGTGGGGCTTCCAGGCGTTGTGCTTCATTCTCGAGGCATGTCTTTTAGTTTCTGTGTGTTTCTTTATATTTCCAATCTTCTTTCAAGTGTCAGCTTCAGTAAAACCAGTTGTAACGCATAGGTTTGTCTCCATCCTCGTCGCCAAAATGTAGCAATGAAAATCCAGTAGTTGAAATGTAGTTTAAGTAGGTTTATTAAGTCTTAGTTGCAGGTTGGAAAGTACATGTAGAGCAGCCCCACCAGGAGCATCCTGCCTGCTGCTCAGCCCATACTTCAACTGTCACACTTCACCTCACAGGCACCCAAACATTCCATTTATCATCACCACACCAACATTCCATGCAGCACATTCACACTGGCTGAGCAGCTAGGGAGAAAGCAACAGGATAAATACATATACAGGATACTAAAATATTTATGCAACACCTAAACAGCAATAAAGTGAAAACACTACACAATAAAAATCCCATGCCAATTTAGACAAATAGAGTACATTTTAATAATTTTTTTTACACCAAAATGACAACAATCCATTTAGTGGAACCGGAGTTATGAATTTTTAATATTTAACGAGTAAGATCAAAGCACCAACCGCAGATATCTAGTCATGCAAGTCACAGATCTCCAGCCGGATGAAGCTGCAGGCTCTAGTCGCCGAAGGCTCTAGGAGGCTAGATACACCTTCTGTGAGGAGCCTCTGAACAGGAATTGCTGCTGCAGAGAAGAACGTAGTGGGAGCTAATGTGAAGTCATGCCGACCGGCGATTTACCTTGGGTGGATCGTGAGCAGGCATGGTTCGGTCTCCTCTTGGTTCTCTGAGCACTTTTTGCCAGAAAATTGTCCCAGCCCCAAGTTTTGTATTTGGGCTTTTGGGACACCTATAGCCCCACTTCCAAGGGTCGAGGGCTGGAGGGGCATCACAAGGAGGGTTAGGACCCACTCAGGTTGGGTCAGGTGCAAGTCGCTGAGGTTCTGATCAGGAAGCCATCTAACTAGCCCTTGGAGTCACTCTGGAAGGCTGAACTGCAAGCAGAAGTGCAGGTCTCAAGAAGTGGGCAATCCTCTGAGGACACAGGGCAGGCTACAGGCAGCAAAGCTGTCCTCTTGGAGCAGCTGGGCAGTCTTCTGAAGTACACAGCAGGCCACAGGCAGCAGGGCAGTACTCTGAGAGTCCTTCAGCAGGTCCAGACGTGAACTGAAGAGTGAGTCCAAGAGCCCTGTTTTCATACCTGGTGACCACTTTAAAGGGGAAGAAACACAGAGGAGTCTGGAATTTCTCGCCTCCCTGCCCTGGTCCCCGTCTGTCTGCAGTCACAATAGACATGGGGGAAGTTCTTCGTGTGTCAGCTAAGGGAGTGTCTTTGAAGTGCAAATAGGGCTGTGAAGAGCTCTGCCCCCATCCTACCTTGGATGGCCCATCCTGCCAACACTTAGGCCCTCTACTGTAGCTGTCTGGGAGAAATGCACAAAGACCAAAATCCAACTACACCTAATCATGTGACCCAGGACACAGGCAGAAGGCACCAAATGGTTAGGACAAGAAAATGGCAATTATCACATTTTTGAAGAAAAGGGAGAAATCCTGAAGTTTTCAGCTCTTCGTGACCGCAAATGAGCCAGTTCGTGCTGAGATCTTGATTCCCGCGACGACTGCGAATGCGTGGGCCCGACTCGTCACGCTACAGTGACTGCCAGCGACAACCGGCAACGTGAGATCTGCACTTCAGCATCTCAGCCTGTGGTGACTGGCATCACGAATCTCCAGCAATGACCATCCCCGACACCTGACAGGATATTCATGCTACTGCTTGTTCTTCGCTCTACAACGATGATCATCCGCAACACTCTCCCTGCTCCTCATAGCCTCCTATACTGCGAACTGGACTCTTCGTGCCGGACATTGAGCAGGTAACTTTTTTAGCAGGACTAACCTAATCCCTGTATTGGGCCCACACTCCATCGCGGTCGGCCTAAACCTGTGACTTTCCCCCAGTCTAGAATGACCAGATGACCGCAAGTGGCACTTTGTGCTTTTGGTTGCTAGGCTTACCTAAATCTTTGAAGTTGCATATCTCCGGTTTTACTAATTGGATTTTTTTTGCTTTGGATTTATCTATTACATTTTACTCTTTTTTCTAAATTTGTCTGTGATTTTTCTTGTGCTGTGTCTTTACTTTATAACTTTTGAAGTGCTGCACATATATTACGTATTGCCTCTAAGTTAAGCCTGACTGCTTTGCGCCAAGCAACTTGAGGGTGAAGCACAGGTTATTTTAGTGACTTATGTGGTTTACATTGACAGAAATTGTGGTTGTTTCTTGAGAAGGGTTTTCATTCCCCCTCAATCAATAACCCAATTTCTCACAAAAGGGCTTTTTCATCGACCACCCACAAGCTTTATCTACAGTGATTTCAAGCAATGTACAGAATAATTGTATAATCTATGACAGTGTCAAGTGGTAGTCCAAGACACACATCTCTCCAAAGATGATCGACAATCACCCATATGCTTCATTCTCCATAATGCGGATGTTTGTGCGGGGTCACGGTAAACAAAGTGAAGAGACGCCCTTCATGGTTTAAAAAAACATGCAGCAGTGAAAGTCGAAACCCAGCAAATCCTGCATCTGGCACCATCCGATGGCATTAACCATGTCAGCTGTCTCGTCATTTTTAAAGAAGGCAGGTCTGCGTTCACATCTACAATTAAAAGGTTGCTGCAGAAGCGCGTGTCTTTCAGAAGTGCTGGGCCTGAAGAATAATGTCCCCTCTGCCTTCCTTCTGACGGGCCTGTACACCCTGAGGGCTTCATTAGTGTGGTATGTAACTGACATGCTTTGAGAGTAAGGAAGCGCGATGAGTGACTATAAACGAACAACATCAGCGATATTACATGTGAAAAAGAGTGGGGAACTGTCATTAATAGTCTTGCCTGAATGCCCCATGCACACTGAATGCCATGGTTCTCATTTAAAGTTCTGTTCTTCTGCAGCTTGTTTGGAACACGAGACGGGAAGGTAAAGCCGGACCCCGTAGGGGCCCATGTGGAACACCTCCCGAAGGCGGGAGCACCCAGAAAAGCCCGTGAAATGGGCACACCGGATTGGTCGCCCCCGTCCAGACCGCTAGCCACCCAATCACAGTGGAGGGGGGGCAAGCAGTCAAGGGCCTCAAAAGGGGTCATGGGACCCCTTTTCGGTCATATGAAGTCCCATCTTATCGGAATCCCGCCCACAAAAAAGCGGGCGTCGCAGCCGCAGAGTCGATGGGAAGGAGGAAGGGCAGAAGCAACCCAGAGAAAAATGCAAATGGGAAATTACCATAGGTAGAAGAGCTGCTCACACAATGTCCTTAGGATGCCTCATGGCAGGGAGACAGGGTGAGAAAATGACAGTCACAGCACACAACCACAGGCAGAGTAGAAGAGCTACTCGCACTTGGGATGCCACACTGCAGGGGCACTGAGAAGCAGGCGAGTGGCCAGCAAGGGTCCAGGGCAAACGGGACGGCACTTGCAGCCCAGGCCGGTATATTAAAATCAGATTTTATATGATGTTGTGGGCACAGAAAGCAAAACCAGAGCACGTGGGATTGGCACTCCTCTCTGAAGACCACATCATGATTGGCCCACAAAATCTGGGTGTAAAGTTTGCACCCGCTAATTTGCGATTGATTGGGGTTCACAAATTAACTGATGGGCAATTTGACCCAATTACTTGTATGCCACCTTGGCATCATCATCATTTAGGGTCTGTACCCCTGGCTTGCTCATTGAGATATCTGGCAATGTCTTTGCGACCCCCAGACTTAGACTTGGCAAAACCAGTTACAAGTATATTGGGGTTGGCTTATCCTAAGGGGTGTCAAGGCTCCATCCTGCTTTTTCTGCACATTTTTCATTATGATTATAAATCAGAATGAATTAACAAAAAGGAATAATTGAAGCCACTAAAATTGTCCATATTCAATATATAGTCTATATCAATAAATACATGTGGACATCACTACTATTGTTTTTTTAAAGCTCTTTAATTTACCTCTCCCCATGATTAAGCCATACTTTTCTTTCTGGAATATACTACGAGAACTATTACATTTTGTCAGTTTGTGTATAAATAATTTTGGTGTCCAGTGCTATTCTGTGTTAGTACTATATGCTCTTCAGATGAACAAATAATATTTCCATACAATATAAGGAGAAGTGAGTAATATTCCCCTGGTACATCATGCATGCACCCTATTTTAAGATGTTTCTAGAGTAGATCATTGTCTGTGTTGAGTTGTAATATCAATCATGCAGTTGCTATGGAACTTCAGCGATCTCAATTATGATGATGTCATAAAAGTTAAGGTCATGTGGCATTACTTCCTGGGAATATTCAGGGTCAAAGGTCATTTGAGGTTAATTCCCATGACATCATTAAGGACAAAGGGTGTGTGATGTCACTTCTGCCACTCCTGGCATTTCAGTGAATCAATATCTAAGCACTTTGGAATGGGGAATGATGAGCTAATATTCAATCACTCAATCAACTGGTATATGTAGAGCGTAGCTAATCACCCGCGAGGGTATCCAGGCACTAGGCTCTTGCTTGGATCATTCAAGCATTAATAAAATAAATAAAGCACTCAGAGTTAATCCTTGGTAAATGTTGTTTCGCCCCAGCATATGAATAAGCTCGAGGCAAATTGAGTTCCTTTCTGAATTCTGGGAGAGAGGATGATGTTCAGCGGTGAAGGGGAAGGTCGTTCCAGGACTTGGTGGCGAGGTAGGAGAAGAATCATCCTCCACTGTAGCTTCGGCATGTGCGGGGAGTGTGTGCGAGGCATTGATCTGGCATTTGATGGTGAGTTTACTGTCCATAATGATGCAAAGGTTGCCAGCGTGGTCTGTCAGTGTGGGTGCGGATCTGAGTTCAGAGGGTCACCAGGTGTCGTCCCAGAAGAGAGCTGTTGTTCCCAAAGATCAGCACTTCTGTCATGTTCCTGTTGAGCTTCAGGCAGTTGGTCTTCATCCAGTCAGCGACACTCGTCATGCAGTTGTAGAAGTTGGTCATAGTGGTCTTCTGCATGTGAGAGGATGAGATGGTTGTGGTTAGCGTCAGATATGATGTTGACGCCATAGGTTCTGATGATGTTGGCCAGGGTTGTCGTGTAGGTGTTGAACAGCGTGGGGCTAAGGGATGAACCTTGAGGGACGCTGCAGATAGTGCTCTCTAGTTCCGAAGTGAAGGGTGGAAGGTGGATTCTCTGGGTTCGACCTGTGAGAAAGGATGAAATCCTTTTTAGAGCTTCTCCCTGGATCCCAATGTGGTGGGGTCTCTTGTTGAGTGTGTGATGGAATACGGTATCAAAAGCTGCTGAGAGGTTGAGGAGGATCAGGGCCACTATTTCCCCCCGGTTGAGAGGGTTCTGATGTTGTCGGTAGCAGCGATCAGGGTAGTCTCGGTGCTGCGGTTGGCGCTGAAACCGGATTGGGAGGTGCTATTAGAAATGGGCTCTCTAGTTGGCAGAAGTTTGCACCCTGTCCAAGTAAGGACCATCACTCTAGTCAGGGTAAATCAGATACACACCTTAAATTAGCCTGTGCTCACCCACAAGTAGCTTCGCACAGAGCAATCAAGCTTAACTTAGGAGGCAATGTGTAAAGAATTTGTGCAACACTTATGTTACAATAACTCAATGAAAACACCACAAAAAGACTCCAGACAGGTTTAGAAAAATAGAGAACATTTATCTGATTAAAACAAGACCAAAACGACAAAAATCCAATAAGTAGTTAATTAGCTATGAATTTGTAATGTATATATATGCCACCATAGTGCTTTAAAAGTCACTAATGATTTTGTTTAGATTATCGTTGCCACTGCAATGAACAAAAAGTCACTAAGAGTGTTGTTTTAAGTTATAGTTTCTCCCACAGTAGTCAAAACAAGTTACTGTTGATCTCATGTCCAAGGCTGGTCTTTTGGACCAATGTTATTTGGCAGTAGTGGCTCTGTGTGTTGCTCTACAATTTTCACATTGCCAGGAGGACTTCTGTGCTGCATGGTGAAACTGCCATTCTTCCTACGTGCTGTGCAGGCCTGCTGCCTGCTGACTGCTGGGCTGCATGAGGGACTGCCACTTTTCAACTGCCTTTATGTGCTGGCCTGCTGCCTAGCTACCTGCGTTGGTGCCATTCTACTGCTCTCCAAGGGCTTGTTGGTTTGCCCCCTGTTCACGAGGTCTCAGGATTAGCAAAGACCTCCACCTCTTCGTTTTGACATGGGATTCTGTAGTTCCTGAGTCCGGCAACCAAGAAGGACAAGGCTCAGAACTGCCTCTATATCACTGTGCATGTGAAGAGAGCAGGCAATGCAGAGTCCAGCGTGGTGTTGTGACCAAGTATGGCTCTTCCCCACTGCCTTACATTACTGCCCCGACTCCCGCTGCACGACTGTTCCTTGCTGCAGCGGGTGGTGACTGAGATTGTAGCTTACGAAAAGCAGCCACGCAGCTCCTCTTCTTTTGCCTTCCTCACATGTTGTCTAGCAACCAAGAGTGGGCCAGGCACCTGAGGTCCGATAGCCTTGCTCCGCCCACAGAGAGGCACTGTGTGTGCCTCGCCCGGCAATGTTGGGATTTCAAGAGGTGGGCCCCTGTCCCCGTGGCTCGCAGGCATTCCTGCAGGCGTCTTCCCCCTCCAGGCACCGTTGAGAGAGTTACCTGTGGCCTGCGAACCCCCCCGAATTCGGGCCCATCTCCACAACAGATAAGGTGGTTGACTGGGGCTGGAGGTAACTGTGCAGCCATCCCGCGCTCCGTAGCAAGTGAATCTGCCACAGGAGGATTGGCAATTTAGGAGACCCAGAGTGTTGCCTACACGCCACAGGATTGAGGGGGCCTTTGAGACCTCAGGAAAGTATTGTGGTCTTTCCGCTCTAGTTCCCAAGGAGCACCCTCTGTCTCTCATCAGTCCGCCCCCATCACGGGCCCCGCTTGGAGGCCAAACGCGTTGCAATGTGACGGGAGAGGCCGCACATAGCCACGAGACGTGAGTGTTCTCGCCAATACTCCCTCCCTTAAACCACTGTCCCGGGGACCACAAAACTGTGGGGCAGTACCTGCCCCCTCATCTCTATTGGGATGTGTGCCGCTTTCCTGCAACCCATGGATAGAAAGTGCTGTTTAGCACAGTGGCGTACCTTAGAACCTGTAAATGACCACAAGTGCCTCAGGGGTCTACTTTGAGCCCACTCCTCTTTAATATATATGTTACCCCGCTGATCCAGTGGCGGAGGAGCTTGGTGCCAAGATCATCGCATATGCTGATGATGCCCAGCTCCTCTTCACATGGAACAAAACTGATCTATCCACCTCTCGTGCCAGAACATGCCTAACAGCCATTTTCCAATGGCTCCTCTCCGCGCAGCTCAAATGCAATGAAGACAAATCAGAGATCCTTCTGTTTAGGACTTTCCTTCCACAGTTCAGGGAATTGCTTTGGCCGGCAGACTATCCAATGCCTAATTCCGTGGGTCTGCCCACTAAAAACCTTGGAATTTGGTTCGATGAAAATCTTTTGTTTACTACACAGATTAAGAAGCCAGCTGGGTAATGCTTTGGCACTCTTAAATCACTCAGAAAATGTCTCCCCCTCCTCCCTAGGGCAGCCAAGGAAACGGTTACTCGTGCCTTAATCCTTTCACGCATTGATTATGCGAATGCCCTTAACATGGGCCTGCTAAATTACCTTTTGAAGAGGCTGCAGGTAGTCCAGAACGCTGCAGCAAGGACTCTTCTTAATATTCCTGTAAGATCTAGCGTAAGGCAACACCTGCGCGATCTTCATTGGCTACCCGTGGCTGAAAGAGTACAATTTAAAGCCCTTGTTTTGGCTCATTCAGCTCTGTATGGATTTGGTCCAGTTTACCTAAGGAATCGCTTCAGGTTCTACGTCCCTGCGCGACAGCTACGCTCAGCAATGCAGCTTCTTACTGTTATTCCACGCTTTCACCTCAAGAGAATTGGTGAAAGTTCTTTGGCTTACAAGGCAGACTTTAGCCTGGAATTTGCTTCTGGACCTTCGCAGTATCCAGGACCCTAAGCTCTTCAGGAAAAGACTGACGACTTTGCTTTTCATCTAATGGTCCGCTCACTTCCGCCCCACTTGGCTCGCGCCGGGACACTCTTTGAGTAGCCGTGCGCATTGTAAGTGCCAATAACATAACACAACATAACAAATGTGATGTCTATACAATATTTGTTTGCTGCATTTGATGGGATGCATTAAAATTGAATACCTGGAAAAGTCCTTATGTATGAAATGTATTCAAAGTGATATTTGCATAACTCCAAGAGTACACATATGATGTCGTTTGCAACATATGAACCTTTGTTTTATTGCGCTAATTACGTGATTCATATCGTTTTGGCATAATATGTTGACAATATAGTGATCTATTTTTCTAAACCCTGTGTGAAGTCTCTTTTGTGGTGTATTCAATGTGTTGCATGTGAGTGTGTTGCACTAACGCTTTATACATTGCCTTTGATGATAAGCCTGCCTGCTCTGCGCCAAGCTACCAAAGGGTGAGCACAGGTTATCTTTGGTGTATCACTGACTTGCCTGGCTTAGTTGCATACCCTAACCCACCAAAAAACCCTATTTCTAACATCGGGTGTTGAGCAAGTGGCAGTGGAGTAGTTCCGGGGTGGTTGTGGTTGTTGAGGTGGTTGTGGCAAGGGTTTCCGTGAGAGCAGGAAGTCCTGAGTTACAGGTGAAGAGGCAGCGGTGGCAGGAAAAAAAGTCCTGTTGTTGATCGAGTTGATGCGATGCAACACTTGTTGTTGTAGCGTCTGGGGTCCGGGGCTCGTTCTGCTGCAGAGCATATGTGGGTGGCGGGAAGGCCAGGGTCCCTGGCGTTGGGCACGTCCAGACGCGGATGGGCGCAGACAGGCTTGTTCTTGGTGCGTCTTTGGCAAGCCGGCATCTCGGTTGCGCTGTAACCTCCATTAAGTAGGTCCTGAGAGGTGGGAGGGTCGCTGGGAGGCAGTGGGCGGGGCCAGCAGGAAGTGGGAGGGAGAAAATGACAGGAAGTGAACGGGCGGCGGGGGCAAAGAGAAACAGAAAATAAACAAAAGGAATCAGGCAAAGTTGAATAAGAGCAAGCAGAATATGACAAAACAAGGAGCAATGGGCAAAAGACAACCAGAAACAAAAACCAGGCAAAACAATCGGAGGCAGTTTTCACGATTTGCGCAAGGTTTCACCTGCTGCAAATCTCCAGGGCAAGAGAGAGCGATTTGCAGATAATACAACATAAAACCTTTTTTGCACTATATTTCTACTGTGCCCTTCTCTTAATGAGCGCACGTTTCCTGCACTTTTACAAATCAATGTTTTCAGGTGTAGTAGGAACACATAAGTTTGTTAAATAAAAGCCCAGGACAATGAGCATGACGTGGAGCCAAGGCTGGGTTTAGGACAGTACGGCTGGTGCGGCCGCACTGAGGTGCTGAACTGGGGAGGGGGGAGCTGATCTCAGGGGGGGCATTGTGTTTAGCAATAACTTATGATTCAAAACCACCTGCTGCAGAGTTCCTTGTGCTTCCAGTTTTCAGGCAGCATTACAAATGTCAAGATAACTCTTGTGATTAATGTTCCTGCTAGAGAGAGAGGTCTGAGGTTTGTTTAGTGGCAGTTTTCACTTGCCATAAAGTAGTGCAGAGGGTTAATATGCCTGCTGCAAAGAACTCATACTGTGCAGATCACAGTGTAGATAGCTGAGTGGATTACCGCTTTTGTCACAGATATCCTTTTGTCACTGCAGTTAATAAGATACAACCCTATTATAGAACAGTGACTGTTACGAACTGTAATCAAAGAGCTGCATGCAAAGTGAATAAAATAGGTTAGGACGTTCTGTTTTTAGGTCTCGCCTAGGCAGCACTTGCGCTGTCTCTTTGAGACATGCTGTATCTATGATAAGGACTTGAAAAAACACCCATCTTTTTCATTGGTTCCAGTTGCTGTCCTTTAAAAAAGCTGACTTTTTATTGGTGAATACACTTATTAGTCCCTTCTTTTCAAATTTTGTACCCTCCCATGAGGACTGCCCCTCTTACGTGTGTTCTTACTGTTCCGGTTATTTATACTTAGAGGGAACTCTTTTTTTAGTTGGCCTGCCTCTTTGCTTGTTAACTGTTCTGTTTACTTGTGCAGTGAAACTTCTGTCCCATCATTTGCTTGCCTTCCCTTTATCTCCATGCCTCCCCCTCAGCCCTCCCACAACACTGCTTTGATGCATATCCTGTAATCTCCTCATGCCTCCCCCAGACCCCTGCCACAACACTGCTCGCAGGCACCCACCACCCCTCCAAGGCCACTGCTCTTTTGCTCGTTTTGTTTTTTCTACTTTACGAAAGCGTTCATTTATCTAGTGCGCCTAGCCATGGGCTCTGGGAAATTAAACAATCAGCCCATTATAACATGATGTTGAGCCTGACAGCAGACTCGAACCGGGATCCCCAGCTCACCTGTGGGCAGCTCTCACCACTGCGCCATATCCTTTGCCTACTCATGTTGCAGGGTGCAGTACCATACCAGGGCAAGAGAGGTCCCAAGGGACACCTTGTGACAGCCTGTGGTACTGCACCCTCACAACACTGCTTGTTTAAATTTGAGATCTCCCCTATTAGCTTTTGCGAGTCTGCTTGTGACGCAGCTGAGATGACTGCATTGACAGTATTAATAGGATTAGCACAGGAGAATAGGCTTCCCTAAGAGAACTGCAACGCCGCCTCACAGAAACTTCTTTGGCAGTCGATATTCTTCCCGTGTTTAACTGTGTCACGAGCGCATCACACTTGAAGAAGCGCCTTTGGTCACAATATCAGAGTTGCAGTGTCTCTTCCCCCGAGCCAGTGACACTTGCCCTCCCAGCCCCACTTTGCTTTACCACCTTTCTCATGTGAAATGGCCACAAAGGAGGTAGTTTAACTTGTAGCTCTTCCCCCTCCTTATCTATTGCTCGGCTTACCTGCTCTGCTTCAACCTCTGTGTCCCACAGGTCGGCACACCTCGCTGCAGTGGGACAGCACTTGCCTGGACTGCCCTTTCCATAAAAAAACTGCTCGAATGGAATGCACCTGATTTCAGGAAGCAGCAAGTTGATATTCGCTTACTTTGAAGTCATTTGGAATTCAACCGACATTAATTGTCTCTATTTTCTGAAGCACACTTTATAGGTGTCGACCAACAGTCTTGCTATTGACAGCCCCGTAGCCCTCGTCGTCTCGGAGGACCTCTAGAGTGCTTGTCTACTTAAATAAATGATGAAGGCTTGCAGGAGTCGTGCAGGATAAATTAAGGCATAAACCCAAGTCCACTGCGCTGGGAAATTAAATGAACAGCCCATTACAATATGATGTTGAGCCTGACAGCAGACTTGAAGTGGGATACCCAGCACACCCATCTGCAGCTCTCAACGCTGCACCATATCCTTTGCTACTTATGATGCAGGGTGTAGTACCATATTAGGCCAAAATAGGCCCCAAGAGACACCTTCTGACAGCCTGTGGTACTGCACCCTCACAACACTGCCGGTTTGATTTTGTTTTACTACTGGTACTGTGTCCAGGTTCAGCATCTCTTCTTGCACCTGCCCCCTTCTTGCTCCTCTGGGTTCCGTTTCTCTTCTCCCTCACATGGTACTTGTTTCCAACTGGGAGGCTGTACTGGAGGGCGCTAAATGCACTGGGCACCGGGTATTGCAAGGCGAGTCTTCCATCCCCCAATGCACCCCTTCCACCCTGTCCCTTGTACACAAGCACTGCTTCCACGACCCTATCCTTCCCAACTCCTTCAGCTTCTTCACGGTCTCTCCCGCTCCAGTCTCTGCTGTCCCCTGTTTACTAACCATGAGCCATATATAACAAATCCATTCTCCCTTTTCCTGGATATGATGTCAAATCAATGTCTAGCTTATGTACCTTCATCCCGAGTATCTGCTTACTCAAAAATCTGTGAGGGGCTTAAGCCTCATAAGGGGTATGGAAGCGCTATACTTCTATAACAATACTGGCATAATACTGAGTTGCCGTTAAGCAGCCATTTTGCGACAAAAGGGCCATCTTGAAAAGAACTCTTGAAATTACCTTTTCCTCTCGATATGTAAACCAATGACAAAATCTTTTTTAAAGTTTCTAACAAGTTTGTTTGTACGTTTCTGCTTTCAAGCAATTGATCGGACTTCTATTGTCTTTGTATTAATAACTTTTGAGTGTTGGCAGAGGTCAACATGGTATTTGGCACAAAACAAACATTTTTATCAGAGCTTTTAATTTTGTGTAATGCACATCATCTGTGGGTCAGCGGAGAGGGAGTCTTCATTCTGGCGTTATTTGTTTTGCTATGCTGGATTTGGGTGAAAGGCAGCCTGTTTGGCGTTTCCCTGCTGTTGTCTGTTCACTGAAGCATATCTCTACCTCAGTATATATTTTTCCACTACACAGCTGGATTGAAGACCCAATCAGAGTGTTCACACGCACGCTCGGATGGGGAAACTACTGCTAAAAGAAGAGATGATACATTCAATGTTTATAAGCAGGTTACACGCGTAATGATATATCTTTTATCCAAGAAAAGCTAATCCTTTGTTAAAAATAGTGCAAAATGTTTTTCCTTATTTTATCTGCTTTTTTGATTGAAAACAGAAATAACTGATTTATTCCCTCCATTCCTTGCTAAGTAAATACAGCAAAAATAGTTCAAAATCATTATGCATAATTTTTTACTCTGATGAAAACCTTTGTTGCAGGGATTCTGCACATACACAGAACTATGCGCAGGAAAACAGGACCTCGGTGTATAGGGGCTGAACCTTCCTACCACCTTAGTACCCAAAATCCCAAAACCGACTAGCTATAGTGTCTCATTCGTTCTCCTACATAATCATGAAGCTACAAATGATTAGACTACCCAGAACACAACACTCCCAACTCTCTCAGGAATCGCGGTAGCAAGACACACACTTTCGCTCACTCACTCGTACTTGTCCACAATAAGAATTGACAGAGTCACTGTTATAGTTCAAAATGTTTATTTTGACTATCGTGCTCTATAATGCAGTATACGAGCCACTACCAGCAGCGAAATGCATAAACCTAATACAGTTAGCATTGTTACAATTCCATAGAGTATAAAGGAGGATGTCATCGTATACTGACAGTGGAAACAGGACTATAAGGCCTAACCACCCTCCCCTTGGTAATAGAAGTTTAATTATATAAAAGAAGATCTCTGGGCTTTGTCAGCAGACCCCATACCTTAGTCCCTAGATGGAAGTTTTACATCATAGGAACAGCATAGCTCTTCCCCCTGGAAAGGTTCCTCTCCAAGTGCATTTTAGAACAACATGCCTCCCCATAATATCAAAGCACGAGTTTTCAGCAGCGCAGCTGTGTTAGCATGTTTTGTCTAGGTGCTAGGGACTGACCAGAACAGAATAACAAGGGGCATTGTTTATCGACCTTGCACATCGTGTTCAGACTAAACTCCAGGAACAGGCAGAGAACGCAGAAAGCAGACAGTTCTCATGTGAAAGGCACAAACAGAGTCTTGCAAAATAAAGTTACGTAGTAACGTGCGCAAAAGCAGCATCATGGCAGCAGAGCTCATGCTAACTAAGCAATGTCGACAATGACCCTAATGGCCATATAACACCCTCCCTTGGTAAGGTCATAGTATATAGACAAAAGACCCAAACAGAGTGCAAAGGTAAGCAGAGTTCAAGAGCGCTTGAAAAAACCAAATTGGAAAATTTCCCAAAAACATTTTGTATGTCGTTTAAGATTTTGCTGTTTCACAGAAAACATGATTAATTAGGAGGTGGCAAATCCATCAAAGTACGTGAGCTTAAGAATGCAATTCGTTCCAAGAGGCCATCCCTATCGTTAGTAGAAAAAAGGGATGCCATCCAATCAAGCAGGCCGAAGGAACAGACGTGCTCCTCAAAACCCGATGCTTCAAAGAGCATATCAGGGCAACTTGCGTGATATTCGATGAAACTCTGTCGCAAGAAGTTCTGCAAAGCTGCACAGATATTCCACTCAGCCATGACTCCAAGTGCAGCAGCACGCGCCATACGGCCATCCCTAGAACAGGCCTGCTCATGGGCCACTAAGAGACCCATCAACTGGTCATAATCCGGGTCTGAACATGACGTATTGGAGAGGCATAAATCCAAAGCCCAATAGAAAGGACACCGCTGACAGTAGAACACAGGTTGCATGCAAGTGACGTAGGCAAAGCAAAAGGTTAGTCCATAACTCACGCTAAGCGTTGCTAATGGCAGGCATCCAAAAGGTTGTTGCATTCGGTCACGGTACAGTTGCAATTGGCCTGGTCTGTGCATTACCACAAGATGGGCAGCCATTGCGTAGTAGGAGCAGAAGAATCAGGATTCCACCAGCTAGCGCCAGTAATAATTGGAACCCTCCAAAGACGCTGGAAAAAATAGAATGGATAAATTGGTATTACTCCAAATATTGTCTGAAAAGAGGTCACAAGGCTGGATCCCATAAGCTTAAAAAAATGAGCAAGGCCTTTGGTGTCAGACGCATTAAATATTTGATGTATCAGCTCCCCAAAATGAAGTGGGAGATTCATGTTCAGCAGGGACTGAATCTCACAAGATGTTCTAGCCACCTGCAATTCGAAGGTCTCTCGAGCCAAAGTGAGAGCCACTTCTTGTTGAAACAATAGCGCTTTGAGCCTGCTTAGTTTATTGAAGTCTGTTTTCAAAGTCGGAATGGAAGGCCAAATGGAACTATCTACAATCCCATGCGGGGGTGGAAAAAGCAAATTGCTACAACAAGTAACACGTTGTGAAACAGTTACTATATACGGGATTCCTGCCTGTAAACCACAGCAGTTGTGGTTATTCAAAATAAGATAACTGCCGTTTGTAAGTAACGTGAGTGCGGGAATTATTTCTGGGACGGGAGTTCCTTTAAAAAAACAAGCAAGATTAGGCGCGGACACATTACAAGCGCCGTGCAACTTAACGTGTTTACAAACCAGGGAATGTCCTACTGTGGAATCGCAGTCCTCCCCTGTTAGGAAAACTTCCTTATCCTCCCATTGACATCTGTAGGTGAAAGGTAGTGACCATAATTCATGGAGCAACGTACTACCCAGGGGTTCAAAGCGGCCAATTGGAAAATGTTTCATGCAAGATTTAAACTGAAACAGCGAAAAAGGGAGAGAGATAACGCCATGAGTTAACCATACCGCTGAATCTGTCTCCGCCACAGAGAATGGCAAGTGTTCTAACTGTTCAATGTGTAATATCGTTTATGTAGCATCTTTCATGGACATAAATCTCTGTTTATCAGTTAGATTAAATGGTAAAAACAAAGCAGAAGTATTCAAATAATCCCAAGGTACTTTTCCCATTTTGAGAGTCTGTAACGTCCATGCAAACTGCATCACATATTGTAATTGATTTTGACCATGATATAACACAGATACATCACTTTGAACAATATCAATAACCGATTCAACAATATTATCCAAGGTATAAATGCGGAAAGAAAGTGTATTAATGCTATTGTCGACTGATGCAAGAACTTTTTCTAAATTTGCTTTGTCAATTTGGCGCAGACGGAACGCTGCTTCCATCTGCGAAAGTTTCCATACCTCAATGTAAGCTGCATAGATGAATCTCTTTGTTCTAGGGATCCTAGGACCTAAGAAAAAATCAGCCAAATTGATTTCACTCGACAAGAGTGACAGGTGTTGTTTTACTGACGACAAAGTGGAGTGTTCCAACCATTGTTGGCACAATTTTCCCACCGAATATGTGGTGACTGAATGTGAATGTGGATAACGAGGATCTGGTCTAGTTTGTGTGAAACCAGGCGTTGCATTATAAAAACGCAGCTGACATGCATTTGAATTGGTTTGCCACAACAACCATCCGGACTGGTCAATTTCAGAGACATTGAAAGTGTCATTTCGAAACAGAGCTTGTAATAGATCGATCGAATAATTTGTGGTGGTACGCCAATTATCATCCTCTGCCAATGATGGAATGGAGGGGATATTTAAATTTTTGGCAGTTGCCAGGCCAAAACAAGTAGTTTGGTGCACAGTGTCATTTAAAAATAATATTTGAGTCAGAATTCGGCAGGCACGATGCAAAGCTTCAGTTCCCTGAACCTGCCATGCCTTAGTGCCCCAAATTGATTTCAAATCAATGGTATCTCTCCAGTGATCATAACCCTGTGTGGCCAATTTAGTTCTAAAGGAATTGGAATAGATTAATTTAGTATAGGTCAGAATAAATTTGGAGTGAGACGATAATTGCAATTTAAAGAAATAGGATTCTGGATTGGACGTGCTATAATCTGTGAAATAGGTGAACTTGTCCCTAAGGGTTTTAGAACTCCCCTGTAAAGGAGTTGGACAATGTTCCCATTGCGTGTAATTAAAAACAGGTCTTAACGTGTTCGTTTTGTGTAAGAAATGATGCCCATAGTGTTGATAACAGAATAAATCAGCATAATTGGCAGAATTTAAATATAAATCTTCAGCATCAAAAGCAGCATAATATTTTAAATCAGAAAATAATTAATGTACTGCTTGTACATCCCAATCATCGGAACGTATGTCCTGTGTTACCACATCTCCTCATGAAACGCGAAACACGTATGGTATCTTGAGGACTTCCTTCGGGCCGTGAATTTCGAATGCTACTTTATCCCAAACTATGCCATCTGCAACCGGGAAAGCCGAAATGTTCACAAGGGTTTGATCACGTTTCATCATATGGGACGATGTATGGGGAGCCAGAATTCCATCGACCAACTTTACAGCAGAGCGATCTGGCAAATAATGACCATTAATGAGCAAGAAAAATACTGTCACAAATCCAATTGACATGAAGAGGAAAATCAGGATAAGTATCAACCAGATGTAGGTCCAAGGCGGGACCAGGTAAGTCTTTTTGACCCAAGAGATGAAAATACTTGTTTTCATCGGTGGAAGTGCCAAAGTGAAAGACGAGGAGGAAGAATCATAAGAGAAGCTTGTTCGGCCCCCAAAATAACCGCTTGCTCCCATGTTCATCAACAGTGGTATCGTAGCATCAGCTTGACGTTGTCGAGGACTGTTCGGCACTTCAATGTGGGACTCATTCTCAGGATAAGTATACTCGACTTCTGCGTTGGAAGAGGCTGGAGGCAGAACAGGCAAAAGGTCAATAGTAGTTTCCATCTCACCCTCAACGATACCGGGATTAGACGAAGAGGCAGAATGCACCGGATTCAAAGAGATAGCGTTGCACGAAACTGCAGGAGTTACACTATTCAGAATCGGCCAGTCGGTGTAGTTTGACATTGTCCACTGAAATGTATCTGTTTTCTTTGTGACCAGGCAAAGGTGGCAGTATTACTGTACTAGTACCCTTCAATCCAAGTACTGGGACCGGTGCACGATAAGAGGGACCAAATTCTTTTTTGTTCTCCAACTTTTCTTGTACCAGATGTCCAATCTTAGGAAGCCAGCCGGCGACCAGAATCAGCATTGCTGTGTCATTGGAAGAGGGCAAATGTTCAGTTGCGTAGCTGTCACAGATCTTTTGTAGGTCCTGTAACATAGTAGAATGGTTATCTACGTCAAAGGTTGTGGCAGCCGCCACAACGTCTAGACCATCAAGGTCTGGCACAAACATTTTATTGCCAAAAAGCATTTCGTATGGGGTCCGCCCACCCAGAGATCTTCTAGGGAGATTATTGAGTGCACTTTGAACTCCATACAAATGGGCCAGCCAGTACCTAAGACTCTAGCTGTCAAAGATTGCTTTAAGACACGGTTCATTCGCTCCACTATAGAATTGCCCTCAGGCCTGTATGGAGACGAAAACTGCACCAGCACCCCCATCGACTTCATCGCATCCTTGTACACCTCAGAGGCGAACGCTGGACCTTGGTCAGAATGGAAGGTGCCACAGGCAAACGTCCCGACAAAGACATGCAAATCTCTAATGACATTTCGAGCATCAGCGCTGCGTTGTGGCCAAACTCATAGGAATCTAGTGCATGAATCAACTGCAACAAAAATATATTTATATGCAGTATCAGAAGTCAATGGACCGCAGTGATCAAGATATACACAGCCAAACGGGTGATTGGAAATACATAGCTGTGTTTGTGGTGGTTGTGAATCCGTAGATGGTTTGATTTGCTGACATATGTCACAAGAAAGCACATAATTACGGGTTTGTTTATATAAACCCTGCCACCAGTAACGTTGCTGTAAAATAGAGACAGTCGCAGACACTCCGGCATGTGCAGAAGCCATGCCCTCATGTGCGGCTATGATCAAAGCAAGTCTGCAGTCCATGTTGGGAATGAGCCGATCCCCAACTGACGGAATTGTAGCATACGGAACTTGCTCAGGAGATAAATGATAAGAATACTTTGAAGGGAAGCCCTGTGGGTAAGCAGTTCCTTCCTTTGCTGCAGCTATAGCTGCCAAACTGTCATTATCTATCTTAGTCATGGACCTTGTAACTGCTGCAACGGAACACGTGGCTACTGCAGATTTGGCTACTTTGTCAGTCAAAGAATTACCAACAGCTTGTGCTCCCACACGTTGATGGCCAAGAGTATGTATTACCTGTGTTAGTGGCAGCCGTTCTTTAAGCTCCGCCACTCGAACCCAAAGCGTTTTATGCTTTATTGCTCTGCCTTTAGAGTCCCGATAGTCATTTTGAGACCAAAAGAATAAATTGTCATTATAAGACTGGACACAGTAGAAAGAACCGCATATTATCAGAGTATTCACATTAGGGTCTGAAAACTCGAGAGCCAGAATAAGAGCACGTAGCTCCGCCAATTGCACCTTGCAGTCCCCCAGTGCCTGTGTATGTACAATGGAAGACTCAAATTCACCATTCACTAGTGAACCAGCCACAATAGCGCAAGCTGCTGAGTAAGCATGTTGGACCCGATGGCCAGTTGAGCCGAGCCGTCGGTGTAAATGATACATTTGTACTCGTCCAAAGGAAGCAACAACAATAGAGGAGGATGAACATGTTCATACTGTAAAAACTCCTGTGTCTGAAGAGCAGGATCAAAGATAAACGTGACATCTGACGATGCCAAAGAAGTAGCCCATTGTATCCAACGGGGATGTAAAGCCTTAGAGTTCGGAACACTCATCTTAGTCACTGCTGCTAAAGCAGGGAGGGGCGTGACCATAAGAGTGCGTTTCCCCTGCGCAAGTGAGCGTTCTTTCAGAATCGCCATTTGGACTGCAGTCAAAAAAATTTCAACATTCGAAAATCGCATTTTAGCCGATGTGTACAAATGTGATTTGTATGCAATAGGTACTGTGTCTCCCTCGTTGAACGTCAAGTAAGTGAAACCCACCGTCCCCGGTACAATACGTATTACCAGGTTCATGGAATTATCACACGTCAACAAGTAGTTAGTCGCCAGCAAATCTGACTGCAAAGATTGTAGAATAGAGGAATGTTCCGGAAGCCAGCAGGCAGATGAATATGTAGGTTGTATCTACGCATAGAGTGGTTTGATAAGCTGGGCATAATCGGAGATGTAGGTCCTCCCGAAATTTAAAAATCCCAGCAAAGACTGAAGCTTCTTCAGTGTAGACGGAGGCTGCAATTGTGCACATTTCTCCAGAAAGTGGGGAGCTAGTCCCCTACCATCATTATTGAGCTCGTAGCCCAAAAAGAGCACCGCAAAACAAGCGATGTGTGATTTTGCAAAATTTAATTTGTATCCATAGTCGGCAATCAACAGAATAATTTGAGTCGACTCGGATAAGATCTGCGGTATCAGTTCGTCGTCCGTCAGATAAATATCATCTATGTACGAGACGCATCCGGATATATGCTGTGCAACAAAGACACAACACATGCAGCAAAAGCCCTGGGGCTGTTCTTATACCCCATAGGCAAGCGCCAAAATCTTTTTCTGATTTCCGACGGCGCTAAATGCTGTCAGGTCATGGCTCTCAGGAGCCAAGTTATGACTGTAGAAACCATTGGAAATATCCAAAGTTGTTTTGTATTTTTTACGAACAAGGTTGTTCACTAGCGCAGAGCTGTGTGTGTTCTGTACTGCAAACGTACGACAATGACAATTAAAATTTCGATAATCCAATACAATGCGATAAGAACCGTCCGGTTTCGATACCGGAGAAAGAGGATTATTCATCGGTGATACACAAGATTCAATTACTCCTTGATATTCCAATTGTGTCAGAATGTCACAAACGTGAGCCTTTGCGTCACGCTTGATTGGAATCTGCGGTTGTTGCTGTGGCATAGACCGTAATGGTATTTCATGCTCTGGTGAATCTCTATCCCATCCCACCTGATTACGGTACACAGCCGGGGCAAGTGCCAATGCACACTCAGATACGTAAGCCTTTGCATGTTCCTCAGGGACGTAACGCGAAAAACTCGGAAGTATCACATCCTCCCCTCTAGAAGCGGCTAGCACAAATGGGGGAGGCCAATCTGCTTCCGCCAACAAAATGTCATATGAGGAGGTCATATTTTCCCAGAAAACTGTATATCACCTTCAATTTGTAAGACAATTTCATAGAGTCTATCGGGGAGGGGGGCAACTCGAGTATCAGCTGTTTCTACTGTAATGAAAGTATCAGTTGCTCTCGTCTGCAGACAGGGACGCAGTGCCTCCCGCACTATGGTAACCTCCGCTGCGCTGTCGAGCAGAGTCACTGCCCATGTCCAATCTAGGAGCTGCGTTCTCACCGTCTGAGGCATACTTCGCTGTCAAAGCGGCAACTTTTTTCTTTTGATACGGGGGTCGAAAACGTGGTAGTCCCTCCTGTTTGGCTTTCACGTCAAACTGCTGAGGTAGTTCCCTTCCCAGTTGAGTGGCTGCACTTTTGCTGCGATCCTGGCGTTCCCCACCACCGACTTGAGAGTCTGATGTGTCCTGTAAAGAACGAGGAGAGCGCTGGTCAGGGACTTGAAATCGATCAGGAGTCTTAATTTTCACGCGGTCGCGCAAATCATAAGTTCACTCAGAAGAGTCAGGTGTCGGTGTACCAGCACGCGAACCTTGCTTCTGTTGTTACTGCCCTTGTTTTTTATTTCTCCAGTTCTTTTTAGGAAAGAACGGGCGCCCATCCTTATCAGTCTGGGCTTTTTGTTGAGTTTGATTTTGTTTGAGTTTGAGTAAAAGGCTTAATTCCCATACTATTGCACCCTAAGGTTTTATAAGCTTTAGCAATAATCTTCGGCAATTCGCACTGTTTGTCTGAGTCAGCAACAGCCTCCAAGCGTTGTGCCACTTTTAAGATTACAGCTTCACCCTTCACATTAGCAAGGATCATATCGCAAACAATATCGAACACCCCCACCACTCTCATCTCCAGCTCCAGGGCCGCTTCGGCCCCATGTTCATCCTGAACGCTCTTTATCTCGGAAGGTAGAACGGTCATTGAGGGAGTGCCAAAGCACATTGAATATACCACTGCAAACACTCTACCCCAAGTGTTACAATCAGTCAATTCGGGAACAAGGCCTTTAGGTAAGCTCATGGTCAGAATCCTGTGCTTCTCCACAGGTGTAGTATTTGGAAAAACAGCTTCGAGTTGCCCAAATTTTTCAGCAAGGCAAGTAGGAAGTTCGTCCTTATTTTGCGGACGCTTGCCCATCACCGAATTAATCATGATAGGACTGATAACTACACCACCGGGCCCCGGTGGTTGCACAGCAACTCCAGGTAGTCCCACCTGCATGTTGCACGACATGAACTGTATAACAGTTCTATGTACACGTAGTAACGAAGTATGCAATACGCATAGCTCTGCGACTGTAGCATTAAGATAATTTGGGTGTGGGGTATACCCAGCCAAAACGGGCCACGTGGCCCCATCAATCGATAAGGGGCCTAAACAGACCGCTGTCATAGGGTGAGGAAGGGCGCAATTAAACCATATAGTGTGTTGCTAAGCTGTTAACAGAACTTCAAGAGATCGATAAGGACGATAATCCCGCGGTAATGCGGTGGCAGTATACTCGTGAAAGAAGTTATCTGCGCCATCCGCTGCCGGGAAGGTTACCCAAGAATAAAACACCTCGAAGCGCTGCACTGCATCCGCCTCAACAACAAAAATAAGATCAGCACCACCATTAGGGACTCCATATTGAGTCAAATAAGCGGTGACTGGAGCGGAGTTTGGAGGTGCTATGGAGAGGATAGTGGAGAGGTGTGGTGCAGCGGCCAGGGAAGCTGACTTCGGAGCACAGGGCTCCCGGTTCGATCCCTGGCTCCGGCGGCAGCTCAGCACCATGTGACTCTGGGCAATAGCTCACTTAATTTCCACAACGGCCCCCAGCGCCTTAAGACCCGTAAGGGTGAGTAGTTCGCGCTTTACAAATACGGATTTACATTTTTTTTTTTTTAGCATTGTTGCAATTCCATAGACTATAAAGGGGTATGTCATTGTATACTGACAGTGGAAACAGGACTATAAGGCCTAACCACCCTCCCCTTGATAAGAGAAGTTTTATGATATAAAAGAAGATCTCTGGGCTTTGTCAGCAGACCCCATACCTTAGTGCCTAGATGCAAGTTTTACATCATAGGAACAGCATAGCTCTTCTCCCTGGAAAGGTCCCTCTCCAAGTGCATTTTAGAACAACATGCCACCCCCTAATATCAAAGCACGAGTTTCCAGCAGCGCAGCTGTGTTAGCATGTTTTGTCTCGGTGCTAGGGACTGACCAGAACAGAATAGCAAGGGGCATTGTTTATCGACCTTGCACATCGTGTTCAGACTAAACTCCAGGAACAGGCAGAGAACGCAGATAGCAGACAGTTCTCATGTGAAAGGCACAAACAAAGTCTTGCAAAATGAAGTTACGTAGTAACGTGCGCAAAAGCAGCATCATGGCAGCAGAGCTCATGCTAACTTAGCAATGTCGACAATGATCCTAATGGCCATATAACACCTTTACTGCGAGGCAAATCTTGTTTGCCCCATTTCACATCACATATGTAGCAAAAATGGAGTACATTGATTTTGTTCCCCCTTTTGCCCCGTATAAAAGTTTTATTTAATTTAGCAAATGAGTTCTTATCTGCGGAACTGTGTGACATGTATTTTCATCTGGTTCAATCATTTTACACAGTTGTGTGACCCTTGAAGAATCACTTCCACTTTTTGTGCCTCAGGTCCTTTACTCCATTTTCCTAAATTAGTAGCGATAACATCTAAGAAAAGCTACAACATGATGTAGTAAAATAAAAGAATATATTAAGGCTGCAGGTCAGAGTCAAAAAGTAGTACAGAAATGTGTCAAGATCATTTAAGGAATTAGTCGCTCCACAAATCTGCACCTGATTGATTAGGCTGCAGTCAAAAAGCACCCAAGAAGTGATCCAAAATTTTGTGGCATGTGGTTTCTTGTATCCCATGACATATACAATAAGGCTGACAAACACCTCTGAAAAGCCACACTGTAGCTGTTCAGCAGAGGGAAAGGCTCTTTAGAGGGGTCTGCTCTACAAATCTTACAGAGCCATCTATCTTAAGATATACATAGACGACAAGTCGCCGTTTTAGATTGTCACCTTGACATCCTGTCCTTCTATACAACAAGAATTTGCAATGCAATAGGTCTTGCATTACTAAAAGTTTGAGCTATTGGCATTGCAAATAATAATGTTTGTTAGATATTTTTTTGTTAACAAATATCCCAGCAGTAGCATAAGCAAGGATGCAGTACCTTATGTGGCTAATAAAGGTCCCTTTACAACTCCACAGGGACACCTAGTAACAACCTGTGATACTGCACCCTTTTCTTGCTTTGTGGATTTTATTTTATTACTTATGCTACTGCTGGGTTATTTTTAACAAAAAAAAACCTAACAAACATTATCATTTGCAACGTCAATAGTTCAAACTTTCAGTAATGCGACACCAACTGCATTGCAAATGCTTGTTTATTATCTCTTCCTAATGTTGCTGAAAAGGGTTTATTTGGGTAGATATACATTCTTATTATTAAAGTCAGCCTTTACCAGTGCTATTTAAATGTATGTAAGAGAGTGTCTACGGAGAGATAAGGGGCACTTATGCCCGGTGGTCATGGGGGAATCCGAGGAAGAGGTTGTGGGGGGGGGCGGGAGGGGGGGGCTGTGCTAAAAATGATTGTCGCACCGGCCGCCAACGGCGCCAAAGCCGGCCCTGCATGAAGCTGACATGAAGTGATCTGAGAATCTTATATTCACCCCACCATCAGGAGACACGGGCCAAAGGGCTACAAGGATGGGGAGGGACAGTCTGTAAGTAAGTATAGAGGATGAATATTTCATTTCCACAGTGGACCGTTGTTTTTACAATTAATGTGTTCTATCTGATGGAAGCTCGTTCCACTGCCACCTGCACATTCCCAGCTCTGTGGACAAAGGAGCCCTGGAGCTGCTCATTAAACCCCTCATAGATGAATACATATTGAAAAGACAGGAGCCGGGAGGTGACATTTGTGAGATGACTGCGTTCAGATAATGTCAGATTCCGCACACTTGGACTGCGGGCTAAATTGCTGTCCGTGTGAAAGCCACTGCTTGAGAAAACAATAAGGTCAGCCTGACTTAAACGTATTTACAGTCCATAAAATATTAGTGCGGAGATGAGATTGCTTTTCATAGCGGGAGGACCATAAGGCATGGGGCTCTAAGTAATGACCACGTGATCGAGAGCTCTGCCGTCTGAGACATTTTTCTTTAAAACTTCTTCACCCTGAAACAACAATTGATCATATAAAACCCATTAATCTTTACTGGCCATGTACCAGGGTCGTAGCTATCGATAGTGCAACAGGTACACTGGCACCAGGGCCTTCAAGCCACTTCACCTCAATTAGTACAAAACTAGGTGACGGGAGGCACCAATTCCTTGCTTGCATTGGGCCCCATGGGGCTTTTTTTCACATCTCTTTGTTTGAGATCTAGTGCTGTTGTCCAATGATGTGAAAGAGGGCCACAGAGCCTTTGAGTACTTTATATACACTTTCTCATAAAAAATGTTACTTCTCTTTGTCCTAATAATTCCTTTACAGCTTAATCCTTTCTTCCTCTACTGTCAATCCTGCTGTAAAACCCCCCCTTAATCTTTCACTCTCATAAATTCTCCCATCTCTCATTCTATTTTCAAACTCTTCCCTCTTATCTTGTGCCAACTCAGGTTTTCACTTTTTCCCTCCAAGATCCACTACTGATTCTCACTCACACTAGAATCCCTGCAGTAGTGTTTAAAACTTGGGCATTCAAGAGACATATAAAAAGTAGCAGACATCATCTAAGGCCGACTATGGAAAGGCTGTCCATATGATCCTCAGAAAATACTCTGCAGGCTCACCATACAGTTACTTTGCTTGCTGTGCTGCTTTGTGTGAAAGTTTAGTAAATGTGCCACTTATTTTCTACCTTCTACCCAGAAGAGCCGGTGGGCAGAAAAAGCCTTTCACAGCTGCGTGGATTCAGTTCCATGCTAAGGTCGTTCCATGTCAAATACCATATCCCTTGCAAAATCAAAATTCACATTCTTTAGAAACACAGTATATTGACAGAGAGGGCATACATCTTAGTTTAAAGCCAAATAGGAGCACGTCCAACTAATAAAATGCTTCACATAATAAACATTACATTCTAAATGCCCAGTATCTGCTGTCACTGCTCTGGTTTGTGTATGCTCTCTCTTTATCCGCATCCATTTACTAAAGCAGATATATACGTGCTAATAAGATGAATGCCTCCACAGTGGTCAAAGCAATTTTCAAAATGAAAAGCATCAACAATGGACTCCGCTGAATTAATGAATTAATTATCTGTAGTGACAATAAATATAATTTTAGAGTGCTTTCATAATTCAAGGAACTGGTGTTACTTAAAATGAAAGCCTAAGCAGCCCATTTGGACATTGGACATTCATGGTAAAGGAGCTCCCACCCAGGCAAACTTGAGGTTACGCCACCCAAGTTGGAGATGGGGGTAACAGCAGTGTACCTGATGGCTGACAGATGGACTGGCAGAGCACCTTCTGGCACTTGTCCAGGACTGCGATGGCACCACTTGGCAGGGCATGACGCACAGTTCGCAGAGTCCAGGTGCAGGTTAGAAGAGTGCAGCCCTTGGAGTCACCCTGGTGGCCCTGGGTACAAATCGCAGATCCAGTCCTTCTCACCCAGGCACAAGGACATTGCCTCACCCAATGTGGCTCCCCGGAACACCGCTGCACGACGTATCTCCTCACCCGGACCTCGTATTGCCTCTGTTGTACGACACATACTGTTGGACCTGATACTAGTCAGGTGGCGTTTCCCTAAATGTTTTGCTTTTTCTGCCTGGATTTTGTTGATTCTTTTGTGTGGCCTCTGGGCTTTAGGCACTTTCCCACTGTAAATGCAGTGTGAAAGTGCACGCGCCCTTTCTACCCATGTGTGGAAGTGGCGCTGAGTCGATGTTCTGAAACATGGGCCGGTCTGCCATTACAGACTGGTGTGGGCGCATAGGCATATATCGTGAGTAAACTCATGAGCCGCCTGCCATTGCAGGCCTCTGTATGTGGTCACCCATACCTATGGTGTACGTGATTGCGTGTGTAGCCTGCTGTCACAGGCTTGTCAGTGCGCAGTGACACACGTATTAGTTATACCTGTGTCCAATCTGCTGTTACAGACTGGGGTGGGTGCACTTGCACCTCTTGTGCTGGGGGACTATGTGTTCAACCTGGCATTGCAGATCTGTGTCCGCACTAGCACATGTACACCCAGGTAATGAGGAATACCTGTGTGTGTGTTCACTATCTATGGGGCTTGCTCTTCCCATAGGTTAATATGTGGCAGTGGTTGAAATTACTTCTGGCTGCAATAGTGGATTGCAGTGGAGCAGCCTCATAATATTTCCTATCAATTGGCTCTCCGTGCCAAACCCTTTCCAATGGTAACAGAGGTTTGGCATAACTCGCTTAGAAATGCCCCTTTAGAATATGGACATTTCTAGGCTCTAAGAATCTTGTGTGCCATGGTGCCTGGCTCCAGTGGACACCACAGGTCGGGGGAACACATCTGTGCATTCCCCAGCGACTGTCATAAACCATGGGCAGACCACTTGAATGACAAGAGCCGGATGGGATAGATTGGAGAGAGAGGTTTTGACAATTAGCCTCTAGGGGCCAGATCACGTCCTCACTAAAGATTAAGATCTGCATTCTACAGCCCCATGGCAGACAGCCTACAATTTAGGGGAGACATCTGTGGTTCAAAGGGAAACCTCTTAAATCCCCTGAAACTCCTTAAACCACCACTAACTTCAAAGACTCACAACATTACAACTACAGGTGCCATTCATCAACAAAGGGTAAAATATGCTTGTGGGGACGTGGTACCGGAGAACCCAGACTGCATGGGGCACATTGCCAGATGACTCTGTTGTGCATATGGAAGATTACTGCCCATGAAGGGGACAGCATGCCCTTCCTGAATAGTGGCTGGCCTGGGCCGAAGCCCTGATGAATTGTGGCGCCCTGAAGTGTGCTCTCCAAGGGCCCGTCAGTGTGCCTCCTGTTCTCTCAGAGATCTCAGGGACATCAAACATCTCCCTCAAGGGACCTACACCATCTACCTGTGACATCTGGAGAGCAGTGCCCTCTCAAATGCCCACATCGGCTATTGAATCCCACCGCATAGTCCGGTGTGAATGAGGAATTAAGACTTGTGCCTGGAGACCAGATGGCCTAGTGCAGAGCCCCAGAAATCTTGCCCGCACCTAAGGCTTGTGGTTCCGGTACTGCGGGAACCCTGACACTCATAAGCGAGTAGTTGGTGGTGAGCGGATTCACCGGAGGCGGGACCCCATGTGGCCCGTTTTGACGAGCGTGCTGCTTCTCTCTCGTGCGACACGCCGACTGCATGCTCATTGCATGCGGTGTCCGAGTCACAGGGTGCAACCCTCGGAGGTGGGGGTGTATCCATAGTAGTGCCTCATTCTACCTCATGTGGCTGTGCTGAACTTGCACCAGTGTGTGACCGGACTGGTGTGGTGTAACCTGTATCATTGTGCACTGGACGTTGTGCCTCATTTCCAAGGCGGTACAAAATTTGCAACTCGTCATTGTGTGTGACCGGAATTGCGTGGTGCAAGCCATCTCAACGTGCACTGATCATTGTGATTAATTTCCAGGGATGTACGGAACTCTTCATGTTTGAGACCTGAAGTGTCTGGTGCAACTTACCAAAGCGCACCAGATGCTGTGCTCGGATTGCCTGGGCACGACCCTGATCATCGTGTACCGTTCAGGGTGCCTCCTCCTACCATTCTTCAGTTGTTCCCTTTTGACCCTCATTGCGGCGGACCAACCTCCCTCTCCACACCTGGCTCCTCCTGAAGACATCTGGGTGCCAGGTAGTAGCGAGAGAGATTGACTGGGCTGAAAAAACTCTGCTGAGACAGTTCGGAAGCAGGTCAAGAGACTATGTGACTCCATTGTGTTTTGAGACCTGTGGGTGAATTTCTCGAGCGGCTGCAGAACTCCCCTTGTTTACGTCTACCTCCTAATTAAAACTTGCTACATATTCCTACTTGCTTATTGAGGACCCAGACTAAGTGTGACAACGGCTGCGTGCGGCCTAGTATCTGGGAGGCGGGGCTGGTTATCTTCAATCCGGGGGACTAGGATAATCGGGGTGAACTAGAGGGTGAATGGAGGCTGGGGCCATGGAGTCTGCAGGGGGTTATCCATTGACCTGCTGGGTACCAGTAGCACAGCATTAGTGTGCAGAGTGCATATGAGTGCAAGAGAGTTCCGTACAGACAGGGCTGATACCTGTTGCACCGTGTAGCGGTGCAGAGTGATTGTGTGTGAGTGGGAGTGATAGTCTGCTGATTCACAACAATGCTGCTTTATACATTGATTTCATGCCAAAAGTACAATACATTTGATATTGGGTTTACCTGTGAGCCTCCGGCCCGCAGTGCTGCTAAAAAGTGTTCTCGTTTCATACATGCACATATTTTTGATATTGTTGTGACCCAGGGTGTATCCTCTAACTATGTGGGTTTGTATTATCAGGACTGCTGGGGTGGACCTGGGGTGGATAGCATGTCACACAGCATAAGCGTGCTCTCTCGCTGTGGGGGGAATTTGATTAGGAATTGTGTCCAGTGTGCATACTATTGAAATCATAATGATACGAGTGGGCCTAGTACTGCTAGAAATATTTCAAAATGTGTTCTATATGCAAAAGTATATAATATTTGAATATGTGTGTTGAGTACAAACTTTTATACATGCATCCTGTGTGAAGTCTCTTTTGTGACGCTCATTGTATTTATCGTGTGTGACTGCTGTGCCTTTGCTTTACACATTGCCTCTTAGATAAGCCTGACTGCTCAGTGCCAAGCTACCCAAGAGTGAGCACAGGTTATACAGCCAGTGTAATCACCAGCCCTTGACGGAAGTGGTAGTTTCTGCCTGGCTGGGGGCATCCCTTCAGCCAACCAGAAAGTGCCAGTTACAACGTATACTCTATACCGGACTCCGCATCTCTTCGCAACAAGGATTGAGGTACTGTGATCACCAGACCTAAGTTGATCCCTGTTGTTGTCCCACACTCCATCGCAGTTGGCCTGAATTTGTGACTTTGTCCTGGTCTTGCACGACCAGATATCCACAGTTGTGCTTTGTGGTTTTTGGTGCTCTATTCAGTGAAATCTTTAAATTTGCATATCTCCGGTTCCATTGATTAGATTTTTGCCGTTTTGGTCTTGTTTTATTTATTACAACTTACTCAATTATTCTAATTTGGTGTGGGATTTTTCTTGTGTTGTGTTTTCCCTTTATTACTGTTTACTGTGCTGCATAAATACTGTACACATTGCCTCTAAGTTAAGCTTGACTGCTCTGTGCCAAGCTACCAGAGGGCTGAGCATAGGTTAATTTAGGGTTTGCTTCTGAGTTTACCCTGACAAGGATTGTAGTTGCTGCTTAGATAGTTTCACTCGCCCCAACCAGTAACACCAATTTCTTACAGCGACGAGCATTTCAGGGCATCACATATCACGACCACACTACTTCAGTGCTGGGAATTTTCAGGCTATATATGCCCCATTACAATGTGTGCCATCTGCACTCACTGGTCTGCATCATCTCAGCACTGACTCACTTCTGCAACCTACTGGTCAAGTAAGATTGTTCTGATTTTTCCCTTTGCCCCTTTGAGGGTCCATCTGAGATCCTGAGCCTGCTACCCACTTCCACTTTGTTAGGATCCCCAGAGACAGTAGATTCTGCCTTAGAGACCTTGCAGGTTGTCCTCCAGTAGCCAGGACTCCAACTCTGTGGCACTTGGTGACCATTCTTGGAGGGTCATGGAGTCATCACACCCCTTCCTTTCGCCTAGTGATGTACATATTTGTAATCAGTCTTAGACCCCAGTTGGAGTAATCATTTTTACTTGAACCTAATCTCCTGCCTTTCAGTTATCTTGTCAGCTCCAAGGGCCCTCACTCCTTCACTGAGGTTTTTGTTTCCTGTAATATTCAGCACCGAAACCACAGCTGAGCCTGACTGGACCTTTATTGATGTGTTGTCGATCAGATTGTTCCTCTCACCCTGTCAGTCTTCCATGTATTTCAGTGGCGGCTGGCAATGATCGGGGGTGAGCGGGGGCAGGGGGTAGTAAAAATATTTTTCAACTTACCTCCTTGCCGCTGCGTCTTTTCTCGTTGTTGCTTTCTGTGGTTCGCCGCTCAGCCAGGGACTGGGCCTGGGCATGTTCTCCACCCAGGCTGTAATGCAGCCTCCGTGGAGAACATGAAAAGTGCACCTGAGACGGGCGGCCAAACTGTCATGGGAACTGATAACAGTGTGTACCACTCCCCGTGGGTGCCTGTTATCCCCCTGGCCCCACCTCCAATACTCCGTAAAACAATAATAAATAATATGATAATAAATGATCATATTGTTTTATTTTTATTTTCTTTACGCTGCTGGAAGGGGGGGGGGCGACACTCCTCCTCCATAGCGGAGGAGCCACCCCTGATGGATTTAGCCCTTGTTAGTGCTTCCAAATTGCACAAGCTACCGCAGATCCACGTCTTATGTCAAAACTGCTGCACTTTCCTGGAACAACAACTGTGATCATGGGCACGTGTGTGGAGGGAACCGAGTACTTGAATCCCCATGTTGAGCTTGTTCATAGTTTACCACACTACTGCGCTACCTTTTGCTTTTCCACTGGTGTTTGCTCCTTGCATGCTTTCTTCATTTGGCTTGTTCTGCCTGCCTGATTCCGTTGTTGTGTTCCACAGGTGTGTACTGGTGTCTACTGTGTCAGGGGTGTGTTCCACTTTTAGGTGTCTAGTGATACCCTTGGCTCCAGATATTCCATCTCTAAGTAGGACATTGTCTTTGGTGGTGATGCTCAGTCTCCCCACACATCTAGCACCAGGGTGTGAACCATGTACAAAGGGTCACAAGTGACACATGCTGTCCCAGAAAGATGGCATGGCAAGACTCCTCCATACTCTTGAACATTCAGAAACCTGCAAGCCACAGATATACAGATTTCTTTCCAGGAGCCCCATCCCACCCATCACGTGTTTCACCTGAGTCCTGCTTTTTCTGTTTCTCGTTTTATATTCTTCTCTATGGGGCTTCCATTTCCCTATTTCCTTCTCCTCCCATTTATTTGATAAAAACGTACACTTTATGACCAAACAGTTCTAACGTTGGCTTCAGGAGCGAATCCAACAGAAAGAACCAAAGGAAATGCGAAAGACGAATAAATCACAGTTACTCGTGTGAATATTCCATACAAAGGAAATGCTTGGCATTTCGTCAGATGAATACAGTACTAGATTTCTTAACGTGGTGTGAGGGCAGTTTATTTCATAACTTCCTTTCTTTCAGCTGCTTGTCTTTCTCTATGCAGCTCTGAGCACTTTCCTCCATGGTCCAGACCTCTTTCGTCTTCCCAGGAAGAGGCAGATGAGTTAGAGGCTGTGTATTAGTATGTCTCCAGCGTGGTGTTTGGACAGGACAAACTGTCGGCGGCCAGTTGTAATTATTCTGCAGTAATTACCTCATTAGGCTGTCAAGCACCAGGAGATGGTCTCTCTCTGCTAACATTTCATGATAATGTCTTCCTGGGCACAGCATCTTCCTTCTGAAGTGCTCGTGTTCAAGCGCCTCTATGCACCTGTTCTGTACTCACTCATGCCCCTTGATTCTTGCCAAAAGTAAGCCGTGTACACAATTTTGAAGGAAGGAAAACTTTCCCTACGGTCTGAGCGTTTTTTTCTGTTCTCAAATTCCTTCCGGGTTTAAGTGATAGTTTTCCAGGAACAATTTCTTTTAAAAGTCAGTGGTCAGAGACGAGTGTTCGGAGTACAGGCAGCATTAGGCATAATGTCTTTTATAAAACTATGAAAAGTAAGGATTGTTTTCCTTTAGAGGTCCTGAAACGGCAGTACTGTGCCAGCAATACCCGGAAGTGGAAAAAACCTTCATACCTTGACACTGCTGACACTGGTGACCATCCATGTAGCCTAACCATGCAGTGGCATTCATCTAGAATTTTTTTTTAACCATTCTTATTGATTTTGATCAAGGCAGACAGTTGAATATCAAGTGCAGTAGATAGTGGTAATCTATATCACATTGCAGGTTCCCAAAGGGTCTAGATACCCTGAGCGATGGCGTCAAGCACTACAGGAGGCATTGCTTCAAAACATTACATAAAGCAACAAACTTGTAAAACAATTACAACTGGCAGGCCATAACAGTCACAGACAAGGAAGATTACTGCACAATATTATATGTGCATAGCAGCACTTGCTGGCGAGATCCGTAGGATTAATATCCAAACGAGAGTTAAGTTATCAAGCAATAGTTAAACAGTAGGAAAGTCTGACTGCAGACATTATATGCGAACCTTCAGACAACAGGGGTACAGACGGGTCGGGGAAGAGGGACACAGCAGGGGACCCCTACAGAGTGCAGGAGAGTGCATTGGGCACCACAACTCCCCAGTTATCGCGGGTCATCAAGGCTCCTCAAAGAGTACCTGCAGCTCATGTAGGAGGGTGTCCCACTCCAGTGCAATGGGAACTCTTCGTCAGCCTCTAACTTCCCCCCTACAGAGTGCAACCGATTCAGCCTTACCCCATTTTAGGGTGGCTGCATACCAAGGAAGGTTGGCATCTTTCCACTTCATTGCAATGGCTCTTCTAGCTATGCGGAATGCTAGGTCTATGAATTGGTTAGTGGTGCTACCCGCCTTTCTGCATCTATATAGCCCCAATGATATGCTTCCATAGTGTATAAGTCCTCCCTCCCTGTGATCGCTGTCAGGGCATTCGTGACCGCCTTCCACAGCAGCATTGCATCTGGGCAAGTCCAAAACATGTGAGCCATATCAACGCTTTGGGAGCTGCATCTGGCACAAGTTGGTGTTGAGCCATATATTTTATGCAAGCGCACAGGCATGAGGTACGCTCTATGCAGACTGTTGTACTGGATATATTGAAATTTCCATTTCCGGAGAGTTTGCGTTGGTATAGAAGAACCTTGACCCTCTCTTTCTGTCTGGTGGGGTGCAGCAAGTCTTAAGGGGTGTGTACCACTGCGCGTGTGAACTACATGATAAGGCGACACCCAATACCCATTATGTGGAGTGGATGTACTAGGGGATGCGTGTTTGGTTCAGTCTTTATAACCTGCCAGTTTTACTGCAATTCAGCCAATAAGGTACTATAGGCCAAAAAATGACCCAGTGGCAGGTTGTGATCTGCGCAGAGTTGCTCAAATGGAATAGGGGTGGAATTCTAAAACAGGGCACCCAAGGTATCTATTCCCTCTAACTCCCGGAACGCTACCCCCTCCCTCCCAAGCAGCTCCGTAAGGGGCGTTTGGAGCTAATACAGATCTCCAGCGTTTACGGCATCAGAGTCCGAAACAGTTGAAACCTTCTAGTGTAACTGGCATGCGCTGTAGTCAGGAGCTTATTTGATTGCGGGGGAAGTTTGCCCATTGGCAGCAACAGTTGGTGGATCATGTGGTCAGCATGATACAATGTGGGGAGGCCCAGCTCAGTTAAGTGGTGGCCCGCTAACCATCGAGCTGACCATTGCAGTTGTGCTGCCAAATAATAGTGCTCAAAGTTAGGAGCGCCCAGACCCACCTCTCAACCGGCAGCTGGAGCTTCCGATGGGCTACTCATCATCTTCCCCTATTCCATATGAGAGTCCCTAACATACCACGGAGTGTGCGGAATGTGGAGCTCGGAATGTGGACCGGTAGGTTATGGAAATATTACAGGATACTTGGAAGCATCACCATCTTGGAGAGTGACACCTGGCCCTGCACCGTAAAGTGGAAGTGTGCTCCAAAATGTCATTTGTGGCAGTAGGGAGGCAATGGCCCATGTAAGATTGCCATCTATTAAGTCCTGATTGTCATGATAGACACGAATACCAAGATAACAGAAAGTGTGTGGCTCCCATCGCACCAGGTGGGGTCCCACCATTAGGTGGTGCGGCGGACAAACTGGGCTCAGGGGGAACAGACAGGTCTTCGTCCAGTTCGCGACCAATCCCGAAGCCACTCGAAATTCATTGATGGCTATCTCAATACATCCAAGCCCATGCCTGATGTCTTGAATATACATGAGGTTTTTTGAGAAGACAAGGGTACCCCAATATGTGAACCTGGGGTGGCGAGATATCTAGGAAACAGTGGTTCAGGTGTGGCCTAAATGGTCCAAAGCGAAAGTGACCCAGCAGGGAACACTTGGTTCTAAGATTTTGAAATTAATTCATGAGGAGCAAAGGAAAGATCAGAGGAAGGTCATGTAGGTCAGATAAATGATAGACATTTATTTTACAATTTTTGTATAGTATTCAGGTGCTCACATACATTTAGGTGAAAGGAAGCGTGACATGCAGGGTGATAGTGAGGTTTAAAGGCATCGCATTGACAACAGTATAATGAGCTCCACAGTTATTTTACAAGGAGTAATAGGAGTTCATGTTGTATGGTGAGTCGACGGCGTTCGAACCCAATAAGTGGGGTTCATCTTCAGGACAAGGGTGAGCAAGCTGAATTAGAAGAAAGGAAAACCATCCTAGGCCCATTCCTCTGTTAATGATGTGGGCAGCTGGTACTGATTTTAAAATGGGCTGAAGGCGTGAATTAATGGCGCCAAAGAACTGAGTGGGAATGTCTGTCCAGGACTCGTGTTTGCTTATTTGGAGGGAACCCGGGATGGAAAGGCAGCTGGCCGGGATGATTGGTTTTGTATTTTTTAGAAAACATTCGATGCCAGCAAAGGCAGAAGCAGGACGCTCCCGTCTGCACAGCTCCAGGCTCCCATTTAAAGGCCCTGCAGTTCGTTTTCTAAAAATACAAAACCAATCATCCCGGCCAGCTGCCTTTCCATCCCGGGTTCCCTCCAAATAAGCAAACACGCGTCCTGGACAGACATTCCCACTCAGTTCTTTGGCGCCATTAATTCACGCCTTCAGCCCATTTTAAAAATCAGTACCAGCTGCCCACATCATTAACAGAGGAATGGGCCTAGGATGATTTTCCTTTCTTCTAATTCAGCTTGCTCACCCTTGTCCTGAAGATGAACCCCACTTATTGGGTTCGAAACGCCGTCGACCACCATACAACATGAACTCCTATTACTCCTTGTAAAATAACTGTGGAGCTCATTATACTGTTGTCAATGCGATGCCTTTTTAAACCTCACTATCACCCTGCATGTCATGCTTCCTTTCACCTAAATGTATGTGAGCACCTGAATACTATACAAAAAATTGTAAAATAAATGTCTATCATTTATCTGACCTACATGACCTTCCTCTGATCTTTCCTTTGCTCCCTCATGAATTAATTTCAAAATCTTAGAACCAAGTGTTCCCTGCTGGGTCACTTTCTCGCTTTGGACCATTTAGGCCACACCTGAACCACTGTTTCCTAGATATCTTGAATATACATGAGGACATCGTCTGCATAGAGGGAGACGGCATGAAGTTCATTGCCGAAGAGAATACTCCACTCCACCCCATCCCTCCGTAGTCGCTGAGCCAGCAGTTCCACAGCCAGCGTGAAGAGGAGTGGTGATAGTGGGCATCCCTGGCATATGCCCCGGCTAATCTCTATCATGCCAAGATTGCGTGGCCTATTTTAACGTGAGCCATGGGGGCTGTATAAAAGAGGCAGAGCAGGTGCTGTAAGCGCCCAGCAATGCAAAACCTCGAGAGTGCTGTAAACATGTAAGTCAAGTCCTCTGTGTCGAATGCTCTTTCTAAATCAATCACTAGGCAAGCTGCATATGGCCATTGAGCCGGCACCAACCCCAGTACTCTATGAAGTCTACAGATGTTAAGGGTGGTTGAATGATTAGGGATAAAACCGTTCTGGTCTGCATGCACTAGCTGGGGCATATGTTCCATCAGACGCCCCGCGATAACCTTACTGAGTATCTTATAATCAGTCCCTATCACGGACAAGTGTGGTAAGGCGTCACTTCCAGCGGGTCCTTGTCAGACTTTGGCAACAAAAGTATAAGGGGTGCGCTAAGTGTCTGAGGTAGTCTTCCCTCCTCCACTGCCGCTTGATACAACTTCAACAATTTATGGACTACGAGGGCTTCAGAGGCCTTATAGAACTCTATGGGAAGGCAATCCAGTCGGGTGTTTTACATATAGCAGATCCTCAAATGGCTGCTCTGAGCTCCTGTTCTGTGAGGGGCAGCTGTAGATCCTCTCGGGCCAATGGATTGACAGTGAGTAGTAGAAGGCCTTAAAAAAAGTCCTGTATATTAGCAGCGCGATCAATGGTGGGGGGAGTCATACACTGCTCTATAATAAGTTGTGAAAGCAGTATGTAAGTCTGACTGACTAGTGCCGGTGAAGGTCGGGGACTGGCGAATCATTGTAGTTAGCGTAGATGGACTCACACTTCGGAGAAGCCAAACCAACAAGCAGCCAAATTTATCTCCCTCAGCATGCATCTTGGCCTGATAGGCCTTAAAATCGAAATATTGCAGTTAGTTTAATAATTGGGCATGTCGTTCTGTGTCATCCACGAGCGCTCGCCGTCTTGCAGGGGTTCTACAGGATTCAGTTTCCAAGGTGCCCAGGGACAGTTCAAGTGCAGTCAATACCCTGTGCAGATCCACCCTCACTCCCACAATGGCGTTGATACAATTCCCTCGGAACACCACCTTGAGTACCTCTCATTCTATAGGTCTAGACGTGGCCATGCCCCAGTTCTCCGCCATGTAGTGAGACTAGACCTCACGGGTCATGTTTAGGAATGCGATGTCCTCCAATATGACTGGTTGAATGCGCCAGGTAGGGATGGGTGGGCGGGCGGGGCCTGTAGTGGGTTATGGTCTGAAAAAGTATGACCTACGTACTCCCCAACCTTAATCTGCGAGTGCATGGTCAGGTGATAGAAAATATGGTACAACCGTACATTCAGATTGTGGAGTGGGGAATAGTAGGAGTAGCTCTTCATGTCTAGATGCAACGTGCGCCAACTGTCTAAAAGTAACCAATGTGTGAGCCACTGCATAAGGCCCGCTGCAGTGGTCACAACAGGATAAATAGGTAGTGGGGGATGGGAGAGATCGAGAACAGGATCAAGGACGCTGTTATAGCCCCCGTCAATGATCCATGGGTTATGTTTCCATTTTGTGAGGGTAACCTTGGGACGGGCCAAGAAAGCTTGTTGTGTCACATTCAGCTCATATATGCTGCCCAATAGGAGTGGGCATCCATCAAGTTGGCCCTCCACAAATAGGTATCATCCTTTGGGACCTATTTTCTTGGCTAGGCACCTGAAGGGTACAGCGGGGCGTATCCAAATTAGCGCCCCTCGGGCAAACCCAGAATAGTTGGTGCTGTAATGCTGCCCACGCCAGCACTTTTGTAGGCGAACATCTTCACCACCCAGTACATGTGTTTCCTGGAGGAATGCTATGCGTGTATTTCATCACTGTAGGTATTGTTGAACCAGGTGTCCCTTACACGCTGTACCAAACCCCAAACATTCCATGTGATTATTTGTGGTTTAGTCCTGGTGTTTTAGGGGTGTGAGTATGTGTGCAACCCAGGGTGTAGATAGTTTGGTGTATGACCTGCAAAACAAGAAGAAATGTAATCCCCAACTACCCTCCCAGGGGAAGCGCAGAAACAGTGGTTACCCAAACAGTGAACTAGTAGACACATAGAGTGGGAACTCTAATAGCGGAGTCTCATTGAGGCCTCCGGCTAATAGAATGTAGTTTATTGGGGGGGCGACCAGTGACGTGAGGCAGTACCCAACCTCAAAGAATGCTGAGGATTAGGAAAGCAGACTCAAGATAAACACTCCCCTAGGCCTGCCCAACCCATTTCCACGACATGATGTTAAGGATGCAATGAATGCCAGTGTAGTTGAAAATGCAGGTGACCCTTAGGGGAACAGAGGAGGGGGGGCATCCTGCGTGACCAAATAGTCATGTTTCCGTAGTACAGTGAGTTCAAACCAGCAGGTCTGCATTTTGTGGGGTAAGACCATTGAGGGAGTGCTGTTCAATGAGGCCACAGCGCCAGTGTCTGACCGTGACTCATTTGTAAGCTGCAGTGGAGGGGAGGAGTGAAGGTTCGAGGCAAGATGCGTCATGGCCATCAGCGCCCGCTGCTGCTGTTCATGCACCTGTGCCGGGGAGGGAGCCCCCTCCACAAGCAGCACAGTGCCACCTCAGTTCCATTGCCTCCTCCTTTGACCCCCCAGGTCGGTGTGTTGGGGTGGCCGGGGCGGAGGACTCATATCGGCGCTGCTCCACCAAGTCCCAGGCATCTGCATGTTCTGTGAAAAAATAACTTGTCTGATTATCTATCACCTTGAGCTTTGCCAGGAACAGCAGGGAGTAGGTGAGGCCCACCTGTCTCAAACGCTTTTTGACACCCAAGAAGGATGCGGTCCAGTGCTGCACCATCAATGTGTAATCTGGGAATAGGTAAATATGTGCATTGTCATAGTGTAGTAGGGCTGTGATGCGGGCTGCTTTCAGGATGGTTTCCTTGTCGCGAAAATTCTTAAATCGGATCACTACTGGCCTGGGAGGTGATCCCACAGACGGCCTGCGCGCAGGGCCCCTATGCACTCGCTCCACCTGGTAGTGGGCAGATAATATCACCGGAGCTATTACTTGTGCAAGCCATTGTTCAAAAAAGGACACCGGGTCATGGCCCTTTGCTCCTGCAGGGAATCCAACAGCCTGGAGGTTATTGTCTCTCAGAGTCCTCTGCCCTGTTTTTCAGTTCTTCTACCTTGATCACCAGATATCGGACCTGGCCCTCGAGGTCCAAGACAGTAGGTTGCAGTTCATCAAATGTACACTCCGTTTATGGTGACCCTTCCTGGACGCTTTCTGTGGTCCTCCCGGAGTAGGCTCACCTCGATCGCCACAGCGTCAATTCTAGTGCGCAGATCCTGCCCGGTATCTGCTTGACCGCCAACATTTTATCAAACTTGTCGGGAGGGGGAACTCATCTCCGCCGCATCCGTTCTGTGTCTGGGACTGTGCTCCCCGGCGTCCAAGTCAATGGGTCCGGTGGCCTCCGTGCTTCCCCATGATCCACCCCCACAGCGGGGAGTGCACCGGCAAACAGAGGTGTTACAGGCACCAGGAGCGGAGGGAGAGAAGGAGGGCCGACCAGGATGCTCTCCACTCAAGGAGCACAGCGAGCCGTCGGTTCACCTCCAAAGGCACTTCAAATATATTGCTCCAGGGTGTTGAGCACTGAGCCAACACGTCACACTCCCCCAAAGTGCAGGCAAGGTTGTTAATTGGTGCAGCTCAGGGAAAGTCTCTCTGCCGGTGCCCATCGGAAGAAGGACCCGCCACACCTCTCACTAGGACAAGTAGCAGAAGGCAGAGAGAGGGGCACGATCAGTCCCAAGCCATAGGTGTTGTGTGGTGAAGTATGCCATGGGTCTCATGCGGGCAGTGTGGGGGGCCCTGTTGATGTGGGGGGGGGCACAGCAGTTAGACCTGCCTCACCTCTCCCCGTGGGCAGGAGGTCATCAACAGGGAGAGGGGCATGAGCAGTCCAAGCCCCTCCACATCCCAAGAGCAAGGAACTCATAGTCCGTGGCACCCATGTCACCATAGGCTCCAATGCACCATTGCACTTAGTCCATCAGTGCTTCGTGCCTGGGAGCGTTGCCACCAGGTAAGAACAGGTCAAGCAATCAGGGCCGGCACCCCCGCAAATGAAATCCATCCCTTCGAGGAGGGGCAGGAGCAGCGTGAGAAGGGCAAGGGGTGGGCCCAAGCACAGGCTCTGCACACAGTAAATCGTTGCACACCCTCGCTGCTGACTCAAGCCCATCAGAGTTTGCAGGAAGGGCTGGGGCCTGGCGCGTTCACTGACTCTGCCGGGTGGGTGGAAAGCACCGGCTACACCTCACCCACTCCGGCTTTGATGCCGCCCCCAGGGCCAGCTGCTCTGACAGCCTGGTCCCCAGCCGCTCCAAGTCAGCAGACGATTTCCCATGTGCTGTTGGCCAAACGCAGAGAAGGCTCGCTGGGGCCCCCATCAACAGGCTGTTGTCCAGGCCTGCAAGCCGTCTTGGACCGGACACACTCCCAACCCACCAGACGGGCTCCCCTGCAACCAGGGGAGGTAACAAGGGATCATAGCTGTCTTCAGGGCTGCAGGCACGATCCTCGGGGACCTTCAGGTACACAGCTCCCTATAGGTGAGGTGCATAGGTGGCACAACGCCTATTTCTGGATGGATGTTACCGGATCATGGGCCTAGGCACGGAGCTGGTCTAGATTGCGTCTGCCATCTTGCCACAGTCAGCCACGCTACCCAAGCATTCATCTTGAAATAGTAAGGTTAGTAGTTTTAAGATGTGGCTTGTCTGCATAACGTATTCATACCATTTTGTTAAAATATACATAAATTGGGCTTTGGCTTCACTCAGAGATGTACCACTTTTCACCAAATGCTGTTGGCTATTTGGTATATCATTCCACCGTCCAGGAAGAGCTTTCATTGAAATGTTTGAGGGACTGTTTTACATCTGAAAAGTAGACTTTTGATGAGGTTGTATGTGACATTCAGTTCTTTACCTCCTATATATATTTTATTCAGAATGCATTCCTTTTTGCTACAATTCCCCCAGCATTGGCAAAGACAACAGGACAGGATTTAATGTGCTAAACAGCAATTGTGCATTCAATGATGTAATCAGGAATTGTAAATGCCTGTGTTTATGTTCGTTGGCACATCAAAGCTGGACATAGAGTAAGAATAAGAATATGAATAATAAGAATACAGTTAATAATGATGATAATAATAATAAAAACAGTAGTGTAGATTGAAAGAGCGATACATTGAAGGGCGTCCTGGCGCTAAGAAAGAACAGAGAAGCTGGTCAAAGATTAGAAAAACTAGGAAGCGGGAAAGAGAAGAAGCTTTAAGACACTTGAAAATTAAGATGATTGGATTCCAAGTGTAAGGTGAGTGGAGCGATTCCAGTCCTTAGGGGCAAGAAATGAGAAAGATCTACGACTCTACCTGGATTTTGTGGATCTTGGCCATATGTAGCATCATCTATTGGGAAGATCTTATCATCTGATAGGGCTGAAAGAGAACGCGCTTTGGGGACAGTGGCATATATTGGTCCATAACAAAAAAACAAACTGCTTTAAAAATGCACCGTTTGTCAATAAGGAACCAATGGAGTTGAATGAGGTCCCTAGAGATCTGAGAGTGATTGGGAAGCTGCAGAAGAAGCCGAGCTACAGAGTTTTGGCAGATATAAGAACGACCTTGACAATTGTTTTTCTGCAATGTTCAAACAGGTGGACAACTTTCCGGATCATTCTAAAATAGGAAAAATAGCTAAAGCAGACCTTATTATTTTGAGGGTCAAAAGATAACTGAGATTCAAAATAGACTTCAATGTTCTTTGCTTCATAGGTAGTGGCAGGAGTGGGCGTGACTTAGCTGGCTACCAGTTTAATATCTGAAGTTCCTCCCGAATTTATAATTTCTATTTTAAGCAAATCTAGCTTCAGATGATTGAGGTTTATCTGGCGGACTACCTGAAGAAGACAGGTGTGAAAATTTACCTGAGTATAGTTAGAAGACTGATCCATACATAGCTGTATTTGTGTGCCATCTGATTAGGTCATCACAGAAAAGCCATGAAGGTAAATAGCCCAGCAAGAAAGCCAACACATATGGAAAAAGTGAAACAAGAGCTCCGAGCACATGCAAATTTGAGTCCAAACAAATTCATCCGACAGTCGTCATTTTCTTCAATCTTTACTTTAATCCATAAGCAAATCTTGCACCAGCCAACACATCTTTCGTCTTTGGGTAAAGTCACCCTACGACTTCCTCAGGACTTTAGTTGGTTAGATTCTTCACTCTTCGTGATATACGTATCCCCAGAACTACACACTGAATAGAGGATATGCCCATGCTCGGGAGGCACAATATTGAATTTACTACACACTTCAGCACTAACCCTGGGCGGAGTTCGCGGAGTTGCACTACGCGGAACACCGCGAAGTGCAAAAAAACCTCTGTCGCACTACGCAGTGCTCCGCGAGCGGCGGAGTATAATAGAAAAATGCCGTTCGCAGTGATTGCACAGTGCCGGATGCTTGTCTGCACTGTGCAATCATTGCGAACAGCACCATGCACAGCGCAAGCTTTCCTTTTCTGCCGCTCAAGTAGATTTTTACTCGAGCGGCAGCTTTCTCAACGCGAACGGGCAGTTTCTCAACGCGAGCGGTCGCGAGCATATGCAACCACTCGCAATGAGAAACCTGACCCCCCAGCGTTGAAAAATCTCGCCGGGATGTTGATTTTCCACGCTCGCGCTCGCCAACTTGATGTTGACGATCGCGAACGAGGAAAAATCTCGCCGGGAGGTTGATTTTCCTCGCTTGCGGTCACCAACTTGACGTTGACGAACGCGAGCGAGGAAAAAAACTCCGGTCGGCAACGCAAAGCGGAGTTTTTTGGAACTCCGCGATCTCCGCGTAACGCGGAGTGCAGAAAACTTTGCAAACTCTGCGAGCGGAGCGGAGTTCACCGCCCAGGGTTATTCAGCACACTACATGGCCTTTGTGCAGTGATACGTATGTCACGAAGAGTGAAGAATCTTACCAGCTAAAGCCCTGAGGATGCTTTTCATAGTCTTTGTGGTGTCTTCTGTGGTGAGAGGGGTCCAGGTGAGGAGGGTCGGCTGGATGGTGTCGCTGGTGGGGGGGGGTGTTGGGTCAGTACTGTGGTCTTAGTTGTCGAAGTTGTCATAGAGCATTTTGATCTTGTGGTGGAAGAAGGAGCTGAGTTTGTTGCAGAGGTCTTGGGAGGGAGGGTTGTCGGTAGTTTCGCTGTTGGGTCTGGTGAATTCTTATATGATGGGAGCAAGACCACTGACTCATTGTCAGTGAAATTGCTCTCCCACCCTCGCAGCTCCACCATTAAGTGAGGCCTGCCCCTGCCCCTGCACTCTCGAGTGTTGGTGATCGAGGCCCTCCTCCACCCGCAGGTTTCCCTGCGCCTCATCCCTGGTGGTCCAGTGGACCTCTGTCTCCTTCCTCTAACTCTGCTCTTTCACTCGTTTTTCTACCTCTTTTTATCTTTCACCTTTCTGCACTTTTCTGCATCTCTGCTCTTTTGTGCCTTATTTCTGCTCATTTTCCCTTCCTCTCGCTCTGCCCTTTCACTTGTTTTCGCTCGTTTTTCTACCCTCTTTTATCTTTCACCTTTCTGCACTTTTCTGCATCTCTGCTCTTTTGTGCCTTATTTCTGCTCATTTTCCCTTCCTCTCGCTCTGCCCTTTCACTAGTTTTCACTCGTTTTTCTACCCTCTTTTATCTTTCACCTTTCTGCATGTCTGCTCTTTTGTGCCTTATTTCTGCCTATTTTCCCTTTTTTCTTTATCCCTTATTTCCTCCCTTTACCTTTCCCGCCGCTGCTGCCCCCACGGCCCCTCCCCCAGCGCGACCGGCCCAATCCAGCTCCCCTCCCCACTCCCCCCTCCCAGCTGTCCAGCCCTCCCCGACCCCTACTTAATGGCGGCCACTGCGCGGCCGCTGCGCGGCCGCGGGCGCGCCGAAGGCGCGTCAAAGACAAGCCCGCCTGCGCCCGTCCGCGACCCGACCGCAACCAGCTCCAGGAACCCTGGACCTCCGCTCCGCCAACGCTACGACCCAGCAGCACTCCACGCACTCCAGCCCAGGCCGCAACAACAACTGCAAGCTAGCATCACCAGCCGACTCCCACGGACCCTTCAGCTGTCACCGCTGCCGGCACACCTGCAGCACCGCCAAGAACACGGATCCAGCACAACCCGCCCACAAGAACACAACCGAACCGAAGACCCTGCAATGCATCCTCCTCAACGTCCGATCCCTCCACAAACACGCCACAGAAATCTGGGACCTCCTCGACAGCACCACCCCGGACGTAGCGTTCTTCACCGAAACCTGGACCAACACCACCTCGGGACCGGACATCGCCATCGCCATCCCCCAAGGATACAAGATCTCCAGGAAGGACCGCCCCACCCGCCCAGGAGGAGGAATCGCCATCGTCCACAAATCCAGCCTCCGCCTGAGCACACTCCCTGACGAGCCCACAGAACTGATGGAACACCTTCACTTCAAGATACTGGCCAGCCCCACCGCCACCCTCCGAGGAACCTCATCTACCGACCCCCTGGACCCCGCGGACCCTTCGCCAACTCCATCACGGACATTATCTCCCCGCAGGCCATCGCATCCACCAACTACACCCTGCTGGGAGACCTCAACTTCCACCTCGACAACCAACTGGACCCCAACACCACATCCCTCCTGGACAACCTCCACAACATTGGACTGCGCCAGATCGTGACCGAGCCCACACACTGAGCAGGACACACCCTCGACCCCTCTTCACTACAGGAAACTCCATCACCTTCAGCCACACCACCGAACTCCCATGGACCGACCATCGTTGCGTCCACTTCACCTTCAGAACACCCACCATCCACAGACACCAGCACCTGCTTCCACAAAGAAACTGGACCAAAATCACCGACGACCAGCTCACCTCCTCACTCAACAACTCCACCCCCAACCATCGCGGAAAACGACGACCCCAACACCGCAGCCCGAACCCTGCATAGATGGATCTCGGACAGCACCAACACCATAGCCCCCTCAAGAAAAACAACAATACCCGCGCCAAGAAAGCCAGATGGTTTACCACCGAACTTCGAGAGTCCAGAAGCACATGCCGCCGCCTCGAAAAGGCCTGGAGGAACACCAAATCCACAGAAGCCCATGACAACTTCAGAGCCGCCACCAACGCTCACCATCAACTCATCAGAGAAACGAGGAAAAAGCGATTGAAGACAGAATCTCCACCCACGCGCACAACAGCAAGGAACTCTTCAGCATCATCAAGGAGTTCGCCCAACCCACTAGCGAGTCTACCGACATCCCTCCCTCACAAGACCTCTGCGACAAACTCAGCACCTTTTTCCACCACAAAATCAAGAGCATCTACGACAACTTCGACGAAGACAACCAACACACTGAACCCTCACCAACCACCCCGACACCCGGAAACCAGCGATTGACGACTGGACAGCCCTCACCACCGAAGACACACTGAAGACAATGAAGTCAATCCACTCAGGGGCCCCCACGGACCCCTGCCCCCACCACATCTTCAACAGAGCCGCCGACACCATCGCACCCATGCTCCGCCACACCATCAACCGCTCCCCTGGCGACCGCCTGGTTCCCGACGACTGGAAACACGCTGAGGTCAACCCCCTCCTAAAGAAACCCTCAGCGGACCCCACCGACCTCAAAAACTACAGACCCATCTCCCTGCTCCCGTTCCCAGCGAAAGTCATCGAGAAAGCCATCAACAGCCAACTCGCCACATTCATTGAAGAACACAACATCCTCGACTCCTCCCAATCCGGCTTCAGAAAAAACCACAGTACGGAAACCGCCCTCCTCGCCGCAACAGACGACATCCGCACCCTACTGGACAAAGGAGAAACAGTAGCCCTCATCCTCCTCGGACCTATCAGCGGCGTTCGACACAGTCTCCCACCGCACCCTAATACGCAGACTCTACGACGCAGGAATCCAGGACAAGGCCCTCGACTGGATCCGCTCCTTCCTCTCCGGCAAGACGCAGCGGGTCAGACTCCCCCCTTTCCTCTCGGATCCCACACCTACCACCTGCGGAGTCCCCCAGGGCTCCTCCCTCAGCCCGACGCTCTTCAACGTCTACATGGCTCCACTCGCCCCCATCGTCAGAACCTACGGACTCAACATCGTGTCATACGCAGACGACACCCAGGTCATCCTCTCCCTATCCAACGAGCCCAACAACGCCAGACGCAACTTTCGAGAAGGCATGGAAGCCGTCGCCAAATGGATGAAAAACAGCTGCATACAACTAAACACCAACAAAACAGAAGTACTCATCATGGGCCCAAACCCCGATGCCTGGAGCGACACCTGGTGGCCCCCCGCCCTCGGAAACCCGCCAACCCCCACGGACCACGCACGCAACCTGGGAATCATCCTGGACTCCGAGCTCAAAATGGACCGCCAGATCAACTCTGTCTCATCTTCCTGCTTCCACACCCTCCGCCTCCTTCGTAAGACCTTCAAATGGATCCCCTCGAACACCGAAAGACCGTCACTCACGCCCTTGTCACCAGCAGACTCGACTATGGCAACGCACTCTACGCCGGAATAAACAAAAACCTCACCCGCAAGCTACAGAACATCCAGAACGCCGCCGCAAGACTGGTCCTCAACCTGCCAAAACACTGCCACATCTCCCAGCACCTGCGCACACTCCACTGGCTCCCTGTCGAGGCGAGAATCACATTCAAGATGCTCACCCACGCACACAAGGCCCTCCACGGCACCGGACCAGCATACCTGAACAGCCGACTCAAATTCCACGCACCCCAAAGGACCCTACGATCAGTCCAGCTCTCCTACGCCGTGGTCCCCCGCACCAGAAAGACCAGATCGGGAGGCCGCTCCTTCTCCTTCCTCGCGGCCAAAGCATGGAACGCCCTTCCGCTCCACCTCAGACAGACAACATCGCTCCCCATCTTCGCAAGAAACCTCAAAACCTGGCTCTTCGACAGACCCCCTCCTTGATGGATGGAACCTGCACCCTCCCACCCCTAGCGCCTTGAGACCCTTACGGGTGAGTAGTCGCGCTTTAACAAACCCCTGATTGATTGATGGCGAAGAGTTCCTTGGCGTTGTGGGAGTTGGAGAGGATTCTGCCTTGGATGAAGTTTCTCTTAGTTGATTTGATGAGTTGGTGGTGTGCCGTGGTTGCGGCCTTGTAGGAGGTGCATGCCTCAAGGGTTTTGCTGTTTCTCCAGTCATCGTCAAGAGCGCTTGGATTCTAGGATGTCCGTGGTGAACCAGTCGGCTTTCACGTTGTGTCGTTTGGCAGAGTTCTGGGGGGGGAGGGCAAGAGTTTTGGCGCAGTTGGTGATCCATTGGTGGAGGTTATTTGCTGCTGTGATGGCGTCTGTTGTGGTAGGGGGAGGAGTGCAGGTGAGGGTGGATGTGAGGTGTTCTTCGGTGATCTTGTTCCAGTTTCTGCGAGGGAGGCGTGGCGTGCTCTTGTGTGCGGTGGGTTTCGAGAAGGAGAAATGGACACAGTGGTGGTCAGTCCAGAGCGATTCCGTGGTGTGACTGAAGCAAATGTTGTTTCCTCCGGCGAAGATGGGGTCGAGAGTGTGTCCTGCCGTGTGTGTGGGGGTTGAGACAAGTTGCTTCAGTCCAATGTTGGTGAGGTTCTCTAGGAGAGTAGTGGTGTTGGGATCGCTGGGGTTGTCTAGGTGGAAGTTCAGGTCTCCGAGCAGTATGTAGTCCATGGAGGCGAGGGCGTAGGGAGCGTTGTAGTTTGCGATGGCGTTAGTGAACTGGAAGCGGGGTCTGGGCGGTTTGTAGGTGAGCATTCCGCAGAGCATTGTTCTGGGGTTAGGCTGGATCTGGAAGTGGATGTGCTCCATGAGGGGCGAGGCGTTGTCTGAGTTGGTGGTTGTTAGTCGGAGGGAGCTTTTGTGGATGATGGCGAGGCCTCCTCCGGGGTGGTTGGGGCGGTCTTTCCTCAGGATCTTGTATCCGTCGGGGATGGAGGTTGCGGTGTCGGGTGCGGAGCTGGGGTTGGTCCAGGTCTCTGTGAGGAAGGCGACATTGGGCTTGTGGGTGGTGAGGAGGTTCCAGAGTTTTACAGCGTGTCTGTGCAGGGAGCGCACGTTGAGGAGGATGCAGCTCAAGGGCTTGTGTACTGTGGCATCCGGTGGGTTGGGGATGGCTGTCTGGGTCCGGAGGTGGGTGAAGGTACGCCAGCATTGTCGGCAGGAGAACAGGCCTTGAGAGTTGCTCGGCGTCGAGAGCTGGCAGTTGTTGCGTCCAGGGTTGAGTGCGCGGAGAGTGCTGGGGTCGTAGTGGTTTATCATCAGGAAACCCTGATGATAAACCTATTCCACTTTTCTTCACGTGTCCTGGTGATTTAAAAGCATCTCCCTGGCAATGGGCTACAACACGGGGTAGGTCAGTGGTGAGATTTCAGCAGACATGCGAGAGACTCAGCAAAGATTTGTGTGTAGGACCCCCAAACAGTCAGCAACGAACACATGGTTATATCTTATCTATATTTGTTATACACTATCCTAGCAAAATGAACATGCTTAGCAATTATACAATGATTATGGGATCATTAGCACTGAAGAACATAAGAAAACCAAATATATAAATTTTCCTAACATTTTGGAAAATGAGTCTCACCACCCCTCCATTACAGTCTGTCAAAGTGAGTAAGGCATCCTAAAGGCCCCAATACATTGCCTACAATATCTGCACATAGCAATGACCGCACAGCGTCCCTGGGCTGTGCTCAATTTCCTTCACACAGTGTCCCAGCACATCTACCTCCTTCTGCTCTTAGATGGCTAAAACTAAGGGTGGGCGGAGCTGGCGTAGTGCCTCTACGCATAGCTCCACGAAGTTTGAAAAATACTCGGCGGAGCTATGCTCCTCTCCCTCCCCCCTCCCAAATTCTTTAAAAATGATAAAAGAAGGCACTTACCTGCATTTCTGCCGCCTCCCCTGCCTGGCCGCTCTCCTTCCTGCTCCTCGCGTCCTTCATTGAAAAAAACACTACGTTGTACGTCTTGCGCACTCGCAAGACGTACAACATAGTGTTTTTTTCAATGAAGAAGGACGCAAGAGGAGCAGGAAGGAGAGCGGCCAGGTGTGGGAGGCGGCAGAAACGCAGGTAAGGTCAATTTATTTAATACACAGAAATAAATGCATAAAAACATGACATGCCTACAAAGCCCTCATAATGAAAAATATTAGAAAATTACTTTTAACTGGTAAGCTGCCTGTCGTAAGAAAACAGTTGGATTAAAAGCAATCAGTAACTGTATTAGCTGAAAAGCCAGCATAGACAGACACGTCAGGGTTTCAGGCCTGCCTCTTGTTTCTACTCCACGTCGAGGTTCCTGGTCAGTAAGTAGCACTGAGCGGAATTGTACATTTTTGGTCGCATAATAGGTACCAAAGGCCAGAAAGGGCATAGCTGTATTTCCCTGCCACTCTTGCTTTTCACTGTAAAATAGTGGATGGAAGTAGGACGAGTCCCGGGCCTGCACCATGCCACTACATCTGAAAATCCATGTTTTCCCTGAGAAATATAACTTTCAATTGAGAAGAGTAGCTATCAACTCGAAGGGTGACTTGGGAAAATAGGACGAAACCATGCATGGTCAGAAGCCAACCTACTCAGTTCTCTCCTGCCATGCGTGTGTGTCCTTCTCCGTAGTCCCCCACCTCACCCCTTGTGCTCAGAGGCATGGAACTTGGAAATGGCACAATACTGAGTGGTCTACTTCTTGTTTAGAAACATTGTTGACACATGAATGGTGCTCAAGGTATAATTAGGGGGAAACACCCCGGTTACCACACGGCTGTTTCCCCGCATGCCATAACAACGCAAGCGATACAACGCATGCATCATTACAATACGTAGACTTTACTGCACATTTGTTTTACTACGCATATGCTTTACCACGCATGCCTTCACAACAAATTTTGTTCTAAAGGTATGTATGGTAAAGGCATATGTGTAGTAAAAAAATATATGCGTATTCGCGGAAACAGCCACGTTGGTAGGCGATCCACATCGTTAGAGGAAATGGAGAGACTCTTCAGCTTCCTCACAACGACGTGCAACGCCCCCCTCAGACGAGCTGCCTGCACTAACCATGAGGAGAGAGGTAAGGGAGATTTGGCCTGGGAGCTTCTCTTTTAGGGGCTAGGGCGGTTGCACAGGGATAGTGTTTTAGAGTTTAAGCTAGGGGAAAGGGCTGGGGGCCAGGAGGGGGTCGTGCAGGGGTAGCGTTTTACAGTTTAGGTTAGAGAAAGCGTCGGGGGCCAGGGAGGGGGTCGCGCAGGAGTAGTGCTTTAGGGTTTTGGGTAGGGAAAGGGCTGGGGACTAAGGGGGTCGTACAGGTGTAGGGCTTTAGGGTTATGGGTAGGGAAAGGGCTGGGGGCCAGTGGGGATCGTGTAAGGGTAGAGTTTTAGGGTTTAGGGCAGGGGAACGGTTGGAGGCCAGAGGGAGTTGGGTTGGGGTAGGGTTGTAGGGTTTAGGACAGGGGAAGTTTATTTTTTTTTCAGAAGGGTGGAGGTCGGGGGTGGGGTGCACCAGGTACCACTATTAGGGTTTAAGGTAGGGGTCAGGGAAACATTTTCCATTCATATGCTTTTATTATACATGCTTTACCAACAAATTTCGTTGTAAAGGCATGCGTGGTAAAGGCATATTTGTTGAAAAAATATGCGTGGTAAAGGTTTGCGTTGTAATGGTATTCGCGTTGTAACACATGCATGGTAAAGGCAAGCATCACAACGGAATGCGATGTAACGGCATACAACCGTAATTTGACAACATTGTAAGCTAAGCAGATTGTCTCAGTGCTACAGTTGTTCAGTACATTGATTGGTTCCTGGTCCCGGTGTTCTTATTCGTCCCTTGCTTTACACATGTGGATGTAAGTCTCCTGCTGGTGTACCTTTGAAAAGATCTCCTTCATCAAGTGTGCAGCCGCCTGTGAGAAAGTACCCCCCCTGCTACCTGATTCAGTCTGGTTAATATGTCCTACGACCATTCAGAAGATTCCATGCAAGTTCTCCTGATCTGATTTGCCAAGAGCTCATAAGGAAAGAGACTGAACACATATTGCTTTGATTCAACCACTGAGCATAGCTGCATGAATACAGATTCAAGTCTGCACTTTCAGCTGCATGAATACAGATTCAAGTCTGCGCTTTCAGCTGCATGAATACAGATTCAAGTCTGCGCTTTCAGCTGCATGAATACAGATTCAAGTCTGTGCTTTCAGTTGCATGAATACAGATTCAAGTCTGCACTTTCACCTGCATGAATACAGATTCAAGTCTGTGCTTTCAGCTGCATGAATACAGATTCAAGTCTGTGCTTTCAGCTGCATGAATACAGATTCAAGTCTGTGCTTTCAGCTGCATGAATGCAGATTCAAGTCAGCGCTTTCATCTGCATGATTATGGTTCAGGTCTGTGCTTTCAGTTACATGATTACAGATTCAAGTCTGAGCTTTCAGCTGCATGGGTACAGATTCAAGTCTAGGCTTTCAGCTGCAAGATTACAGATTCAAGTCTGAGCTTTCAGCTGCATGATTATAGGTTCAGGTCTGTGCTTTCAGTTGCATGATTACAGATTCAAGTCAGCGCTTTCCTCTGCATGATTATAGGTTCAGGTCTGTGCTTTCAGTTGCATGATTACAGATTCATGTCTCAGCTTTCAGCTGCATGGTTACAGATTCAAGTCTAGGCTTTCAGCTGCTGATTACAGATTCAAGTCAGCGCTTTCATCTGCATGATTATAGGTTCAGGTCTGTGCTTTCAGTTGCATGATTACAGATTCAAGTCTCAGCTTTCAGCTGCATGGTTACAGATTCAAGTCTGAGCTTTCAGCTGCGTGATTGCAGATTCAAGTCTGGGCTTTCAGCTGCATGATTATAGATTCAAATCTGCGCTTTCAGCTGCGTGATTGCAGATGCAAGTCTGTGCTTTCAGCAGCATGATTACAGATTCAAGTCTCAGCTTTCAGCTGCATGGTTACAGATTCAAGTCTGAGCTTTCAGCTGCGTGATTGCAGATTCAAGTCTGGGCTTTCTGCTGCATGATTATAGTTTCAAGTCAGCGCTTTCATCTGCATGATTATAGGGTCAGGTCTGTGCTTTCAGCTGCATGATTATAGATACAAGCCTGAGCTTCCAGCTGCATGATTACAGATTCGAGTCTTGGCTTTCAGCTGCATGATTACAGATTCGAGTCTTGGCTTTCAGCTGCATGATTACAGATTCGAGTCTTGGCTTTCAGCTGCATGATTACAGATTCAAGTCTGTGCTTTCAGCTGTATGATTACAGATTCAAGTCTTAGCTTCCAGCTGCATGATTACAGATTCAAGTCTGTGCTTTCAGCAGCATGATTACAGATTCAAGTCTGTGCTTTCAGCAGCATGATTACAGATTCAAGTCTGGGCTTTCAGTTGCATGATTATAGATTCAAGTCAGAGCTTTCATCTGCATGATCACAGATCCAAGTCTGAGCTTTTAGCTGCATGATTACAGATTCAAGTCTGTGCTTTCAACAGCATGATTGTAGATTCAGGTCTGGGCTTTCAGCTGCATGATTACAGATGGAAGTCTGTGCTTTCAGCAGCATGATTATAGATTCAAATCAGAGCTTTGATCTGCATGATTACAGATTTAAGTCAGTGCTTTCAGCTGCATAATTACAGATTCAAGTCTGGGCTTTCAGGTGCATGACTACAGATTCAAATCTGCACTTTTCAGCTGCATGATCACAGATTCAAGTCTGTGCTTTCAGCTGCATGATTACAGATTCAAGTCTGTGCTTTCAGCAGCATGATCACAGATTCAATTCTGGGCTGTCAGCTGTATGATTACAGATTCACATCTGGGCTTTCAGCTGCATGATTACAGATTCAAGTCTGTGCTTTCAGCAGCATGATTACAGATTCAAGTCAGTGCTTTCAGCTGCATGATCACAGATTCAAGTCTGTGCTTTCAGCAGCATGATTACAGATTCAAGTCTGAGCTTTCAGCAGCATGATTACAGATTCAAGCCTGAGCTTTCAACTGGCTGCATACAGATTCAAGTCTGTGCTTTCAGCAGCATGATTACAGATTCAAGTCTGGACTTTCAGCTGTAAGATTACAGAATTAAATCTGCGCTTTCTGCAGCATGATTTCAGATTCAAGCTTGAGCTCTCAGCTGCATGATTACAGATTCAAGTCTGCGCTTTCAGCTGAGGTACTGAACACCAGTCTCCTACCCTCAGTGCTGTCCTAAATGTTCCTGACACATGCTTAATTTAAGATTTGGTTTACCTTTATCCTATTACAATGGGCAATAAGAGATCAATATTCGTCCTCTATTGCTGCCTGCGGTAATGTGTCTCAACTTAATGCTTAATTCTAGCTTTGTTAGCCACCAAAACGAGAATAGTAGCATGCTGTCGACAAATAACTCTTTATCAATTGTTTTCTCTTTTGTAATAGATTCCTTTTGCCTAAAGCTACTAGATAATATTGGTAAGTAGATTAGCACTACACTTAGCGGTGTGGCACTAATTAAAATTAAATCCAGGGTTTCTCTGGATTTTCTAATCAAATGTAATATTGTTAGTTTAGGCTTGCTACGAAAAGGCTAATGTTAATGGATGTTCTTTCAATAAAATGTAATGCTACAATACTCAAGTATCTGCCGCATGCTTATTGCGCTTTTAATTTGTGAACCTGTGACCAAATGAAAAATTACATTAGCAAATACACTAGCATAATTAAGTAATAAAGCTGTCTAGTTGTTTCTTTATTCCTTTGTTTACATTTTTTAAACGTATTCTGAGGACTATCTCTGTCTGAAATGAATGACGTTTTTGATATGACAGAGTAAGATTTAGTTTACCTCCAATATTAATTACACTGTTGGAAATGTTGCCCTTTCTGCAGGGCCACCCCAGATTATTTTTGCCTTTTGCTGAAGCCTAATTTTTCTGGCTAGAGCACTGTGTGCATTTTACTCCTGCTAACCAAGGGTAAAGTGCTAGTGCTCCTCTTTTCAACACGGTGAAATTGGTATACCCTGATTGGCAAATTTACCTTACCTATAAATCCTTAGTTTATGGTGCCAAAGTGTAACCAGGGCCTGTAAGTTGGACTGCAAATTGTGCCATCAGCTACAGTAACAATGTAAACATGATTGAAGGCCTGCCTCCAGTAGGCTGTCAATGCATGTTTTCACTGCAAATTCGACCTTTCAAAATAACCCCTTTGGCAAGCCTAAACCTTCCTTTTAAATATTAATAAGTGACCCGTAAGTAGGGCTTATTGCCCATAATGCAGGGTCCATGGAATTTAAAAGTAGGACAAGTACAAGTTAAATGTTAAACATGTTCTTATGGTGACTGTCTCCTCAAAGCTATTTTCAAAGTAGCAGAGTTGGCTGTTTCATGGGAAAACACTAGGTTGAAACATTAAATACTAATACTGTTTATTCTTAAAGCTCGGCCTCTTGTTCATGCCAATATCTACGAACCGAGTCCAAATACATAAATCGTTTCTCAATATATTTCTAGTCAGTCAGCAAAGTATATCCCGTCCGTACAGTTTTGGTGCAGATACCAGATATCACCTGCATTTAGGAACGAAGGATACACACTATTATATATTTGAAGACTTACCTAGATATGCTTTTTGGGCCCTGATGAAGTCAACGGTTGAGTTACCGTAGGAGAAAACACGTTTTGGCTACAAGTTTGTATTGTATTTCAATGGACACATATGAAGTTCGGAAACAAAGACAGAACTACAACGACTACATCATGTGGACTATCAAGTTTTGAATCAAATTGGTGCTCAGGACCTTTTTGAAATTTATGTTTTGAGGATTTTGAATTTTATAAGGGGTTAAGTGGCACCTTCCTGTTCTTGGCGCACCGCCAAGAATATAACATTTGGTACACTATAAACTCACAGTTTTGCGCAGCTTTTACCCTGCCACTATATCTGGTCTTATTATTATGACATTTTGTCATTTGTTTTAGGATTTTTTATTGTTTTGCATTTTGACTTTATCACTGTTTCAGTACTGCATAATAGTTTACACATTGCCTCTAATGTAAGCCTGTCTGCTCCGTGCGGTATTTACCAGGTGGTGAGCCCAGGTTTATTTATTGACTTTAGTGGTTGTTTATCAGGTTGTTTAACATACAGGTTACACCTTTTCCAGCACTCATCCACAGACCTCACAACACTTTACTGACTGATTACACAATGTAGACTATGGGCCTAATTTATATGTTGGCGGAGAGGGAACTCGGTTGTAACGGCGAAGGTGTTCCCCTCCCGCCAACATAGTGGTCCGCCCGCCTGATTTAAATGGAGGCAGCCCATAGGTAATATTATTCCCAAGTTCCTGACTGAAGACAATGGAGTGGGACAAAAGCACATTGTCTGAGGCCACCAAGAACGATCCCAGAAAGCCGAATCATTCCCAAACAGGAGACCTCAATTTTGGCTGAATTCAGCATGAGCTAGTTGCTGCCCATCCATCGTTCTATTGCTCCCATGCAGCTATTAAAGTTATGAGTGGTTTCCTCTATATCTTTCGAGGTAGACACCACACTTTGTGTGTCATCGGCATAGGCCACAGGGGCGAAGCCAAAAGAGTGGATCAATTTTTTCAGGGGAGCAACGTAAATGTTAAACAATGCGAGCTTAACGAGGAGCCCTGGAAAACACCAGAAGGCAGAGTAAAGGCTTCGGACAAAATCCCCCAGAGCAACTGTCTGGCTTTTTTTCCAACAGGAAGGAAGTACCCCAGAGACTTCAACTTCCTGTTCCTGTCCGGCAGGCTCTTCTCAGTGCTTTGTCCACCTCCTGGTCACTTCTCATTTGGAGCAGGAAGGATCACTCTCTTTGTCTGCTGCATATATACCATTGGATTTGAGGACTTTGTTTTTGTGATATTACAGGTAACTGTTGTCTAAGGGTGTTGTTTGTGCGATAGACGGCATGCACCAGGATTTAGTTGTACTTTTATTTGATTTTCAAAATGTATTGTGGTGAGTGGCCTGCAGTTTCAGTAGGGGCCTAGTTATGTTATTGTATGCATTTTTTCTTCTTTTGTAACGGAAATATGTTGCGCAGTTTAGTACATTTTCTCCATGTTTTTTTAATAAATAGGCAATATTTTTTTAATTCACTATGTGGAGTAGTCTGCCAATTGGCCTTCCCGCCAGTAGGCAGACTACACCTACTATTCATTCTATTCATAGGTGCATGAAACAGCTATTTCTCTGGTGTCTGTTGGAATTGATACATTATTTAGGTCATGGATGACATTGGATTAGATACCAAAATGTGTTTTTTTAGGGTATTTCATGTTTTTTTCTCCAAACCATGTATAGGTGGGGAAATATATTTGATGCCTTTGAAGGATGTGTGTTGTTGTAAAGTTTTATAGCCCATTTAATTTTCATTTTTGACATTGCTGAATTAATGCTGTTTTCTCCTGTGTTACCAATGCCTCCTTTGTTTGGCCAGTGCATGAGTGTGTTTTCTATAACCCTAAATTTGTCTTTGTTCCCCATGCCATGTGGCCAGGGGCCATATTATATAGTCAGTGCCCACGGTCCTGCATGTGTTCTTTGTTACGGCCATGCCTCCTTGCTTACTCTTGGACCATGTGGTCGCTGGCCATTTTCGTGTAGGCTGCCAGTGTGATTTTGCCATAGGCCTGAATGTTTTCTTTGTTGTGGCCATGCCTCCTTGCTTGCTGTTGATCATGTGGTTGGTGGTCATTTTGTGTAGCCCGCCTGTGTGCTTTTGCCACAGGCCTGCGTGTGTTCTTTGTTGTGGCCATGCCTCCTTGCTTGCTGTTTGACCCTGTCGGTGGCCATTTTGTGTAGCCAGTCAGCGCGCTTTTGCCACAGGCTTGCATGTGTTCATTGTTGTGGCCATGCCTCCTTGCTTGCTGTTTGACCATGTGGTCGATGGCCATTCTGTGTATCCAGCCAGTGTGTTTTTGCCATAGGCCTGCATGTGTTCTTTGTTGTGGCCATGTCTCCTTGATTGCTGTTCGACCACATGGCCGGTGGACATTTTGTGTAGCTAGCCAGTGTGCTTTTGCCATACGACTGCATGTGTTCTTTGATGTGGCCATGTCTCCTTGATTGCTGTTCGACCACATGGCCGGTGGACATTTTGTGTAGCTAGCCAGTGTGCTTTTGCCATACGACTCCATGTGTTCTTTGATGTGGCCATGTCTCCTTGCTTGCTGTTTGATTATGTGGCCATTTTGTGCAACCATCTGTTTTTTCAGTTTTCAAAGCTATTTTGTATGTAGAGGCCTAAGCTTTTTTGTTTGTGCAAATTTTTTTCTAGTTGTCCCTGATATCAGTTTAATAATATGCATGAGGCCAAGGTGTTCAATGCTCATACCAAATGTACTGTATAAACAGTGTTTTATATTATTATATACTTTTTTTTATTTTTCACCCACACCACTCCTTGCCTCCCAAATCCCATTGGGTTTCTCATTGTAGTTCCCTAGTACATCACAATTATGTTTTTTTAGATGTTAATTTTTTCGATAAATTTTCACATAAATGTTTTTTATTTAAGTTTTCTTTTTTCAGTTTTTTTTGTAAATTGTTTTAAAAACAAAATTCATTTTTTTATTTCATTTTTTAAATACATTTTGTAATTTTAAAAATATTTTTTAAATGTTCTTGTTTATTTTTTAACAATTTAAAAAACAAATCTTTTTCACTTCATCCCAACATCCATTATTAAACCCCTCTCTGCTATAGGTGCACAGCCGCACAAAAACATTTATTTTCTAAGGATTATTCCTTTGTCACCTGCTCCTCCCAGAGTGCCACATCCCAACTTGATGCACATAAAGAAAACAGTTACATCTGCATGTGGTTGCTCTTTCTTATCCTTCCTGATAGTAAATGACATTTTATTTTGGTGTGGTTTGTTTTTACTTTTGGATGAATAGTGTATACACTGTATTGTTGTCAATTATTTATAACTTAAGTAACCACACTAAATGATATTGTTTATACTGCAACAATGCCACGTTTCACTGATGTTCTTCTTACTTGTTTGCTTTTAGGTGCACATGCACAAGAGAAGAGTCATCACACACAGTACTGCCAGACAGAAGGCCTGTGCACGGGATGCGTGACCACACAACACAGACATCTCTTCAGCTTGTGATGCTAAGTGCTACTGCCAACTGACAGCTTCAAGATGGCCCCAAAGACAGGTGCTGCCAAGAAAGTAGCCAGTGGGGACAAGAAGAAGATAATTTCCATCACTGGCATGCCAGCCAGAACCTTTTTTAGCAAACTTGTGCCTGCTGCACCGGCCTCAGTGGAGCAAGCTGAGAGCAGCACTCCCGCATCAACAGCCCCACCTCAACCTAGGCCCAAGCCCAAGTCTGTCACAGAGGCCCCCAATGTAATCATGGCAACTCCGACAAGCAGTGATGTTGAATTGGATTTATCTCTTTCACAAAGTAGCACCCTGTCCAGTAGCGGCTGCTTCCGGACTCCGGTGGTGGGGCGAGGGCAAGGGCAGAGGGGTGGGGGGACAAAAAAATCATTTAAAAAACCCACTTACCTGTGACGGCCGGCCGGCTGGCCCCCGCCTCTCCTCAGTCCTCTTCTTCTTGCTCCGGTCCTGCTGCAGGATACAGGAAGCAGCAGGAAGCCCCCTGCTCCCAGGCTCCTGATAACCAATCACAACGCTGCAATGCAGCATTGTGTTTGGTCTGAGTGCCGTGAATTGGCGCTCAGTGAGGGAATGGGGGCCTGGGCATGTTCTTGATGCAGGCTGTAATGCAGCCTGCATGGAGAATATGGGAAGTGTGCATGACTGTTTTGGGCAGACCAAGAGGCATCACCAAACAGTCATGTGCACTTAGGAGTGGGCAAACCACTCCTCCCCTGCTTCTCTGTCCTCGGAGCAGCCACGCCCTGCCCAGAAGATTGCTGCAGCAGAAGGAAACATAAAATGATAATAACACAAGTTATTATCATTTTATGTTTCCTGCTGCGCAGCAGTGGAGCGACACTCCTCCGCCTTAGTGGAGGAGCCCCCACTGACCCAGTCGTTGCCGGAAACTCAGTTAAGTGGACAACAACTGTTGCAGCCAGCAATAGCAGTTCCTCCTGAAGTAGGAGCACTTCAGGAGATTGAACTTCATGTTGAGGAAGTAGAAAAAGCCCTTCTTCCAGAAGATCCAATGTCTCCCAGATTTCCAGCAAGAAAAAGGAAGGGTACTCCACCACTTCTTCTCTAGGCCCACCTTCTAATGATCAAGATTCCACTTGGATCCTACCTCAGTCTTAAGACACACCAAGAGAGGCTAGGGAAAAGGAAGTTTCCTGAAAGCCTTAGAGTTATTGATGAAGAAGAGGAGGATGATGACATCCTAAACATCATTGCTGTTAGCCCAACCCTAGAGGAGATCGACGTTACCCTATCTCAACCTGCTCTGTGGGATGTGGCACTGATGCCACCACCGCTAGCTTCCATATTTGCAAAGGACCCGCTGCCTGCTTCCTCCACAACCACCTCAGGGGAAGTAGGCACTTCAGAGAGGCAAACATCGAAACACCCACCTACCGCCATTTCCTCAGACATTGACAGTGGCACTAGTGTCAGAAAATGGAGTTCCCCAGTTTGGGACTTATTTACGGTTAGCAGAAGGAGGTGAACATCTCCATATGCTCCATTTGCAAGGCAAATGTTATTTGAGGTAAGCTTGGCACAAACAATGGTACAGGAGTCCAAACAACCAATTTGAAAAAACACCATACGATCTGCTGGGAGGCGCACATTAGCAAAAAAAATGCAAGTGGTGTTGGTGAAGAGCAGGGAACCTGAATCTGCTCTGATCATGGTGGAAGGTAAACGTGAAAAAGAGGGTGACATTTTCATTACGCAAATCAGACCTGTCCCCAGCAGTGCAGTAGTATCGCCCACATCAACAACATTGCAATGGCACAAGACTCAGAGAAAGGTCGAGACACCAAGATGAGAGCATACAGTGACTGTCCCGCTGAGATGCACATTGAGTCTACCACCTTCTTCTCTCAAGAAGTCGTCTGCATCAGTGACACCAGAAAAGAAGAAAATCCAGGCTACTATTCCTTGCGTGTTTAGGCAGAAGGGCCAGTATGAACGCAACCAAGCAACGGCATTTTTGTACAACGCGAAGCTGGCTAAAATGTTAGCGCTGGACCTCCTCCCTTTTTCTTTTGTGGAAGGAGTGGGTTTTCTAAAATTTGTGGCAGTCATCTGTCCCAAATGGAAGGTTCCCATCCGTACCTATTTTGCCAGAGTTGCTGTTCCAACGCTACATCACGATGTGCTGGAATTGGTTGGACAAGCTTTGCAGCAGAGTGCTGTTCACACTATCCACCTGATGATAGACATGTGGACCAGTTGCCAATCTACTGATTACATGTGCCTCACTGCACAGTGGATCTCTTTTGTAGGGGTTAGAGAAATGATATCTGCAGGTGTTGACACTGCTGAAATTTTTAATGGCTCTCGGAAGCATGCAACAGTAGCCATGTTCGCCATGGAGAAATCCCATACAGCTGCAAACATCTTGGATGACTTTAACAACAAGGTCTTTGAATGGCTGTGACCCAGAGGGCTTATCATTGGATTTGTTGCCATGGACAATGGCAGTACTATAGTTAAGGCCATGTCAGATAGTAAATATATCAGGGTCCTGTGTTTGGCTCACTGCATCAACATCATTGTTCAGGACTTTCTCAAAAAAGAAGACTGAGTCAGCAATTTACTGTCCTCCTGCAGAAGAATCTGCACTCATTTCAGCCATTCTTTTAAAGCCTGGAAGCAGTTGAGGATCATTCAGTGTGATAACAGAATGCCAGTTAAAGCCCTCATACAGGAGGTGCCAACACATTGGAACTCAACTTATTACATGTTGCAACGTCTGTTTGAGCAGTACATACTGATCATTGAATATGTCATACAACGAGGGGATGCAACTGTGAAAGGCATGACCATTCAGGTGGATCAGTGGGGCCTAGTCAAATGCCTGACAGAGATGCTGCTTCCTTTTGAGGTTTTCACACGGGAAGTCAGCAAGGAGGACTGTACCATGGGCCAAGCTATCCCTTTGATGCATATGCTATGGGAACAGCTAAAGGAGGTATCTGAAATGTATGCAGGCGTGGACAAAGAAAAAGATGCACATGAGTTGGTGGAGAGCTTAATCCTTTGCTTGGCTGTTAATATAAGGTTGCAAAGAGACATTGTGTCACCCGCACATTATTTCTGTGCCACAGTTATTGATCCACAGTACAAACAATTACTGGCCACTTTCATCCCTTTTTTAGAAATCGATGTTTCAAAGTATAAGACATGGATTGCTGAGCAAGCCAGTGACCTAGAAAAAGAATAGATTGGAATTAGAGGCACACTCCCATGCAGAAGTTCTGGGGTGCTGCCTTCAACTTCCATAGATCCTGAGGGTAGTGCTGTTGGCTCACAACAGCCAAAACCAACAACAAGAACATCAGCAACAACAACAGGAACAGGAGCATCAGCCCCAAATCTGCATTTGATTGGTTTCTAAAGGCAGGGCTTAAGTCCAGTGCAGAGGTGAAGGCAAAAGAGGCTGAGCAAGGTGGAGCACCAGCGACTATTGAGAGGATGGTCCAGGCCTAGCTGGATGACCCAACAGAGGTCTATCTGGATCAAAACCCATTGATGTATTGGTATGGAAAGAGGCGCCAATGGCCAGTGCTCAGTAGGCTGGGAATAAAGTATCTGGCTTGCCTAGTACCCAGAGTGTCTGCTGAGAGTGTGTTCAGTGCAGCTGGTGCAGTTGTCACAGTGAGAAGGACATGTCTCTCACCCCAAAACGTGGAGAGATTAACCATGATAAAAATTAATAAGCACTTTATACCACCAAATTACACCATACCTGAAAGACAACAGGAGGAGGATGAGGGTGATTGGTCAGACTCAGGTCATGGAAGTTTGTTAGCTGACCACCTTCTGAGTATGAGGACAAACTCTACATCCCTGACTACTGAGTAGGCTAGTACCAACATAGAACCTCCTATCGCTGAACTATTAGACAAAAAAAAAGAAAAAGAAAGGATATACCCAGGGGAGCATTATAATATTTTCTTTGTTTCTGTCTCACTGACTAATGCAGCCCCACTGTTTTAGACACATGTATGGCTGGATTGGCGTTGGAACAATGTGAAGTGAATGCCCCTCCATTCCCTTCAAGAACATTGGAGAGACAATGCCTGCCTCCAACCTGTGCCTATTCTTTCTTTAATCCTCTAGCAGGACTGCCCCAGGATATTTGATTCACAAGACTGGCCAATGTGTGTTTCGCTACTTTCGTGAATCAAAGAGGATCAGCAATGTACCACTGTGCTCACATTGGAACATGTAACTAATGCACCAATGAGTTGTATATGAGTTATTGTTGTCTGTGTGTGTTGTTGAGATATTTCATGTGGTGGCAGACAGTGAGAGTGGGTGTTTAACTATAATTTGTTAGCTTGACTGTGTTTATGATGATTTACAATGTTGGTGGCCTAATGGGTGATCATTTTATTTTCCTGAAGGTGATTTTTTCCTTCCCATTTGACACTTTAAGAGAATTATTTGCCTGGTCAGCACTGCTTTGTTTTCTGGTTCACACTCCTCAAAGACCCGACCAGTTTGTTTTAGATAACAAACTCAAATCTAGTCTACACAAACAAATTACTCAATGTTTTTTTTGTTGTTCATCAACAGCATTACACTACAGGTTGATCTCTCTCATTTGAGTCAGCACTGGAGTTGGTACAGAGTTAAACATATTCGTTATGGAGGATGATGGAAGGACTCATGGCGTGACTACTTCAACAACTGCCAGAAGAAGGAAGTTATCAACTTCACAGAAACCAACATGGTGATGACTCTAAGAGGCCTACTCAACTCTGTGGATGGGTGAGAGGTATGTTGATTACTTGATTTGAGAAATGCAATGATACTGAGTGTATGTGCTGGCTGGCTCAAATTTGAAACTATGGGGTTAGGTGGGGGGCTTGTTGTTGTGGGCAACTGAAGACAGAAATGTGATGATGATGTCACACCATCACATTATGGACATGCTAGGCTAAATGTTATGATTATGATCATGACAGTTGCAAGTTTGATCAGCTCGATACATGCAGCCACTTGTCTGTGATTGTAATTGCTCTCACTTAATTGATCGCACATCAGTCATTAAAGGAATGATTGCACAGGACTGTGCTCTTGCTCTGCCTCTGAGTCGTCTTGGTACACTCCTCATGAAATTTACATTCTGTCCTTCTACTTGATTCTACAATATTGTTTCAGTTTTACAATCTGCAGGCCTTTTGTTCTTCTGCACAAACGGCAAAGCCACCATAACACTCACTCATACTTTACTGGATGGCTTCAGCCAGGCACCGAAGATTGACGGACAATTCAAGAAGAACGCCGATGCACCACCCAATTTGGCAATAAGTTATCATTTTTCTTTTAATAATCATTTTATGGAACTGTGTGTGTTTTTCGCTTCAATCCTACATAATTTGTATTTACTTTTTATTAAACCTAGGTGACAGAACATTTAGATATATAATAATATAATATAACATGGATCTCTGTGGCTGACTGATTGTTTGCAATGCATTTAAATTAACTGTGTCATAATCTTTCCTTCGTTTCCTCCCACAACAGATTGTTGACATTGGCTGTTCATCACCTAAAAGAATATTGTCTTTGTGTAGTGTTTGTCTTTGTCACACCATTCACCAAATCCCCTGTCCCTTCCATTCATCAAAACCCTAACCCACTTCCCCCAGGCTCTGTGATTTATTGAGGTGTGACTTAATAATTTGCACATTAATTGATCACACACTTGGTGGGTCGGATGTGTTGAAAGCAACATCAACTCAGTGCAAGATCTTCAGTTCTATTACAGAGACAATAGCATACACTGGCCCCATTTACCTTCCCATTCATACAAAGTGACCAATGTTTTAGATATAGAAGAACATAATTCATCAGCATCATCATTTAGGCATTGCGTTGCGTAACACTTAACCTTGTCCACTTCAGACATAGAGTCCACTTCACGATTCGAGTATTTTGTAATTTTAGTTTTAATCAAATTACTAGCTCACCTTTGATCTGAATCATTTTGTACTGCTTGTTAGTTTTTCACTATCAGGTATTCTTTGTTGGGTAGTAGTCTGTCCTCCGTTGTCTGTAAAGCTATGATATAATAATATATAACCCACTAACTTGTATTTGGATTTCAATGTAGTTGCCTGCGATGAATCGATAATCCTTTCAATTAATCCTACAGTTGGAGTTCCCGTAGGTAGCAGTGGGACCTCGCTTCTGATTCAGTCACTGTTAGTGCGCTAGCCTGCTACTACTACCACCACCATGGCACCCTGGGAATTCCTGCAGCCCTTGCTGTAAGAGAACTTTGAAACATTGTTCTACTAAGTTGTAGGCAGCAACCCTCCCCCTCCCTTAGTGGTCAATATAGTTGCAGACTGCAGAGATTAGGAGAGTAGTAGGGCAAGGGTACCGCATAACTAATTGTTATTCACTATCAGCAAATTTTAAAACAGGCTGTGCTAAAAGACAGCAGTGCAAAGTAAACCACCCCCAAAAATATTTGAGCCATAAATAATGTAAAATAAATATTTATTACCCTAACAATATAATATAAAAGTAAAACCGACCCCTTCCACCAACAACTGACTGGCCCACCCCTCTCCCCAAACAAATCTCCCCCTACCCAACCACTGCCCAACCAAAATGTCCATTGTCCAAAAAAGAAAGTTCACTCCAAACTGTCTCGGTCCCAACTCCCACATTCCCACCCTCTCCGCCCACAGCAAGTCCCTCCCATCAAAACAAAAGTTAAAAATGGGGCACAAGAGGGCACTACACACGGTGGGCCAGGAGCATCCTGAGGTGCCCCTCCATCTGGGCCTGCCTGGCTCCAGTCTGCACCAGCCTCAATAGGACATGCCACTGGAATGTGTGATTTGAGGGGGGCAGAAGTGATGGTTTGGCGGCAGGCGGCTACCATCAGACTGCAGCACCTGTGTTGTGTGGCTGGAGGCACTGGGGGCTGGCTGGGGCACTAGGCAGCTGCCTCCTCCTTTTCCTAGGCCATCAGCCGCTGGCACTCAGCCTATAGGGCCTCCAGCTTCTGCTGCCACAGCTGGGCTGCTATATCCTGCTGAGATTGACAAGCAGGATTAGCTATATCAAGAAAGAAAAAAGACAGAGTGTAAACAATGCTCTGTGCTAAACACATTTAAAATTATGTAGTGGCACAGTAGCAGTACATTGCTGGTCCAGGGTCATTCGATTTTGAGGTGATTAGTTTCACAGCCATTACCCACACATGCCTCACATAAAACTAAATGCAAATGGCAAATGCAGTAACTGTCTGACAGGAATTAAGGCAGAATAAACACAGCACACCAGTTTAAAAAAAACAAGGTTTTTTTTCTTTTGAAGGATTTCCTTGTAAAACCTAAACTGACAGTTTGTGTGGAAAAAATAAAAATAAATTACCTCTCATTAATGAGGAAGGCATTATGTACTATTGAGTACAAGTATTTTCTCTCTTGTTGTGCTAAATTAATTAATGGAGGCATGATAGCTAATCTGGCACCCTAGTTGTACTCGTTATTCGCTCTTTGCTACTCTCGGCAGTCTGCAGCTGGGGCAGCTGTAATTGACAATTATCTTATTCCAATGGCCCTGCTCTTCTTCAAAATGGCTTTCAATTTACCCTGACTACAAAGCAGATGAATAATAAATAAATCAATCATGCAGGCATCCTGTCTGCCAAAAGTAGACATTGGGAAAAGATATGTACTGCAGAACAGAGATAGGATTAAGGAAAGGGATATACCTTTGGCACGTTTGTCACAGAAAATACCAACCTCAAAAGTGAAGCAATTATCCATTCTTCATTGCATTGTTCTTCTGGAATTCTTAATCTTCACCCTTGTCTTTGATACACACCATTTAAGCTTCACATTCTCTCATCCAGTCTATCACCGTTGAAAACCATCCATCCATATATATCCATTCATCCAAACATGGCTCTCAACGAACCATTCACCAATATCCATTTACCCACCCATGCATCATTTCACCCATTCACCCATCCTGCTTTTCCTTTAACCCACCTGAGCATTCCTTTCACCAACCCAGGCAGGCATCCTTTCACCCATACCCTTTCATCCACCCACGCAGGCATCCCTTCACCCGTATACCCTTTCATCCATCCTTCACACACCCATGCATCATATCACCCACTTATATGCATCCTTTCACCCATGCATCCTTTCATTCATATTGCATACATTTCACCCATCCTTTCTCCATCCATCCTTTTTTCCCTTTTCCATCAACCCATAATTGTTAAAGTTCATTATGAACCTTTGTTTGCTGAGTTGCAGCTAGAATAGGCCCTAAATTACTCAACTCCCGCTGTTTCTGCTCAAGTGGAGTGTTCACAAGTTAACGTCCTTGCAGTGAGTATATTACTAATTGTCAATAAGCAAGCAATGTGACTTACCACTGCCCATCCCTGCCGCCGCTGGGACCTCCCTTTCGACCACCGCTGCAGTGTCTGCTCCGCTGGTGCTCTCGCTGCCGGCCCTGGCACTGGTGGTCTGTTCGGCTAGAAAAAACATTACACATTTTAGATGCCAGATACGCCTCGCCTATTATTTTTTTAGAACAATACATCACTACAGATTGGTTACAGTATCTTCTATCAAAATATAATGTTGGGCATTTTGTTGCGGGCAATGCTTGAAAAGCCAGGTAGTGAAGCCAACCAAAAATGTTTTGTAATGGAGGGGCAGAGCTATGATGAATCTGAGTCATTGAAGTGCAAGGTAGGGGTGCAATAATTGGTCAACGAAGGACATATGGTCTTGGTTGGCAAATGTAATGGGCCGTCCTCATACTTCCAGCTGTGCTGCACTGTCATCAACTGCTGGTATACTATGATAATAATACAGAAACAACATTGGGGGGGTCCAACGTGACCTTGACCACTCTCTTGTTTTACTGTTTAAGCATGAGTAAGAAAAAGAAGGCTTTCTCAACAAACATGCTTAGAATATCTTACTTGGCCATGCAATCTTCAGAGTAGAGTACCTGACCTAAAATGGGTTCTCTGAGTCTTATAGTACCACCAGTCCACAAGATATATAAGGGGAGAGTGAAAGCTTACTGACAAAGCAGAAGAATGGAAAGCTACAGACAGACTAGTACAGACAGTTTGAAGTCAAGTACAGAAGCTAGAAATATATAAAAATAAATTAATACGATATACAGGGATAAGAAGAATTTAGGAAACAGAACGAAGAGGAATTGGAAAATAATTAGGAGATAGGCACAGTAAAAATGAAAAATAATTCTAAATGTGTAGGGGTAAAAGTTAGGGAAATAATAATAATGTTAACAACAGGAGGACTTACTGGGGCCAGCAGAGCCATGTGTAGTGGCACTTGTGGAAGCACCTCTGGCTCCCTCACCTACCTCGGTGGTTCGAGGCCCATCCTCCTTCTTGCCCCTGGATGCTGATGTAAGAAATAAAAAAATAAAAAAAAATAATGATCAGTGGTACAGTTAATAATCTCCCCAAAATAGTTTGAAAGGGAAAGACAAACGTAGTAATATTAAACTTTTCTAAATCAGATATCATATAGTACTAGTATTGTGGACCTATTCCTAATTTCCTAAACCTAACCCTATTCCAAATTTCCTAAATTACATTTTGGAACTACTAATAAATTGCAGTGAATGATCTTTGCTTCTAATCTCATTCTCAATCTCTTAGTCTCAACCCCTTTTGACAGGCCAACTCAGTCTGCATTTTTTCAGTGCATGGATGCATGCATACTACGCATCACTGGGAAATTGCTTGGGGTTCGGACTGTACGAGCTACAAAAAAGAAAGGTACAGAGAAGTGAGAGAACGCGCTAACTCACTAATACTAATAACTTCCACTATCTTAGTGACAGGACAGAGGAGTCTCTGCATGACTTCTTAAATAATCAGCCCAAGTGAAGCCAACGAGTAGGATTAAGTAGCGCCGCCAAGCACCTGTCTAGATGATGATCACATAATATTGGTAACTAAACACAAAGAGAGAAAGGATATAGTGGAACGACTCCTAGTCCCCTTCAAGAATTAATGCAATCAACAAAAAAGGAGCAATTCCAGAAAAGGATTACTGCTTTCTATGAAACAAAAGGAAGCAATCCCTTTTCTAAGAAGAACCCTCACTCACCAACCTAGTTGGTGACATGCTTCATCATAGGGTTCCCACCCGAGGAGCCGAATGCCTCCCGGGTGTGCTGCGACGCCTGATTACAGCGGAGTGGGTTTTTTCTGTGCAAAGTGAGTGATCAGTGAAAAGTGATTTAAGATTGCCTCTATGAACCCTAGAAATGTAATGGTAGGGTCATAGGACAAGATCAAAACATAGGTGGATGTCCTAGATTGGTAAATTGACCACAGACATCCGTGGTATACTTGTGACAAGGTCTACATGTTTCAGCCTTCACATGCGTTGTCGCAAGGCTTTCTTCAGGACCAGTGAGTACAATCAGGTGTGCACTCGCTAAAGTGCCCACACAATGTCGGCCCACTGGTGCGTAAGCTGATCTTGGGTGGGCCGGACCCCTGAGCTGAGGCGCACCCTCTCCCAATGCTGTTGATGCTGGCAGAGGCTTTCCCCACTACCAAACCTGCCGCCTGCTGCCAGGGCGGAGCGGAGGTGGTGCTGCACATAAAAAACTAGCGCAGCTACCTCCACCTCTGAAAAAAATGGCGTGGGCTGCACCCCTTCACAGCGCCGCCGACCGCAAGATAGGTGGCTGGTGCTACGGATGGTTCGAGGGGCCTGACGCTGCCGCTCCCCTGCTCTACCATGGCACTGGGTGGGGGAAAAAGAAGAAACAGGAAAAGGTAAAAACAAAAAAAATAAGAAAGTAAAGCAAAAAATGAAAAAAGTACCAAAATCATGCAGAAAACACACAAAAAATTGAAAAAATGTAATATATACAAACACAAAGACACACGGTAAGATAATAAATAAAAATGAGGGGTAGACAAGTTTGATAGGGTAGGATTAAAGAGATTCAGTAGGAATTTAAAAGTCGATCCAGCACCATATACAGAGCAAAAACAAGATGGCGAACTGCGTGGTGCCATTCGTGCACAATTTCCGTTATAAGAACTCACTTCACGTTGCGTATGACGTAAATCGTCATGCGAACTGGCGCGACGAGCACCTCCGCCCACTTGCGGAACTTCGCGTAGTGAAGCTGAGTTTTTTTGACACTTTGCGGAGTTCTGCATAGCGCGACAACGTGAACTCCACCTGGGCCTAGTATTCATATGTTTTCATGGATTTTGGTTGCAAAGGGTAGCCGAAATATAGGTCAGTAGTTCTTAACCTCTTTTGAGTATAACAAGCGTTTCTTCAACAGTGGTAGGATGGATGCTTTTTTCCACTCTGTGGTAAAGTGCCCAGAGTCCAAAATGGTATTCAAAAGTGTAGTGAGGGGAGGGGTGACTGTTCCAGCTATCTCTAGGATCGTTTTTGGAGGGCAGGGTTCCGATGTGGCCCCTGATTTAGTTTGGCTTATAACTTCCGCTACTCTTTCCTCTGTAAGTGGCGGAAAGCTATGAAAAGTGTTATTGGCCAGGGCGGTACTGTGAGATTCAGAGATGGAAACAGAGGGCCTGGTGATGGTTCTTAGTTTGCAGTGGATTTCCTCTACATTTTTTTTTTTTAATTCTGCTAGTTGGTTGCAGAAGCTCTGAGTGGGGATTATATTACTATTTGTTGAAGGGCTGGAAAGAATCTGAACTGTCTTAAACAGTTCAGTAGTGGAAGTTCTTTGCGGACTCAATCTTTTCCCAAAAATATTTGGTATTCTCTAAAACAATTAACTTTTTATAATCTTGAATATACTCATTATATCTAATCTTTTCTTCCCTCAGATAATCTTTCCTCCATACTTTCTCCTGTCTTCTGCCTTTTTGTTTGGCTCCCTTGAGCTAATGTGAGAACCAGGAAGCAGGAGGTCTATTCCTATGGTTTTTCACAGATTTGACCGGAGCTATCTCAGTCACCGCAGTCCTTAGACAATTGGAGTAGGTCTCAGCTGTTAGATTAGAATCTTTCATCATATGAGGGCTGGATCTATCTAACCTATCAGCCAGGTCTGTTTTGTAAATTTTATTCCAGGCCTGAACTATTTTATATTTCACACCACTATTCATAACATTAGAGGTTGGAACAGATTCTAAGCTAAACATGACGGCTTTGTGGTCAGACCATGTTAAAGGTAGGATCTCATAGACTTTTAGGTGAGATCTTTTTAAAAAGATGCCATCCAAGGAATGACCTGCTCTATGAGTAATAAAGTGTACCCGCTGAGAAAGATTAAAACCATTTAAAATATCTGTGAGTGGCTCAGAGTCCTTTCTACTGCTATCCTCTAGATAAAAGTTGAAATCACCTCAAATAGTAAAATTAGAGTATTGCATACAGGATTCAAAAATATCTCCTATACCTTTCAAGAAGCATGCTTTGGGTCCAGGTGGCCTGTATATCAACAATCCAGCAAGTAACTCTCTCTCTGTGGGGTCCCCTCTCTCCTCTGGAGCCTCTGCCAATTCATTTTCCTTCTCCTCTTCATCCTTCTCAAGGCCCCTGCCCTCTTGGGATCCTCCAGGTAGTACCAGGGCTTTGCATTCTTTAGAGTTCCAAAGGGGTCTTCCTCCTCAGAGTTCTCCCCAGAGTCTTCTGTTATTGCTCCACCCAAGTGTTTGAACTTGTAATGTTCTTAGATGTGAACGGTAGTGTACACCAAATTACTGTGAGGCACTGCACAAACAGAAGTCCTATCCTCACTGCTGATCACCAATGTTAGAAATTGAAGTATGAACCCTGTCCAAGTAGGTATCACAATCCTAGTCAGGGTAAGTCAGATACACACCCTAAATTATCCTGTGCTCGCCTTTTGGTAGTTTGGCACAGATCAGTCAGGTTTAACTTAAAAGGCAATGTGTAAAGTATTTGTGCAACACTTTTCACAGTAAAACAGTGAAAATACACACAAAAATAACCCACACCTGGGTAGAAAACTAGAGCTACATTTTGAGATCTAAATAAAACCAAAATGACAATAATCCAATACATAGATTCTGAGGTATGCAATTTTAAAGATTTTGAAGAAAAGAATGCATTAGAGAGCAAAGCGCCAACTGTGGTTATCTGGTCGCACCGGACTAGGAAAAAGCCACAAGTTCAGGCCGACAGCGATGGTACGTGGCCCGGCTACAGGGACTCACTTGGGCCAGCTGAACACAGTACTTTAAACCCTGGTGCGCGGTCTGTGTGGCGTTGCTCTGTGAGACTGAGCAGCAGCGGGGCTGATGAGGACCACAGATGGCAGAGCACATTAGGCACACTTTCAAGGGTACAGGACTGGGGTGGTACCACTTGGCAGGACACACTCACAGATAGCAGAGTACAGGTGCAGGAGCACGTTGATTGGAAGTCTTTTGTGTCCCTGAAACTTCAGAAAACAGGTGGCCAGCCAGCTGGCCCTTGGAGTCACTCTGGGTTCTGGGTTGTAGAGATGCAGGTCCAGTCTTTCTCACTCCCAGGCAAGAGGGCAGTAAGCACAGGCCAGCACAGGAAAGCAGGAGTCCAGCAAAATAGCAGTCCAGCAGAGTGGTAGTCCGTTCAGCAGCACAGCAGTCCTTCTTCTTGGCAGAGTATCCACAGGTCCAGAAGTGTACTGAAGTGGTGTTGTCTGAGGTCCTTCTTTTATACACATTTGTGCATTTGTCATGGGGAGAAGCTTCTAGATGCATACCTTTAAAGGGCACAGATTCCATGCCTCCCCTGTCCTGGCTCCAATCTGGCCTGAGTGACTATGCAGTGTTGTTAAGCCCTATTGTGTGTGGACAGGGCACAGCCTATTCAGGTGTAAGTGAGGCAGTGCTTAGATCCACCCCCCCCATCAAGCCAGTTAATGGCCCATCGAGGCCCATCAAGTCACACCTAAGCTCCCATTGTGTGAGGCTGTCTATTGTGACTCCACAATACCCAGCTGTCACCCACGCTAGACATGTACTCAGAGACAGGCAGAATGCACCAAATGGCTATAGTAAGAAAATGCCAACTTTCTAAAAGTAGTATTTTCAGAATTAAAAATTAAAATCCCACTTTACCATAAGTTGTGATTTTATATTGTGAGCCCACAACTCGAAATATCCATCTTTTCCCAATTGGAAATTATACTAATAAAATGTAATAAGGTAATCCCAATTTTTTTTTTTATATATATATTTTTTATTTGCATTTTTAAATTGTATACATACCACATCATGGCTCATATCCACATTGTATAGCATTGTACGCATGCCATGCTTCGGCTTATACAGAATAATGTTACATGTCCCCATAATTTCAGCCAACGACATCATAAGACATCATGTAGTATCTCTCTGTAGGTTGCCAACAAATTACGTTACATTTTATAGAGATAAAGAGAAAACATCAACCAATGAACACAACCCCCCTTCCTTCCTTCCCTTTCCTTCCAGATAGATCAAATCCACTTACTACGACTACCAGTATTCCTGCCATATCTATGTTATTCGGGAGTCAGTGCGTGGCTATCCTGATTACCACAAGAATTGACTACTGGATTGGTTTCCCCTACATTGTTTTGTTGTGTGGTATGTCCCTGATCTTTCTGAAGATCTGTTATCATGGATGCCCAGGCTAGTCTATCATCCTCAGCTTTTTCATCCTTCCTCAGAGATTTCATCCGGACCAGCTCTGCTGTTGCCCACTCGTTCGTATCCCGTAACCAGCCTGAGTACTAGGTAATCCCAATGTTAACCTATGAGTAAGATAAGCCTTGCAGTAGTGAAAAACTAATTTAAGAGTTTTTCACTACCTGGGTATGTAAAACTTTAAAGTACATGTCCCCATTTTAATTACACTGCACCCTGCCCTTGGGGCTGTCCAGGGCCTACTGTAGGGGTGACTTATAAGTATGTAAAAGGAAGGTTTAGGCCTGCCAAGAGGGTTAACTTGCCAGGTTGCCATGGCAGTTTAAAACTGAACACACAGGCTTTGCAATGGTAGGCCTGAGACATGTTTAAAGGGCTACTTAAGTAGGTGTCACAATCAGTGCTGCAGGCTCACTAGTAGCATTTAATTTACAGGCCCTGGGCACATAAAGTGCACTTTACTTGGGACTTATAGATACATTAAATATGCTAATTGTGGTTAAGCCAATGTTACCTTTATTTTAGGGGAAGAGCACATGCACTTTAGAACTGGTTAGCAGTGGTAAAGTGCCTTAAGTTCTAAGGCGATCAAAAACAAATTCAGCAAAAAGGGAAGGACGAAGGCAAAAGGTTTGGTGGTGACCCTGCAGTAAGGCCATTTCCAACAGTATCCATGTGGAGGCGGTTCAGAATGTATGATATACCAGGTGTTGGACATCTTTGCACTATCGTCCTGGGGGACAGGAATTCTCGTGATGTGAAGTTAGTCGAGAGGACATCGAAAGGAATCAGGACCCCATTCTGAAACAGGTCCTTTAGCGTAGTGAGTTTGACTCACTCCCATTGGGTTTTTACTATACTGGCTTTCACCGGCATTTGGGTAAATATCATTGAGGAGCATATGTTGCGGTATCTGTTGCCCTACTTGTGTTTCTCCAGTGGCAACATTCTGCTATTTGCAGAAGACAGGGTGAATCATTCCATGGCTTAGCAGGATGAAGTATTTGCTGTGCCAACAGTTCCAGTTCGTCAGACCTGCATGCGTGGCCCAGTTCGCACAACTGTAGGTCAGTCACCATCTCGACAACCATTGAGTTTCCGCTGCCAGGTAATAGAGCTCAAAGTCTGATACTCCTAGTCCTCCTGCTCTGTCCGTTGCTTCATGGTAGGTAGGGCTACTGTGGGTCGGCTACCATCTCAAATGGGGTCTAGTAGCAAATGATCTAGTTCCTTGACATGTTGCAAGGGTAATATGCAAGGGACATTTGAGTAATGTTAGACCCGGGATCCCTGGTTGCCTAGGTAGGTACCTTAGGCCAAATAGGGACCCTCGCTCTCACGTCAGGGAAAGGAAGGACACCTTCTCAGATAGCCCCCGCTCACCCCCTTGGTAGCTTGGCACGAGCAGCCAGGCTTATCTTCAAGGCAAATGTGTAAAGTATTTGCAACCATGCTCACAGCAACCCAATGATGACACCACAAATGGACTCCACACTAGTTTCATAAAAAACGAGTATAAATTTATATAAAAAGATATACGATAAGACCACACAATATAAATCCAACATATGCGTATTTGTAATATTCTTCCTGGCCGGTTGTTAGGCCAGCCAGCCCTTGTAAGTTCTGGCGATATGAATGAGCACTTCTAAACGTTCCACTGCAGTCCTAATGCAATGCTAAGCAGCTCGTAATGCTAGAATCAGGCACTTTGCAATGTAGAAATAATGCAGTTCGTAATGCACGAATCAGGCACTTTGCAATGTAGAAATAATGCAGTTCGTAATGCTAGCATCAGGCACTTTGCAATGTAAAAATAATGCAATGCGTAACGCAACAATCAGGTATTTCGTTATGCAGAAATAATGTAATGCGTAATACGACAATCAGGTAGTTCGTTATGCAGAAATAATGCAATGCGTAATACGACAATCAGGTAGTTCGTTATGCAGAAACAATGCAATGCGTAATACACTAATCAGGTAGTTCGTTATGCAGAAACAATGCAATGCGTAATACACTAATCAGGTAGTTCGTTATGCAGAAACAATGCAATGCGTAATGCACTAATCAGGTAGTTCGTTATGCAGAAACAATGCAATGCGTAATACACTAATCAGGTAGTTCGTTATGCAGAAACAATGCAATGCGTAATACACTCCAGCACCGATCACGGTGCCTCCGGCGGTCTCTCCGCCACTCGTACTGACTCGCAGTCAGCCTCTGTCAACAGTTGCCCCCACACGGGTATGGTGTAAACTAAAAGTGCAGCTCCGCACTCCGGCCCCGGTACAGCCACTCCGTTGGCAAGTACGGGCCGCGATACGAGCCGAAGCAGAGGCTCGCACTGCAGGAATGGGAGAGGCCAAGAGCGTCTCCCTCCGAGCCCGCACCCCGCCCCAGGCGTCGACACACGTTACCTGGGGAGTGCGACCTTGCTCTCCTCTCCTCTTCCCGCGACTTGGGCCTCCGATGCAATCTTTGTGAATTTCAGGCAGTGGGACTTGGGCCCTCCCTGGACGAGGTTGGTTCGAGGTCCCGCTCTGGCAACGTCGGGATCGGGCCGGCGGCTCGGCTCCTCCGGGGCTGCCGGTCCGGGCCGCTGATGCTACGAAGATCTCAGGCTGCAACAGGGCACACGCACACAGCGTCGCTGAGACTCACTTGAACTCCGGGTGCACGATAACAAGGCAATCCTCACGAAGGTCTCAGGCTGCACAAAGCACACGCACACAGCGTCGCTGAGACTCACTTGGACTCTGGGTGTGCACGATAACAGGGCAATCCTCACGAAGGTCTCAGGCTGCACAAAGCACACACACACAGCGTCGCTGAGACTCACTTGGACTCCGGTGCACACGATCACAGGACAATCCTCACGAAGGGCTCAGGCTGCAAAAAGCACACGCACACAGCGTCGCTGAGACTCGCTTGGACTCCAGATGCCCACGATCACAGGGCAATTCTTACGAGGGTCTCAGGCTGCAAAAAGCACACGCACACAGCGTCGCTGAGACTCTCCTGGAAACGATTGTGTTCCTGAGTTTCCGCAACAGGGAGCCAGCTCACCTCAGGCCCTTGGGGATAAGTTGCTTCCAGACACAGCACACAGCAAAGTCCTTTCAAGCAGGGGGACACAGCACACAGCAAAGTCCCTTTAGCCTCTCCTACGTTAAAGCAGCAAACTGCAGGCCAGCCCCAGAACACAGAGCAAGGGTCAGTCCTTTCCTTCATTCCCTTCAGCTGTTTCTTCCTTGGCAAAGGTTCCTCTTGACCACGAAGTAGCTTCAGTCTTGTTCAATCTTGATCAATCCATTTCTCCCCAGTTCAGGGGCTTCAGCTCTCATAGTTATACCCCTAAATGTCTTTGAAGTCTTTGTGTTCAGGGGGGCACTGACCCCTGTTCAAACCAGTTCTGGGTGCCTCCCTACCAGTGACACCTTATTCCTTTGATAGTGGGGGTCTGGATCCTCAATCACTCAGCAGGGGACGGAGCCATAGGTTTATGGCTGCCGCCCAGGCCTCTTCACCTCTAGGGGCTACTCCTCCCCCGTACACTCCAGATGCAGGTTAGCCGGGTGCTGTCTCACCCCCTCCCATGGGTCAAGACATTCCCCAGATCCTATCACTTTCAAATCCAGACAGTCAATCCACAACCAGGCAGAGACACACAGACATGTTAGAGCACAAAAACCCAGCCACTTCTAAAAGAGTGGCTTCTAAACACACAATGCAAAAACCACCTTCATAAAAAGATGTGTTATTATATTGTGAGTTCAGGCACACTAAACTTCACCTCTCCATCTTAAGCCTTTGGGAAGATAGTCTGAAAAACATATTACACAGCCTCCCCATTTTATCCTATGGGCAAGATGGCCTTTCCACAGTGAAAAACGAAATGGAGATTATTTCACTGTCAGGACATGGTACACACCTTAGTACATGTCCTACCTTTCACATGCACTGTACCCTGCCCAGGGGGTACCTTGGACCTACCATAGGGGTGTCTGATGTGCATAGAAAGGGAAGGGTAAGGTCTGGCAAGTGGGTGCACTTGTCAGAACAACATGGCAGTTTAACAAACTGCGCGTAGGCACGGCAGTGGCAGGCCTGAGTTCCCTCTTTAAGGCTACTTGTGTGGGTGGCACAATTCGTGCTGCTGGCCCACTAGTAGCATTTGCATTACCAGCCCTGGCACACATAGTGCACTTTACTAGGGACTTTACTAGTAAGGCAAACATACCAATCATGGACAACGAATCAGGGCCGGACTGGCCGTAGGGGGCACCGGGTGTTTCCCCGGTAGGCCGCCAGGGTGGGGGCCGGTTTTGGAAAACAGCTCGGCCGCACTCCCCACTCACCCCCATGGGGGCGCGGGCCGATCAGTTTGCCAGGGCCGGTTTTGGCTCCCAGTCCGGCCCTGCAACCAATTACCATTACACTTTATACAGGGAGCACTTGCACTTTGACACTGTTTAGCAGTGGCAAAGTGTCCAAAGCATCTAAGTTGGCAACACCATGTTTAAAAAAAGGTCTAGGGGGAAAGCAAAAAGTTTAGGGAACTTTAGCCAAAAAGGGCCAAGTCCAACAAGTAATAATAGAGGAGCTGAGGTAACATGACAATTTTAGTCAAAGCAACTCTTTCTGGCACTGTGAGAGGGAGGGTGCTCCAAAAAGTGATTTGGGAGTGGAGGAAGCAGACTGCTCTACCTACATTTCCCTCTATTAGTGTCAGCGTCTGATTGGTAGAATTTAACCCCCAAGTATCTGATGGTGGTGGTACTCCATTTGGGAAACGAACCTCAGGTGTCGTCCCAGTCCTGGGGCTCCCTCGATCTCATTGGAAAAATGTTAGTTTGTCCCAGTTCACCTTCAGCCCTGACATGCCACCAAAGGCTCCTAATTCCCTTATTACCTCTCTGACGTTGGTCTCCGTGTCCCGCAGATATAACAGGATATCATCAGCATACAGCAAGACTATATCGTATGATGTTCCTTTTGGGATCCCCTATCCCCGTTCGATTGACTGGAGTCATGTGACTAGGTGTTCAACTGCCAGTGCAAACAGCAGGGCGAGGTAGACAAGCCTTGTCTTGTGCATCTGCCCACCAGGTACTGCTCATAAATCTCTCTTCCTGTGCGGACCTGAGCAGTGGGTAGAGTATTTCTCGAGATGAACCACATTTTTTCCCACCCTGGCTATTTGGAGGGGTTCAGAAAACCTAGAAGCATCTCTCCTCCATGGTTTAGGCAGGTCTATGCGGACCCAATCCTCCACCTGAAATTTTGAATGTTTCGCAAACTTTGTCCGGTCATATCTGCTCTTGTACTTACCTTGGTGTATTGCAACTCTCCTTGAGATATCCAACCTGTCTTCAGCACACACATTGTTTTTTCTTATCCAGGTAGCCGATAACTTTGTCTTGGCAACTCTACCTTTTAAAAATGTGAAAGGTGCAACGCCGGTAACATAGTTAGGTGTGGTGCGATATGCCCAAAAGATGTCATGCAAAGCAGCGACAGCGGGGGTACCCAAAGATTCCACCCTTTGTAAACATTCTTTAATCATGCGATTCATCCTTTCTACTAAACCATTTGCACGGGGGCAATACAACGCAGTTTTGTGGTTTGTGATATAATTAGATAAAAACTCTTTAATGGAGTCAGATGTCAATTGCACGCCGTTGTCCATCACCAAAATGTCCGGTATACCTTCCTCAAAAACATCCCTTAAAGGAACTTGATGAGACAGTTAGTATTGATTTGAGGAACACATTTGAACACCACCCAGCGAGGGCGATATTCCGCCAACACCAGAATGTAATGCTTATTCAACATCTTAAGGTTTAGGGGGCAATTGTGTCAAGTGCTAATTTAGCCCACGGGCTATCCAGGACCTCCACAGGAGAAAGGGGAGACTTCTTAGCTTGGTGGGTTTTGTCACTCATTCTGCACTCCATACAATCTCTCACTTGGGTCTCAACCATGGTATCAAACTAGCACCTAGACCCTTGTTACTATCATCTGTGCTCAGAACAGTGGATTTGGTGGGATCAAATCTGCCCAAGGATAGAGCTGCTACAGTACCAGTCTTTATAGAATTAAATGTATCCTGATACTCCTTGCTCCAATTAAATGGTACATTAGATCTTAATAGGCCACATAAAGGTTCCACAATACTAGCATAGTTCCGTACAAACTTAGACTAGTACTCCAACAGTCCCAAAAAGGATTTCAGATCCTCAATATTTGTTGGGGCTACCGTATCCTGAACTTGGGTTTAATGCCATCTAGAGAAATAGTGTGCCCCAAGTATTCCACAGACCTATGCAACATTTTTCCTTCTTCAAAGTGAGCCCTGCCTATCGTAGACTTGTTAAACCCTCGTAAGCATTATGTTGTGTTCCTCCACATCCTTGCCATAGATGAGGATATCATCTTGGAAACATAACGTTCCAGGGTTGTCTCTCAAAACATGTTGCATAATCCTCTGAAAGGAGTCCGCCGCGGACGCCAAACCAAAAGGCATGTGTAAGTACTGGAATGCACCTAGGGGAGTGACAAAAGAGGTGAGGTGGCGTGAATCTGGATGTAGCTCTACCTGGTGGTAAGCAGAGGAGAGGTCCAGAACACCAAAACAACTAGCACCTTTAATTAAGGTAAGTATTTCATGAATATGCGGCAGGGGATGCCTATCCACCAAAATGTTAAAGTAGAGATCTCTAAGATCTATGCAAAGCTGTATATCCTTGTTGGATGCCTTGGCTGCAAGAACTATTGGGGCCCACCACTCCCAAAGCCAATAATCTGTCTAATTCAGCTCTCAAAGGGGCATGCATCATATGAGGAATAGGTATAACTGTATGTGCAACGGGCCTTGCTTTGGATTTGGGCTGAATGCAATACTGGTAATTCTTTAGGAAGCCCAGCTTGTCAGTAAAACATCAGGAAAGTCACTGCTGAAATCCTCCCCCTCCCCTCCCCCACTGACGGATCCACCAAAAGAACTTAATCGGGACTGTTAGGGTCTCATTTGATACCAAGCTCCTTTTGATGTCTCCAACCTAGTAAGTTTGACCCTTTCTCTGTGACGTAGATTTTACCCACAGTATTTCTCCCTTTAAAACCAATTTCCATGGTTGTCATACCCAATAGAGGTATAGGGTCACCATTGTAACCACCTGGTTTGATGTCCGGAGTTTGTAAACTCTTCTGCAAATCAGGAAACAATCTAGAAAAAAAGTTCACATTTAAGTATTTAGCCATTTTCTTGTCTAAAGTGATGTTACGGGAAGGAAAACCCGTTGCTTCACTACTATTTTGTAATTGGAATACAAGTTTAGGTTCTAGAGGAGTTTCCTGTTCAATAGCCAACACAGATTTGGAACGCTGCTCATTACACACCCTTGCCAAATGACCCCTCTTACCACACTTGTGGCATACTACCACTCTGGCCTGACAAGAAATATTGTTTGCTAGATGATTGGGACTACTACACTTATAGCACTTGAGCTTACTAGCAAACGGTGCCTGATTCATGTACTTATTTTTGTTTTCCTTCCCTGCTATTTCTTTACTTATGACACTAATCTACATGTGATTGTCACTCCCTTCTTTCAGTTCTTTCATGCAGTCCGCAGTGTGTTCTATGCCTACAGCAAAATCAATAGCTTCTTTGAGATCCGGATTAATGACTAAGGGGCAGATTTACAAGCCCCTTGCGCCACTTTTGCGTCACTTTTTCCAAGTTAAAAGTGACGCAAAAATGGCGCAAGGGGCTTGTAAATCTGCCCCTAAAAGTCTTTCTTGGATCTTGGAGTTATTGGTACACTTTACCAATTGGTCCCTAATGAGGGACTCATTTAAAGATTCAAACTTGCATGTGTTTGCTAAACCTTTCAGGACAGCAATGTATGATTTCACCTTTTTGTTCTTCCCTAGTACCCTAGAGATACACTTGTGTCTTTCATACAAAACATTAATCGTTTTACCAAAGTATTTTTCCAATTTGTTAATTGCAATTTGATAAACCTTTTCATCACCATCACTATCTTCATCTTCTTGAGAAGTCACAGATTTGTTGTCATATGTTTTTTGACTCTGAACATCCAAATTGTGGAGTAAGGTGTGTAACTTACATAACGGGGAGAACTTTTCCCCACCGATAGCTATGAGATAAGATTCTAGAAGGCCTATCCATTGTTTCCATGGCAGATTGGGTTCACCCACGTCATTCAAAAAAGGAGGTGGCTGTGACATATTAACAGCTGCCATAGTTATATAAATGTTGTAACAGAACAACGTGCAACTGCAGAACAAGTCAGGGTACTGTAACCATGTAAGCTCCAAGGGTATCCGCAAAACAACCAGTTACACTGAATCCATACACCGTGAAGAACATACATATGCAAACAAGCAAGATAAACAAGTTAAAAGTCTTTTACAGCTACCAAAACATAGACAAAAATGACAAAATGTCAGAGTAATTTCAATAAAGAGCAGTGCTTATAGCATGCGCATTAGCAGTCACAGCAATGAACCCCTCACACCCAATGCTGTGAAGGTATATTTGCGAAAGAAATGAAGACAATGAGGGTACTGTAGATAGAAGTGTCTATCGGCGTAAAAGGAGTCTTAAAAAAATAAATACCTGCGTGGCTGTGCCTATCAGCATGAAAGGAATGATGGGCTTTAGGGTACTCCTAATGGAGAGCTGTGCCGTCAGCGAAAAGATCTGCAGGCAAAAACATGGGATCAAGCAAAATAAAGATATCTGAATAAGAAAAATACCTGCTGTGGCTGTGCCTATCAGCTTGAAAGGAATGACAGGCAGTAGGGTACTCCTAATGGAGAGATGTGCCCGTCAGCGTGAAGATTTGCAGGCACGGCGAAGAAATCTCTTTATCACGTGGGCTTGTAAGCAAGGAAACACCCTGAGTTCTGCTTCACGACCGCGAGGCATGCCTCAACAAAGATGGAGTCCAGTGCAGTGAAACTCCGCCCAAGAACGACAATAAACCGGAGGCGGGAAGAAACTCCGCGGTGGACTGCTTCTGAGGAGGAGGAAAATCCCCTGATAGGAGGCACAGCTTGTTCGTGACCACGGAGACGACGAAATAACAGTTCTCGCTGGAACTGGAAAGCCGTTGACCGCAGACACGGCCTCGTCCAGCGCAGCTATTCCAGCCTGGGGGAGCTTTAAGAGAAGCGCGGAATACAGGCTTGCAGACGTCATCCCCTCAAACGGTAAGCCACTGAAAGACAAAAAGGAACTGCCGCACACCACAGGTTTCAATGTCTCCAGCACAGCAACTAATGAAGAAAAACCATCACACAGGCGCTATCCAAAAATAGGAGAAATAGCCCTTGTAGGTTGGTAATACTGGGAAAAATACGAGCCCAAAGATAAAACAAGGAGATTATAAGCTGAGATCCAACCTTTGCATAGTATCAACAGTGCCAAAAGGATGAAAGTAATGGTCTTTCACCATACTTGCTGGTATGTAGAAAAATGGAGCTGCCACTGTAGAAGGAGTTGGGGGTGGTGGTGGACCATCCCCACACGGCAAAAAACATCGCCAGAGTAGCCTTTAATCCGTCTCTTCACCACCACAGGTACCTGTCAACTGGTGTCAGCTGTGAAACTTTCAGCGCCAACAGTAAAAGTACATACTAACTAGGAAGGACGGGGGGGGGGGGGACAATGGAATGTACCAATGCATAGTTATAACACTAGTCTTCTGGGCCTGATCAGACCCAACCAGACACCTGGACCAAAACGACAAAAGCTGCATACACTTACGTGGTGAAAATTATGTTTATTGTAGACTAGTAGGAGCCCACACACTGCCCAGCCAAGCCTCAATAACATCAACAGCAAGTAACCACTGGTCACTTAGTTGAAGAAAGCCAAGACAGGCTGCCAGAGTGCAAGGACAATTACAATGATATTGTTTTGATAAAGAAGAAAACTTTGCACAAACAATGAAACTGTTGTCACTCAGAAGTAGCCCTAAGTCCACCTTGTATGACAGAGGCACACATGGTTGAAACACGCATGCCTCTACCACGCATTCTCAACAATGAATGCATCTCATCGACGCATTCCTTTACCATGCATGCCTTTACCAGGCCTGCCTTTACCACACAATTTTGGGGTAAAGGCATGTTTAGTAAAGGGATGTGTGGTAAATTTCATTCCCCTTTCCCTCCACCCTGAGTCCTAAAATCATGGCCCCTGCCCTATAACTCGATCCCCTCCCCTGAGCCCTAAAAACGACCCCACCCCTTAAACCTTAAACTATCCTGACTCTCCATGCCCTAAAAACTGCCCGTGCCCTGAAAACTGCCCCTTCCCCCCTCTGCCCTGAGCCCTAAAACTCAGCCCCCTACTTAAAACCTACCCTGAACCCCCCCCCCGCCATGAGCCCTAAAACCTGCCCCCTGCCCTGGAAACTGCCCTTCCACCCCCACTGCCCTGAACCCTAAAACTCGGCCCCCTTCCTTAAAACTCAACCCAATCCCAGCCCCCTGCCCTGAGCCCTAAAAATTATCGCCCCCTCACTTAAAACCTAACCCCTCTGCCCCCCCACCACCCTGAGACCTGAAACCAGCCCCTCCCTTAAAACCTGCCCCCGCAGCCCCAGCCCAACTTACCTCATCGTGTCCCCATCCTTCACACAGGTCCTCCTTTCCGGTTCCTCTCCCCATCTGCTTGGACAGCTAGAACGCAGACTGCCTTAACCACGCATATGCGTGGTTCAGCCATATGCATGGTTAAGGCAAGCGGTGTTCAGCTTGCGATGACACGGAGCGCGTGCTTGAAGTCATGTTGTAAAGTCTGTTTCCATCTTTGCTTTATTATTATATCAGTTTTTCACCCTAATACTTACAGGTGTGCACTTTGAAGTGTAACCAGGCACTGCTTATATCAGTGCACATTCTAAATCTGTCTCTGCCTGGAGCAACCCAAAATCCATTCTCCAAATCCAAAATATAGCGTAGGATGCATACATATGTAGGATACATATGTAGGCTACAGGCTGATGGCGTGGGGGTATTTAAACCTTAACCTCTTGGTATATTAATCAAATAGAATCCTCCACTGGTCTTATGGACCTTTGGTAGTCGACTTTAAGCATTGAGGGAGAGCTGGCATTCAGAACCCACTTTCATTTAAGTTATCTAAATACAGTTACACAATAATGACAGAGAGACTGGAATGAAACCTTAAAGGTTTATTTTTCCATTAGTAAAGCATAACAAAATTAATATATTGGCAAAAGTCAATCATATGTATTATTACAGGACAGATATTAAGACATACAAAAGCTCTAAATTTCAGTATTATAAAGTACAGAATACAAATAGCCAATATACAAATAATGCAACTTATCCAAATCATATGTTCCACAAGGAAACTATCTCTAACTAAATTAAGAAATTAAAGTAAAAGGGTGATTTCTAAAGGTGAAATGAGGAAAGTGTCAGCATTATGTCAACCTCTGTAGAAGTTCATAAAGAAGTGAAAGACTCTTTAGCATGAAGCATTGCACACAGGAAAATCAAAGGATTAGAGAGGTCTGGTCTCTTCGAAGTCGGGAGAGGGTCTCTGCTCTAACTACTATGGAACACTAATTAAAAATGCAATTGAAAGTCCAAGAACATACATATCTGGCTCCCACAGTTCAGAACCAATCCCGTGGCGGCATTCGCCAGGAACCGACAATCCCCTAAATTGCCATCCCAACACAGTTAGGCACACATCTGCTTGTCCTTGAGTGTTGCATCCTTATGGTACACCGGGTACAGGAGACTCCGCTAATCGTCATTTCTCCGTCCTTGCTGCCAACTTCTCATCTTCAAGCATTACTATCAGTCTAGAACAGAATAATGAGCCTCTTTCTAGCTAACGAGGGACTTGATAACACACATGTAAAAAAACAAAAACGAACCAGCAGCCTACTGACAGTTTAAAGATGTGTAACGTTTGGCTAAGGCCTAATGTCAAGCTAAGTTAGCTCGAGAATCAAAATGGGACCCCATTACAACATTTGTTACCCTACAACATCAAGCTATCATCATTATGATGTGAATATTCAATAAATGTAAATTCATATGTTTTTTATTCCATAAAAATGCACTACAGTATGATTTCTAAATGTGCACAACAGATAATCTATGGTAATGCACAAACGTGAAACACACGATTTAATGAGTTAAAGCAGATTGATTACATGGATTATATACCGTAACATAGGAATATGGTATAGACATAGGAGTCTAAATTATGCTGCTCCAAGGCCAAGTCCCCAGTTACCAAAGTCCAGTTTCCCAATGCCACCACAGTTTGTAATTAACCCTATCTGTGGAACCATACTAGCTATCACATTGAGTGCTATTTATTGAGCATAGGTCATGAGCAGGAATGCTGACAGCATGCAAAGTATGTCTCTCATTCTTCAAACAATGCTCCTTCCCACTGCAGGGGAGCTACTGCGCCACGGGAGGAATGGAGAGAATTTCTTGAATTATTTATCGACTTTCGAAGATGACTGGATGCCATCTGAAAAGAAAAGGGCCATTGTTACAGCCTCTAGGTCTGGATGACTTGAGGATATATAGGCGCATGTTGAACATGGAAAGGGTGGCAGGAGAAAATGTGCTCAAGAATGCTGCTGTTGCAGCTATGGATGCCCACTATGCCCCTTAACTTTGTGTTGCGATTAACAGATATACATCTTTCAAAACCTATTAATGACTTATGGGCCGATTTTGATTATGGCGGATAGAGTTTTACTCTGTTAGGGTGACGGAGTCGAGTACTTTTTGCTCTGAGGGAGTCCCTGCCTGCCAAATTGTGAGATGTCTGCTGGTCCAGTGAACATCTCTAACTTTTGCAGGAACCACCATGAAGGCATTTTAAGTTTAACGGATAATGGAGCAGCATGGCAAACTTTCAATGCTTTTTTTATTTTCCAAAAGAAAAACCCAAAGTGGCATTTTGTTTTGGAAAAAAAAAACAATGCCCCTCTTGCCATGGGACTTTTCTCCCATGATGAGGGGGGGCATTTGCAGTTTCCACTGCCCCTAACTGCCAGGGCAGTGACAGACAGTGATAACTGCCCATGTATTTGCTTACTCTATATCAGATGGGCAGGCATATGGCCAACCTTCTTACGGTCCTGTGGAGGTTTATATCAGTGGGGGAGACGAAGTAGTCTCTGCCGTCTACATATTGAAGGTCTGCCTGACTGTAAATGAAGTGATGAGACCTTTAGTTTGGCGGAGAGGGTACTCTGTTGCAATTGTGATGAAGTACCCTCTCCGCAAAACATTAAATCGGACCGAATGTATCTTCTGTAAAGAGTGTGTGCTTTACATGTAGAATTGGTAGTTTGAATGTAAATTCCCCATTCTAGATATTGTTAACAATTCATCCACAGAAATACCTCTGAATACAGGTGTCCACAGGAATATGCATTCACAAAAGAACATTGTACAAAATGGCCTGCTTCAGATCCAATTAGAACACTTGGCCCCAGCTATCACGAAGATGTTGAAGTGCACACCCTGTTGTTTTTTACAGAGATGTGGATCTGCAGTGAAACAAACGGAAAACTTTTGACACTATTTATCTTGATCTAGGGGTCGTGGCCAAGATGGCGACTGGGTCAGACGCACAGTGAAGAGCTCTGCGCCAGGCCCGCTAATTACCCTGATAATCCTCCTGTAACCCGACTGTTACAGTGCGCCATCAGTGACCTTGGAGCTGTGCAGACCTGGGAGGCTACACCCGATGCGGATCTAGCCACGGGTCCGACATACGACGGCATGGGAGTCGGGGCCCAGCCAGCCACGCCTATTCGGTGGCCCCGATTGCTAGCAACTGCGGGGCAGATTTACAAGAAAGTGACACATCTGTAGAGATGCGTCACTTTCCCTGCGCCACACTGAGAAACCCTTGCGCCACCATGGATGCACCGTATTTACAATACGGCGCACCGTGGCGCAAGGATTGACAGATGCATCAGAAATTCTGAGGCATCTGTTGGGGCAAAAGTCACGCATTGCTGGAGTTGTGTCGCAAGCAGGACGCAACTCCATCAATGCTTTTTGAGGCCTATTCCCACTACATTGCGTCACTCCTTACGCCTGCTTCAAGCAGGCGTAAGGTTTTGACGCAGTGGCGTCCTAGAAGTGACGCAGTGAAATCTTGTAGATTTCACTGAGTCACTTTTATGAGGCCTTCCTGCGTGGGAACACCCACCCTGCATACATGACGCAGGTATAATGTGACGCAGGGCTTTACAACGTGACGCATCTCCCTAGATGTGTCACGTTGTAAATAGGCCGCATTGTTTGCGCCGCTGTTGCGTCAAAAAAGTGACTCAACTGCAGCGCAAAAGTCACGCAAGGGGCTTGTAAATCTGCTCCTGTGTGATTAGGGACTGCGCTGCAATTGTTTAGATTTGCCTTGATGGAAAACCCAAATAAAAAAAATAAATTTAAAAGGTGCTCCACAGAATAAGGATGAATTGGGTTCATTTTTGAGCTTGGGGAGAAAATCCCTAAAAATGCACATATTGTTTTAATGACAACTCTCAGTTGGGATTTTGTAAAAGAACACTCCTAAATTTGAATCAACAAAGAAACATGTGGCTGCTTTTAAATATATAAAAGAAGTGTAAAAGAAGCAATTTGTGTTGCACCACCCATGCAAGAATTCTATCCTAGTGAAGAGTAAGGATTTGAGTGGTAAAGGTTTAGGCAGTGTCCTTTCACAAAGATGTAAAGAATGTGAAATTGTCTTTCTTCCAGCTGTTTGACACCAACAGAGGAAGAATACTCAGTAATTGAACACGAAGATTTACCTTGTTTGTATGGTATTGAACACTTTAGACAATTTATGTGGGGTGGAGAATCTCTATTGCAGTGTGCAGATAAACCTCTATTAAATTTCGGTCTACTGGTGGAATAGGCTAGGACAGTATGTCCTTGCGCTATTATTCATACAAAGTAGAATATGCCCCTGAAGCTAAGCATGGTTTTATCTAGGATACACAAGAATACAATGGATGAGCAAGATGAGTGCACACTAGCACTTAGAGAAAGTGGTGTAGATGGTGACATATCAAAATAGACGGTAGCGAGAGATCTGCGGTCGTGAGTTGCTGTTGCGAGGAGCGAGGTGCAGCGGGTGAACAGACTTGAGCAGAATTGAACGCCGCCACATCGGGCGGTGCGACGACCGGAGAGCCTCTAGGTGACACCGGGTCATCTCGTGGAGCCCCACAGCCCAACAGCCCTCGTGGCACAGAGCTGGCATAGCTACTTCTACAGAAAGGGACACTGTAAGCAAGCAAGCGAGGAGAGGGACGCCGAACGCCTAATTGCTGCCTCGCTGTATTCTACCGCGCGCTCTACCGCTGGCCCCCCCTCGGCTCCCACCGATTTGTGATTCCCAGCGGTGGAAGCCCCTACGATCTTGCAGTCAGTGGGAGGCCAGCTAAGCGCGACCAAGCGTGACTGAGTTTCAGCGCCCCAGACGCGGGAAGCCTGCGAGAGAGAGCGAGGAGCCTGGAGCGTGGAATTGCGGTGCGGAGGCACAGAGGTCAAGCCGCAGGTTTGAGGGAGTTCGGCAGGAGCACGGCAGTAGCGTTGGGGGTCGGCGTGCTGATTTCCTTCTATTGGAGTTGGCCCGGACTTCGTTGAGCAGGAAACAAGCTGAGGGTAGGTGTGTGAGAGAGTGAGAGAGAGTGAGAGCGCGGCCACCTTTAGTGGTGGCCGCAGAGTGAAGGGCCCAGGTGAGCCTGTGGAAGCGGCCCAACTAGGTTGGGTGCGGCTTGCGGTGCCCCAGTGTGCCCTGCTCTCAGTTCTCTCTTACCCAGCTCTCTCTTCCCCTGTCCTCGCTCCCGACACTTCATCCAGGGTTTTTAATTACGCCCACACGGTGGCTACATCAATTGCTGCAGTCATCACGGCAGCCCCACTGACCCGCCACTCGCTAATCCATCATTCGTCTTCTGCCCCCCTGCCCGGTGCGAGCCTGTTTCCGCCCCCCACCTGCGAAATTGGGCTTAGATCTGGACTTACAAACTTCTACTACCCGCCACTGGCCTTCTGACACCGACACTCAGATCTGGCTGGAGGCTGCACTTAGCCTTTACTCAGCCCTACAACCCCACATCGCCACATATCGCCAGACGTAACCTGACGTAAGCTGTTCAAAGCCTGTTTATAGTGCACTAACGCTTCAATCCACTGTCACCACCACCGCCACTCCTCTGCACCGCGACACCTCTGCCCTTATCTTTGGTAAGTAGCCCGTGCGCTATAGCCGGCTGCTCACTTTGGGTGCAGCTTGGGTGCAGTCAGGCAGGCCTAAATTACAGCGAGCCGTGGTGAGTGGTAAGCTGCGTGCTATCTACTAAGTACCACTTTCAGGGCTTCGTCTGGGCGCCAGCTAGTACAGTGCAGTGCGGAGGGGTTCCGCAGACACTGCCTGTTTTTGCTAGAGTGGCGGCCTGCGAACCGGAGGGGCTATCTTAGGAACTAAGGGGAAGACAGCAGATTGACAAGCGCAGAGTGGAGTGGAGAGCGAAGGGCTTGTTGTGGCTGGAAAGTTGAAGCACATTATCCCGATTAAGCGATAAAGCGAGTGGAGGTAGGAGCCAAGCAGGCACGCAAGCTCGTAAATTAGAGCGAGATGACCACAAGAAAATTGCGCTCAGGGCGCGTGCTCTCCTTATCACCAAGTCAACCTCATAAATTAAGAAGATCGTTTAGTGGCACTAGACAATTACAGCATCCCTGCTATAAATCCCACCCTGTTATAACTGGCTTTTTCCGAAAGAGACCCCAAGTCACCATTAGCAGATGGTAACCTAAGAGAACCCACCAGTGTGCCCATGGTACCAGCTGGGAGATTAGGGGACCCTGGACCGGCAGTACCCCCATCAACTTGGTTGTCGCAGCCCCTTCAGGCAACCCATCCTTTCTTGATTAATGAGATTGTTGATCCATCGGGAGGGGAAATGCGAATTGGATATGGGGTTCCCTCGTTACAGACAGGGTCTGAGGTCACTGATTCCAGGATGGATGGTAACCTAGAGGGAGGGCCCCATTTTCCAATTATTACGCAGGCTGGGCTGAATAGAACCCCCACAGACACCACATCTTCATTCATCAGAAACACTGAGGCATCAACTTCTAATATTGTCTCACATTTGAACATTCAACCACATGGTGGTATACAAGCCGTCAGCTTTATCGATAGGGTCCCTTTATAGATCCCCTGGAGAGACGCTTCAAAGAAAATTAGTGGGGTACAGACTGGCTTATCTTCCATCGTGGATCTTACTTGGCTATTTGATAATGAATCCACTCCGGTAAACAGAGGATTCATCCTCAGCTTGTTCTCGGACCTAGAGGCATTAAAGTTGATAGCAAGTAAGGATATGCTAAACGTGATGATCAATGCACACAACACTATTCCTTATTCTAGGGTCACTTTTGGTTCTCTGATAGTGGCCAATCTGGTTTTGCAGAATTGTGAGCATTTTTTTAAACGAGGGCTCGACATAACACCTGTTAGAGAATATGATGAATATCAAACTGTGGGCTCTAAAACTAATCATTTGAAAGCTCCTAGGGCTATTAATTCAGTGGCGCTAGAGGCGTTGGGCCCTGATACGGAGTACTCTGTGGGTAATACCAAAGATATAGTGGTCTCCGTGGACAGGAGGGGACGCTCAATAAATTGGGTGTCTGTTGTGGCAGTTGCCCCTCAGTCCCCGGATTTAGAAGATGAATCTGCCCAGTGGAGCTGGATGGCAAGAGCTCTGAATAACACTCATCCGGAAGTAGTAAGGAGCGCTCCGTTGAGGTAGCCTGGGTCGGCTACTTCTGTCCTGGAATTTGGCCGGTCTGGGTCCCAATGAAACAAAACTGAATTCTTTGAAAACTATGAACCCTTTAATCATATGCTTACAAGAAACGTGGTCCTGCAAAGAGTTTGAATGCAATGGCTATTTTGTCTATTCCTGCCATGCCATGCGTTCTGAAAGGGGACACGCTAGTGGGGGGGGTCTCCATTCTGCTGAAAAACTTAATTAATTGGAATCAGAAGGTTTTCTGTCACCGCTCAAACCTTTGCATATGTGTGAAGTTGGCCTGTTTGGGAGATTCTGGCAGGTCCACCTCCTTCCTTGTGGCAAATGTGTATATCCCCCCTGGTTGAAATTTTGATCATTTTTTGAGTGTATTTTTTTCTTTTATTCAGGATATAGCCTTTAGGGAAGAATGCCCCCTAGTGACAATAGTGGGGATCTAAATGCCAAAATTTTGAATTCTGCTTCGAGGATTTATGCCAATTCTGACAAAGAGGAAATTTGGCACATTCCATAGATTCTAATACCAAACAAAATAAAAACAGATAAACGGGGGTTCCTACTACTTGACAGCATCAGAAGTTTAGATTTGGTTATTCTAAATGGGAGAGTGCCTGCTGACAAAATAGCACATTTTACTTTTCACTCTCAACACATTCAGAGCCTTTTAGACTACGTGATTGTCTCCTATCAAATGTTTGGGGCTTGTGATAATTTTTTTGTCCTTCCGTCGATATGGAGTGACCATAGTATAGTGGGTATGAAAGTGGCTTTTGATCTACCCATACTGGATCCGGGGAATTTTGGTCAGGGCATGGCTACTTTTAATAAAGCAAATGGTCGGTCCTTCTGGACGCAAAAAAACACCCTTGAAGTAGGCTCAATTGTGAAGAAGGCTTATGTAGAAAAGCAGTGTCTTGCTCATGCCAATATTATTCACTTCTTTGAAGCCCAAATGGAGAAGATATGTAATCTAAGTTCTATATCTTCCGGACCTCGTTTGCCCAAACAGGGTACGTCCCTTTGATACCTTTAAATCAAGCCATTAACCATCTTGTCCGGAAACAGTATATACATTTCCTTATAGATCGGCAGCAGGAAATCAATCGCCTCAAGCGAGTAAGAAGACGCTGTATGCTTAGTGGAAAAAGAAGGGAGCTTGACGCTAAGTGGATTGGGCTGAGGGAAGCCGCAAGGGCAAAAAACTCAAGAAAGTACTGGCACCTGATCGTGGAATATTGTGATTCTAGGCAGAGGGCTCCACCCATACCGATCCCGGAGAAAGATTGGGTGGACTACATCTCCCTATTATATAAAAATAACAGCCCAGTTTCTCCCGTGATGATTGACGGGGTTAAATCCACTTTTATTGAATTTACTGAATTTGGCCCCCCGTCAGGGGAGGAAGTGGTAAGCTATATAAAGAATGCTAGAACCTCCGGCGCACAAGGGCCGGATGGAATCCCGATTGCACTAATCAAAAAGGAGTCAGATGCATGGGGTGAATTTACTGAATTTGGCCCCCCGACAGGGGAGGAAGTGGTAAGCTATATAAAGAATGCTAGAACCTCCGGCGCACAAGGGCCGGATGGAATCCCGATTGCACTAATCAAAAAGGAGCCAGATGCATGGGGTGATTTTTTAGAGCCACTGTTTAACTATTGCTTTTTTACGAATAAAATCCCCCCTTCTTGGAAGGGGAGTATTATAGTCCCTCTGTATAAAAAGGGACCGAAAACTCTGCCGGCTAGTTTTAGACAGATTGCCCTGCTGGACGCCTCAGGCAAACTATTCGCAAAAAGTATATTATGTCATCTTCAACAATGGGCGTATGATCAGAATATTCTACCATCGGAACAAGCTGGTTTTTAGAAAGAACCATGGCACCCTGGACAATATAGCGGTCGTTCAGACTATTGTGGAGAAATATGTTTTCTCACGAGGTATGTCAGTGTATACAGCCTTCATTGATTTCTCCACAGCGTTTGACAAAGTGGATCGCCAAACGCTGTGGAGAAAGCTTCTTCTCCTTGGCATACCATATCATCTCCTGGGCCTTATTATGGAACTACATAAAGAAACCTGGTGCCAGGTTCTGATGGGAGGTTCACGGGGGTCATCATGCAAAATTAGTACATACAATGGGCTTAAGCAGGCTTGCCTATTAGCGCCTCTCTTGTTTTCCTTGTATATTGCTGATCTCCCCGGCGCACTGAACTCTGTGAGGGGGGATGCCCCTAGAATCGGCACAGTGCCCGTTGGCTCTCTATTATACGCAGATGATGTTGCAATATTTGATCTAACGCCCATTGGCTTGCAACGTTGTCTGGATGCCCTAAGTAAATATGCAGAGGCCCATTTCCTGAAAATCAATATTGCAAAGAGCAAGATTTTGGTCTTCCGTAAGAAGGGGCTTAGAATAAAGAGATGTCTAAAATGGATGCTTGGCTCCGAAAAACTGGAATTGGTCGACTCGTACCTATATTTGGGGAAGGTTTTTTTTTAAAACAGGCCGAGATTTGGAGCACATTAAACACTGTGTTAGTAAGGCTGTCTCCCAGGCGAGTGCATTAAACAGATTTTACAAAACTTGCGGGAGACGCCACTTCGGCCATGTTTGATCAGTTTTTAAGGTTAAAATCCCTCCTTCACTAACATATGCCGCCGAGGTATTGGATATGAATTATTGGCTCTCCTTTGATAAGGCGGAAGGACGAATCCTGCGTCAAATTTGCAATCTAAATTCTTTGGCAGCCCCACATGTACTACGGCTCGAATTTGGTTTAGCTTCGTCTTTTATTTTATCCTTGGCAGTGGCTCTGCGGTGGGGAAACTCCCTCTTCTGGGGGGAGGAGGGTACACTTAGGGCTGCCCTGAGAACAGAAATTTTTGACACACTAAAAGATCAATCAACGTCTTTTTAGGTCCTTTGTAGTTGCAAATGAAACATTTGGTCTTGGTTTGAACCCCGCTTCTCCTATGCCCAAGTCTGTATTGAAACAGCTTTTAAAGTCCATACCCTCTATCAGTTTGGCGAGAGATGTTGCCTCAAGTCAGTCCAGGTCCAGTAATGAGGTGGCCAGTGGGAGTGCCTTGGGGAATAAACCACAGCCTTATTTATCTTGGAATATCCCTCTCGGGACTAGAAGGCTGATACTCCTACTGAGACTTAACTTGCTGCCACTAAGAGAAGTCACTGGTATCTGGGATAAAATACCAAGAGAGAAAAGAATCTGCGAAATGTGCCAATTACAAATTCAAGATCTAAATCATGTTTTATTTGTATGTACAAAGTTGCAAAGTGCTAGGCGTGTGTTCTTAAAGCCATTTTTTATCAAATTTAATATTCACTCTGCCCAGGAAGCGCGATCTCTGGTTCTGTCTCCCCCGAATGAAATGGTTTGTCATAAGATATATCAATTTTTTAAAACATTTCTGTCTATTTATTAGGACATTTTTAATAGTAATTTTATTTATATGTTATAATATGTGAGCTGGTTGGATACTTGATTGTCTTATGTATTTACTGTACTATTTGCACATTTTACAGCACGCTCGATATAAGAATTACCCTTGGGAGGTAGCGATGTATAAAGGAAGAATTTTGTATTGTATGTAAAGTTTGTCTTTTTTAATCTATTGATGTGTTTTTGTGGACCTCCGTTGGAGTTCCAAAACAAAATAAACAAATTAAATTGAATTGACATATCAAAATAGGATGGAGCAGGGAGTTAAGACAAAAATGCAGTGTTACAGAAAAGTATATTCGGAGTGTTTGGCTCAGAAAACTAGAATTCATTACAGAAGAGAGACCTTTTTGGTAGTGGTGTAACAACTTTGCATATGATAGAAACTTTGTGGTGTGGAAGAGTAAAAGTATTCCTCCTCAGGATATAAGAAGCAGGATAACTGAACTGAGCCATGTAGGCCATGTTGGCATAGGTAGAACAAAAAATAAACTTACAGACAACTTTTGGTGGCATGAAATTGACTTAGAATGGGGAAAGAATGGTTAGAAGCTGCTTTTTATGTGAAGATGTGGATAAGTCCAGGCGCAGCCGGTACAGGTAAGAGTGGTGGGGCGTGGCGGGGGTGGGGCGAGGGAGAAGTCAACAGATGACGGGATAGGGAAAATAAAATAGATAAATAAAACCACTTACCTTGCGCTCGCCGCATCGTCGAGTCGGCAATGCGGCGAGCGCAAGGTAAGTGGTTTTATTTATTTTATTTTCCCTATCCCGTCTTCTGTCGCCTCCACCCCGCCCCCACCGCTCTTACCTGTACCGCCCGTGCCTGGATAAGTCACACACAACATTGAGGTCTCTCAATGCTCCCGTTATCATGCCCTCACATGCCTTGGGAGAACATAGCTATTGATACTTTGTTTCCTATTCAGATCAATGATAGTGATAGTAATTATGTAGCATTATTTTCAGAAAAGGGAGATAGAACACAAAGTGGCATTTCTTAACCATTCCTGTGAGAACGGTCAAACAGAAAAAATCGATTGTGTTATGACTTTTCAGCTGGCTTAAACAGTGAAAACAAAATGGGTAGTGCAGTTGAAGGACATTCAAAGCGCACTATCACCGGGGAGGGTATCTTGGCGCTGAGTAGGTGTGAGTCTAGCCTTGGCTCAGGAGGGTGAGGATATTTGAAAAGTCAGATCTTCAGCTTCTTGGGGAACTCAAGAAGTGATGAGGAGGGATTGCGCGCGCATCGCGACCCAAGATGGCCGCCCGCCGCTAGAGCTCCACTTCGCGCCGGACCTTCACCGCGATTTTAAAGCGGTTCTACTGCTCGTTTCAAATAAAGGATGACAGATTTCTAAATCGGAGGATGGGCGCTTTCAGAATATATGCTTTTTCCGCGGAGGCTGAAAAATTTCTGGGCTGACTTTATACAGGTGACTCTTTCCTATTGGGGATGGCCACCATTTTGTATGACCTTCTCTCTGGTCTTTTTTCCTCACATTTCAATATATATTGACTTTCTTGGCAGTATTTTCTTTTTTTTGATGTTTACTGCGCAGTATAGTCATTTCTTTCCCTGCTTGCTTTTGAGGGGGAACTCTTTTGAGATACTGTGATTTTTCTTCTACGCAACATCGTATCTTCTCCTCATTATTTTTACCACGCTTCATGGGTAGAAGTAGACGCCTACTCCATCCTAACAAAGCAGTGGAGGTGCGTCTTTCTGCTCCTGCCACCAGTGGAGCAAACGTTCCGACCTTCAACAAATTCTCCTGTTTATCGGATCTTTCGCCACGGGAGACCTGCTCCTCCCTCACAGAAAATTCTGTCAACATGGCATCCAAAATGTCGTTACCCTCAACTACCAATAAGAGACCTAAGCAGGATTCTCCATCTCCACCTAAGTCTTCCTCTCCGGTCTCTTTGGACATGGTCTGGGAGGAGTTGCGCTCCCTTCGCCCATTTATTGAAAAAACAAACTCCAGGCTGCAATCGTTGGATGACAAGTGGTCTTCTATGGAGTCCCGTATCAATGTGGTGGAACAACATCTTGACGACGTGCGGGCCTCATCTTCAAAAATTTCCTTGTTGGAGAAGGAAGTTTCACAACTAAAGAGAGTTACTGAAGATTTGGAAAATAGAAATCGGCGCAATAACTTACGCATTTATGGCCTTCCTGAAGGCCTTGAGGGTGACGATCCTGTTACGTACTTTGCATCTTTTCTACCACAGTTTTTAGATCTTCCATCTACGACTAAATTGAATATCCAGCGTGCTCATAGACTGGGCCCTCGTCTCTCATCGACATCTGCTCCTTCAAATCCTCGTGGGGTTATAATATTGTTTTTGCAGTTCACTGACCTTCTGTTGGTACTTAATGCTGCCAAAGCCAAAAAGAACCTCTCCTGGCTAGGTACCAAAGTATTTATCTCCCAAGATGTCTCTACATTGACTGCCAAACGCCGAAAGGAATTTTTGGATCTTCGTCCTGCTCTTCGCTCCTTGGGTGCACGTTATGGCCTATTCCACCCATGCTTATTTAAGGTTACCTATCTCAATAAGACTTCTACCTTTGAAGACCCTGCTGACCTTCGCAGATTTATCCAGTCATGTTCTGCTACGTCGATGGAAACTACTCCTTCCTCCTCTGGAACTTGAGTTTTGTTTTCCTTTTATGGTCCTAATGCATTGAAGTTATTGCTCTAACCTCCTTTCTTTTACAGGTCATCGTAATTTCTTCAGACTATATATGTCTTTCTCATTTTTTCCATAATAACTATGCTTTATGTTTCATTCTACGCCTCCCTTCTTCCTTCTCCTCCTTGTTCATCTTTCTCTATTTATGTATCAGCCTCTCATTTTTCTACCTCGCCTTCCTTCCTTGTTGTATATTATTATTCTTTTCCCTTCTTATTCTATACCTGATTATGTAACTCTATTACATTATTGTATGGAATTGTTTGTTCTCTTATTTCTCATATATTTCTTTGTCTCCATTTGCAGATATAATTTATTTTGTTAGATTTTATTCTTTCTCTACATGCCCGCTCCTGTTTGTACTTTCTCACATTGATGTCCTGGTGTGTTGTGTTGCTCCCCGTTGGGTGTGCTGTCTCCAATGTCCCTTGCCACCTTTCGTTTTCTTCTTTACCCCTTAAGGTACGTATTACAGTCGTCATTTATTTTGACATGTACTGTCTTTTCTTGTTCACCTCCCTCTTTCCCGCCTTCTTACTTCTCCTTTTACTTCTACTCTTCGTACTACTCTTTTCTATTTACCCACTGGGTTTTCTATTTTCTTTTTATCTTCTCTTTTGTCCTTTACTCCATTTGTTTATCGTTGCATATTTTTATTCTTTATATACTTCAAATGTTGTTACATTCAGAGTTATTTCCTGGAATGTGAAAGGTTTTGTTAATCCAATCAAAAGACAGAGAATTCTATCCCATCTTGCCTCTTATAACCCTGACTTAGTTCTTTTGCAAGAAACCCACCTTACCGAAGCTGAGGCGTTAAAATTGAAGAAGGGCTGGGTGGGCTCAGTTTTAGTCTCCCCTACCTCTAACAAGAAAAATGGTGTTGTGATTTTATGCCACAAGAAATTGAACTGTAAAGTTATATCACAGGAAACGGATTCAGAAGGCAGATGGTTGTTGGCTCAATTGTTAATTAATAATATTTCGTTGACTGTTTTTAATATCTATGGCCCTACCCATCCTGATTGTTCCTTTTGGCCTTTAATTACACAGAAATGTATTCAATTCAGAGATGATCTTTTTATCTTAGGAGGCGATTGCAATCAAGTCATGGATCCTTTTCTTGACAGTCAATCCCAGGTGCGCTTCACCCCTCGTAAAACTCATAAACATTTTCTCGACACTATCTCCCAAACACACCTCGTGGACTCTTGGAGACTTTCCCATCCCGATACTCTTGATTTTTCCTTTTTTTCTCCTCCTCATAACTCTCTTTCCCGTCTGGACTATATTTTTCTCTCTCAATCTTTATCTCAGAACTTGCTTTCCTCTTCTATCGAACCTATTGTCATCTCTGATCATGCCCCAATTGTAACCGACCTAGATTTACTCCCTCCATATCCCAGGTCTTCCGCTGGCGTTTTAATAACTCCCTCCTTCTTGACCCTCTCTTTTCCTCCGCTTTCACTATCTTTACCAACGAATTCTTTGCCCTAAATAAAGACTCCGCTTCCTCACCTCATATTTTATGGGACTCCTTTAAGGCAACCGCAAGAGGTTTTATTATAGATTTTGTTTCAAAAACAAGAAGCGCTTTCTTCATCAACGTAAGACCACACTGGCGCATATTAAAGCTCTCAGAGCATAAGTTCTATACTTCACCTGCGGACTCGGTCTTACCAGCTCTGATACGCGCTAAACTGGCCTTTAATAAATCTACGACTGACAATGCATCTTTAATTCTTCTGCGTACTAGTGCTCGTTATTACGGGGGTAGAAATAAAGCAGGAAAACTTTTGGCAAACTACCTCAAGGCCCGTAAAGAACGTACTTCGATTGATTCCATTTATTCTTCAGATGGCTCTCTCGTTCATAAAGATCAAGACATTCTTAACGAATTTAAAATCTTCTATAAAGACCTCTATACCCCAGAATCTCCTCCTTCCAGTTCTCTTATTCAGTCTTATCTTGACAAACTTCCAACACCGTCTAATCTTCATCTTAACCTTTCTGACCTTGAAGCCCATCTGTCCCTTAATGAATTATCCACTGCTTTATGCACTTTAAAGAAAGGGAAAACTCCTGGTCCGGATGGCTTCTCAGTCGAATTTTACTTACATTTTTCTAACCTATTACTTCCTAAACTATTAACCCTTTTTCACTCATTCTACCTTACCGGCAAGACGGAAGGTACTTTTCAAGAAGCCACAATTTGTCTGATACACAAAGAAGGCCGAGACCCTATGTTCTGTAAAAACTACCGCCCAATTTCTTTGGTCAATGTAGATTATAAGCTTTTTGCCAAAACTCTTGCCTTACGTTTAGATCCGCTTATGCCTCATCTAGTGGGTAAAGAACAATGTGGCTTCGTCAAGGGTAGATTGACATCAGATAACTCCCGACTTTTTCTCAATGTCTTAAACAAAATCCCTTCTCTCTCTACATCTCTGGCGGCCATTTCTGTCAATGCGGAAAAAGCATTTGATAGAGTTGACTGGTCCTTCCTTTTCGCATCCTTAAAATGGCATGGTTTTGGCCCTCAATTTATTTCACTTATTTCTTTATTATACTCAGCCCCCAGAGCCTCTGTATTGGTTAATGGCTGTATCTCTTCCTATTTTCCTCTCCAGCTGGAGTCCGTCAAGGTTGTCCTCTTTCTCCTCTTCTCTTTATCTTAGCTCTTGAGCCCTTCTTATCTTCAATACGTAATAATGACTCTATATCTGGCTTCCTTACGGTGACCAACATCTAAAGCTCTCAGCTTACGCAGATGACATCCTACTTTTTGTCTCCGCTCCCGAAATCTCTATTCCTTCTCTATTACACGAATTTGCTTCCTTCTCTCTTGTCTCTGGTTATAAAATCAATTCAGATAAAACAGAAATTCTCCCTCTTACCAAATTTTGTCTTCCTCATTCTTTTTCTACCACTGGATTTGCATGGAACAGCTCTAAAATAAAATATGTAGGTGTATGGTTCTCGAACTCCATCACCGCTACTGTTAAATTGAATATGAAGGCGGTCTTCTCTCGGATTGACAATTTACTTTCCTCTTGGAATCCTTTGTTTCTCTCTTGGTGGGGTCGATTGGATTCCATTAAGATGATGATCTCCCCTATTTTAATTTACTCTCTTTCCATGCTTCCCGTCCATATTCCTGTTTCCTATTTTAAACGAATAGATTCTCGCCTTTCTAAATTCCTCTGGAACAATAAAAAAGCCAGGATCTCCTTATCCTTTCTTCGTAAGACAAAATCTAATGGAGGTGTGAACTTTCCTGACTTTCGCCTTTACCATAAATCATTTTGTCTCCATCAGGCCTCAAGATGGCTTCTTTCCAACCCCTCTTCTTTCACTCCCTTTGGCTTACTATTGAGCGTGCTCTATTATTACCATTCACCCTAAGGGAAGTTTTGGCCTTCTCTGCTAAATCTCCTCATATTTTTATGCCTTTATTCAAACATACTTGTACCTTACTAAGACCTTTGACACAACCGGATCGCATTTCAAGAGAATCCTTTTAGAATCTCCAATTTGGCACAACTCCATTATTACTATTAATAACAGATCCATCTTTTGGAAATCTTGGAGATCAAAAGGTATAATTTGGGTTAAACATCTTTTGATGGCTCGTCTCCGTGCTCTTTTCCCCAATTTCAAGCTTCATTTCATTGTCCTCGCTCCTTCCTACAGAAATTCACCACTCTGATGTCGGTCATTCTTGACACTTTCTATTCTCTCCCCTCTTCCCTCCTCCTTCTACTTTAAACTCTTCATACGATCCTTCTATCCCTACCTAAAGCTTCTCTCATTTATAAATATTATTCAGCTCCTAATCCAGAACGTACTAAAACTAAATTGGAACTTTCGTGGGAATCTGACCTGGGATGTGAATGGTCTATCATCTTCTGGGACAAACTTTGGTCCCGCTCTCTCAAAATCTCTCGCTCTGCTTCTCTCACTCAATCTATGTTTTTCCTATATCACAGACTCTATTTTACCCCTATATCTATTGCTAAATTTTCCCACTCCACTGATACTAACTGCTGGACCTGTGGTGCTTCTACTGCTGATCTTTTACATCTTCTCTTTCTTTGCCCTTCGGTCTTTCTTTTTTGGGAAAAAGTCTGGTCCTATATTTCCCGTATTTTCACCATTACCACCCCTTATTCTCTCCCTCTTCTTTTCTCTGGTAGTCTATATGACTCCTTAAATCTTCCCCTTACACAAATGGTCTTTTCGACCTTATGCTTGCACTAGCCTTTCAACACATCACTCTTAACTGGAAAACCCTTACAAAGCTTTCTCTTCAGCACTGGTGGAATAGTCTCTGCCACTTTCATCGTCTTGATATTGCTTTTGCCTCCTCCTGCAGACCAAAAGTTAATAGAGACCTTTTTGGTTACCCCTGACTCAATACTTAGATAATCTAGTTTTAGCAGATAATTCTCGTTCCCATTCTGAAAATTTTAAACCTCCTTGAACGTACATTTTCTCTGATTATTGTTCCTTACCTTTCTTGGTTTATTGTATTTATTAAGTATACTAGTAATACTACTTACATTCCTATGTAAATATGCATTATTTTATTTAATTTTATCAAGTTGCAAAAATATTCTCTTCCCCACCTCTCTCCTTCTCCCTCCCCTCCCTTTCCTTTATTCCTTGTAAAACCAAAAATAGCTTTCTCCTTTGGTTCTTAATCTAGCCACTTTTTTGATATTCTTCTTTCAGTATGTTTATTCTGTATTGCTGATCTATGCATTTCTTATAATTCTTTAATAAAGCTTTTAAACATTAAAAAAAAAAAAAAAAAAGTTATGAGGAGGCTCTGATGTGAAGTGGGAGGTCATTACATGCTTTAGGAGCGAGCTGTGAAACTGTGGAAAGACGGGTTAATCTGACCTGCTCCAATCACCCATGGGAGCCAAAGGGGAATAATGCAAAAATGGTGCAGGGAATGCACACAATGCAAACTAAGTGACCGTAGAGGTTTTGCCAGCTAAAGTGTAATGCTGTGACTGTTGCTTAAATGTTCCCACCTCTCACTGATCCAGAAGTGTCCTTCCAGAATATCCCAGCTTTTCTCGCATGTACTAGCTCTTTCCAACTTGTCCTGGAAGCACTGATCTGTGTTACCCTGTGACTACACCCTCCTTCACCTAGTTAGTCTCCACTGGGCAGTCTGCTAATGTCTCCTATAGGAAGCTTGCATTATGGAGTCTAAGAAATGTGATCCTGTCCCTGCAACATTGGACATGATCCCTAGAGAGCACGAACTCCAGAGTACCTGACATACCAGCTGTCTTTCACCAAAACTTTGATCTTCCTATGGTATTCTCTATTGGGTCTACTTTGTACCTTCTTCGGGGCAGGGGGACGAGACGAGACTGGTCTCCTTCTGTCAGTGCTTAATTTGTAGCAAAATAAGTGCTGGGTCCTAAAACGTTTCTTAGAAGCCTACCTCCGGTGCAGATGAATGTCAGGGTTACCAAACATCAAAACTGCCTAATACTTATTTGACCTAATGGTTCTTTGATCAACTACCCTACGCATCTAGCCTCTTTATTTCACACTTTCAGGTACTTTTTCATCCCTGCTTTGTCGTTGTTTTCCTGTCTTTTTCATCCTCCTTTCTCCTTTTTCTACCTTCCTCTCTCTTGCCCTTGGTCAAATAAATTCTGATGGTGAAACATAAGTCCAGAACCTCACAAATGAGTGTTGGTGCCCCCCCCTCTCCCCCAATGCTATCACCGCCACAAATTAGACACTGCCAACTCCTGGCATTTTTATCTTCTGTCTTTGTAACTTTTAGGGAATCCAGGTTCTCTTTTACATCTCACTTAGTTCTGAGGACAGTGTACATATTTGTAGCAAGAAGCATTGCCTGAACTATTTTGGATGAACCCCCTTTTGTTTATGGAACAGTTATGATTCTTGTTCTTGATATTGTTTTGAAGCCTCTTATGATGTCACTTAGTAGCTCAGTTGTCTCATCTCTTAGCTTTTAGTAACTTGCATGATCACTTTGCATATTCGCGAACCCCAAGCTGCATTTTGGGAGGAGGTTGGAAGAGGAGTTCACTGGGCATAATTTTTTCTTTTGATTACTGGCAGTCCTAGATAGGCGGAGTATAGATCCTGAGATCTTCGACATGATCACTATATTCTACATGGCTTGTTCAGAACATTACACTAGGGGCACAATCATGTTTTTGTTGATCTTCAGGCCTTCTAAGAGGTATGGCTTGTGTGTTGTTACTCTAGTGACGACTAGAATGAGGAAGAATGATGAGGAAGCAATACTCAATATTACTTCTCAATAATATAATTACTCTGAATCCTCTCCCTCATATTAGTCATTCTCATTTCCTGAAGAGCCACTGGTCAAGTTGGGTTTGGTTACATGAGATGTGTTCCTAGTAGGTGGTTGTTCATGACCCCTCCTAGGAGGAAGGAGAAGCTAATCTCCTGTATTCATGAGGTGAAAAGAAAGTAAGACAATGGAGTATCTGACTAGGAGACAGACTCATATGATTCTAATAATGACTTTACAAGGAAGAAACAAGTCTGGTGTAGTGGGTTCACCAGTAGGTACTCAAAGCATTTTCAGGCTTACATTTACTAATGTACAGTGTCAGTCTGAGAGTGGTCTGCTCTGCACTAAGAAGCCTGGGCTCTAATAAAAAATTTATAAAAACATATGCAAGACAGGAATACACTAAGCGTTAAATATTACGCCTGGGTGGAATTTAAATTACGCCAGTGGAATTCACATAATTTGGGGAATTTTGCAATACTTTTCTTTCCTGAAATTTTCAGAAGTTAGCCACTTTAAAGAATTACACGCCATTTGCGGTCAAAACCTACCTCGAATGGCGGCATTCATGGTAAACTTTTACTGCACAGGACAACTAGAACGTGATTGCAGTTGTTCATGGTGCTTATATGTAAAGACATTTCGCGTTAAAATATGCCATGACAGATTTACAATTTGTGTAATAATGCATAGTTGCACATATTTTTGCGAAATTTTGCATAATTAGGCGAAAGCAAATTTTGCACCCCCCTACTACACATGTGCAGGTGCTTGCAGGTGGTGGGCATCTGCCACCATCTTTGAGGAATGGATCTTATTTTTCTTACTCAGGCATTGACCCACAGCAAGGCAAGAAAAGGGAAAAAGAATGAAATAAAAGACAGGAAATCAGTGGCAACGGCAGAAAGTAGGGATGGAAAAGAACCTACAAGAGTGAGAAAAAGAGACTTAAAGTGCAGGGTGGGAGAGGAGAGAGGCCTGAGGTGGAATACTAGGCAGCCGTTATATTTAATACCTTGAAATTTGTCGGTTCCGGCACTTGCCAGTGCTGCGGACAAGCTCCTAAGAAAAACTTTACACCTCTGCACGTACTTTTTTTAGGTCTCGGCCTGCACCAGCGCTTGCGCTGGTCTGGCCGAGAGTTTTAGTAAGCGGGTTTTGGAAGTGCAAACCCACTGGCTTTCGGCTGGCGACCAGCTTGCGTTCACGATAGCGTGCACGCGCGCAGCTGCCATCTGGGTTTCCTATCTCTTCCTCATTTCCTCGTCATGGCTCATTAACTCTCTGGACTCTGATGTTTCAATCGCAGCAGCAGCTCACATTACCAACTGACGGCCCTGGACTACAGTCACATGAAAAACTACAGCGATTAGCATTGAAATGCAAGTTTTTTTTTGTCTAGTTAGAAATATTGCTTCGGTGGGTTGATTTCACCTTATATCGCTATTTGTTTTATATTGGGAGTCACAGCCTAATTACCAGTATTTTTGTCTCACTCTGTTTTTTTAAAAATATTTATTCGCGCAAAGCACAAAGCTATATTTAAGGTTACTTTTTCCGTGTCACTTCTTCACTCTATTTAAACTCCACACCCCCACTCTTATTGTCTCTCTCCTTCTCTCTCTCTCCCCTCTCTAATTCTCTCTCTACTTAATTAACTCTCCCTCTCTATCTTTTTTAGCCTTTCATTCTCTCTCACCCCTTTATCTGTTTCTCTTTCAAACTCCTTCATTCACTCTCTCTCCCCTTCTTTCTCTCTCTCTAGCCCGCTCCACTCTTTATTCTATGTACACCCTTCCTCTCTCTTTCTCTCTCACCACCCTCTCAAATTGGGCATTATATCTTCACTCTATCTCTCACTCTGCAACACCACAGCATCACTCAGCATTACCACAGCATCACTCAGCGCAACCACAGCATCCATCAGAGCCAGCACAGCATCAATCAGAGCCAGCACAGCATCAATCAGAGCCAGCACAGCATCACTCAGCACCAACACAACATCTCTCAACGCCATCACATCATCACTCAACGCCAACACAGCATCACTCAGTGCAACCACAGCATCACTCAGTGCAACCACAGCATTACTCAGCACAACCACAGCATCACTTAGCGCCACAACAGCATCACTCAGCGCCACCACAGCATTACTCAGCACCACCACAGCATTACTCAGCACCACCATAGCTTCACTCAGCGACACCACATCATCACTCAGGGCCAACACTGCATCACTCAGCACCACCACAGGATGACTCAGCACCACCACAGGATGACTCAGCACCACCACATCATTGCTCAGCACCCCCACAGCATCACTCAGCACCACCACAGCATCGCTCAGCACCACCACAGCATCGCTCAGCACCACCACAGCATCGCTCAGCACCACCACAGCATCGCTCAGCGCCAGCACAGCATCACTCAGCGCCACCACAGCATCACTCAGTGCAACCACAGCATCACTCAGGGTCACCACAGCATCACTCAGGGTCACCACAGCATCACTCAGGGCCACCACAGCATCACTCAGGGCCTCCACAGCATCACTCAGGGCCTCCACAGCATCACTCAGGGCCTCCACAGCATCACTCAGGGCCTCCACAGCATCACTCAGGGCCACCACAGCATCACTCAGGGCCACCACAGCATCACTCAGGGCCACCACAGCATCACTCAGGGCCACCACAGCATCACTCAGCACCACCACAGCATCACTCAGGGCCACCACAGCATCACTCAGCGCCAAGACAATATCACTCAGCGCCAACACAGCATCACTCAGCGCCAAGACAATATCACTCAGCACCACCACAGCATCACTCTACACCACAGCAGTATCACTCAGCAAGACCTGAGTATCATTCAGCATCACCTCAGCATCGTCTCCGCAACAGTCACCACCACCACCACTACCACCTCAGCATCACTCAGCACCACCTCAGCCTGCTCTCGGATTCTGGCATCTGTTGATTCTCCCCTAGCGTCTGGCCGCTGCTAGTGTTATAATACAGGTACTAGTTCCCAACCTTCACCCTCCGATTGTTTATGCCCCCTCAAAAAAAAAAGCTTTAACAAACAACCATTGCAATAGGCAGAAACAAGTTGCCAGCATTGCAAGAACAAAAGAAAACTGAGGAAATTTTTTATTGTAAATACTTTTTTTAATATGGTCGTTCAGTTTTACATAATGCCTTCTTGGTCATATATAAAGTAACAAAAATGCTTCTGACACTTTTTTATTATAACTTTTCAGCATGCTGCACAGCAGCCACACTTCTCTACAGCACAGCTTGAAGACATTGGCAAAGTCAATAGCTCTGGCTAAACACTTATAAGGCCCCAAAGGCGAGACCTATTGGCTATGCCAATGCTTGTTTTAAATGATGTGCTGTCTTCCCTGAATGGAAGCTCGAAATTCTCCCTGGATTAATGCTTCATATTTAACGCGAAATCCCTATAAACGCGCAGAGCGTGGCACCTCAACTGCAAAATTGATGAGTAGAAAATAAGGACAAATTAATTACTAGCCAAAAATAGCCTCTGACGGACTTTCTCCCCGTCTGCAATGTCCCTCCGGCTGCAACACTGCACTTCAAACTCCACGTACACCTTCTGCCGGGGCTCACTAGCGACATAAAAAGACTGCGAGTCTGTATTTTTAATTATTGAAAGGAGGCAGCCGGCTAATCAATGTAAACGGATGAACACAGACCAGATTAGCGTAGGCTCAGCGGCAGCGACGGGTGAAAGACATTGAGTCTGGGGGATTAGACCTGCTCCCAGCGGCACTTTCCTCGCGACGGAAGGGCGGCCTGAAGGTCAGAGCAGCACCAGGGCGCGAGCCTGGCGCACGGAGGCATTCAGCTAGTGGTGTCTGCGAGGCGATGGGGTCAATAATGACGTACTACTTCAGGATCTATTGCAACACTGCTACTGCTACTATTCTTCCATTGAAGATGGCGTTCATTATTATTAATGATAGCAATAATAATAGTCCTAATAATAAATGGCACTTGCATGAAGCAGGGTACTGCTTGTTCTGCAAGTGTTGGAACAGGAATGTCTCCTGCATTGTACACTGGCATGTTCTCTGGCCCTCCATGTGTCCAACTACTTGTGTATGCAGCATCCTGACGTTTATCTTGGTCCCAGCAGCACCATGATCATTTCCCGGAGGTGAGGTCTGCACTCTCTGCTGGCGGAGCAGAGGATCTGCCTGAAGTGCTGAGACCTGGTCTAGGCGTTGCTGCTGGGAGAGGGGAGTAGTCTGCCTGGCCCTGTAGGAGAGAATGTTCAGGAAGAGAGAGGCTCACCGTACCCAGGGACTGAGGAGCATTCTAAGAGAACTGACTAGTGAAGAGTGAGCTAGGAGTGAACTGCGCTGCATAGGGTCACCCGGGTCTCCCACAACTGGTTCCTGATGGGAACTGCTTCAAATACCTCTGCACTTGGCCCTGGCAGGGCTATATCTGCTGTGATTATCGCAAATGCCATCAGCCCGGTAGGAGCTGCATTGGCCCAGGTCAGGCATGCAACCTACCCATTGCTCGAGAAAGGTGCAGCAGCTGGGACCGCAACTGCGTTGGGCTGCAGAGCCACAGGACTAAGCCCAGTGGGTGCACAGATCAATACGTGACCAACACCTGGCCAACCCAGCGGCCCTGGACTATATTTGCTCATTGTGGCCCTCCGCTTTCAGGAGTGTGGAAAGGCCACCTGATCGCCTCTGCAGGAGTGAGGAAAAACCTTTGACTACCTGTGACATCACCAAGGGGAAGAAATGATAACATTGTGAACTGAGTTCACATTTGACTGTGGGGGAAACTCAAGACTGCAGCTAAGCCTGATCTATGTTTTTACCTGACTACTAGGGTAAAGGGACCAGCCCTAGAGGGGGAGCAGCCAAATGCAACTAGTAAGGAAATTGAGCAGGTGTAGCTGACTCAGGGGTCATTACTCCATATACTAAGTTGGATTCTGTAGTATTTTGTATTTCTGTGTGATTAAAACTACTTTCTTTTCATTATAAAGCACTGGACTGGACACTGAAATTATTGCATCTGTTGATTCATCGTTGAGTGCTGAGCTCAAGCCCCCCTCACTACCTTCGTAAGAAACCTCAATACCTGTGGATGGGGTTGTACTTGGATCAGTTTGCAGAGCCATAGTAGGCATAGAACCTGGACACCGGTGGCAAATGACCCCAACCGTTGGGGCCAGAAACCCCTGTCTGCTCTGCGGTTCCCCAAATGGGATGTGACAGCAAGATACCACAACAGTGTTAACGATGGAAGACAGTAAGACACGTGCACCCTTCTCTTTGACGCTAGTGTTTTCACAGTGCAAAGTTCAGATTTTGTGGCAGTACGATGTGTACAGTATGTGTACAGCACAGTGCATGCTTGAATGTGTCTATTTGGTGAGAAAAAAGTTCTTCAGCTGGATCTGGATTTCAAGATTTATGATAATACTGCACTGTCTGGCCCTTCCAAGGACACCCTGTGGGCTTCCCTCAGACAAATGTGACCAGAAAACAGCTTGGAATGTGGCGAATACATTAGTGCAGAAGCACAGACCTCTGCGGAAACTCCTCATGCCTCAGGGACAACCTGGTAATGGTCGGGCAATAGCAGAGTCAGAAATTAACAGAGCTGCGCACAAGGATTCCTGGATGCAGCATCCTGCATTGGGGGTCCTGCAGAGGTGTTAACCACAACCTTCACCTGCATACAGAGAAAACAGTGCAAAATAGATGAGGAATCCTAAAGTGACACACTAGGATAAGTAACAAACAATGCAATGGAAAAATATTTCTTAGGAATGAAAGCAAATCCATCCTCTTCTCCGCAGCACCATGTTACTGACTAAATGAAAATGTTCTGTAAGAAATGGCCGCAGATTTTGCATCTTCTGTAACCCAATGTGTGCATATAGTTTACCCAGGGCAGAGTTCAGCAATATAGCTGTGAATTTCTATGTGAATCCATTGCAAGATGGATAAGTTATGTTTTGCTTGGAAGAGAAATCTGAATATCCATAATAATCATGAAGTAGGCCGAAGCAAAGGCTCAAACTATGTATGGTGTAGTTTTTTTTTTAAGTTTAGAAAGCTTTATTGAAGAAAATAGAGAATAGGGTACAACATTCCAATAATAATTAGAAATGAAAAACATAGAATAACACTAAAATATTGAAAAACCAAGGCTGGAAACCGTATAATCATGCAGTAACAAGAGTGAGAACCAATATTGAGAACAGAATCAAGCAAATATGTACCGTAATAAAATTAGCATTTTGTAAATTTTTTAAGAGAAGAAAAGAAAAGAAATATAAAGAAGAAAAGGTAATAGGAAAAACAAGAGAGAAAAAAGAAAGAAAAGAGAGAGAAAGAAAAAGAAAAGAGAAGAAAATAAAAGGAGTACCATGTTCCTTCCTTCACACATTGTTATATGCTATAGTTCATATACTCTTGTTCGAGATTTTGTATTGTTTCTCTTCCATGAGGTTGTATGGTGTAGTTTTGACATGTCATTTTTAGCATTCGTGATTCGACCTGTGACCGACAATACCAAGTCTGTGTATTTATAGGCTAAATATTTACTATCGATAATCAGTCCTGATCGTCCTGTAACCAAAATAGCAGTGGTAGAGGAAGTGACATCATGCACCCTTGACCATCAATGACATCACAAAATGAGCCCAGGGGTAGGAAGGACAGTGCCAGGCGTACCCGACGTTTATGCTTTCAGTGTCCTTTTATAAGACAATATATGAAATGAATGAATGAATGAAATGAAATGAAATAGGGATTTATAAAGCGCACGGCTACTCACAAAGAGTGTCCCGGCGCTAATCTCCAAAAACCACCAGACAGAAACCCCAACCTACCCACCATCGTATTATTGTTGGAACAGCCATGTTTTAAGTAGTCTTCTAAAGGACAGCAAGTCCTGAGTCAGTCTAAGATGAAGGGGCAGGTTGTTCCATAGACAGGCCGCTTGAACCTGGAAGGAACGACCTCCAATCCGAGAACGAGTGAATTTGCACCGCTTCGCAAGCAGCAGCATTCATGTTTAGCTTGTGCTATCAGCACTTCCATGATCTGTCTTTGGCTATAGCATCACTGGCTCTCTGCAGTCCTCAATCTCAACTGCCTGTTATTCACTGCAGTAAAAATGCACCTCGTAAATCGAATATTAAACGGTGTAATATTTTCCAGGTACAGTATTACATCTCAGTTCTGGGTTACTCATCTTGAAATGGGGGATAACTCATCAATGGTACACATTTTCCTCTGTTCCAAGTTGAGAAACTCAGATTGCGTGCTTTTCCCTGCATAAATTCTATTAGACATTAGCTCGGGAATTTTGAATTTTGTCTGTGGTGGGGGGATGTTGGATGCGAAATCAAGTTTAACCAGAGATTACCGGCTCAGTCAGGATGAGTGCATATAAAGTTTTTTATTGACTCACATATTATTGTGACCTAAATGCCTTGCCATTCGTTCATCCATTTAAAACCTCTGCATTTTAAATTCCGCACAGTTTTATTGCATTAGCAGATAGGAAAACACTTCTCCGCATATAGTTTCAAAATAATTTATGAATAACTTAAAATTCATTGGCACATGTGCTGAACCTTGTCAATTCCATTACCTCGCTTGCACCACTGTGAAGCTGTGCCATTAATTACTTCCCTCTGAAGTCTGCCTTTCAACACATTTTCAATATATTTTCACATTTAATCTCCCATCCCCACTTGATTTAATTCAAAAAGTCACTGTTTGCGTGGCACTGCACCCACTGGCTTCAGCAATCTAACCAATGTAATGCCTTTCACCCACCAGAGGATATTTTGTGCTGTTTCATTAGCTGCTACGGGTGGAGCTAATTTGCATGAACAAGAGGGCTGTAAATGAGTATTCTTTCTCCCTACCACCAGTGACATTCACATTATAAAACCTACACAACTGGGTGCACAACAACACGGGAACTCTGGGGCTAGATTATAAATGTGTGCACAGGTGCAGGATGGAGTTGGGTGCATATTTCCAAAAGTAATAGTCTACAGTGCTTACACTAACTCACAAACTCTCCTTAACTCTAAAAATGCATGAATTGCAGACAGTTCTGCTTGGAAACACAAAAAAACAACCACAGCTTCATGTTTCCAAGCCGTGCTGTCTGCAATAACTCTTACAGTTACAAAACTACTGCAATATTCATAATAAGTTAACATATAATTTGTCAAGTTCACGAAAATTATGAGCTGTGTGTATCATTCTAATCATAGTAAATGTCTGAATAAGGATTTGTTTCAAGATAACCCAAAAACTCTGATGAAGACTTGCTTGGAAACTATCCAATTCTGTGGTCGAAACACATTGACAACTAGCCCTTTGGTACTTTACACAGACTTAAGCAACTAATAGATAGGACAGAATTTCATGTCCCGTGATGCAGCCCCCACTAAATACATTTTCCCAGGACAATGGCACATATACGAACCGTTGACCCACATCTCAGTTGCGAAACTAATAAAGTACCCCTTCCATTTTTTGTGATTTAATAATTTTTAGGGAAACATTTATCGTTAAATGCACTTGAAACACTGTGGGGCATATGTACAAGGAGTTAACGCCACCTTAGCGGCACTTTACCGACGGTTTTGCGGCAAGATTTTTATCGCCTTATGTACAAGCTGCCGCTAACCTCTGTTAGCGGCAGTTTTCCTGCGAAAACGTCCATTCTAAAGATCGCCACTTCTGTTAGCGATAATGACATGCAAGGGAGGCGTTCCTGTGCAAAAACGGCCGTTAACCCAACTTCGCGATATTTACAAGGGGATTCCTGAACTTTGGAGGACCAAAAAAACTGCAGCTAACTGCAGTTAGAGGCAGTTTTTTAAGACCAGAAAATTGCTGGTCTTAAAAATGGAGATAACACTTGAGGCCTCTTTTCAGCAGGTTTTGGTGCTGGACAGCGCTGCAAGCAATGTTGCCGTGTTGACCTGCAACAAAATTACAGGGCAGGAATGCGCACCATCAATAAGATAGTGCACATTCCTGGGCCTCAGTCATGAAAAGTGTTGCAGCACTGCGACAAGACAGCGTTGCAACACTTTTCACTACCCCTTCTTGCGACACCATGGATGCGCTGTATTCACTGGACAGAGCAACAACCCAGTGGGAAACCCAATATACCCTTGGAGGCTTGGGCGAAGAAACTAGTAACAAGTGATAATGCCTACAAGGGATTTCGTTTATAAATCTTAATCAGATTTTAATTTAAATCATAGTTTGGGTGTTGAACTCTACTTCGTAGCTCAACCAAGAATAAATCTAAACATCAATGAAATTCTTCATATCTTGAATTAACAGTTAGAAACTTTTAAGAAACACAGGTATATCTTTTTTTTCAAAAATACACAAATTTAATGTAATCATAAGTCAATAGGGTACATTCAGAAACAATATAACACCATGATGGAGGAAACATAAAAGAACCTACAAATCATGAGTGTGTACATCTATTCCAAATAAACATGTAAAGGGAAAATGAATCTAAGACAATAGATAACAATTCCTCAACAGCAATCAATGCTAGGGAAATAGATGTGACAGTCGACGTTTCGGTCTGTTGTGGCAAAATCATCCGTCAGACCTTCTTCAGGACATATAGGTAATTGTTTTAAAAGAGTCCCTATATTTAGAAACTTTGTTCAGAATAAGTCCAATGGATCAGAACAGGGGCCTTACAACTAGGCTCCGAAATTTGACAGAATTAATCGTATCCGCTTTTTCACTGCTTGTTGGCTGCAGTCATTTTTAAGGGAAGCAATGAGTCTTAGAGACCATAAAGATTTCAGGGGCACGAAATTTAAAATGATTAGTCCTATCCAAAATTTACTTTAAGGGAAGCATACATTCAATTTGCGAGCGGTCTGCATATGGTCAGCATTCCAAGCACGCAAGTTGTAAATGAAGCAAAATCTAACGCTGTCGCCAACATCCAAATCGCAGCCGGAGGTCTCTAAGACTCATTTCTTCCCTTAAAAATGACTGCAGCCAACAAGCAGTGAAAAAGCGGCTACGATGTACCTTTGGCACACCAGTGGTACACCCACTGCGCATGGCTGCACAGCGGCTGCCATTGAGAAGTGCTGTGGGGGGGACTGGACAGCTGGGAGGTGGGAAACGCCGGAGAGGACACTGGATGGGGCGTGGACGCGGGGGTGTGTGAGCGGGTGTTGTAAATATTTAAATGAGAGAAATCTTACCTCGAGGCTGGATCCCGTGTCTTCTTTGCTCCTGCTCTCCTGAGTCTGCTTCCAGAAACAGGAAGTAGGCAGCCAGGCTCCCTCCCCTAAGCCAATAACAACGCTGCAATGCGGCATTGGGATTGGTCATTGGAGCCAGGACACAAGGCGTTCAGGCAGGGGCTGGAGGGGTGGGCATGTTCTCCATGCAGGCTGTAATGCAGCCTGCATTGCGAACAGAACAGTGCGCATGACTGCTTTGGGCGGCCTGAGTGGGCCGACCAAACAGTCATTGTGCACTTGAGTGGGCATGTCTCACCGCCCCTGCCCTGCTCTGTGAGTGGAGCAGCCCTACCCACCCTCCCGCCTGCAAAGGAAACATAGCACGATTACATCAGGAATTTATCATCATGTGGTGATTTTGCCTCTTCTTGCACTGCTTGAAAGCAGTGGGGCGTCACTCTTCCGCCATAGCTGATGAGCTGCCACTGGGGGTGTGTCATCTACAGGTGCTGGGCCTGGGCGACTCGACCCCCGGGCCTCCTCCGATACACGTCCCACCTTCTCCTTACCTGGACATTGACACCGTGGCGCAATACGCTGCACTCTCTCCAAATCTGTGAATCAGCCAGCAGGAGCCTCAGCCAGGTGGGATTTCACAAGCCTGGGTACAGCGTCCATCGACAAGTCCGCTGGTGAACCTCCCGATGCAGTTGATGCAGCATGGCCCCCTTAGGCATGAAGTTGCAGCGCTCCGCCACACAAGTTCGGCGCAGCTCAGGGGCTTCACCCTCCACAGCGTCCGGCCAGCGCAACAACATCGGGCCTGTGATGCAGAGAGGCGCGCCCACCATTGGTAATCCCCTCCGTGCACCCCGGATCGTAGTATGCGATGCAGACCTCCCTACGTTGGTGCGCAAGAGCGCCTCTACCATTCACAGTTCCAAAGGGCTCAAGGCGGTCTTCTCACACATGTCAGCAACGTGTCTCCATGCGACCTGCCAGACTTCACCACCAGGTACGGGCGGTTGCCGCGCCTCAATGTCTACCGCCACGGCTCATCGACTCCACAGCTCCTCCGCATCCCACTCCAGGCTCCAGACGCAGGTCCAGCGAGGCATCCAGGCTCCAGACGCAGGTCCAGTGAGGAATCTAGGCTCCAGACGCAGGTCCGGCGAGGCATCCAGGCTCCAGGCGCAGGTCCTGCGGGGCATCCAGGCTCTCGTCCTGGTCATCCTGGATGTTGGGTGGTTTGAGGGGTTGTTGATGTGTGCTGCACTTGGCCCTGGCTGCTCCATTCTGCATTTCATTGTTTTTTTTTGCCTATTTTCTATTGGAGGTCGACTGATAGGCTATTTTTTCCAATAGAGGCAAAAAAAACTCACGTTGGGCTGACTAACGTGTGTTTTTTGGCCGCTAATGGGTCTTTCGTTAGTTTTCGCCCACTAACTCTGGAATTCCTATCGCCATCACGCTAATGTTAGCGGCAGTTTTCGCCGCCGATCCCTGAAGCTGTCGCCATGTAGCGACGGCTTGTACATACGTCGCTAACATGGCGATAGTTTTCAGCGGTACACGGCGGTAAGAAAACTGCCGCTAACTAACGTTAGCGATAGTTTGCCAGTCCTTGCACATATGGCCCTGTGAGTCAACACATTTTGTGATATTTGAAAAGTGGAGAGGAGTGATATATACACATAACTTGCTAAGCATCCCTTTAATAAAATATAGTCGCTTTTTTTAGAGAACAATGCTGAATACTAGTTGCGTTTTGGATCAATCTACCATGAGTGGGTACTTCCAAGCAAGTGCCTATACATAGAGAATTATATCTAAATAATCAATTTCAGGTTCCACGTGAGTAAGTAAAGTAAATCTTATGACAGGTATTTCGAAACAGTTGTTTTATCTATAGATGAAGAGGAATTGTCTGTCGTTTAATATATTTCTCTAGCAGTGTCCGCCTATGTGCTGCCTGTCTCTCACACTATTAAGTGTGAGCAGGTCATGAACTTCAACAACACACATTGTGCACCACCACCTCATACATAATATTGTGCCTGGTGCAAGTAAGTGTGCTTGTTACAAATGCTAAATTGCACCTGGTGCACTTTACATAATAGGCTCCTGTGGTAAACTCACACACTGGACTACACAGGCACCCCAGGGATTGTGTTGTATTTGTCATTTATACATGGTCTTGTAACACACCGCAGATTGTTGTTCGTGATATCCGGCTATGAAAGGCATGTTAATTCAATAGGACAAATTTGATTTACTCACCTGCTTGTCAGATAATAGTCATATTTTTGTTCTGCACTGAGAGCCACAATATTAGATTTAACAAGCCATAAATGATTACCAGCTTGCCTCCAAAATGGTCGACTCCAACTTCTTCTAATTGTGCTACAGAATGCCTCTATCTCACTGTTAAATTGATTAATGTATTTCCTCAATGTGAATCTGGTTATTTGATCTGAAACCTCTGGAGTCGTGCTAATAAACTGCAAAAACGTTTTAAACAAAATGCATGCATACAATAATAAAAGCTGTATCGAATCAATCATAACCTTTGTTATGTGGAAAAATGTAAAATTGAGGACCTAATGCAAGCCGTTCATACTAATACTGTAAAATGTTGACGAAATTAGAATATTTACATCTTGTTATTTTAAAATGTAATTCTTTAATATATTCACCAGCTCAGCATCCCCCAACCCCGAAGATCAGAATATAATTTTTTTTTGGGGCACTCATTTAATGACGTTTGCCAATGTAGTATGTCATGTCATACACGTGAAGTTGAACATACCTATAATATAAATATATGGAATAAAGTACCCCTACTCTACATGATTAGGATAGCGCAAATCACAGAGGAGTTCCTCAAGTTCCAAGGCTTGGCAAAAGGCTGAGTTCCTTTATGAGGTCATCGGACTCTGAGGGCGCTTGCAATATCCATAAAATGTAAGGCAGACGGCATTCTATTCCTTATAATATATGGCTACCTCATCATTCCTTCAGAAAACCACTTAAATCCTAAATGATTTCCCATTTTGTATAAAAGTGGTCGTATGGTTGCAGGCATGAAGAATAAAAGCAGATTGAGTATGAAATTCAACTCATCAAGCTGTAGCTCGGAATGGGTAGAAAAAGGCAGAGTTTCTATTTTATTTCTAATGATCTTTAGTGTGCAAAAATAAGTATACTGCCAAAACTAGCTCCTTTCTGCTCAACACTGTCTTTTATTTACAACAACAGATCATTGGACTGAAAAGCCAGTTTTCGGTTTCACTGTTTTGTTTTAACTCCAGCAGCAAGTGTGCTCAATGTCCTTCCTTCACCTTGGCTACTGAACTGGCAGCAGGCATTGTGATGTCACAGGCCAACTGTATTATCTTATTACAGTTGAACAGCTTCCTCATTTTGTTCTTACAGGAAGATGAGAATAAGGAGCAGGTGCACTCTACGCCACTCCAATCTATGCCATGACACTGTAGGCCAGTCCACTCTATGCCACTACACTGTATGCCACCACTACACTGTACACCACTATGCCACACTGCACTGTATGCCACTTCACTCTATGCCACTCTAGGTTGCGCCACTCTACAGCACTCTTCTGTATTCCACTCTACTCTATGCCAGTCAAAGCCACTGTATAAAAACAAAAACAAAAACAAATGTGTGATATGTGGAAATAAAATCTAATACATTAACCCTTTCGCTGCTTCTGTCGGCCAACGGCCGCCGCGAGCACTACCTCCGTAGTGCTGCGCACGTCCGTTGGCCGACGCGGCCCCGCCCACTCTTCAAAGCCGCCGCACTGTGTGCTAAATTTCGACTGCGGTAAAGGGGTTAAAAATACAAATTCAATTAAAAAACGAAAAGTTAAAGCTTAGTTATAGTTAGTAACATTTTATTTATTCTTTCTTTAGAATTCAAACTTAAAGTACATAAACATCAGAAATTCTAAAGTTATACCTATAGCATGCCTTCTCTGTGCACAGCTTATTCACTTTCATATAGCATTACTTATACTACATTAAATCATATTATTTATAACACTCATCATGTCTCCAATTAAATCTTTTATAACAATACTGTGTATTGTAGTAGGGAGAGTTATAGTTCATGTACTGTGTGGTTAGTGAGTTGACAACACTGTGTATGGAGGTGCATAAGTTATAGTAATTTGAAGGCGGCGCATAAATTACAAATTGAAAGTATAACTATTTCTAATGTTTCTGTAGTTTGTTTGGTTTCTATAGAAAGAATAAATTAAAATGCTACTAACTATAACGAAGCTTTACCCTATGTTTTTTTCATAGAAATTTTGATATATATATATTACCTACTGGCGATTAGTACCTTGTTTCTATTCAAAAAGCATTTTTTCTTTTGCCAATATCTTTGGGGCCGTTTCACGAATCTTCGCGAAATTTTCAAAACTAATGGTTCACTCAGATCAGCTCCTGTTTTGAAAGTTTCGGGTTATTCGTCAAGCGGGGGCCGAGAAAAAAGGGGGGTCCCAAAACGCGTTTTCCCCATGTTCATTTCCATAGGAATTTTGGAACAGGCTACAGCCCGAACTGCTGAACGGAATTACACCAAATTTGGCAAAAAGGTAGCTCTTGGTTCAGAAAGCGAAAAAAATTTAAATGGTGTAAATCCGTTCAGTAGTTCCTGAGAAATTAAAAATTCTGATTGGCTGCCAACACTCCAAACCAGAATGTGTTGTAGCCATCTTGTGACTCGGCAACAGAGTCACAAGCAAAAGAGAAAAAAGTTTAAAATGAAGAAAAGGGGGCAGGGTAGAAACACCCTGACCCCCTAGGCCTGCTCAGGGGGTCCCACAGAGATCCCCAGGCCCAAAAAAAGCATTTTTTTAAAATAAATTCGGATGAATTCGCGCTTTGTTTCAAGCCCCCAGGTGGGCCAGGTCCCCGGGGCAATTCTTAATTATGGTGTGGGGGCCTGTGGGAGCCCCCACAGCCCCGGGGACCACCACCTCCCCATGGCTTTGTTTATCATAGGCGGGGGGCACACGGCCCCCCCGCAGCCCCGGGGACCGCCACCTCTCCGGGGCATTCCTAATTATGTGCGGGGGGCCTCGCGGGACCCCCCCCCAGGGACCGCCACCTCTCCGGGGCTTAAATTAATTTAAATAAGTGTGGGGGGGGCTCCTGCCCCTCCCGACACTACCCTGGGGACCACCACCTCCCCGGGGCAATTTTAAATAAAGGGCAGGGGTACATTGCGGACCCCCGGCCCCAGGGACCACCACCTCCCAGGGGCTTTGAAAATGCTGGGAGGGGGGCCGCGTGGCCCCCCTATTGGAGCCCTCGATGGCCCTGGGGACCGCCACGCCCCAGGGCCGGCTCCTGCAATGTCCCAGGGTGCCCACCCCGGGACATTGCTGTTTGCTATGGCAGGGCGGGATCACGGCTCCCGCCCTGCCATAGCAAACACTGCTTTGCTTCGTTGGAGCGAGAGCAGGAAACCTGCTCTCGCTTCAACGAAGCAGCAGAAGTACTGGGCAAGGCGGAGCTGCATGTTTGCAGCTCCCTGCTCAAAAGCATGTGCCATCTCCCGCAGGAGGCGGGCAGCCGGCAGGGACCGTGGGGGCATTGGGGCTCCCCCCACGGTCCCTATCAAAAAGGCCAGGCCCCAGGGGATGGGGTCCCCGGGTCCATAATTGGCTCAGGGAAGGGGGGCCACGCGGGCCCCCCTCCCGAATAAAAAAAAAAAGAGGCAATGCCCCAGGGGATGGGGTACCCGGGGCAGATAAAGGCCTCAGGAGGGGGGCCACGTGGCCCCCTCCATTAAAGAATAAAATATATGTATATGTGGCCATGCCCAGGGGGATGGGGTCCCCGGGGCCGAAATTGGTCTTTGGAGGGGGGCCACGTGGCCCCCTCCCGAATAAAAAAAGAAATAAATTTAAAAAAAAGAGGCAATGCCTCGGGGGTTGGGGTCCCTGGGGCACATTAAAGGCCTCAGGAGGGGGCCACGCGGCCCCCTCCATTAAAAATTAAAAAATATGTATATGTGACCATGCTCTGGGGGATGGGATCCCCGGGCCGAAATTGGCCTCGGGAGGGGGGCCACGCGGCCCCCTTCCTGTTTTTTTTTTTTTAAATGTGGCAGGCCCTGGGAGATGGGGTCCCCAGGGCCCAAAAAAATTGAACAAAGGGCGGCCACACAGCCCCCGTTCTAACAATTAAAAAAAAAAAATCCGGCATCTCGCCGGAGGCCCCGCCCCCTCCCTGCACCACTCTGCAAAATCACCTCATGGTGCGTTCTGAGTTGGGGGATTACGTCCCCTTGGCTACTGAGGGTCCCTGGGGGCCAACTAGCCCACCACAGCAGTGTGCCAGGAGGCGTGTTTGCAGAGTGGTGTAAAAAGGGGGCATGGCCTCGGACCACTCTCAGCAATCCAGCTGTGTGGGACATACTGGAGGTACCTGGTGGGCTAGTTGGCCCCTAGGGACCCTCAGGATTCAAGGGGACTTAATCCCCCAACCCAGAACGCGCCAGGAGGCACGTTTGAAGAGTGGTGGAGAAAGGGGGCGTGGCCTATGTCCACCTTTCAGCAATCCCACTATCTGAGACATACTGGAGGTATCAGGTAGGCTAGTTGGCCCCTAAGCACCCTGTCAGGGACTGTCCGGGACTATGTGGGGAACACAGTCAGGGACTTGGGCAAGGACTGGGAACTGGGTAGAAAACGTACACATAAAGAGGAGTACAGCGCTGCCCAGGATCATACAGGGAGTCAGAGGAAAAAAAGGGATCCAAAGGGGAAGCCTGTAGAAGTGAACAAGATGGGTAAGACTCAGAAAGGAAGGGCACGCATGAGGCAATTTAGCTTTCAGAAAAACTACACCCAGGACGAATGTGCAAGACATATATATGAAACAACATTAACAATAAAGGGGAGTGTGGGGTAAAGCACTCAGGAGCTCCACATGGTAAGATTGAAGCTCAGTAAGTTTCTTACCCACAATTACTGTTACAGATACTGACTGCAAATACCCACGTGTAGGATATGCATGCAAAGGCAGGGTCTGTGGAGCTTATACCTATGGTGATGTTATAAATGTAACTCAAAGACAATACTCACAGTGAACAAGAAACACCACCTAGGTAGTCAGCTGTGCCCACGGATCCTGGCGATCAAACAGGAACACGCAAGGCAGTAACAGCAAGGGGGTAGAACTAAACACAAGCACAATAGACAAGGAGCTAGCAAGGAGGAGTGCTTAACAGGAAAGGAAGGAAATCACTGGGCACACTTGGCAGAAAGCAGGTAACAAACATACAAGGTAACAGAAGCAAGACAGCAGAAATAGAAAGACAGCAAACTAGGAACTGGAACCAATGAATTGGGAAGAAAGGCAGGGACTGGAAAGGGATATACAGAAGGGGAAGCTACAAGGGTATACTAGAATAGTGCAGGTTAAGAAATCAAGAAAACAAAGTAGCATAGAAAGGCAGAGCTGGGGCAAGAACAAGAACTGAGCTAAAGCTCAGGAGTCTAGGTAGCCCTGCAGGCAGTGCTGGTTCAGGAGCAGGGAATTAGCTACAGCTCAGGAAACAAGGAGTCAAGAGAGCACTGCAAGCAATGCAAATCAGGAACAAGAAATAGCTGAAGCCCAGGACCAGGAACAGGAGCAAAGAATAACTAGCTCAGGAACTCAGGAAACAAGAGCACTGCAGGCAGTGCTAATTCAGGTACTAAGGAATAGCTATAGCTCAGGAACTCAGGAAACAAGAGCACTGCAGGCAGTGCTAATTCAGGTACAAGGAATAGCTATAGCTCAGGAACTCAGGAAACAAGGTAGCACTGCAAGCAGTGCTAATTCAGGAGAAGGAAACTGCTGCAGTTCAGGAACAAGGAATACTAAGGCTCAGGGGTCAGGGTAGCACTGCAGGCAGTGCTAATTCAGGAACAAGGAAAACAGCAGCAGGTCAGGAACAAGGCATAACTAAAGCTCAGGAAACACTGGAAACAATAGCAAAAGCTCAGGGAGCACTGGAAACAAGGATCGGTCTCACCGGTAAACAGCTACAATGACCAACACTGGGCTGAAGGGAGCTGGGGCTTAAAAGAGCTCTCAGTAATCACATGCATCAGGTGTGAGCAGGCTAGCAGCAGCTAGCCACAGGTGAGCTGAATTCCTCCACCCATCCTTGGCCTGCAGGGGTGGAGACAAAGCAGTGAGCAGGGAATTCTGGGTAATGGAGTTTCAGGCATGAGTAGGCTGGCTTCAAATATAAGCAGGCTGGCTTTCACAAAACCCGGCATGGATTGGGAATGGATGTCAATTCCCAATAAGTGTCCAAATGGCTGGAAGTCAGGATATGCATGCAGGGGAGGGTCTGGAAGCTTATTAGAAGACTGGAAAGTCCCACTATGCGGCCCCCTGGTGGTGGATGCGAGAGCACAGGGAGCAAATCGTGACAGTACTCCCCCTCCAAAGACCGTCTCCCGGAGTCTGGAACTGGATCCAAAGCCTTTGCTCCTAAGAATTAAGTCAATTTCCATTATAGATTCAGTGCACGCTATCAGAGGACTGAAGGTAAATTGTGATGTTCTGGAGGGTTGGATAATAGTCTGTAAATTAACAGCAGTATTGAAGGTAGAACTGGAAGAGTCCAAATCCAGTGACAGGGGCTTAGAAGCCTGCATTAAAGGTGTTTGAAGTCCTGATGATGACAGGCTAGAGTAGCACTCTGAAAACAAAGGCAGATTGACTGTAGGGTCAAAAGCAGATAACGGATTGGCAGGAGGCACAGAGGTCAAAGGCAAACTGGCTGAAAATGAAGGAGGTGATAGGAAGCAGACCTGAAGTTCTGGCCCCGGAGGAAAACATACAAAAGATACACATGCAGGAGACTTAGGAAGCAGGTATGCAGGAGACCCAGGCCCTGGAGGCTTACATGTTGAGAGTTTTGTCTCTGGTGCTGGAGGTTCAGTCTCTGAATGTATATGTATTGAGACCTCTGAAGGCTGGGAAACTGGAAGCACAGGGTCAAAAGTTGGCAAAATAAAGGCTCAAGGCAAGAAGGCAGGGAGCCTGGAAGCTCTGGTGCTGGAGGCAGGGAGCCTGGAAGCTCTGGTGCTGGAGGCAGGGAGCCTGGAAGCTCTGGTGCTGGAGGCAGGAGCCTGGAAACTCTGGTGCTGGAGGCAGGGAGCCTGGAAGCTCTGGTGCTGGAGGCAGGGAGCCTGGAAGCTCTGGTGCTGGAGGCAGGGAGCCTGGAGGTTCTGGTGCTGGAGGCAGGCAGCCTGGAGGATCTGGTGCTGGAAGCAGGCGGCCTGGAAACTCTGGTGCTGGAGGCAGGCGGCCTCGAGGTTCTGGCTCTGTAGACATGCTCTTTGGAAGCTCTGGCTCCATAAACAGACTTTTAGGAGGCGCCGGCTCTATAAGCAAATTGGTTGGAGGCTCAGTAGACAGGCAGGCCAGAGGTGTGGACTCAGTAGGCAGGCAGACTGAAGGCTGAAGTTCCGTAGGTAGGCCGGCTGAGGACTCGGGCTCTGAAGGAAGGTAGTCTGGAGGCCCCAGTACTGATAGCAGGTAGGCTGCAGGCTCGGGCTCAGATGGCAGGCCAGCTGAGGATTCTGGAGATTCTGAAAGCAGACAAGCTGATGGCATAGGGGCACAAGGATGATAGGCTTCAAATTCTGGAAAGGGCGATAGCCCTTGAACAGTAGATTCCTTGTTGTCAGTAGTGAAATCTTCACAGTTGCTTTGCACATTAAAACACGCTGAAGTTCTTTCTTCGGGATGGCTCAGAATAGTGCTTGTCTTAGCGTCTGTGATGAGCAGACTCCTTTACCATTTGGCAGTTCACATGTCTTAGTCAGAGCAAACAGGCAAGAGATCACTTGGTCTTTGGAAATATTCTCATTTTCTTCTGCATTAGAAGGTGGTACAGGTGCATCAGAGCATACAGTACTATCATTTTCTGACTTTTCAATATGTGGTGTGCTTGAAGGCAAAACAGAGGAGTTAGAAAATTCAGAATTCAAACAAATACTTTCTTTAACTGCACTTTGAGACATGGTACTATGGCTGTTCTGAGTGGAATCCGAGTGATCAGCCACAGGATTATTTACACAATTACTGGACCAGCTCTGAGGGGACCGCAAAATAGTGCGCAAGGTTTCATTCTCTATTTCTAAGGAGGCTAACATAGAAGCTGAAAAGTAGTCTTGTACCAGGGTTTTAGATTCCCACTTGAACTCTGGGTTATAGTTTTTAACAGAGTCTGAAACATTTTATTCTCTTGTTGCAATTCCAAAACCCTTGATTCAAATATATCCTGTGAAGATTGTAGATCTTTTTCTACAAGAACAGCGGTAGACTTTGAAACTTCACAACAATCAACAGAACTAATCCTTGGATTTTGTTCAAACTTGCTACTAGCTGTCTGTGTTTTAATAGGTCTTCTCTCTCTTTTGGCAAACTGATCACAGTTTACTTTGAAAGTAGTATTTAACAAGGTCCCTCTAGTATCCGGTGTTGTGATCTTTACTGGACTACAAGACTGGGTAACATTATCTGAAAGGAAAACAGAGGTTATGAAATGAATCTGCTCTTTCTTTGGCTGCTGTGTGGTTAAACATGCTTTAACTGGGGTCATTGAACTACCAGTTTGGTAAGATGCTGATAAATACTGTGTCTGGAAAATGTCTTCAAAGAAAACATTGTCTTGACAGGGGTCTCTAAGTTACAAACTTCAGAAAAATTTCCCTTAATAGTACCACTCTCTAAATTGCTATTTTGTCTTTCTGCTGCTAACAAGGTTTGCAGAAATTCGTTTTCATCTTGTAAGTCACTGGCTGACATCAGTTGAGGATCAGGGTTACAGATTGAATGAAAATCTAACATAGAAGGATCAGCCAACCACAGGGAATAATATTCAGCACGTAAAAGTCTATTTTGTGCCATGAATCGATCTCTAGAGTCCAAGGACTTTTGAATATGTTGTATAGAACTGTACTGCTTAGGTAATGGATGTCTGCCAACATGCGCAGACTTTCTGGATCTGACACTAAACATCTTGGCAAGAACTGACTGGGTGAGCTCTGAGAAAAAAGTGGTAGCTAACTGAATGCAAAGAAACCTCACAAGTGACCCTGGAAATGTGGGTTGGTCATTCTGTCAGGGACTGTCCGGGACTATGTGGGGAACACAGTCAGGGACTTGGGCAAGGACTGGGAACTGGGTAGAAAACGTACACATAAAGAGGAGTACAGCACTGCCCAGGATCATACAGGGAGTCAGAGGAAAAAAAGGGATCCAAAGGGGAAGCCTGTAGAAGTGAACAAGATGGGTAAGACTCAGAAAGGAAGGGCACGCATGAGGCAATTTAGCTTTCAGAAAAACTACACCCAGGACGAATGTGCAAGACATATATATGAAACAACATTAACAATAAAGGGGAGTGTGGGGTAAAGCACTCAGGAGCTCCACACGGTAAGATTGAAGCTCAGTAAGTTTCTTACCCACAATTACTGTTACAGATACTGACTGCAAATACCCACATGTAGGATATGCATGCAAAGGCAGGGTCTGTGGAGCTTATACCTATGGTGATGTTATAAATGTAACTCAAAGACAATACTCACAGTGAACAAGAAACACCACCTAGGTAGTCAGCTGTGCCCACGGATCCTGGCGATCAAACAGGAACACGCAAGGCAGTAACAGCAAGGGGTAGAACTAAACACAAGCACAATAGACAAGGAGCTAGCAAGGAGGAGTGCTTAACAGGAAAGGAAGGAAATCACTGGGCACACTTGGCAGAACGCAGGTAACAAACATACAAGGTAACAGAAGCAAGACAGCAGAAATAGAAAGACAGCAAACTAGGAACTGGAACCAATGAATTGGGAAGAAAGGCAGGGACTGGAAAGGGATATACAGAAGGGGAAGCTACAAGGGTATACTAGAATAGTGCAGGTTAAGAAATCAAGAAAACAAAGTAGCATAGAAAGGCAGAGCTGGGGCAGGAACAAGAACTGAGCTAAAGCTCAGGAGTCTAGGTAGCCCTGCAGGCAGTGCTGGTTCAGGAGCAGGGAATTAGCTACAGCTCAGGAAACAAGGAGTCAAGAGAGCACTGCAAGCAATGCAAATCAGGAACAAGAAATAGCTGAAGCCCAGGACCAGGAACAGGAGCAAAGAATAACTAGCTCAGGAACTCAGGAAACAAGAGCACTGCAGGCAGTGCTAATTCAGGTACAAGGAATAGCTATAGCTCAGGAACTCAGGAAACAAGAGCACTGCAGGCAGTGCTAATTCAGGTACAAAGAATAGCTATAGCTCAGGAACTCAGGAAACAAGGTAGCACTGCAAGCAGTGCTAATTCAGGAGAAGGGAAACTGCTGCAGTTCAGGAACAAGGAATACTGAGGCTCAGGGGTCAGGGTAGCACTGCAGGCAGTGCTAATTCAGGAACAAGGAAAACAGCAGCAGGTCAGGAACAAGGCATAACTAAAGCTCAGGAAACACTGGAAACAATAGCAAAAGCTCAGGGAGCACTGGAAACAATGATCGGTCTCACCGGTAAACAGCTACAATGACCAACCCTGGGCTGAAGGGAGCTGGGGCTTAAAAGAGCTCTCAGTAATCACATGCATCAGGTGTGAGCAGGCTAGCAGCAGCCAGCCACAGGTGAGCTGAATTCCTCCACCCATCCTTGGCCTGCAGGGGTGGAGACAAAGCAGTGAGCAGGGAATTCTGGGTAATGGAGTTTCAGGCATGAGTAGGCTGGCTTCAAATATAAGCAGGCTGGCTTTCACAAAACCCGGCATGGATTGGGAATGGATGTCAATTCCCAATAAGTGTCCAAATGGCTGGAAGTCAGGATATGCATGCAGGGGAGGGTCTGGAAGCTTATTAGAAGACTGGAAAGTCCCACTATGTGGCCCCCTGGTGGTGGGTACGAGAGCACAGGGAGCAAATCGTGACACACCCCCAGCAGCGAAGGGGACTAATGCCCATCCAAGAGCGTGCCAGGAAGTGCGTTTTCAGAGTGGTGGAGAAAGGGGGTGTGGCCTGCTATGAGAACTTAGCAATCCTGCTGTGTGGGACTTACTGGAGGTAATAGGAGGAGTAGTTGGCACCCAAGATTCACCTTGGGGGCCAACTACTCCTCCTGTTACCTCCAGTAAGTCCTACACCGTGGGATTGCTGAGAGGTCTTCGGAGGCCACGCTCACCTTTCTCCACCACTCTGCAAATGGGCTTCCTGGCACAGTACTGGTTGGGGGATGAAGTCCACTTTACTCCTGATGGACTTTGGCGGCCAAGTAGCCCTCCTGGTATCTCCTGTAACTCCTAGGCAACGGAGTTCCTGAGCACTGGTTGGAGGCCAAGCCCCCTTTCTCCACCACTCTGCAAACGTGACTACCAGTTAAAGAAGCATTTGCAATGTAATAGGTCTCGCATTTGCAAGAGTTAGAGCTATTGGCGTGGTAAATCTAAAAGTTTTTTACTAATGTATTTTGGAGTGGAGTGGATGTACTTTGTGTGTAGTGGAATTATGTGGTATGTTGTGCTGTGAAATTATGTGGATAGAAAGTATGTGGTATTTAGTGTATAGGAATTATGTAGAGGGGGATTATGTGTTATGGAGAGTAATTATGTGGTATGGTAGTCTGTGTTGTGGAGTGGTAACCTCAGGTTTAGTCTTTCTCGTTTCCATAGAAGCTAAATTATGAACTCAATGAGACAAAAAACAGAAGGAATCACTGAGGAGCACTTCTGGACCTAGCCAGAGGTATGAGCAGGGCCACTGGAATTATGCGACTGTTTGGTTGCACCGACTTTCGCACAATTTTTACATTTTCCGCATTAGCCACATAATCCATCTTCTGCTGCCTAATCTTCAGATTTGAACAAAAAAAGCCTTGTTTCTAGCTCAAACGGCTGAAATGTTACCAAAAATGCAGCGACAAGTGTTACAGCGTGGTGGAAGGCCCTTTGCAAACCTAGAATGGTCACCTGTTACTTATTGCTAAATGTGGGTGTTAAATTGGTACTAATGGTGTGCAAACCACTCTTGCTTCTTTCTGCGCCTCTCTTGCCTCTTTCTGCACCTCTGTTTGTTCTTTCAGCACTGCTCTTGCTTCTTTCTGCACCTCTGTTCCAAATTTCTGCATCCCTCTTGCCTTTTTCGGCACTCCTCTTCTCTCTTTCTGCACCTCTCTTGCCTCAGTCTGCCCACCTGTTCCCTCTTTCTGCACCCCTTTTGCCTGTTTCTGCAACTCTCTTGCCTCTTTCTGCAGTTCTCTTGCCTCCTTCTGCATCTCACTTGCCTCTTTTTGCACCTCTGTTGGTTCTTTTGCACTGCTCTTGCTTCTTTCTGCACCTCTCTTGCAAATTTCTGCACCACTCTTGCCTCTTTCTGCACCCTTCTTACCTGTTTCTGCACCTCTCTTGCCTCTGTCTGCACCCCTGTTCCCTCTTTCTGTACCTCTTTTGCCTGTTTCTGCAACACTCGTGCCTCTTTCTGCAGTTCTCTTGCCTCCTTCTGCACCTCTGTTGCTTCTTTCTGCACTTCTCTTGCCTTTTTCTGCACCCCTGTTGCTTCATTCTGCACTTCCCATGCTTCTTTCTGCACCTGTCTTGCTTCTTTCTGCAACCCTGTTGTCTCTTTATGCACTCGTCTTCCCTCTTTCTGTACCTCTTTTGCCTCTTTCTGCATCTCACTTGCCTCTTTCTGCACTTCTCTTTCTTCTTTCTATACCTCTGTTGCTTCTTTCAGCAATTCTCTTGCCTCTTTCTGCACTTCTCTTGCCTGTTTCTGTACCTCTCTTGCCTCTTTCTGCACCTCTCTTGCCTCTTTCTTCACCTCTCTTGCCTCTTTCTGCACCTCTCTTGCCTCTTTCTGTACCTCTCTTGCCTCTTTCTGTACCTCACTTGCTTCTTTCTGCACCCCTGTTGCCTCTTTCTGCACCCCTCTTCCCTCTTTGTGCAACTCTCTTGCCTCTTTCTACACCTCTCTTGCCTCTTTCTACACCTCTCTTCCCTCTTTCTGCACCACTCTTGCCTGTTTCTGTACTCTGTTGCTTCTTTCTTCACTTCTCTTGCCTTATTCTGCACCCCTCGTGCCTCTTTCTGCACCCTTCTTCCCTTTTCCTGCACGTCTCAGTTCTTTTTGCACTGCTCTTGCCTCTTTCTTCACCCCTCTTGCCTCCTTCTGCATCTCTGTTGTTTCTTACTACACTGCTCTTGCTTCTTTCTGCACCTCTCTTGCAAATTTCTGCACCCCTCTAGTCTCTTTCGGCACCCCTCTTCTCTCTTTCTGCACCCTTGTTCCCTCTTTCTGCACCTCTTCTGCCTGTTTCTGCACCTCTGCTGCCTCTTTCCGAACTTCTCTTGCCTCTTTCTGCACCTCTTTTGCTTCTTTCTGCGCCTCTCTTGCTTCTTTCTGCACCTCTGTTCCAAATTTCTGCATCCCTCTTGCCTTTTTCTGCACTCCTCTTCTCTCTTTCTGCACCTCTCTTGCCTCAGTCTGCCCACCTGTTCCCTCTTTCTGCACCCCTTTTGCCTGTTTCTGCAACTCTCTTGCCTCTTTCTGCAGTTCTCTTGCCTCCTTCTGCATCTCACTTGCCTCTTTTTGCACCTCTGTTGGTTCTTTTGCACTGCTCTTGCTTCTTTCTGCACCTCTCTTGCAAATTTCTGCACCACTCTTACCTCTTTCTGCACCCCTCTTACCTGTTTCTGCACCTCTCTTGCCTCTGTCTGCACCCCTGTTCCCTCTTTCTGTACCTCTTTTGCCTGTTTCTGCAACACTCGTGCCTCTTCTCTGCAGTTCTCTTGCCTCCTTCTGCACCTCTGTTGCTTCTTTCTGCACTTCTCTTGCCTTTTTCTGCACCCCTGTTTGCTTCATTCTGCACTTCCCATGCTTCTTTCTGCACCTGTCTTGCTTCTTTCTGCAACCCTGTTGTCTCTTTATGCACTCGTCTTCCCTCTTTCTGTACCTCTTTTGCCTCTTTCTGCATCTCACTTGCCTCTTTCTGCACTTCTCTTTCTTCTTTCTATACCTCTGTTGCTTCTTTCAGCAATTCTCTTGCCTCTTTCTGCACTTCTCTTGCCTGTTTCTGAACCTCTCTTGCCTCTTTCTGCACCTCTCTTGCCTCTTTCTTCACCTCTCTTGCTTCTTTCTGCACCTCTCTTGCCTCTTTCTGTACCTCTCTTGCCTCTTTCTGTACCTCTCTTGCCTCTTTCTGTACCTCACTTGCTACTTTCTGCACCCCTATTGCCTCTTTCTTCAACCCTCTTCCCTCTTTGTGCAACTCTCTTGCCTCTTTCTACACCTCTCTTCCCTCTTTCTGCACCACTCTTGCCTGTTTCTGTACTCTGTTGCTTCTTTCTTCACTTCTCTTGCCTTATTCTGCACCCCTCGTGCCTCTTTCTGCACCCTTCTTCCCTTTTCCTGCACGTCTCGGTTCTTTTTGCACTGCTCTTGCCTCTTTCTTCACCCCTCGTGCCTCCTTCTGCATCTCTGTTGTTTCTTACTCACTGCTCTTGCTTCTTTCTGCACCTCTCTTGCAAATTTCTGCACCCCTCTAGTCTCTTTCGGCACCCCTCTTCTCTCTTTCTGCACCCTTGTTCCCTCTTTCTGCACCTCTTCTGCCTGTTTCTGCACCTCTGCTGCCTCTTTCCGAACTTCTCTTGCCTCTTTCTGCACCTCTTTTGCTTCTTTCTGCTCTTCTTTTGCCTCTTTCTGTACCCCTCTTACTTCCTTCTGCATCTCTGTTGTTTTTTACTGCACTGTTCTTGCTTCTTTCTGCACCTCTCTTGCAAATTTCTGCGCCCCTCTTGCCTCTTTCTGCACCCCTCTTTTCTCTTTCTGCACCTCTCTTGCCTCTTTCTGCACCCCTGTTCCCTCTTTCTGCACCTTTCCTGCCTGTTTCTGCACCTCTTTTGCCTCTTTCTGTACCTCTGTTGATTCTTTCTGCACTTCTCTTGCTCTTTCTGCACCCTTCGCGCCTCTTTCAGCACCTCTGTTGCTTCTTTCTGTACTTCTCTTCCTTCTTTCTGCACCCCTCCTGCCTCTTTCTGCACCTCTCTTGCCTCTTTCTGCACTTCACTTGCTTCTTTCTGCACCTCTCTTACCTGTTTTGGCACCTCGGTTGCTTCTTTCAGCACTTCTCTTGCCTCATTCTGCACCTCTGACTTAGAGGTAGTTTTATTCACCCTGCCCTATTATGTACTAGGGCCTTAAAGGGAAGGTCATGCCAATCACAGGGGTACCCCAACCCATAGTGTACCCTAGTGTATGTAGGTGTTTTCACTGAATTCTAAGTGTCTTTCAGCATAGCACTGGCTCCGGGCATGGTTAGTCAGAGTCAGTTACCACCAGTACCAGTCAGCAAAAAGTTGGGGGCACAAGATGCCTTTGCAACAAGGCCCTTTTCTGCCCCTCTGTTGGCTCTTTCTGCATATTTCCTGCTTCTTTCTGTACCTTTCTTCGTCTTTCTGGACTTCTGTTGCCTCTTTCTGCATTTCTCTAATTTCTTTCTGCGCTTTTCTTCCTCTTTCTGCACATGTCCTACCTCTGTAGGCATAGTTAGAAATTAGCATTTAAAAAACCTTAGAAATTCACTGAAAAAACCATAGGTTTCAGGGACGTTATAGTTAGGAATTAGCATTTAAAAAACCTTAAAAATTCACTGGAAAAACCATAGGTTTCAGGGACGTTATAGTTAGAAATTAGCATTTAAAAAAACCTTTGAAATTCACTGAAAAAAACATAGGTTTCAGGGACGTTATAGTTAGAAATTAGCTTTGAAAAAACCTTTGAAATTCACTGAAAAAACCATAGGTTTCAGGGACGTTATAGTTAGAAATTAGCATTTAAAAAACCTTAGAAATTCACTGAAAAAAGCCACAGGTTTCAGTTGGACATTTCACTCGTACAAAACCAGAGAAATTCGGCCGTTATAGGTAGTTGAGCTAACTATAACTCGAGCCCCGCAATGCACTTCTGATGATGTCACATATTACATCATTCATGACATGGTCAGTGACATCACTGATGACATCTCAAATGACATCACTGATGACATCATCCACGTGCTAATCTGATGCACCTCCTCACACCCTAATATAACCTTTGATACACCCACTCTAAAATACAGACTGCCATTTTCGAAACCATAGACACACCAATACCAGTTACTACATACCCACTCACTGATTCCTAGGTCTACACACACATCCACTCATTCACCCATACAGTCACTCATACATGCAGTCACTCATCAATACAGCACTATCATATGCACTCATACACCGATACAGACACTCACACACTGCCACTCATCCATAGAGTTACTCTCACACCTAGTCAGTCATGCAAAGAATCAATCACACTCCCATTTACTCACCTATACAGTTATAGACACACCACCTCACTTATTCATACAGATAGTAACACATACTTACTCTCTTATACAATCACTGATACAAGCACACACTCATCCATACAGCCACTCTCACAATCACTCACTCTCACATATAGTCATTTATATACTCCAACACTCATATATACTGCCTTTCACATATGTAGTTACTCACACATGTACCACTGAGACATCCATTCACTCACCAACACACCCATACACACACTCACCCACCCATACAGCCCTTCACAGATACACTCTTGAACCCATACACCCAGTGAATCACCCACTCACACATCTATGCACAGAGTCACCCACCCCCACTCATCCACACAGACACTCAGGCACCCATACAGATACTCAGACAACAAATCAATAACCCATATAGACACTCATTTAGCTACTCACCAACCCCTGCAGCCGCTTACACACCAACTGATACAGACATTCACACAGTTTAGTCACTAACCCATGCATTCAGTAAGACACATTTAATCACTCACTTATACAGTCAGTCACGCACCTACGAAATCATCCATTCAGACTCTTATACACCCACTCATTCTTCAATACACCTTGGTATATATATATATATATATATATATATATAAAACATATTTAAACTTTACAGAAACACACAGTCACTGGATGATGTCATCAGTGATGTCATCAGTGATGTCACTGACCATGTCATGAATGATGTAATATGTGACATCATCAGCAGTGCATTGTGGAGCGCGAGTTATAGTTAGCTCAACTAACTATAACGGCCGAATTTCTCTGGTTTTGTACGAGTGAAATATCCAACTAACTATAACGTCCCTGAAACCTGTGGCTTTTTTCAGTGAATTTCTAAGGTTTTTTTAAATGCTAATTTCTAACTATAACGTCCCTGAAACCTATGGTTTTTTCAGTGAATATATATATATATATAGCTTTTATATATATATTAGGTATAAATATCTATATCTATATATCTATAGAGAAGTTCTTCAACAGAAAACCGGCCCCTTCCACCGGCAGGGAGAGTGCAGGTTGGCGGTTGTGGAACCCGCTCAAAATCCAAATTTGATTTCGCAGATAGGGGAGGGCACTTGTCTTGTGAATTCCGGTTGGCTTTGGACTGACTTAACCACATCGTTGGATTTCGAACATATTTATTTTATTTTTGCTTTGTGGTGATGTCTAAAACTCAGGTGCTTATTGCAGCATAATGCATAGCATTGTGTCATTCAGTGATCATGCAGACTTCATGCTATATTATTTTTCTGGTTGTTATGACTTTATTATCGTTTTTATTATTTATGCATGACACTATGTTGTTGAACTTTGGAGTAATGTGGAATGTTTTTGTTTAAAAACTGGACATCAAGATCATTTAACAACATTTTTCCCCATTTTATTTTGCAAGATTTATAAAATGCGTCAATCAGGTTTAACGTAACGTCTAGCATGCCATGTATGTATATCTTTATAGTATTTTTTTCATGTCTATCACTTTCTGGCTTTTTAAGGAAAGTTGTGCACAATACATTGTAACAGGCCGTGACGAAAACCCAGTTGGGTTGAAACGCATTGCCAATAAAGATTTGTTGAAGCAGGCATGCTGTGCGCGGGTCGCTGATCTTTTTTATTTTCAGGATTGACTGTGTTGGATCTATCTATCTGTCTATCCATCTATCTATCTATCTAGATCTAGATAGATAGATAGATAGATAGATAGATAGATATAGATACATTATACCTACAGGCACTCGCCAGTAGGTAGTTATAGTTAGGACCATTTTTCCATAGAAAAAGCATTTCTTGACTTGCCTATAACTTTTGCGCCATTTGACAAATCTTCACAAAATTTCAGGGTGATCTGTCAAGCGGTGCTCGAGAAAAAGAGGGGATCAAAAAATCTTGTGTTTCCCATGTTAATTACCATAGAGTCTTTAGACACGTCTGTAGCCCGAACCACTGGACGGAATTGCACCAAATTCAGCAGTAAGGTAGATTTTGTTCCTGATATCACGCTTTTTGTTATTTGGTGTAAATCTGTTCAGTAGTTTTGGAAATATTAAAGGAAAAATAAATTTGTATATCTGGGTGAAGCCCAAGCATAGCTCTCATGGTGGAATCTGATTGTCTGCCAACACTTCAACCAGGAAGTGTTGTCAGACATTTTGGGACCAATATACACAATAGCACCACATTATAATGCATTGTAGTGAATGACAGGCAGGTTTTGAGGGTCACAAAAAGGAAAAAGTCTAAAGGGTGATTGATAACAGATTTTAGTTACAATATAAATCATTTGTTGATGGTACCATACTAATTTTAGGAATTGTGGTGTGATCTAAGGTGATTTTACCCTGTTAAAAAGCATTCTGCTGGGATTTCATGAAACATATTTGAGAGAAAACAGTTTTCTCATTATTTTCCCATAGAAGTTATGGAAGGTGCTCCAGAAGCTAAAATGAGAGCATATTTTCTATAAATTCACACTATCTTTCTCAGCCAAATAAAAATGAAGTCTGATATTCTCAGTAAATCATGTACTTCCAACAGGAGCAGCCTGTCAGTTGATTCCCTTGTGTTCTAACGTAGTTCACAGCCTCCCAGAGAGTCCTAAAGGACAACTAGAGCGCTAACAGTGTTACTTATGATAAAAGTATGCCACACCTGAAGCCATGTTGATTGAATCAAACTGTTAAAACGTAAAACATTTAATTTAGAAAGGAACACAATAAGGGGGTTCAGTTTGTCATAGAAATTATGGTAGTGCAGTACAAAGAAAAATTAGGACACATTATAAGTGAGTTCTCAAACATTTTCCTTCCTCTTATATTTCATTAAAACGTTCTGGCATGCAGACTGAAACAATTGCAAAACCAGCAGCAGACTGCCAGTTATCAGCAGCTTTACTACAGTGTTCTAATGAGCAACAAGAGTGCTAATATTCAGAATTTATGTCAAAAGTGTGGCACATCTGAACGCCATCTTGATGGAATCGAAGTGGAAATCTGAAAGCATTTTCTACTGAGATTTTTGCAGTAAATGAGGAAATTAGGGAGCTTCATTATAAATAACTCTCCCAAGATGGCCACCAGAGAACATAGAGCTCAAATATAGCACAAATGTCACCCAAATGTAGCACAAGTATAGCCCAATTACAAAAGTGTGCAAAACACTTAATTAATTTGGTTTTTTTGCAGCTTTATAAAATGCAGACTTGACCCGAAGGTATTGGAGTGCGAACATGAGCATCACACATTCATTTTGGTTTCAGGCATGGGGAGATTAAGTGATTGTCCCAGAATCACAGGATGTCGGGCTGATGCCAAAACTCAATCCTGGATCCCAATCTAAAAAGTCTGCAGCTCAGGCCGTAATGCCACATCCTCTCCCTTAAGTGTAACATATAATCAAGTGATCAACTGGATAGAAAAACATAAAGTTAGCAAATTATTTAAAAGTGCTTTGTCACTATTTGAGCACTCAGAAAATAAGTCCTCATTTTAGTTGTTTAGAGCAATAACCATAATTTCTTTGGGAATAAGACCCTCTCATGGAGGAGGGTGCAGAGGCAACAAGTTGACCCCATTGGGCAGGAGGGGCAGTAGCAGCACAAAGGACCATGAAAGGCAAGGGAAAGGGGGGCAGGGACAACAAACCAACCATGCAGTACAGGCAAGAGAGGCTTAGGCAATATAAAACACCATTGAGGGCAGAAGGAAGAGGCAGTGGCAGTGCAACCATACATGCCAACAGACTCGATTCAGGTAGGAGACGTTTGATGTTTTTCAGCCCAAAAGGGCTTTATTTGATCTGTCTCCTGCCTAAAAGCTCCTCTTTTTCAAGGTAAGTCAATGGGGAAAATCAATTCCCCAGGTCTTTTTTTCAAAATCTCCTTCTTACCAAGTTTAAATTGTTGGTAAGTAAGGTACATTAGATCACGGAGGGCAGGAGGAATGGGGTTGAGACATGGACTCGGATAATACAGGGCAAGAGGGAGATGGGCAGGGGCACCAAACTGACCTTTCAGGCCAGGTGTCAGGGGTTGCACCATCACAATACACCACACAGGGCAAGCGGAACAGCAGTGCAGCACAACGGACCATGGAAAGCAATAGGGATGGGACAGGGTCATGCACATGGACAGCAGAGGGGAAAGAGACAAGGGCAGCAAGCTGGCCATACCGGACAAACAGGAGGGACAGTTGCAGCATAACGGACCATGACGGGCAGGAGGGAGGGGGCAGAGGCACGACAATGGACCAGGCAAGGCAGGAGGGAGGGGATAGGGGTCTTCACATGGAAAACAGAGGTCAGGGGCAGGAGCAGTAAGCTGACCATGGAGGGCAGGCAGGATGGGCACTGGAAGCATAACACACCATGGAGGGCAACAGTGAAACTAAAATGGCATACACACAGACAACAGAGGGAAGGTGGGAGTGGTCAGAGCCAGCAAGTTGACCACACAGGGCAGGTAGGAGGTGCTGTGGCAGCACAGAAGACCATGCATGACAAATGGGAGGGTTGGTGGAAGCACACCGGCTATGATGGGAAATAGGAAGGGGCCAGGGGCATGCCAATGGACCATGGAGGACAGAAGTGAGGGGTGGCGGCTGGACACAGACAAAGGAGGGCAGGGGATGGGGCTTCACAACATGCAGGGCAGCAAGAGGAGCAATTACAGCAGAACAGGGCATGGAGGGTAAAAGGGAGTGGCAGCAAAATGTACCAGGGAGGAAAGGAGGAAGGTTATAGCTGCATGGGAATTGGACAGGCAGGGTGGATGTGGCAGGGACAGGCAGCAGCCATCTGACCATGCTAGGAAGGTGAAAGGGGCAGTGGCAGCTCAGAGTAGATAGGAGGTTCAGGGAGGTCCATGGAATATAGTGGCAAAAAGGAAGGAGCAGGGGTATACACACAGATATCGGAGGGCAGGGGGAAGGAGAGTAGAGGCAGCAAGCTAATCACAGAGGCCAATGACAACGCATAGAATAGTAATCCACTTAATAGTTTTCAAATTGATTTATTCATCATGTATACTGAATTTTATATTTCATCGTCATTATTCATATGATTCTTCTCATATGTACATAGCTGTAGCAATAGCCGAGAGATCCCCTGGGGATGATTCGTGCGCCTTATAAATAAGTTAAATTAAAAATTAAATAGTCATCTTGCTTTACAGGAACCCCAATGCATTTCGGGCTCTGCCCTTCATCAGGGGGTAATTCCTGAAACAACACGGTAAGACCGCCGTAGTTGCTTTCAAAAAGCTTCCATATGGAAGTATATGAATAATGAAGTTGATGAAATATAAAATTCAGTATACATGATGAATAAATCAATTTGAAAACTATTAAGTGGATTACAATTTGTTGAAGCGACGCAGTCGAAAGGAGTGCTACTTGAGTTTGTTCTTTCCTTGTTGGAGGACGCTTTGCAGAATTCTTATTATCACACCTCAGGATCAGGAGGCAATACTCATCAGCACCCAAGAAAGGTGTAAAGATATACCTGTAGAATACCTATTTAAAAGAGGGAGTGCGACCGCAACTCATTTATCAAATCAACGCATAGAATAGCACAACAGAGGGCAGGAGGAGTGGGTAGGGACATCAAGCTAAATGGAGGGCAGTAGCAGCGCATCGGACCATGCAGGGCAGGAGGGAGGAGGCTGGTGCATGGGCTCGGACAACAGAGGGTAGGGAGGAGGTGGATGGAACAGCAAGCTAACTGTTTAGTGCTGGAGGAAAGGGCAGTGGCAGAACAATGGCCACACATGGCTGTAATGAGGAAGCAGGGCCCTGAAATTGGACAATGGATGGCAAGGAGGTGGGGAGGTGCAGCAAGCTTAGGTCGGGACAGCACAATCCCAAGCCAGGCACTGCATTCAAACCACCCCCCACCCCATTGTGCATTGCGATGGGCATCTTACTTAACATTAAAAAACCTTAGCAATTCACACACCAAAAAAAAAAGTTACATAGATGTTACAGTTGGGAAAATAGAATTAAAAAAAACCTTAGAAATTCACTGAAAAAAACAAATGTTACAGGGATGTTATAGTTAGGCTCAGATTTCATTCGTACAAAACCAGTGAAATTCAGCAGTTATAGTTACCTTAGCTGACTATACCTTATGCCCCTCTAATGCACTGCTTATGACCTCACATATTACATCACTCATGACATGGTCAGTGACATCACTCATGACATCACTGATGACATCTCAAATGGCTACACTGATTACATCAATGATGACATCATCCAGTGATTGTGAGTGTTTTCTAAAGGTTTATGAGTGTTAAACATATATACTAAGGTACTACAAAAGTTAAAATACTATACTTTGTGTACTACCAATGAGTGATACTATTCCTAACATATAATATGTGAGTTGCTGTGGATCTGTGTGCATACATGTGTGAGTGGATGTCTGAGTGGTAGTATAGGTGTGTGAGTGGGTGTCTGAGTAGCTGTATGAGTGAATAAGTGGGTGTGTGAATACCTGTATGGGTAAATAAGTGTGTATGTGTATGTGTGTGAGAGAGAGTAACTGCATGGGTGTGGGAGTGGCTGTGTGAGTGGCTGTGTGGGTGAGTGAGTGAGTGGGTGTGTGAGTGGCTCTATGGATGAAGGAATAGGTGCGTGAGTGTCTGTATTGGTGAGTGAGTGGGTATATGAGTGACTGTATGGGAGTGTGTGTGGCTGTGTGAGTTACTGTATGGGTCTGTTAGTGGATATGTGAGTTGCTGTATGGGTGACCAAGTGACTGTGTGAGTGGCTGTATGGGTGAGCGATTGTGTGTGTAAGTGCCTGTATGGGTGACTGAGTGGGTGTTTGGTTAATTAATTGGCTCTGTGAGTGGCTGTATTGGAGAGTGAGTGTCTATGTGAGTGGCTGTATGGGTGAGTGAGTACAGGTGTGAGTGCTTATGTGGGTGGGTGAGTGGGTGTGAGTGACTGTAATGATGAGTGAGTTGGTGTCTGAAAGGCTGTATGAGTGAGTCACTGGGTGTGTAAGTGGGTGTTTTGGTGAGTGAGTGGCTGTTTAAGTGGGTGTTTGGTTAAGTGAATTGTTGTGTGAATGGTTGTATTGGAGACTGAGTGTCTGTGTGAATGGCTGTATGGATGAGTAGGTGGATGTGTGAGTGCTTTTATGGATCTGTGAATGGGTATGTAACTGGTTGTGTGGGTGTGTGAGTGAGTGGTTGTATGGGTGAGTGAGTGGCTGTGTTGAGAGACTGTATAGGTAAGTGAGTGGGTGTGAGAGAGACTGTATAGCTGAATAAGTGAGTAGCTGTATCGGTGAGTGAGTGGCTGTGTGAGTGGCTGTATGGGTGAGTGACTGGTTGTATGAGTAGCTGTATGAATGAGTGTGTCATGTAGTTCCTACAAATCTATATAGGATCTGCACCTTTAGACAACAAAAACAAAGGGATTAGTGTCCAGACTGTGTCAAGTCGCATCGCAAGGGCGTTCGTGGAACACTGTAGAGACAGGTGTAGTACAGAGATTTGCCACAGAACCCGGAAGAACTACACCTCCCATGATTCCATGGGTATCCGACGGCGCTGACGTCATCCCGTTCAAGGAGGCATTTGGTTTAAATCGCTTCCGGGGCACCGGTTGGGTGCCGTTTACTATTGCAGCTGAGCTTCGTCCGAGACGAGAGGAGGTCCGGTAAGGGTGCTACTCGCACCACCACTTCCAAGTCATTTTGTTACTTGTAGTGTGCTCAGTAGGCTGTGGCCTGACTTCACCGGGAGTCTTTTCCGTCTGCTGTTTTGCCCCGTTGGTTGAACCATTAGTCTCGGTTCTTGCGGAGCAAAAACGAGCAGCAACTAATATCCTGACATTTCTGAGGGATTACCTTATATGGGAGAATTGTGGAACCGCACTAAGGGTGTGGCTGATGCTGTCTTTCTAACCACTGACAATACCTACGAGTAATTGCAGCACGCGGGGTTACGCGGCTGCCGTTACCAGCAGAAAAGGCACAATATTGGTGTTCTCTCGTGTTGGGGATTTGAGTCCCAGCTCGTGCAGAGAGAACACACAAGGCCGGAAAAAACTGGCATGTAATAGCGTTTACTTTCTGAGGAAAGAAGTATCGCTATCCACGGAACTATTGGAATATCCTGTTTCTTTATGACACGTTGTGTTTCTATATATCATTACGCATTGGGAGCTCCTACCAAGGGTTACATGCTGACAATTGTGAATGGTATACCTTGGAATAACGGAGCAAAAGTTATGAGTAACCCTGGGCGTAGTTTGCGTAGTAGCACTTCACGTAGCTACGTGAAGTACATTTTGAACTACACGTAGCTATGCAAATTGCGTAGTGCGTAGTTGTGTGCTTGACTGCACTGTACAATAATTGCCAAAGGCATCTTGCACAGTGCAAGTTAAGATAAAATAAGTATCTCTGTCTTTATATGCTAAAATGCATATAGCATTTCACAAAAAGTGAAATCAATAAATTAACAAGCAGTGAGAGAGGTGATGATTTTGGTATCCTCCCTAACCTAGGGAGAGAACCAAGCAGATGCCTTGAAAACAAAAAGCACATCTTTTGAACGATTCAGTGGTGGTCCCATCCTCTTAGGACCACCCCAAGCACAGTTATTGGCAAAAATACAATCCCAACCAAAGGCCCTGCAAAGCATTATGGGACGAGATTAGCAGTGGGCAGTGAATATTATAGTATCCAATATCAAAATAATTCTACAAAGAGCTGCAGTTCCACTAGTCGTTACTAGATGTCCCTCACGAGTCAAATGCAAAAGCTTCATGAAAGGGTTTCAATGCTTTTGCATTTGACTCGTGAGGACATCTAGTAACGACTAGTGGAACTGCAGCTTGATGTATTAATAATTTCAATGCTTTTGCATTTGACTCGTGAGGGACATCTAGTAACGACTAGTTGAACTGCAGCTCTTTGTAGAATTATTTTGATATTGGACACTATAATATTCACTGCCCACTGCTAATCTCGTCCCATAATGCTTTGCAGGGCCTTTGGTTGGGATTGTATTTTTGCCCATAACTGTGCTTGGGGTGGTCCTAGGAGGAAGGGACCACCACTGAATACGTTCACATGATATGCTTTTTGTGTTCAAGGCATCTGCTTGGCCCTCCCCTAGGTTAGGGGAGACCCAAAATCATCACCTCTCTCATTGCTTGATATTTTCATTGTCAAAGTTCACTTTTGTGAATTTGTTATATGCTTTTAGCATAGAAAATTGCTTTAACAAAGCATTTGTATGTGTTTAATATACTGCTGCTACGCTACGTCGATTAGCAGAGATTTTTACTCTGCTACGTGCAATTTGCGTAGTGCGTAGTATCACAAACTTTGCATGCTCCGTGAGCATAGCAAAGTATTATGCCCAGGGTTAGTTATGAGCCTCTGTGAGAAGTGTGGAATCTAGCAAATACCAAGAAGAATTGATGTTTGTGCATGCATTTCTAGGATTGATTTTTCCTTTGGGTTAACCAACCTTTATGCACCACCGTTAATAGTGCTGTGGCACTTGTTTGTTTCTTTGTGTTCTTTCACAACAGGGGTACTTGAGCATACAGGAAGACAGCTCTTCACCCCTGTTCTGACCTACCCTACAAAATCTTTGATCGTAGTGGAGTCTTTCAGCACGAAAAGCTATCTATGAATCAGGAAGCATTATATTTTACAGGTCTCCTTCCCCCACTTGATCACTCCATTAAGTCTGTACTCAATCAGACCTTGAAGCTATCAGGAGGTGGACCATATAGAGCAACATATGATCCTGAGGATTCAAGGCCACGACAGAGTAAACGGCCCAAGTATTATAATCCTCCCGGTCGTAAGTTAAGTATGACTACCTTAGAGGATGTCATAGCAGCATTAGCTATAGTACAGACAGAACTGACAGCCTCTAGGGCAGAAACAGCTGCCCTACAGGATACAGTAGACAGGATACAAAGAAACCCGTTTAATGCAGGCTTAACGCATGCATCCCACACAGCACCCATGGTAGTGGGGATACCTACACCCATACCGTTGGCTACACCCGAAAGGTTTCATGGGGAGAGTAGTAAGGTGCAGGTATTCCTTACACAGGTATTGCTACACTTTTCGTGTAAGATCAAGGCATTTACCACCAACCATGCCAGAGTAGCTTTCCTAATATCGTATTTGGCAGGGGATGCAGCCCAATGGGCAGTACCTCTAGTAAAAAGGGGATGATCCCTTATTATACGATTGGGATTCATTCATCAGGGAATTCAAAAAAACATTCAATCGCAGATCGACCAAGCTCTCAGCGGACCGAGATTTGTTGGAATTGAGGCATGGGAATCGGGACCTTATCACCTACGTGAACGATTTTGGTAGACTAATTACAGAAACCGAATGACCAGAGGCTAAACAAGCGGCTATTTTCCACCAAGGGCTAAGGGAGGAAATGAAAGATGTGTTGGCCCAGATCGATCCACAACCCGCTTCATGTGAAGATTTAATAAGCCTGGTACTAAGGTTGGACCATCGTCTCAGTGAGCGAAAGGGAGAACACAAGAAAAGGGACAGAAACCCTACTCATTTCGAGCAACCCCGACATCCCGACAATAACCAAGCAACCAAGCATGAACCTATGGAGATCGGAATGGTTCGTTCTTCTCTCACTGCGGACAAAAGAGATTACCGACGAAAGAAAGGCCTGAGCATTTACTGTGGAAGGAAAGGGCATTTTATTAAGGAATGCACCTTGAGACCGAAGTATCCCTGAATGGAGTACAAAAAGGTATTGCCTGTAACATCCGCACCACAGGCGGGAAACGAACAAGCTTGAAGAAAATCTAAGGGAGCACTTCAAGCCCGAATTACATCCCTTCACTGGAAGGTGATACCGTCGGTGGTAAAGACCATTTTTTCTTGGACATATACCTACAGATAAAAGAAGAATAGTGCCAAATACAGGCTATGTTAGACTCTGGAGCAACAGGCTGCTTCATAGATCAAGAGCAGGCACTGACCTTGGGAATCACTTTACAGGAGAAAGAAACTCCTGAGGCTGTTTTTGCCGTGGATGGAAGACGTCTAGACGCAGGTCCCATTCGTTTCCAAACGAGCACCTTGGAAGTCTTGCATGGAACAGACCACTTGGAAAAACTAGTCTTTAACGTAATACAAGCACCCCAATATGGAGTGATTTTAGGATTACCTTGGCTGAGATTACACAACCCCCAGGTGGATTGGGTGGAGAAAACCCTTCTGTTCACCTCTGAATATTGCTTACAACACTGTACCCAATCTAGTAGCAACCCAGCTAAGGCCTTGGCCATATGTCATCACATTGCTACCGCTGCAGAACATAGGGTGACGTTACCAGACGACTATAAAGAGTATGCAGAGGTATTCAACGAGACGAAGGCAGAAATTCTTCCTCCACATCGGCAATACGATTGCCAGATAGACTTGGTACCTGTGGCAATCATACCATCCGGGAGGGTGTACGCGTTAACCGAACAGGAGAACATCCATCTCCTTGCTTATTTGGACAAGTATCTGGCATGGGGGTTCATACGCAACTCCAAGTCCCCTGCAGCTTCCCCTTTATTTTTCATACCCAAGGCGAATGGGGAATTACGCGCCTGCATAAACTTCAGATCATTGAACGCAATAACGGTCAAGAATAGATATCCATTACCTCTGATCAACGTCTTGCTGGAGCAGGTGAAAAAAGCCGTCAAATACACCCGTCTGGATTTGAAAGGAGCATACCACTTAGTTCGGATGCGCAAAGGCGACGAGTGGAAGATGGCATTCAAAGCACGCTATGGCCTATACGAATACCTAGTAATGCCATTCGGCTTATGTAACGCCCCCGCTGCATTCCAGTTCTTCCTCAATGATGTTTTACGGGAGTATTTGGATCACTTCGTGGTGGTGTACATAGATGATATCCTGATCTATTCGCCCAACGTGGAAGTTCACAAACAACATGTGCGCACTATTTTGCGAACTCTACAGGACCACCATCTGTACTGTAAGATCAGCAAATGCGAGTTCAGCGTCACTACAGTCGAATTCCTCTGAGTTATGCTGACCCCTTGGGGGCAAGAAATGTCTGAACGAAAAATAGCAGCCATGAAGGATTGGCCTACTTCAGCGAACGTCAGGGACATTCAGTGTTTCCTGGGGTTCGCTAATTTCTATCGCCGGTTCATAGGTCACTTCTCGTGTCTGGCAGCACCCCTCACGCGTTTGTTGCGGAAGAAGATCGTATTCCAATGGACGGAGGAAGCTCAAAGAGGGTATGAGGCATTAAAAAATGCTGTTGTGTCCGCCCCGGTATTGATGCATGCCGATCCTGATCGACCTTATATAGTCGAGGCAGACGCATCTGATTCTGCTGTGGGAGCAGTGCTTTCTCAGCATCATCTTACAACAGGCCAATTACACCCAGTGGCGTTCATGTCAAGAAAGCTCAACCTTGCCGAACGCAACTACACAATTGCTGAGAACGAATTGCTAGCCATCAAAAACGCATTCCAGGATTGGAGGCATTTCCTGATGGGGGCCAAACACGTAGTTACCGGGTTTACCGACCACCGCAACTTCCAATTCATGATGGCAGCAAGACATCTAACGCCCCAGCAATTGCGATGGATGTTATTCTTCGCGGAATATCACTTTCTAGTGACTTATCGACCAGGGAGTGAAAACAAGAAAGCCGACGCCTTAACACGCCAAACCACTCCCCAACCTCCTGAAGCACTCCCTGAGAAGGCCATTGTCGATCCGCAGAATATATGTGCGACCTTCATGGAAACCTTCCTTAGGAGCATTGCACGTAATATTCTAAACGAAAGGTGGAAAGCATGGTTGGAGAAGAACAAGGACTGGAAGGTGACAAAAGGGCTACCGGTACGAGGGAATCAGCTTTTGCTACCTATCTCTTCGCTGCGAAAACAGGTGTTCACATGGTGTCACACTTTACCCAGTGCAGGACATAATGGCACTGAGAAGTCCACGGAGAGAGTGCTGCGCTTGTTTTGGTGGCCCACCGTCAAAAAGGATATCGGCACATGGGTCCGGGAATGTGGGACATGTAGCTAAATGAAAACCTCACATACTCGACAGGCTGGATAGCTACAACCGCTCCCTACGCCAGAACAACCCTGGGAACACATATCTTTGGATTTTGTGGTAGGGATGCCTCCTGACAAGGGACACACTGTCATTCTCGTAGTTGTGGACTACCTAACAAAAATGGCCCACTTCATTGCCTGCAAGCAAATACCTACAGCCGGTCAGTTAGCCCGTCTTCTTCTGGTACACATAGTACGGTTACATGGGCTTCCTCAGGTAGTAGTTTCCGACCGTCGCCCACAGTTCACGGCTAACTTCTGGAGGGTGTGGTGTTCTGCCTTAAAGATTACTTCAAACATGTCCACTAGATTCCACCCCCAAACAGATGGCCAGACAGAAAGGGTAAACCAAACCTTAAAACAATATCTCAGATGTTATGTGGATGTCACTTCAGAGGCCTGGGTAGACAGTTTGTGGTTGGCAGAAATAGCGTATAATAGCGCCTTTCATAGGTCTACTAAACACACACCTTTCTACTGCACTTATGGGTTTCATCCTAGTTTTTTCCCCTTTCAGCATCCTTTAAGTCCGGGACACATTCCCGAGGTAAAGGAAAGGATAACACACATCCAGAACACACTGAAGGAAGCACAAAAAGGATTGAGAGAAGCTAAAGCCCAATATAAGGCACACGCTGACAAACACAGACGCCCAGGGCCAGTATACAAGCAAGGAGATTATGTGTGGTTATCTATGAAGAACATTAGATTCAAAAGATATAGCATCTTTAATCCCAGATACATCGGCCCCTATAAGGTTGTCAAGCTTATAAACCCAGTGGTGGTAAAACTGGCCTTGCCCTCCAATTTGAGAATACATCCTGTTTTTCATGTCTTGTTGCTTAAACCCTCATATACCGTGGTTAGGAAAGGTCCGGCACCTGTCTTGGTGAGCAATGAGGTTGAGCATGAGTTGAGGGGTATCCTAGACTCTAAAGTCTACCGCACTAGGTTGTGGTATCTGATAGCATGGAAGGGATACAGGAATAAAGAGAACTCTTGGGAACCAGCTACAGGGGTTCATGCCCCTCGATACGTTACCCAGTTTCATAACCACTTCCCCGGGAAGCCTTGTCTCTGTCAGTGTTCTTCGGGAGAGGGATGTACTGTCAAGTTGCATCGCAAGGGCGTCCGTGGAACACTGTAGAGACAAGTGTAGTACGGAGATTTGCCACAGAACCCGGAAGAACTACACCTCCCATGATTCCATGGGTATCCGACGTCGCTGACGCAAGGAGGCATTTGGTTTAAATCGCTTCCGGGGCACCGGTTGGGTGCCGTTTACTATTACAGCTGAGCTTCGTCCGAGACGAGAGGAGGTCCGGTAAGGGTGCTACTCGCACCACCACTTCCAAGTCCTTTTGTTACTTGTAGTTTGCTCAGTAGGCTATGGCCTGACTCCGCCGGGAGTCTTTGCCGTCTGCTGTTTTGCCCCGTTGGTTGAACCATTATTCTCGGTTCTTGCGGAGCAAAAACGAGCAGCAACTAATATCCTGACATTTCTGAGGGATTACCTTATGTGGGAGAATTGTGGAACCGCACTAAGGGTGTGGCTGATGCCGTCTTTCTAACCACTGACAATACCTACGAGTAATTGCAGCACGGGGGTTATGCAGCTGCCGTTACCAGCAGAAAAGGCACAATATTGGTGTTCTCTCGTGTTGGGGAGTTGAGTCCCAGCTCGTGCAGAGAGAACACACAAGGCTGGAAAAAACTGGCATGTAATAGCGTTTACTTTCTGAGGAAAGAAGTATCGCTATCCACGGAACTATTGGAATATCCTGTTTCTTTATGACACGTTGTGTTTCTATATATCATTACGCATTGGGAGCTCCTACCAAGGGTTACATGCTGACTATTGTGAATGGTATACCTTGGAATAACGGAGCAACGGTTATGAGCCACTGTGAGAAGTGTGGAATCTAGCAAATACCAAGAAGAATTGATGTTTGCACATGTATTTCTAGGATTGATTTTTCCTTTGGGTTAACCAACCTTTATGCACCACCGTTAATAGTGCTGTGGCACTTGTTTGTTTCTTTGTGTTCTTTCACAACAGGGGTACTTGAGCATACAGGAAGACAGCTCTTCACCCCTGTTCCGACCTACTCTACAAAGTCTTTGATCGTAGTGGAGTCTTTCAGCACGAAAAGCTATCTATGAATCAGGAAGAATTTTATTTTACAGGTCTCCTTCCCCGCTGTTCCCATCCTTCCCTTCCCCCACTTGATCACTCCATTAAGTCTGTATACTCAATCAGACCTTGGGGCTATCAGAAGGTGGACCATATAGAGCAACATACGATCCTGAGGATTCAAGGCCATGACAGACTGATTCCAGACACCTCCAGAGGATATATTAGTCTGTTAGTCCAGCTAGCTCACAGTGCTACTATGAGCCCCTCTTACCAAGGAGTGAATAGCTTCTGGCAACTATCGAACATGACAACCCTGACACCTCAGGGATCGTGGAAACAGTACAGTACTTTTCGCTCAGTCACTCGTGCTCACTTTGGCTCAGGGAGATACACAGAATAAACAATGAGGACATTTTTAATAAGTATTTATTGAACCAGCGTCATTCTAGTGTAAAATATGTGTGCAAATATGTGTGCTGCAACAACCATTAGACAGAAACAGATATATACGGTTATTAGCACCTGTATGGGTGAGTGAGTTTGTGTGAGAGAGGCTGTATAGGTGAATAAGTGAGTGTGTGAGTAGCTGTATGGGTGAGTGTGTGGCTGTTTGAGTGGCTGTATGGGTGAGTGACTGGTTGTTTGAGTAGTTGTATGGATGAGTGTGTTGTGTAGTTCCTACAAGTCTATAAAGGATCTGCATGTTTAGACAACATAAACTAAGGGATTGGTGACCAGACTGATTCCAGACACCTCCAGAGGATATGTTAGTCCAGCTAGCTCACAGTGCCACTATGAGCCACTCTTACAAAGGAGTGAATAGCTTCTGGCAACTATCGAACATGACAACCCTGACCCCTCAGGGATCATGGAAACAGTACCATACTTTTCGCTCAGTCACTCGTGCTCTCTTTGTCTCACTGAGATATACAGAATAAACAATAAGGACATTTTCAATAAGTAGGTATTGAACCAGCGTCATTCTAATGTAAAACACGTGTGCTGCAACAACCATTAGATAGAAACAGATATATACGGTTATTAGCACCAACGGAGTAAAGAAAAGGTAGAATTCTACCATAGTGCTAAAACAATGAATATATGCAGCATATGAATACATGACAGTAATAATGCGTACTCCTACGATGCAAACCCTAACTGAGTGTACCTAAGTGTACCTAGCATGTATGTAGGTTTATAGCCAAGTATCCCAATAGGATAAAGCCAACCCCATTACCTGATGTGAGAGAACGAAGGACCCCATCTTGGTCTCAAGAAGTTCACCCCGCAAGGGATTTCAGACCACTGCGTGCTGGAGTGTCTGCGTGCAGGAACCTCAGCTTCTCGTGTCAGCATGGAAGTCTTTTTCTCCTCTGGTTTGCCCAGCGCAGATGTGGTGCTTATATATTTGAAAGGTACCCTCAGGGGTTCTACCTAGAAGTGTACTATAGGCATGTCAGGCAAAGATGATGATAGAAGTGACCCTTATACAGAGTTATTATGCAGAAGATGGTAATCCTGCTGTGATAATGAGAATCCTCATGCATAATACATGAGGCTAGTTTTCGGAGAAAACCACACGACAGTCATCTAGCACCTAACTAGGTAAAAGGTAAGTGTCAAACCCGTTATGTAGAACAATGGTAGGACAGATGTTGGTAAAAGGTTGTGTAACTACCTAGGCCTATATTGGGATACATTGGGGTTCATAACAAGTGAATGGTTGTGTGAGTGGTTGTTTGAGTGAGTGAGTGAGTGGGTGTGTGGGTGTGTGAGTGGCTCTGTGGATGAGTGAGTGGTTGTGTGAATACTTGTATGGGACTGTGAATGGGTATGTGAGTAGTTGTGTGGGTGTGTGAGTGGGTGTATGGGAGGTTGTGCAGGGGCATGAGTGTGTGCGTGAGTTGTTCTGTAGATGATGATGATGTCATCAGTGATGTCATTCAGATGTTATCAGTGATGTCATCAATAATGTCACTGGCCTTGTTAATGAGTGATGTAATATGTGAGGTCATAAGCAGTGGATTGCGGGGGCGTACATTAAAGTTAGCTGGATATATATATAAACATAGATATATATATATATATATATATATATATATATATATATATATATATTCACTGAAAAAACCATAGGTTTCAGGGACGTTATAGTTAGTTGGACATTTCACTTGTACAAAACCATAGAAATTCCCCGTTATAGTTAGTTCAGCTAACTATAACTCGCGCCCCGCAATGCACTGCTGATGACATCACATATTACATCATTCATGACATGGTCAGTGACATCACTGATGACATCTCAAATGACATCACCGATGACATCATCCAGTGACTGTGTGTTTCTATAAAGTTTAAATATGTTTTATATATATGCCAAGGTGTATTGAAGAAAGAGTGGGTGTATAAGTGTCTGGATGGAGATTTTAGTAGGTGCGTGACTGACTGTATAAGTGAGTGATTAAATGTGTCTTACTGAATGCATGGGTTAGTGACTAAACTGTGTGAATGTCTGTATCAGTCTGTCTGTTGTTGTGTAAGCTGCTGCATGGGTTGGTGAGTAGCTACATGAGTGTCTATATGGGTTATTGATTGGTTGCCTGAGTATTTGTATGGGTGTCTGAGTGTGTGTGTGGGTGGGAGGTGTGTGACTCTGTGCATAGTTGTGTGAGTGGTCAATTCACTGGGTGTATGGGTTTAAGAGTGCATGTGGAAACAGCTGTATGGGTGGGTGAGTGTGTGTATGGGTGTGTTGGTGTGTGAATAGATGTCTCAGTGGTACATGTCCAAGTAACTTCATATGTAAAAGGCAGTGTATGTGAGAGTTGGAGTATATAAATGACTATACGTGAGAGTCAATGATTGTGAGAGTGGCTGTATGGATGAGTGTATACTTGTATGAGTGATTGTATAAGAGAGTAACTATGAGTTACTGTCTGTATGAATAAGTGAGGTGGTGTGTGTATAACTGTTTAGGTGAGTAAATGGGAGTGTGATTGATTCTTTGCATGACTGACTAGGTGTGTGAGTAACTCCATGGATGAGTGGCGGTGTGTGAGTGTCTGAATAGGTGTATGAGTGCATATGATAGTGTTGTATTGATAAGTGACTGCATGTATAAGTGATTGTATAGGTGAATGAGTGGATGTGTGTGCAGACCTAGGAATCAGTGAGTGAGTATGTAGTAACTGGTATTGGTGTGTGGATGGTTTCGAAAATGGTAGTGTGTATTTTACAGTGGGTGTATTAAAGATTATATTAGGGTGTGAGGAGGTGCATCAGATTTTCACGTGGATGATGTCATCTGTGATGTCACCAGTGATGTCATTTGAGATGTCACCAGTGACGTCATCAGTGATGTCACTGACCATGTCATGAATGATGTAATATGTGACGTCATCAGCAGTGCATTGCGGGGGCGCGAGTTATAGTTAACTGAACTAACTATAAAGGTGGAATTTCTATGGTTTTGTACGAGTGAAATGTCCACCTAACTATAACGTCCCTGAAACCTATGGTTTTTCAGTGAATTTCAATGGTTTTGTAAATGCTAATTTCTAACTATAACGTCCCTGAAACCTATGGTTTTTCAGCTAATTTCTAAGGTTTTTAAATGCTAATTTCTAACTATAACGTCCTTGAAACCTATGGTTTTTTCAGTGAATTTCTAAGGTTTTTAAATGCTAATTTCTAACTATAACGTGCCTAAAACCTATGGTTTTTTCAGTGAATTTCAAACGTTTTTTAAATGTTAATTTCTAATTATAATGTTCATTAATCCTATGGTTTTTTCAGTGATTTTAAATTATCATTCCATTCTCAACCTAGTGAAAACAGCCGATATCGCCAGTTTTCCAACAATAGCTTCCGCAAAAAAATTCACCACAAATGAGAGCGACAACTAACGCTAATAATATGCAGAGTTGGCGTTCCCGTGCAAAAATAACACGAAAACACCACTTCCCGATATTTTCAACGAGCAGCCAAATCTGGGGTGCGATCCAAAAACAGGCGATAAGCTGCGTTAGCAGCAGGGCTTTAAGTGGGATGAAAAAACTGGGGGGTCTCTCAAAGGGGCGTGGCCAATGTAATTAAGGGCGTGGCTTAAAAACACATAAGCAAAAAATCTGTGCTTATCATAGTGTGCCGCCCGACTTGTATTTTGCTGTTTCTGTCATAGCATCTAGATATATGATACAACAAGTAACATCATACCTACAACAAGGCAGGACTATTGGCTTTGTGAATTTTTGTTAGTTGCATAAGATAAATAAGCAGCAACTATGGCTTGTTGTATATAATATTGAAAAAGCTTCCACTTACAGCCCTGGTGACACCATGACAATGTTGCTGCTCCTGCGTATCAAAAAGAGAAAGGAAATCCAGAGAGAAAATGACTCTCTTTAAAGGATTTCCCTTCTCTTACAACGCTCACCTGGCATGACGTCCGTAACTTCTCCACTAGTGAGAAGAGCAGTGTGAGCACGCGCACATAGATGTGCCTGCTGTCACTGCAGTCCGGAAAAAAACGGCTCACCTCCAGGGCACAAAACAGAGCCCGATAGAAACCCGTTTCGAGGCCTCTCTAAAAAAACTGCCGGTGCTCAGACCCCATGAGACCCGGCCCACTTAAAGCCCTGGTTAGCAGTAAGAATTTAACATCTGCCTTTTACTGGTGTAAAGCAGGACGACTACCTACAGTGTGAAAGGGAGCCCAGCCCATACCCACATCTAAAGACCAACACATGTCATAGAGCTACAGACCATGCAGCTCCGACACCCAAGAAGGCCACAACACCCACTGCCTTCACCCTCAGGACCTCCCCTCCGGACCACCCCCCTCCCTACTACCACCGAGGCAGCGCAGAACAGGACAGCGGACCCTCCAAAAACAGCATGGTCCCTCAGCCACACAATAGCTGAATGTTGGGAGATGTGGCAACCAAGTATGTGTGAAGGACGCAAGTCACCCATCAATAAAAATGCACACAATACCAAGCGTAGCGGTGATGTGGTGGACAGACCTCACTATGCAGAGCACAAACCTCTCCAGGTGGACATATACTGCTGGTGCTTGTAGTGTTGTGGACAATATACACAAACATGTTACCTCAGGCAGTGGGGAAGATCTCGGTCATGTAGCTGTGTTGTCCCCCCTGGAAGCGGAAGCGGAGTGGGCTGGTCCAACGTACCCCACTCCAGCGTAGGAGTATGAATAAATAGGCTGGGGCTCTGGGCGTGGTTCACTTGTGGGAAGGCCAAAGCGTCTGCCAGGGCGGCAGCCCTCACCCTGCCACGAGGCCTCCGCCGTGACCGCCGGCCTCCTCGACACATGCTCCCTGCGAACCCAGCAGCAGAGCACCACAGACTTATGTCTGTACAGACTACTGCCTTCGATCTACACTGCGGACAGCAGGGCTCACAATTCAGATCGAGTCCCTATTGCAGATGACGCAGTCCAGTAGGCAAGAGACATTGCTCCCGATGCGGCCCGCCCGGACCACGCATCATCGCAGGCTACGCACACGCTGAGTGCTTCAGGTGCCACTAACTCAGTGCACCACAAGTCATCGCCACGTAGCCTTATTAAGGCAGAATTCATTAGACAAAAGACATTGCTACCAGTGTGGCCCGGCCGGACCACACATCATCGCAGGCTGCGCACACACTGAGTGCTTCAGGTGCCACTAACTCAGTGCACCACAAGTCAACGCCAAGTGGACTTATTAAGACAGAATTCATTAGGCAAAAGACATTGCTACCAGTGCGGCCCGCCCGGACCACGCATCATCGCAGGCTCCACACACGCTGGTTGCTTCAGGTGACACTAACTGTACAGCTCAACTCAACGCCACGTGGCTGTGGGCCCTTGCTGACCACTGCCTCCGGCCTACACTCCGGTCATCAGGGCTCGCATTTAAAATTGACTCTTGATTCATTAATTGCAGAGTCCAGTAGGCAACTAAGTATTACGTCCCTAAAACCTACATAATATCCTTTTAGTATCCTTGCTTCAAGAACTTGTTTTATATCAGTTATAGCTTTAGTACAATGACCAAATTCATCTTGCAAGTCCAAAGGGACACTGAATGGCAGTCTACACTGCGGACAGCAGAGCTCACAATTCAAATTGAGTCTTGATTTATTAATTGCAGACAGAATTGTACTCTATGTCCTCGAATTTTGTCAAGAGGAAGTGACAAAAAGCATTCCTTGATGTCTGTGCTGACTACTGCCTTCGATCTACACTGCGGATAGCAGGGCTCACAAATCACATTGAGTCGTGATTGCAGATGACTCAGTCCAGTAGGCAACAGACATTGCTCCCAGTGCGGCTCGCCCGCACCACGCATCATCGCTGGCTGCGCACACGCTGAATGTTTCTGATGCCCCTATCTCAGTGCAGCACAACTCATGGACCCTTTATGATACAATGTTTTGTGTATAATTTCACATCTGCTGCCCCTACCTCAGTGTACCACAAGTCATGGACCCTTTACGATACAATCTTGTGTGTATTATTTCACATCTGTTGCCCCTACCTTAGTGCAGCACAAATCATTGACCCTTTATGATTGAATCTATGTGTCTGATCCAATGATTACTGTTGTACTTGTTGCCAGCACCAACCATTCCCGGAGGGCTGGCTTACACTCACCCCACACGCATCCAGCACAGACGTCACTGGACATGTGACCCTGGTAATAAAAATGAGTCGAGTGCATGTGCCCGTACCCAGTTCCACTATCTATCTGTGTCTGTGTGTTCATTATGTATGCAAGATGCCGCCCCTGGGCCCCACCACAGTACATTGTGCTGTGGACAGCGAATGCAACCATGTTACCTCTGGCAGTGGGGAAAACTTCAGTTATATAACTTTCTCTCGGTCATTGTACAAGTACGTACGTAGAGACTGGATCATTAGAGTACTGCAAGGAGAGTGTATAGTGAATTTATAAGTGCTTGGGGATTGGCTGAGTAATTCTATAAGTACATATGTTGGCGCAGCCTAACCCCGAACACAAACTTGCTCTAATTGGCTGCCCTCCATGTGCCAAAAACTGAAACTTAAACTTTCCATGGCCCTGTATTGCTACAGCTGCAACACTCCACTGAATGTGCAATAAACATTCATATCCACACAGATGTGTCATGTCCACCATCTTTCATGTGTGGAACTATGGATGAATGTAGGGTCAGTGATTCCCCGTACCTTCCATGTTGGCCATGTTGTGGGACTTGGCTCACAGAGTGACACATTGGCGCTTGCGACCCGGGTGATGTCAGCACTACAACAGGGACACCTGCATCAGTTGATTCCTCATACAGCCCAGGACGGAGCCACGCCCATAGCTCCCGAGTCATTCTTCACAGCCTCACGCAGGACTTGCATTCGCCAGGCCATCCCACTCCGCTTACGCTTACAGGGAAGGACAACAACGCTACATGGCCCAGATTTTCATTGCAGTGATCTGCTGGTCACACCCTAGTTGTCAGTACACCACAGCCACTCCCTCACGGCTAGTATACACCCACACCACACCCATCCAGCACACGCGTCACAGGACACGTGAGCCTGCCAATAAAAAAGAACGGGCGCACGTGCTCGACGCCATTTCAGAGTTGCTCGCACCGGATACACTGCGGCCGGCACAGGCACAACGGCACGGGACGGTGACTTTCGGCCCACTGAGGTACGGGTACCGTAACTGCTGAGCGGGTGTGCAGCCTGCAGTGATGGTCCGTCCCGGCGGTCTGGACAGCTCAGGTTTTGTGTGCCCTGCTGGACCGCAGTGTAGGCCTGAGCCACCAGACAGCGCAGGCCTACCACCACATGGCGTCGCCTCGCTGGTCACAGAGTTAGTGCCACCGCAAGGGCTGAACGGGTGTGCAGCCTGCGATGAAAAGCCCGGTGCACTGGTATGTCCTCTGCCATGGTGATATCAAGACCCAGCACCAAATGTGAGACCTGGTGGCCTGCGGAGCGGGGCTGCATGACATCTAGGGTGCGGTGTCCGCGGGCCCAGGGCTTGGGGCTTGCAGCGGCACGTGGTAGGCCCTCTTTTCTACACGCAGGTTGCGGAAGGTGAGCAGAGAGGCTTGTTAGCGCAGCAGCGGGCAGTCACCTCCAGGCAGTGGGAGTGGATGGGGTGCAGCAGCCTGGGTGCGCAGCGGCGGACAGTCACCTCCGGGCAGTGGGAGTGGATGGGGTGCAGCAGCCTGGGTGCGCAGCAGCTGGCAGACACCTCTGGGCAGTGGAAGTGGATGGGGTGCAGCAGCCTGGGTGCGCAGCGGCAAGCAGACACCTCTGGGCAGTGGAAGTGGATGGGATGCAGCAGCCTGGATGCACAAAGGCGGGACAGAGAATTAGGCGTGTGCAGTTGTATGTACTCTGCCATTACTGATTCCATACTACGTTTCAGATGAGTAAGCTTGAGGGCTCCACTATGTCCCGGCACGTGGTTGGAGACACACCGGTGACGGAAAGGTGAGCTGTGAGGGTTTTGTCCACAGTGTCGGCACTCACTGTCCCTCTCCATCTCTTCCTTTCTCTCCCTCACACTCTTTCTCTCTCCCTTCCTCTCTCTCTCGTTCTATCTCTTCCTCTCTCTCACACTGTTTTTTTCTTTCTCTCTCTCTACCTCTCTACCTCTTTCTCTCTCACTCTTCCTCTGTTTCTCTCTTCCTCTTTCTCACACTGTTTCTCTCTTTCTCTCTCTCTTCCTCTCTCTCACTGTTTCTCTCTCTCTTCCTCTCTCTCTCTCTCTCTCTCTCTCACTCTTTCTCTCTTTCTCTCTGTCTACCTCTCACTCTTTCTTTCATTCTTTCTCTCTCTCTTCCTCTCTCTCTCTCTCCTTTGATGGACGCATGACGAACAATGTTATCTTGCTTTTTGTCTAGCAGGCTGTGATTCACAGACTGACGACCCCCCCTCCCGACACGGACCTCCCGCCACGAGGCGATGACTTCAGATCCACTGAGTTAGTGCCACAAGAGCTGAGTGCGTGTGCAGCCTGCGATGATGCGTGGCCATCCTGCAATCAACACCCGCTCTGAATTGTGAGCTCGGCTTGACCGCGTGTACGCAACGACTGAGGAGGTTGCTTCAGCACGTGGTAGACCCTCTTAGACACACGCCGGTGGCGGAAGGTGAGCAGAGAGCCTTGTTTCCGCAGCAGCGAGCAATCACCTCTGGGCAGTGGGAGTGGATAGTGTGCAGCACCCTGGGTGCACAAGAGCGGGCAGACACCTCCGAGCAGTGGAAATGGATGGGGTGCAGCAGCCTGGTGCACAGGAGCGGGCAGACACCTCTAGCAGTGGGACTGGATGGGGTGCACCAGCCTGGGTGCACAGCAGTGGGCAGACACCTCTGGGCAGTGGGAGTGGATGGGATACAGCAGCCTAGGTGCGCAGAGGCGGGCAGACACCTCTGGGCGGCGGTAGTCGATGGGGTGCAGCAGCCTGGGTGCACAGGGGCGAAACAGAGAATTAGGCGTGTGCAGTTGTATGTACTCTGCCATTACTGATTCTATACTATGTTTCAGATGACTAAACTTGAAGACTCCACTATGTCCCGGCACATGGTTGGAGACACACCGGTGGCAGAAAGGTGAGCTGTAAGGATTTTCTCCACAGTGTCAACACTCACTCTCCCTCTCCATCTCTTCCTTTCTGTCACTCACACTCTTTCTCTCTCTCTCACTCTGTATCTCTTCCTTTCTCTCTCTCACACTCTTTCTCTCTTTCTATGTCTCTTCCTCTCTCTCTCTCTCTCTCTCATTCTTTCTTTCTCTCTCTCTTCCGCTCTGTCTCACTCTTTCGCTCTCTCTCTCACACTGTTTCTCTCTTTCTCTCTCACTTCCTTGTATCTCACTATCTCTTTCTCTCTTTCTCTATCTCTTCCTCTCTCTCTCACTCTCTCTCTCTTTCTCTGTCTTCCTCTCTGTCTCACTCTTTCTTTCTCTGTCTCTTCCTCTCTCTCGCTCTTTCTCTCTTTCTCTCTCTCTCTCCTTTCATGGACGCATGACGCACAATCTTATCTTTCTTTTTGTCTTGCAGGCTGTGATTCACAAATTGTCGAGGGATGACACGCCATACCTGTACCTACTTTTATTTTGTTGTTTTGTTTAAATAAAATGTTTTATATGTAAATCCATAGATGACTGAGATTCTTATTTGTCCAACCTCACATGCATCTTCTTTACTATAATTGTGCGACATCAGCCAATTTGTTACGTTCCAGATTTCCTAACGTTGCTGTCACATTTGTTTGTGTGGGGGGGAGGTGAGGGGAGGACATCGGACAAGGGGCTGGTGGCGGGGGGTGTCGGAGCAGTGTTCGGTGTCCGAGCTGCATGATCGTTGGCTCCATTGCATCTGTTGTCATTCACGTATGGCTCTGGGTGGGCTCCCTTTCATATTGCAGGTTGTAGTCTGACTTTACACCAGCTCAGAGCAGGTGTAAACTTTCTGCTACTAACGCACCTTATCGCCTGTTTTGTACTCTCTTCGACGATCTTGCTGGAGGTTGAGACACTTGCAAAGCGATGTGTTCGCTGCTTTTTGCACGAGAACGCCTACTCTACATCTCATTAGCAATATTTGCCGGACTCATCCGTGACAATGCTTTTTGAGGCTGCTATCGCTGGTAAACTGGTGATATGGGCTGTTTGCTCCAGCTTGTGAATGGTGCGTTAAATTTATCACCATTTTGGTTGAGATAAAGTGCCGTTAACTCGGCGATATGTCCTTGAGAATATACCCCTCGGTGTTTGAAAGACTTAAGAAGTACTTGAGTGCCGCGCTGAGAGCCACGCACTCATCGCTTTTACAAGTTTGCTATGACAGGGCGGGAGAGAGCGAGGGAGAGAGACGGAGTGAGATAGCACAAGCAGCGCAAGGCCGCACGGGCACCTGGCTCCACATACCAACATGTGTGTGTGCATCGCCATCCGTGCACAGGCAATTCCCCCACAATGCAGCCCACATACATATCAATCACAGAACATCAGCAATGAAGGCAATGTGGTACAAAACTCCCCTCATACGGGTTCTGTGTCCGGTGTGTGTGGCAGGGTGATGGCTGCATGGCTGTGTGCCCCTGACACATCAGACTGCGTAGGTGATGGGGCTGCATCAGATGTCGTCCAGCACCTATGCAAAAACAATGTCTGGCTCACAGAGGCGGAGCTTGCCAAAGGGATACACCCCTGTTGCACATGCAACATTCAGTTCTACCCTGTGTTGGGACGAGGCTCATTGTGGCACACGAGTGGACAATCTTTACAACACACCTCCCAGTTAGACACCAGTGGAGTGGCATAGGCTTTATTGGCATGTGCGTGTGAGTACGGACGAGGCAACGGCCACAACAGGCATGGACATGCTTAAGACACTTACACGCAGCATGGGTACATGTCGAGGGGCAGATGATGCTGGGCCTGAAATGGACAAGATTTATCACATATGGCAATTGTTAGAAATGGGATCTGTGGTTGGCTAAGGCTTGCGCCAAAGCCAGGCAGAGACCACCACTCTAGTCAGGGCAAGGGAGTTACACGCCAAAGATAACCCCTGCTCACCCCCTTGGTAGCTTGGCACGAGCAGTCAGGCTTATCCCGGAGGCAATGTGTAAAGCGTTTGCGCAACACACCCACAGCAACAACATACTAGGCACACCACAAAAAGGAACTCCACACAAGGTTATATATAAAAATAGCCTTTGTATTATCATAAAACACATTAGAATAGTACTCACATAATATACATCGTGCCACCTGGCACGGGGTCATATTTACAAGGGAATTATTTACACCTGACAGGGCCAACTGGACCACTGTCAGAACCAGCACAAAGCGAACTTAGTATAGGTAGTACTTATAATAAATGTAGAACACATCATGAACGTACAACCAGTAATCACTGGTAACCACTGTACTTAGCATCAGCCTGTAACATAAACTACATTATGCACAGTATCACATCAGGCGCGAATTACATTCTGCGCCAACCTCATAAGCATAAATACGTTATGCAATCCTCTCATAAGTCTAAACATATTAGACCCTAACCTCCTAAGTATAACTCACATTAGGGGCGTAAAGCACAGTAGAGAATAACTCACAACCTAAACGCATTAGGTAATAATAAAATCACAAGCATAAAAACATTATGCAGAACCTCATAATCATAACAGTACATTAGAGGTATAATACAGGGTGCGTAAATCATACTACATGATTACATTTCCTAGCACCCAAAATCACATCAGCACATAGATCAGATTAGGGCCTGGCGCCCTATAAACCTAACTGTCCCCCTGGCCAACTGGCCATCTCTAAAGGGGCTCAAATGCCCTATGTCCACAGAGTCAGGGCGCGCTGCCAAGCGCAGCGAGACGTTAAGGGTGCGCAACTGCGCAAACCTAAACGTAGCAGCTGCCCACTACTTGCTGGGCAGCTGGGAAAGATATGGGGCGAAGGAGTGCGTCTCACTCCTGAGTCACATCAGAACATGCCCCTAAAACAAAGAATAACCTAAACGTTGCAGCTGCCCACAACTTGCTGGGCAGCTGGGGATATTCAAATGAGGCATGGGTCCTCAATGGCTCATAAAAACAAATTGTGCTCCCTTCGTTGGAGCCACACGGGCTCTGGAAACAACATGGCCCCGAAGTCCCACTCGCAGGACTGCTTAAAAATAGAATATGTCCCCTACGTTGCAGCGGCCCGCAACTGCGGCGCCGCTGTGAAGCAAATGAAGAACTGGCCCCCACTGTGCCCGGGGACTCCCTCTGGGGCCCTTTATAATAAAATTACCCCATCGGTGCAGCTGCCCTCTGCAAGACGGGGCAGCTGAAATCATTGCAAGCGATGGAAGCACGGGCCCCTTTGGGCCCTTAAACAATAAGACTGCCCCACGTTGGAGCCATCGGGGCTTCAAAACAATATGCCCCCAACAGTTGGAGCGGCCCGCTGCCAGCTGGGGACGCTCAAGGAGACTAATCACGGTGCCTTCTCTGGCACCACCAAACTGCGCCCATCGGTGGAGCGGCCCTCTGTCAGCGGGGCCGCTTGGGGAAGAGGCATCGGGGTGGTGTCTCTACTTTTCTCCCCCCCCAGCCAGCTACACTCACCGGCTCTCATCGGCGCTGCTCTCGGCCGCCTTTATCAGCATTAACACTGGCACTGAGCCTAGGAAAGCCCTCACTCACCGGGCTTCCTGCTCGCCGTGCGTCCGCTCCTCTTCTGTCGGTCGTGCTGCGGCTGCCCGCGGGACTCCCTCTTCGCTATGGGATTCCCACCTGGAGTATCTCTGGGTCGCGGCCTCACTTCAAGCGCGGCGGGGGCAGGCACCGACAATGTGCCTCGTGCCCCCTCCGCCATCACCCAATGCGGCAACATGCGGGGCTCTCCCTCGGCCACGGGAGCCCCGCTAAACCGCCTCAGCCCTTCTCTTCACCTGGCTTCACCCGGCCCCCCCCCCCCCACGGGACCCGGGACTTCATCACGGAGCCTGCGAGGCTCCATCCGTATCTCTCGCGGCGGGGCGGGACTTCCTTCCCTCGCTCCGCCCATGTCTCAGGCAGACGTGCCTGACTTCCTGATCGCGCTGCAGCGGCCGGGAACAGATTTCTTTGGCAGCCCCGGGGCTGCGGCGGTGAAAGCGCGGGGTGGGCACCCGCTGTTTAGAACTAAGCCAAGATGCGGGGTGGGCACCCGCTAGTAAATTAGGCAATAAACGGTCGCGGGTGGGCACCCGCTCACTAAAGATCAGTAAATGCGGGGTGGGCACCTGCTGGAAGCCAGGAATCACGGGGGAATCCCTATGTCGGGATTCCCTGTCCATGAATGAGCAGCTGCAGCGCCGCAGAGCCCCCGCGCTCTCTCTCAGGAAAGGAAAGGCGCTCTTTAATAAAGGAGATAAAGCGCTCACCAGGGCGCTAGGAGGTACAGAAGTCTCTTAGGGATCAAGAACAAGCAAAAGGTCCCAGCAAGCAAGTCCTTGAGGCATCCAGGGGACAATGCAGGGCCCAGGAGGCAAGCCCTCATGGCAGCCCCCTGGGCCCCAGCAGCAGCACGCCCCAGCATGAACAGCAGCCAAAGCACTGAACAGACTGACACTGAACATTTTCATGGGGTCACAGCCCCTTCTTTTATACACCAAAATCCCTTTGTGACACAGCACAGGGCTGGGGAAAAACCAGACGCAACTGGTTTGGGGGAGCTTTGGAGCACTTTGTTTTGCTCAGCTCCTCTCTCCTTTCACAGGACAGGCTAGGGACATTAGACGCACCACAGGGGGTGGAGCCAGCATTGGGGAGGGAAGGCCCAGCCCTATTCAGGTCCCAGGTGCACTCATCCCACCCATCTGCATGGAGATCTCTCCATTCAGCCCTGCGCTGACTCACCCTGCCCCTCCTAGAGCCACACACACCTCCCAGCCCCTGTCACTCACAAGCCAGACATGCAATTCACATCAGGCAGGCAGACACAGAGCACACATAAATGCCAACTTCTAAAAGTGGCATTTCTACACCAGTCACAATAAATCTGTGCACACCATTGCGCAGCATTTATTCTCACGAGTTCGCACATACTAAACTCGCCCCTGCACTCCTCTCACACCAGGAATTACCATGGACACACATATCCCCCATGCATTCCTATGGGAGGGCAGGACAATCTCACCATAAGCACTCAGCGCGCACGCACTTTACACTGGCCCACAGTGCTAAAGTGCCCAGAGACTTAAAACTACTGACATACAAGGCAAAAAGTTTAGGGGTGAACCGGCCAAAAAAGGGCCAAGTCCAACACAACCCCCTTTCAGCCAAAACGCAGGGCAGACCAATCACCACCGTGATGGGCTTCCCTGCTTGGGGCGATAGAACACGGACGTGGGCCCGCACTGCAGGGACACCCTCCGGTTCTACGCCACTTGGAACCCATGGAATCCATCTAAGAGAAAAAAAACTCAGGACCAACTAGGCTACTCCACCGGTACTCCTTAGTTGTCCACGGCCAGGACCAGGCCCTAGGCCACCCAGATGCCACTGGTCCTTGCCAATCCAGAGTGGGGGACAGTAACCCCTGGCATACAATAGCCATTCTCCACTCTCCCTCTCAGTGTAGTTCCAAACTACCACTGATCCTTCAACCTAGGGTCCGCACCCTCAGGCTAACCAGAGGTCACGGGCGAAGCATCTCCTCCCCTACCTCTATTTCTGACGTTTCGCGCTCTCCCAGGAGAAGCACCTACCAGAACACAACTCTCTCACCAGTTCAGGACCTCTCTCCATCACTGGTCTACCACCTGGGAAATACATTCACCGGCTGCACCGGGGTCAGAGGCGAGGACTCCCTCCCTCTGCACCCCCTTCCAGAGTCCGATACCCTCCCAACTGGAGTGGTACCCCCTAAAAGGCAAAACCGGCCAGGACACTGATTACAGCCGCCCTGCTGTCCAGATCAGGAAACACCTGCTACTGGCTCCCCAAACCAGGGACGTACCCTTTGGTCAGATGCCCGGCGAACCAGGGCTTCACGAGGGTAACACATAACTAATGGGTCGTGTGACAGTCTGCCCGGCGCAAACCCAGGGCAGAAGTGGCATCACCATGGTCACTCATTGGCGACTCAGCCCTGCTGGCTGGCCCCTGACCCACTGGCTCTTCCACTGGGTACTTTTTCCCCCTCTCACTCCTCACTCTGGACTTCTGCACCCTCCCAAGGGGAGTGGCACCGCCAGACACCAGAACTACTTGAACTCTGCTTACAGAGGCTCCACGTTCTCTAGACACTGGGAGATCCTCCTCAAATGGCCTACAAGTACAGCCTAGGCTCCCAACCTGGTGTTCCCTGAAGAAACCATCCAGGCCCTGGGACTGGGTTTCGGGCACACTCACTCCTTATCCTCTGAGACAGGACGTGAGCCCCTACACCCCTCCCGCTACACTGGGACCTAGCTGGGCTACACTGAACCTCTTCCACCACACAGGACCGGAAGATACCCGAGCCACTCTTATTGGACTCACTCCCCCATGCAAGCTCCTTATTTCAGAGAACTCACACCCAAGTATTCAGCAAGCTCCTTATTTCAGAGAACTCACACCCAAGTATTCAGCAAGCTCCTTATTTCAGAGAACTCACACCCAAGTATTCAGCAAGCTCCTTATTTCAGAGAACTCACACCCAAGTATTCAGCAAGCTCCTTATTTCAGAGAACTCACACCCAAGTATTCAGCAAGCTCCTTATTTCAGAGAACTCACACTCACTCGTCCAGTGCAACACACCATTTATCCACACCCCACCCCCCCCCAGACCGGTGAGACAGTATCTACTGCCCCTGAATCTCAACCTGCACCCCTCTTACTGAGCACCAGGTACCATACTCTGGGAACGGGAAGGGGAATTCATGCACTGGACACACTTCTGCTGCCACCACTGGATCCCACCCTTACTGGGGAATCCAGAAAACTCACACTGCACTTAGGGGATAATCTACCCTCCCGAGCTAGTGACTCCATACCAATTAAGTCCCCACTGTAGGCCAACCCAAGAACTAGCAGACAGCACAGGGGCAGTCCCTCCCTCAGCTGCAGGCCAACCCAAGAACCAGCACAATGGCTCAAGGGCAGTCCCTCCTCCAGCTTTAGGCCAACCCAATAGCAGTCTGCACAAGGGCCGTCACTCCTCCAGATTCTCTGGTTTCTGTCCTTGGCAGGACACCCAACTCATAGTGCAACATAAAACACATTTCAAAAAGAAATGACACTTAAAACAAACTCAGAAGCAATAATCCCTTTCCATGTGACTATCTAAAATGCAGAGTTTTGTAGTGCAGCCAGTTGTCGCTGTGGTACTGCGCAAACGCAAGTCCTAATCCCCACCGCTGACAACCAATGTTAGAAATGGGATCTCTGGTTGGCTAAGGCTTGCGCCAAAGCCAGGCAGAGACCACCACTCTAGTCAGGGCAAGGGAGTTACACGCCAAAGATAACCCCTGCTCACCCCCTTGGTAGCTTGGCACGAGCAGTCAGGCTTATCCCGGAGGCAATGTGTAAAGCGTTTGCGCAACACACCCACAGCAACAACATACTAGGCACACCACAAAAAGGAACTCCACACAAGGTTATATATCAAAATAGCCTTTGTATTATAATAAAACACATTAGAATAGTACTCACATAATATACATCGTGCCACCTGGCACGGGGTCATATTTACAAGGGAATTATTTACACCTGACAGGGCCAACTGGACCACTGTCAGAACCAGCACAAAGCGAACTTAGTATAGGTAGTACTTATAATAAATGTAGAACACATCATGAACGTACAACCAGTAATCACTGGTAACCACTGTACTTAGCATCAGCCTGTAACATAAACTACATTATGCACAGTATCACATCAGGCGCGAATTACATTCTGCGCCAACCTCACCAGCATAAATACGTTATGCAATCCTCTCATAAGTCTAAACACATTAGACCCTAACCTCCTAAGTATAACTCACATTAGGGGCGTAAAGCACAGTAGAGAATAACTCACAACCTAAACGCATTAGGTAATAATAAAATCACAAGCATAAAAACATTATGCAGAACCTCATAATCATAACAGTACATTAGAGGTATAATACAAGGTGCGTAATTCATACTACATGATTACATTTCCTAGCACCCAAAATCACATCAGCACATAGATCAGATTAGGGCCTGGCGCCCTATAAACCTAACTGTCCCCCTGGCCAACTGGCCATCTCTAAAGGGGCTCAAATGCCCTATGTCCACAGAGTCAGGGCGCGCTGCCAACGCAGCGAAAGTCAAGGGTGCGCAACTGCGCAAACCTAAACGTAGCAGCTGCCCACTACTTGCTGGGCAGCTGGGAAAGATGGGGGCGAAGGAGTGCGTCTCACTCCTGACCTCAGACCTGCCCCTAAAACAAAGAATAACCTAAACGTTGCAGCTGCCCACTACTTGCTGGGCAGCTGGGAATGTTAAATTGAGGCATGGGCCCTCAATGGTCATAAAAACAAATGTGCCCCCTTCGTTGGAGCCACACGGGCTCTGGAAACAACATGGCCCCCAAGTCCCACTCAGGGACTGCTTAAAAATAGAATAGCCCCCTCGTTGCAGCGGCCCGCAATTGCGGCACCGCTATGAAGCAAATGAAGAACTGGCCCCCACTGTGCCCGGGGACCCCCTCTGGGGCCCTTTTTATAAAATTACCCCATCGGTGCAGCTGCCCTCTGCAAGCGGGGCAGCTGAAATCATTGCAAAGCGGGGAAGCACGGGCCCCTTTGGGCCCTTAAACAATAAGACTGCCCCGCGTTGGAGCCATCGGGGCTTCAAAACAATATGCCCCCAAACGTTGGAGCGGCCCGCTGCCAGCTGGGGCCGCTCAAGGAGACTAATCACGGTGCCTTCTCTGGCACCACCAAACTGCGCCCATCGGTGGAGCGGCCCTCTGTCAGCGGGGCCGCTCGGGGAAGAGGCATCGGGGTGGTGTCTCTACTTTTCTCCCCCCCCCCCAGCCAGCTACACTCACCGGCTCTCATCGGCGCTGCTCTCGGCCGACTTTATCAGCATTAACACTGGCACTGAGCCTAGGAAAGCCCTCACTCACCGGGCTTCCTGCTCGCCGTGCATCCGCTCCTCTTCTGTCAGTCGTGCTGCGGCTGCCCGCGGGACTCCCTCTTCGCTATGGGATTCCCGCCTGGATTATCTCTGGGTCGCGGCCTCACTTCAAGCGCGGCGGGGGCAGGCACCGACAATGTGCCTCGTGCCCCCTCCGCCATCACCCAATGCGGCAACATGCGGGGCTCTCCCTCGGCCACGGGAGCCCCGCTAAACCGCCTCAGCCCTTCTCTTCACCTGGCTTCACCCGGGCCCCCCCCCACGGGACCCGGCACTTCATCACGGAGCCTGCGAGGCTCCGGCTGGATCTCTTGCGGCGGGGTGGGATTTCATTCCCTCGCTCCGCCCATGTCTCAGGCAGACGTGCCTGACTTCCTGGTCGCGCTGCAGCGGCCGGGAACAGATTTCTTCAGCAGCCCCGGGGCTGCGGCGGTGAAACGCGGGGTGGGCACCCGCTGTTTAAAAATAAGCCAAGAAGCGGGGTGGGCACCCGCTAGTAAATTAGGCAATAAGCGGTGTGGGCACCCGCTCTTAAGAGATCAGTAAATGCGGGGTGGGCACCTGCTGGAAGCCAGAAATGCGGGGGAATCCCTATGTCGGGATTCCCTGTCCATAATGAGCAGCTCTGCGCCGCACAGCCCACGCGCTCCTCAGGAAAGGAAAGCGCTCTTTAATAAAGGAGATAAAGCGCTCACCAGGCGCTAGGATAAAAAGTCTTTTAGGGATCAAGAAAAAACAAAAGGTCCCCAACAAGTCCTTGAAGCATCCAGGGACAATGCAGGGCCCAGGGAGGCAAGCCCTCATGGCAGCCCCTGGGCCCCAGCAGCAGCACGCCCCAGCATGAACAGCAGCCAAGCACTGAACAGGAACTGAACATTTTCATGGGGTCACAGCCCCTTCTTTTATACACCAAAATCCCTTTGTGACACAGCACAGGGCTGGGGAAAAACCAGACGCAACTGGTTTGGGGGAGCTTTGGAGCACTTTGTTTTGCTCAGCTCCTCTCTCCTTTCACAGGATAGTCTAGGGACATCAGACGCACCACAGGGGGTGGAGCCAGCATTGGGGAGGGAAGGCCCAGCCCTATTCAGGTCCCAGGTGCACTCCTCCCACCCATCTGCATGGAGATCTCTCCATTCAGCCCTGCGCTGACTCACCCTGCCCCTCCTAGAGCCACACACACCTCCCAGCCCCTGTCACTCACAAGCCAGACATGCAATTCACATCAGGCAGGCAGACACAGAGCACACATAAATGCCAACTTCTAAAAGTGGCATTTCTACACCAGTCACAATAAATCTGCGCACACCATTGCGCAGCATTTATTCTCACGAGTTCGCACATACTAAACTCGCCCCTGCACTCCTCTCACACCAGGAATTACCATGGACACACATATCCCCCATGCATTCCTATGGGAGGGCAGGACAATCTCACTACACGCACGCACTTTACACTGGCCCACAGTGCTAAAGTGCCCAGAGACTTAAAACTACTGACATACAAGGCAAAAAGTTTAGGGGTGAACCGGCCAAAAAAGGGCCAAGTCCAACAGCAATGCTCACAGCCCACCTTGCCTTGCTCCCCAACAACTTAGATTTCCTAAGAACACCCAAATGCAAAGCCTCGCAGTACCACACCAGCCTTGACTGACATTGAAATCTACCTCTCAGTGTAAAAAATGAGACCACAAAGTGTGCACATAACATTTCTTCTTTTTTGTGTGGAGGATATGCCACAGCTCTGAGCAATGATTTGAATGTGTGTGCAACGTTGTGGGACATGGGTTGCTGTTTTCGTGGGTGTCAACGCCATCCCATGCGGGGGTACCACAGGCAGGGACTTCTATGTGTGGGCTGTGGATAAGTCGGATGGTTTATTTGGCGTCTGCACAGTGCCCCGTGTGAGGTGGCACGACTCACTGTACGTGGGGTCTGCATGGTGCTCTGCCTCCGGGGTGCAGCAATTGTCTGCTCTGCCGACAGTGATCAGGTGTGAGGGTCTGACAGGTTCACATGTCGTGCTACCTGGCCATGTGTGTGCTCTCATCGAGCAGTGTGTCCGAATTGGCAAAGTTCCCAAACGACGCTGTGTTGCTCGGACCATGGACCTGCGTCGCCTTGGACAGGTGTGTGTGCACACGCGTTATTCCACGCACATGCATCCAGAGCTCGACCGAAGGGAGACGTGTCCTCGTTTTGGTGGGATATGTGAGCAATCCCCACTGTGCAACAAGTTCGTGGGCCATGTGCTGTGGGTGGCAATAGGATGTGGCTGCAGGTACGTAGTTACTCGTCCATGAATGCCAGTGCAGCTTCATGTGCAATGTGTTCCAATAGTATGTCGTTGTCGTGTTCAAGGAACACCAGGGTGAGCCAATCCATTAGGTGGTCCGGGCAGGTGTGCTCAGCCCACACCGTCTCACCGATCCGCAACACAGCCCAATAGGGGAGCGCCTCGATGTGGTCACTGCACACGAGAAATTGTGCCATCTCCCATGCACAACTACCAATACATACGCAGTATGTCAACGCATCCCATGCACGGCTGTCTCGGTTACACTCCTGTTCGTTATCCAACAGGGGGCGCAAACACAAGTCATAGTCCAATTCATCAACAGTTGTGTTGGATAGGCGGACATCCATGGGACACTCCAATGTGCATGTTCGGCAGTGGAACCAGGGCTGGACGCAGGTGATGTGGGCAATGCGGAAGCTGAGCCTGTAACTGATCCACATTCCATCTCTGTTAAGTTAATAACACATGAATTTTTTACTGTCACCCCTTCTCCACTATTTCCAGACTGAGCATAATTTCCAAACGTGCCACATTTTGTTTATCTCGCCGGAATAGATATACAAATGGAAATTAACGCTACATCGAATTTTCAAAACCATACAGGGCCATATCCACAAGAATGGCGATAACATTATCACCGCTTTAGCGGCAGGAAACTGCTGCTAAAGCGACGATAATGTTATCGCTGGTCTTGAGAATATGGCCCACAGTCTTTTACAGATGCCAACTTACACTTTTTCTTTGTGAAAAACTCCTAAACATATATAAAGTATTTGTTTAACAACTAGTTACACATCATGCATATTTTAGAACCAATAAAACACCAGACTTTACTAACACTATGTTATTTAGAAATAAAAAATACTTTCAAAGTTAAAAAGTTTGTCTCAAATACTTAACCACTACTACAAAACACATAACACACCTTCTTAATTTCTAATTTACCTGTCTAGTTGGTATGCAGATTTCAAATGTCACAAACGCATGCAATTCTTTTCTTGTCACACAGTACATGTAATGCACCGCTTTCATCAAGAATGGAACCAGTAATGGCACAATTTCCCTGTTGCTCCACACATAAATCCATGTAAAGAACAAATCAGAATAGTTCCTTATTTTTTTTAGATTGCAAAACCTCTCTTTATTGCTTATTTTTTAACTTTCCATATAAACTGTTTTGTTAAGGACGCATACAGGTGAAAAGTTCAAGGTATTGTATCAACACTTTCTAGAACATTCTACGACACGTGCAGGTTAAAAGTTCATCATTTTTTTAAACCTACCGATATTTTTTTTTGCAACATTTTCTCCAACATTTAACGACACGTGGAGGTCAAAAGTTCACCATTCTTTCAAGTTTGAACTGCACCTTCCAAATACAATTACCAGGTGTGGTTGAGCTGAGCAAATTTCATCCTATAATATGTACTCCACGTATAAACTGCTTTTTTATTAACCAATCACAAAGATGCTTTTCATCAAAACTAATATACACCCTACTTTTTAGGACACAATACATTTCATCTCCCAATCCGTTAACGTTCCCCATGTTTAAACATATCTCTTATTCTACGAACGGACTGCATGAGCTACAGACATTTATCCATATCTTCTAGCCATACCTTCAAAATGCTAGTGTGGATTATAGGACATAGCTATGTTTTCTGGTGCAAGAGGTATGCAGAACAGAGACGTATTGACTTAGACCTGGGTTTACAAAATGTGCACATTAAATAGTTTGCACAGAGAGGATTGAAGTGGCACCAATTGCTCCCTTTGGTTAAAACCTGTTTGCATCTCCAACACCCTGATCTCATGATTGTGCACTGTGGTGGTAACGACCTAGGCACATTGACTGGATAGGTTTGGAAATGCTTATGAAGGACACCTTTGGACAATTGATGTTACTTTTGCCTCAAACTGTCTTTGTATATTCCAATATATGCCAAAGACAGAAGTGGAAATGGTCAAACCAATTTTGTCACAAGATTGAAAAATCTAGGAAGAATGTCAACAAAGCTGTGTCTGCATACCTCAGAGACCATAGAATGGGGGCGATTTACAACAACAACATACGTTTTGATATCGCTGATATCTACAGAAGTGATGGAGTACACTTCACAGATGAGGGAAACCGAATTTTCCTGATTAACCTGAAGCTGTGCATTCGCACTTACATGTAGCTCCAACTAATAAACAGAAGGGCTTTTTTTAGAGCCGCCTTATATTCCCAATTTCGGCTCACAGAGTGTCAGCTGCAATTCGGCTAGCAGAGGGACACCTGCGGGCCGTCGGGCAGGCTCGCAGAGGAAGAGCTGCGGCCCGTGGGCTCAGCTCGCAGAGGGAGACCTACGAGCCGTTGGCTCGCAAAAGCACAGCACCGTACCAGCTCTAAGAGGGAGAGCTGTGGCCTGACTCGCAGAGGGAGACCAACGGGCCAACAGGCCTGCTAGCAGACACACAGCTATCAGTTAGCGGGCTGGCTCGCAGAGATACAGCTGCGAGCCCTCCGCGCTGCAACCCGATGGGCTAACTCGCAGAGGGAGAGTAACGGGCCGACGGGCCTGCTAGCACAGACACAGCTACGAGCTAACGAGGTGGCTCACAGAGGTAGAGCTGCGGGCCCCACGCCTTGCAGACACAGAGCTGCGTGCCGACGTACTGGCTTCTAAAGGCATAGCCGCAAGCTGATGATGTGGGGAGAGGGAGCGTAAAAGGAGTATCTCGCACAGACAGACCTGCGGGATATTTTCAGTACTGCCTCGCAGAGGTAGAATTACGGATCCGATGCCTTTTAGAGGGAGAGATGCGAGCTGACGATCTGAGTCACAAAATGGCTCACAGTCGCAGAGCTGCGAGCCGACGGACTCGCTTCTAAAGGCATAGCCGCGAGCTGGTGATGTGGGGAGAGGGACCGTGAAAGTGGTATCTCGCACAGACAGAGCTGCAGCATATTTTTAGTGTTGCCTGCAGAGGTAGAACTACGGACCTGATGCCTTGTAGAGGGAGAGTTGTGAGCTGACGGACTGAATCACAAAATGGCTGCCAACACTTCCTAGTTTCAACAGTTCACAGCCAATCAGCCGAAAGCTTGGGCTCGTAACGCTTCAGCCAATCAGATGTCAGAATTCTTAAATATCAATATCTGGAAAATTTGATATTTCTCTAAAACTACTGAACGGATTTACCCGATTTAAACAAAAGCGTGCTTTCTGGACCAAGACCTTTCTCTGTGCCAAATTTGGCGTAATTCCGTTCAGCAGTTTGACCTGTAGCCTTGTCTAAAGTTTCCTATGGAAATTGCATGGAGAAAACACGTTTTGGGACCCCCTTTTTCTTAGCCCCCTTGACAAATACCCCCCAAACTTTTAGGATAGCAGCTGACCTGAAAAGAGGAACTTTTGGGAAAATTTCGTAAAGATTCGTCAAAAGACGCCAAAGTTATAAGCACATCAAAAAATGCTTTTCCTATGGAAACGTGGTCCTAACTATAACTACCTACTGGCGACCGCCAGTAGGAATATATATATATATATATATATATATATATATATATATATATATATATATATATATATATATATATATATATATATATATATATATATTCCCAGGCAAACAATAAAGCGATCACTCAGAGGTTTATGCAAAAACACCAGAAGTTGGTTTAATCCAGGTAACGCGTTTCGCTTGCACAGCAAGCTTGGTCACACACTGACTTGTGGGATAGGCTAGCAATACATAGGAAGTTTAGAAACCAAGGAGGGACTGAAAGATACATTTCTCCCTTCAGCCAAATAGCATCCATTTTGTAGTATTCAATTCTACAGGTAAATGTATTCAAATCATACATAAATAACAGTCAAAGTGACAGCTTGTATTCAAATCATACAATAATATCAGAAATTGGATTGTGAATTCCACCCACTAGGTTTGCAAAACAGGACTGGGGGTTAGAACCAGCGGTTTCACCAGGGAACAAGATTTACATGAGTCACACAATTAAGAGCGGCATCCATTTTGTAACATTCACATGATCAAATGATGCTATAAGAGTACATGATTAATAACCATATTGGATTTCAAATAGTTATAACCATCAGTTCCCTATTGTCATGATGCAGAGAAAGGATGAACAATGTACATTTAAGTGTATTGAATATAAAGCACAATGCCAAAAACCTATGTATGTTGCTTGTTCATCATGATTATATCTCTCGGTGATCGTTCTACTCGGCCTAGTGCCCTCGATAACCTCTGAACAGACTGTATATGGATGAAATCAGTCTGATATGAAAAACCATGGTATGTGGGAAGATTCTTCACCAGAATTCTCTGCATGATTAATGTACTCGGCATGGTGCACATGAATAAAAATATGAATAAAAACCTCTAGAAAAACCTTATGATTCTACAGGCCAGTCTAGTAAAGCCACAGACGGAACCCGTAGTGTGCATGACCCCTGTGTAATGGTTCACTCGGCAAAGTGCCTAAAATCCACATCAGACATTCCCTGCCCAATACAAAATGTAAGTATTGCTGTTAGACCCTACCCACTTAACCAAAACCAAACCCAGTAGTCCACAAATGAAACATGTGAAAAAGTGTGAATGTGAAAAGATCTACATATTAAATAATGACATAAGACATCAAGAGAAAGTTAAGTTATGGAAACAAGTCTCTTATCTGTTTGGTCATGTCCTCCACCATGGTGGTTGAAGAAAAGGTTAGGTGGGGTCCAATGGAGTCGATTCTCTGAGTCAGCCCCTTCCTTTTCTCCTGTGTAAAAGAAAATATAAACATCCATGAGATTTCTCACAGTATGAATTAAAATCTTATGTCAAAAACAAACTTACCTCTAGTAAATAGCATGCATACTTGAGTAATATATACAGATGGACGGCCAGGACAACAACTAACAATAATTAGCATTATTCACGTAAATGAATGCTCATTTCTTCATCTTGGTTAAGCCCTTCCGGGCTTTTGGTTTGAAGATTGATTATGTGGCAGGATTCTTTTTGCGTAGCTGTAAAACTCTATTCCCCCTCTATGTGTGTACTCGATCTGTTCTATTGCAAAGAAGGTTAGTAGGGAATTGTTGGAGAGGTGATACTCTGCAAAATGTCTGGCCACCGGGTAGTGAGGGTCTTTATTTGTAATAGCCCTCATATGTTCCAACACTCTTTTCTTGGTGCCTAGTGTGGTGCTGCCTACGTATCTTTTCTTACAGGGACATTCAAGGATATAGATAGTAAATGTGGTACCACATGTAAGGAATTGTTTAATCATCTTTTCTCCTGTTGGTGTCTGGTATGATTTTTTCATCGTGCTATTCCTGCAGGACTTGCAGTGGCCACAGGGAAAGAAGCCCTGTAGGTTAATCTGTGTGTTCAGGTGTCTGTTGGTAATGTCCCCTTTCACAAGGAAATCCCTAAGATTTCTTCCCTTTCTATACGTTATCTGTGGTCTGTCTTGTATCGTGTGGCCTATGATTGGGTCGCTTGTAAGGATATTCCAATTCCGTGTCAGGATTTTAGCTATTTGCTTAGATTCTCTGTTGTAAGTAAGGATCACTCTAGTTGTAGTGTCTTCCTCAGTGTATGGTTTGTCTGTCAGTGTTTCCTCTCTTTTAATTTTACTTACTTTCTCTTTTGCTCTAGACAGGACCCAATTGGGATATCCTCTCTCTCTAAACCTGGTCATCATGTTTTCTTGTTCCAATAAGAAACTTTCTTGTGTGCTGCAGTTTCTCCTTGCTCGCAGTAGTTCGCCAAAGGGAATGCTCCATTTCAGTGTATCAGGGTGGCTGCTGAAAGCATGGAGAAGACTGTTCCATGCTGTGGTTTTCCTATGTAGTTTAGTGGTTATTTTGTTGTTCTCTTTTTCTACCACTACATCGAGGAATTCAATTTGTTTCTTGCTTATGGTGTATGTGAGGTTCAGATTGAAAGTGTTGTTGTTGAGTTCAGTGATCATTTGTATGGCACTTTCCTCACTTCCTTTCCACACCACAAACAGGTCATCGATATACCTGTACCATCTGATCACCTTGTTGTTATTGGGATCTGCCTTAAGTTTTATGAGCACTTCTTCTTCCCATACCCCCAGGAAAAGATTGGCAAAGCTAGGGGCAAAGCAGGTGCCCATAGCTGTCCCAAGGATTTGCTTGTACATGGTGCCATTAAATAAAAACATGTTGTTCAAGAGACAAAATTTCATAAGTTTCAATAACATTTCCGTATGTTCCAGGTAACAGATTCTGCAGGTATTAAGGAAATATCGACAGCATTGGATACCAAGTGAGTGGTCAATAATGGAGTACAGTGAATTGACATCCATGGTAATCATAAGATAATTTTCTTCCCAAGTGATGTCATTCATTTTGCCCAGGAAGTCTTTGGTATCCCTTATGTATGAGGGAAGGTTCTCTACATATTCTCTGAGAAAATGATCTATGTATTTGGAAATATTTTCAGAGACGCAGCCTATTGAAGATACAATAGGTCTGCCAGGTGGTACCTCCGGATTTTTATGTACCTTAGGTAAAAGGTAAAAAATGGGAGTTCTCGGATAGTCACATTTAAGATAGCAATATTCTTCCCATTGAAGGATACCTTTGTCTTTGTATTCAGTGAGCATATCCCAGACGTTAACTATACCTGCATTGTACTCATGTATATTACTGGTGATGTAAAATTTAGTGTTATCAAGTTGTTTTGTGGCTTCCGCAATGTAAGCCGATCTGTCCCATAGTACAATATTACCACCTTTGTCTGCTGGGCGGATGATAATGTTTTCATCTTCATTGAGAGAGTTAATGACTTGCCACTGTTTTTCGTGAAGTTAGTGGGGATATTGTTTTTGTTCCGTTTTTGTTTGCGGAATTCGATAAGATCTTTGGTCGTAGTCTCATGAAAAGCATCGATATTGTCATGCGGCATAAGTGGAAGGAAAATGGATTTCGGTCTAAAATTGGTATTAGCCGGTAGATCAGTTCTATGGATAGGTTGTTCCTCATTAAAATCCAGGCGTGATTCCAGGTAGAGGTCCTGCATAGCCATTAATGTGTCCCTGTCTTTTATGTTCAGAAAGGTATTTTGCTCAGTTATAGGTATTTCATTGAAGTAATCAGGTGTCCCTTTCAAAGTATGCCATTTTTTTTACTTTACTTTTCTCACAAATTTAAACACGTCTACTCTTGTCTCAGGGTAATTAAAAGAGTTAGTTGGGCAAAAGGAAAGGCCTAGGCAGAGAGTTCGTTTTTCAAACATGGATAGAGGTCTATATGATAAATTGAGGATGGTTTTGTTTACCATATTGTCATCCATCATTTCTGATTCCTCTGGCCCATTTGTCTCGTTCCCATAAGCCGTTTTCCTCGTCCTCTGCCTCTTTTGCTCTCTCTGTCGCTTCCTTCTTCTCCAATTCCTTCCTGGCTTCTTCCTCGTCCTCGGCCACGACCTCTCCCTCTCCCTCTCCCTCGTGTTTTCACTGGTTGTACAGTCCGTGGTATCTCCCTCCTTGTTCTTAGGATCCGAAATTCGTCCAAAAAAGTCGGCTGTATTTTAAGACCTGGCTCTTTTCCCATTTGGACAGTTGGTGTATTATGTTCTTCCACTTCTGCGTCGCTACTTGTAACAGACTCCATTCCGCTGGCATTCTCGGTTTCACTTTCCAGAGGTTCTCCTAGTGACAGCTTCTCATATAAATGGTCGTATTTATGGGAGTAGGTTAATATTCTACTGCTCACGTAGTCTATGCAGTCGCGATGTAATTTGCGCTGCTTCCGGGCTTTAATGTCCTCTTCATAAGTTTTCAGTCTTAATTTCAGATCATCCACATATTTCTTTATTATGTCAAGTTCTTTGTGACTTCTGAGTTCATCTTCCAATGCTTTAAGTTCTTGCAAAAGCGCCTCCCTATCCTCCCAAGCATATTTCACCAGGATAGTTAACATTTGTTTGGAGCTTCTGGCAGAATTTTCCGCCCATTCCTCCAACATCCTGGGGTTGGGTGATTCGTAGGAGGGAGTGGTATAGATGCATAGCCCTCTAGGCACCATATCTTTTTCAATGTAATCTTGTAGTGAGATGGCTTCCCACCACTTTGATGTTTCTGATTTCTTTATCTTCTCTAGTCTTCTTAGTTTATCCTGTAGGGTTGTATCCTTAGCTCTAGTTTCTATCCTTGCTTGTCCCTTATTGGGTGCCCTTGCGAAGAGACTAAGAGCTGCCGCCCTCCTCTCCGATTCTTCCTCCATATTTACTATTGTATGGGATGTTAGTCAAGATGCATGCGCAGCTGAGTAAATTAGAATTGAGGACTGCGTATGAAACTGGAAATGGTCTGGTGTATGCACCTCCCCTTCACATATGTACAGGTTCCTGTTGCTTGAAGTATCAAAATGGTAACAGCGTGCTGTATTGGCTTGCACGATCTTGTAACAATGTTAGGTAAAGTACTGAGGATTCGCAGATCTCCACATTTGCACCCTAAACAGTAAGTTTATAAGGTGATCCTCTAGCTGGGTGCCAATACTTAAATATTATGATGTGATGAAACTTTCGAATCATATGTATAGAAAGAAAAAAACGTAAATGGTAATCATGTTCTTATTACCAAAAAAGCAAGAAAGCAGTGACACGTTGTTTGAGAATAATGTAGGCTTGATTCCCGTTTCTCCAAAATACGGAATCTGAGGCTCAGTTGAGGCGATTAATTTTCCCTCGTATCGGGGGGGGACAAGAATAAATAAAGATTTGTGAATGTCTTCTTCACATTTCCACCCTTTTTCCCGTTTCTCCCCGCACGCTGTGCCCGTTTGGTAGCCTCCTTCTTAGTCTCTTCGCAAGGGCACCCAATAAGGGAAAAGCAAGGATAGAAACTAGAGCTAAGGATACAACCCTACAGGATAAACTAAGAAGACTAGAGAAGATAAAGAAATCAGAAACATCAAAGTGGTGGGAAGCCATCGCACTACAAGATTACATTGAAAAAGATATGGTGCCTAGAGGGCTACGCATCTATACCACTCCCTCCTACGAATCACCCAACCCCAGGATGTTGGAGGAATGGGCGGAAAATTCTGCCAGAAGCTCCAAACAAATGTTAACTATCCTGGTGAAATATGCTTGGGAGGATAGGGAGGCGCTTTTGCAAGAACTTAAAGCATTGGAAGATGAACTCAGAAGTCACAAAGAAAAGGACCTAATAAAGAAATATGTGGATGATTTGAAATTAAGACTGAAAACTTATGAAGAGGACATTAAAGCCCGGAGCAGCGCAAATTACATCGCGACTGCATAGACTACGAGAGCGGTAGAATATTACCCTACTCCCATAAATACGACCATTTATATGAGAAGCTGTCACTAGGAGAACCTCTGGAAAGTGAAACCGAGAATGTCAGCGGAATGGAGTCTGTTACAAGTAGCGACGCAGAAGTGGAAGAAAATAATACACCAACTGTCCAAATGGGAAAAGAGCCAGGTCTTAAAATACAGCCGACTTTTTGGGACGAATTTCGGATCCTAAGAACAAGGAGGGACATACCACGGACTGTACAACCAGTGAAAACACGAGGGAGAGGTCGTGGCCGAGGACGAGGAAGAAGCCAGGAAGGAATTGGAGAAGAAGGAAGCGACAGCGACAGAGAGAGCAAAAGAGGCAGAGGACGAAGAAAACGGCTTATGGGAACGAGACAAATGGGCCAGAGGAATCAGAAATGATGGATGGCAATATGGTAAACAAAACCATCCTCAATTTATCATATAGACCTCTATCCATGTTTGAAAAACGAACTCTCTGCCTAGGCCTTTCCTTTTGCCCAACTAACTCTTTTAATTACCCTGAGACAAGAGTAGACATGTTTAAATTTGTGAGAAAAGTAAAGTTAAAAAAATGGCATACTTTGAAAGGGACACCTGATTACTTCAATGAAATACCTATAACTGAGCAAAATACCTTTCTGAACATAAAAGACAGGGACACATTAATGGCTATGCAGGAACTCTACCAGGAATCACGCCTGCATTTTAATGAGGAACAACCTATCCCTAGAACTGATCTACCGGCTAATACCAATTTTAGACCGAAATCCATTTTCCTTCCACTTATGCCGCATGACAATATCGATGCTTTTCATGAGACTACGACCAAAGATCTTATCAAATTCCGCAAACAAAAATGGAACAAAAACAATATCCCCACTAACTTCACGAAAAAACAGTGGCAAGTCATTAACTCTCTCAAAGAAGATGAAAACATTATCATCCGCCCAGCAGACAAAGGTGGTAATATTGTACTATGGGACAGATCGGCTTACATTGCGGAAGCCACAAAACAACTTGATATCACTAAATTTTACATCACCAGTAATATACATGAGTACAATGCAAGTATAGTTTACGTCTGGGATATGCTCACTGAATACAAAGACAAAGGTATCCTTCAATGGGAAGAATAATGCTATCTTAAATGTGACTATCCGAGAACTCCCATTTTTTACCTTTTACCTAAGGTACATAAAAATCCGAAGGTACCACCTGGCAGACCTATTGTATCTTCAATAGGCTGCGTCTCTGAAAATATTTCCAAATACATAGATCATTTTCTCAGAGAATATGTAGAGAACCTTCCCTCATACATAAGAGATACCAAAGACTTCCTGGGCAAAATGAATGACATCACTTGGGAAGAAAATTATCTTATGATTACCATGGATGTCAATTCACTGTACTCCATTATTGACCACTCACTTGGTATCCAATGCTGTCAATATTTCCTTAATACCCGCAGAATCTGTTACCTGGAACATACGGAAATGTTATTGAAACTTATGAAATTTTGTCTCTTGAACAACATGTTTTTATTTAATGGCACCATGTACAAGCAAATCCTTGGGACAGCTATGGGCACTTGCTTTGCCCCTAGCTTTGCCAATCTTTTCCTGGGGGTATGGGAAGAAGAAGTGCTCAGAAAACTTAAGGCAGATCCCAATAACAACAAGGTGATCAGATGGTACAGGTATATCGATGACCTGTTTGTGGTGTGGAAAGGAAGAGAGGAAAGTGCTATACAAATGATCACTGAACTTAACAACAACACTTTCAATCTGAACCTCACATACAGCATAAGCAAGAAACAAATTGAATTCCTCGATGTAGTGGTAGAAATAGAGAACAACAAAATAACCACTAAACTACATAGGAAAACCACAGCAGGGAACAGTCTTCTCCATGCTTTCAGCAGCCACCCTGATACACTGAAATGGAGCATTCCCTTTGGCGAACTACTGCGAGCAAGGAGAAACTGCAGCACACAAGAAAGTTTCTTATTGGAACAAGAAAACATGATGGCCAGGTTTAGAGAGAGAGGATATCCCAATTGGGTCCTGTCTAGAGCAAAAGAGAAAGTAAGTAAAATTAAAAGAGAGGAAACACTGACAGACAAACCATACACTGAGGAAGACACTACAACTAGAGTGATCCTTACTTACAACAGAGAATCTAAGCAAATAGCTAAAATCCTGACACGGAATTGGAATATCCTTACAAGCGACCCAATCATAGGCCACACGATACAAGACAGACCACAGATAACGTATAGAAAGGGAAGAAATCTTAGGGATTTCCTTGTGAAAGGGGACATTCCCAACAGACACCTGAACACACAGATTAACCTACAGGGCTTCTTTCCCTGTGGCCACTGCAAGGCCTGCAGGAATAGCACGATGAAAAAATCATACCAGACACCAACAGGAGAAAAGATGATTAAATAATTCCTTACATGTGGTACCACATTTACTATCTATATCCTTGAATGTCCCTGTAAGAAAAGATACGTAGGCAGCACCACACTAGGCACCAAGAAAAGAGTGTTGGAACATATGAGGGCTATTACAAATAAAGACCCTCACTACCCGATGGCCAGACATTTTGCAGAGTATCACCTCTCCAACAATTCCCTACTAACCTTCTTTGCAATAGAACAGATCGAGTACACACATAGAGGGGGGAATAGAGTTTTACAGCTACGCAAAAAAGAATCCTGGCACATAATCAATCTTCAAATCAAAAGCCCGGAAGGGCTTAACCAAGACGAAGAAATGAGCATTCATTTACATGAATAATGCTAATTATTGTTAGTTGTTGTCCTGGATGTCCATCTGTATAAATTACTAAAGTATGCATGCTATATACTAGAGTTAAGTTTGTTTTTGACATAAGATTTTAATTCATACTGTGAGAAATCTCATGGATGTTTATATTTTCTTTTACACAGGAGAAAAGGAAGGGGCTGACTCAGAGAATCGACTCCATTGGACCCCCCTAACCTTTTCTTCAACCACCATGGTGGAGGACATGACCAGACAGATAAGAGACTTGTTTCCATAACTTAACTTTCTCTTGACGTCTTATGTCATTATTTAATATGTAGATCTTTTCACATTCACACTTTTTCACATGCTTCATTTGTGGACTACTGGGTTTGGTTTTGGTTAAGTGGGTAGGGTCTAACAGCAATACTTACATTTTGTATTGGGGCAGGGAATGTCTGATGTGGATTTTAGGCACTTTGCTGAGTGAACCATTACACAGGGGTCATGCACACTACGGGTTCCGTCTGTGGCTTTACTAGACTGGCCTGTAGAATCATAAGGTTTTTCTAGAGGTTTTTATTTATATTTTTATTCATGTGCACCATGCCGAGTAGAATAATCATGCAGAGAATTCTGGTGAAGAATCTTCCCACATACCATGGTTTTTCATATCAGACTGATTTCATCCATATACAGTCTGTTCAGAGGTTATCGAGGGCACTAGGCCGAGTAGAACGATCACCGAGAGATATAATCATGATGAACAAGCAACATACATAGGGTTTTTGGCATTTTGCTTTATATTCAATACACTTGAATGTACATTGTTTATCCTTTCTCTGCATCATGCACAATAGGGAACAGACGGTTATAACTATCTGAAATCCAATATGGTTATTAATCATGTACTCTTATAGCATCATTTGATCATGTGCATGTTACAAAATGGATGCTGCTCTTAATTGTGTGACTCATGTAAATCTTGTTCCCTGGTGAAACCGCTGGTTCTAACCCCCAGTCCTGTTTTGCAAACCTAGTGGGTGGAATTCACAATCCAATTTCTGATATTATTGTATGATTTGAATACAAGCTGTCACTTTGACTGTTATTTATGTATGATTTGAATACATTTACCTGTAGAATTGAATACTACAAAATGGATGCCATTTGGCTGAAGGGAGAAATGTATCTTGCAGTCCCTCCTTGGTGTCTAAACTTCCTATGTATTGCTAGCCTATCCCACAAGTCAGTGTGTGACCAAGCTTGCTGTGCAAGCGAAACGCGTTACCTGGATTAAACCAACTTCTGGTGTTTTTGCATAAACCTCTGAGTGATCGCTTTATTGTTTGCCTGGGAATTTTACGTTTGGCGTGCTCCGCCAACTACCAGCGATCTACTGCACAGGGCGAGGGAAGGCAGAAGGAGCAAAAACGAAGATATATATATATATATATATATATATATATATATATATATATATATTGCACATTTGCTCCAAATGGTTACCCTCCACTCGGGCTCAGCTTTCCACACGTTTACCAGGGCAAAATGAAGCACAGCACTTACAGGAACTTACTTCAAAAGGGCTTTATTAAAATATAACAAAGAGCCTCTTCATACGAAGCCTTGACAAGCTAAGTGCAGGGGTGCATACAAAACGATGACCTACGCGTTTCGGCTTGCGCCTTCTACTGGGTCTCATATACATATCCACAGACAAAACCGGCACATCAACTCCTTGTACCAGAACACGACACTGCAATCCAAGCTAAAGGTATAATTAAGATTTATTCCAACATTCGGGCTATGCCGCGTTTCGGCAGGGTCCCCTGCCTTGATCACAGTCACCAGTAGGTAGTTATAGTTAGGACCTAGTTTCCATAGGAAAAGCATTTTTTGACTTGCCTACAACTTTGGCGTCGTTTGATGAATCTTCATGAAATTTTCCCCAAAAAGTGTCAAAGTTGGTTCTGAGTGTTATGGAAAGCTGGGGTATCTGTGCAGTCGGAATGGAGAAATAGGGGTGCGAAATAAGGGTGCATTTATAATGTTAATAACCATAGGAACACGTTGTTGAACCTACAGCCTGAAATGCTTGACTGCATTACACCAAATTTGGCAGAAAGGTAGATGTTGTTACGCAGATTGTGCTTTTTCTTATTTGGTGAGAAAATGTTCAGTAGTTTTTGAGAAATTAAAACCGAACTATATAGTGTTAACTCTGACCACGGATATTTTGTGGCGATTTCGCGATGGTCGTGGATATTTTGCGGCGACATTGCAATAAATCATGAATGCGCGCACCTTCGGGAACGCTCTGATTGGCTGGACGCAACCTGAACAGAAAGTTGCAGCCACCATTTTAACGATCGGGAACGGTTCCCGGGGCTGAAAATTTCTGAGATAGCTAACATGAGAGGTCAGGGTGGAGGTACCTTGACCCCATGTTTGTGAAATGGGGGTGTTAGTGACACAAGTTATGTGTCCAAAATTGTTTTATTTAACTGTGTGTGATATTCATGACGACGACGACGCGATCACCAGTGCGGCCCCCATGTGCCATCGCTGGGACATCGTGAATATCGTGGCGACACAGCGAACATTGGTGAAAAAAATATATATATATATTTGTACACACTCACCGGTCACTGTTACAGACTAATGTATGCACTCACAAACTCACTCATACACTTATACACTCATTCACATGCCCACACACACACTTATACATCCAGTCACATATCCACTCAGATACTCATGCATCCACTCACATACCCATTCAGGTACTCATGCACCCACTTACAGACTTGCTCGGAGAGTGACACACCCATGTACAGACCCACTCAGAGACTCACACACCTACTTAGAGACCAACTCATAGACTTATGTGCATAGTCTCATACCCACTTAGAGACTCTTACACCCACTCACAGACACATCTGGACACTCATGCACCCTTTTACAGACCCACTCAGATACTCATGCATCTACTTACGGACTTACTCGGAGAGTCACGCACCCATGTACAGACCCACTCAGAGACTCATGCACCCACTTATAGACCCACTCACATTCTCATATGTACTCATAGACCCAGTGAGACATTTATATACCCACTCATAGATCCACTCACACACTCATAGTCACTCACACACTCAGTCATAGACCCTCTTAGAGACTTATTCACTCAGTTACTTACTCATACACTCAGAGACTCACACACCCACTCACAGACTCACTCAGATATACAAGCACCCACTCACTCACCCACTCACCCACTCAAAGACTCATACAACTACTCAAAGACCCACCCAGACACTCGCCCACCCAGTCACAGACCCACTCGGACACTCATGCATTCACCCATTCACTTACCCACTCAGAGACTTATGCTCTCACTCACAGACCCATTGAGACACTCATCGACCCACTTGCAGATCCACTCAGACGCAATCACTCACACACCCACTCACAAACCTACTCATAGACTTATGCACCCAGTCACTCACACAGTTAGAGACTCATGTACCCACTCACAGTCCTACTCAGAGACCTATGCACCTACTCCCAGAACCACTCAGACACTCACACTCCCAGTCATTCACCCACTAAGAGACTCATGCACTCACTCAAAGATCCACTCAGATACTCATGCACCCACTCACTCACCCACTAACACACCCACTTAGACACTCATGTATCCTGAGCTAACTATATCTCATGCTCTGCAAAGCACTCCTTATGACCTCACATATTACATCACTCATGACATGGTCAGTGACATCACTGATAACATCTCAAATGACATCACTAATGACATCTGGAATGACATCACTGATGACATCATCCAGAGAAACACTGACACACCCACTTACACCCCCATAAAACATGTCATATACCCACTCCCTCACAATCACTAACAAACTCATTCACAGAACCCATACAAACACTCACACATCTCATCACTCATCCATACAGCCAGTAACACATCAACTCATTCTTAGAGCCACTAATGGAACCACTAACTCACATATACAGCCACTCATGCACCTACTCACTTACCAATACAGCCAGTCACAGATTCAGTTAAAGAGAGATAGACACACTTACACACCCACTCATACACCCATACACCCATACAGCTACTGACACAGTAAATCAGTTAACCATACACCTGCTCATACACCTACTCACTCATCCATGCAGTCACTCACACAGCCACTAACTCACCCATACAATTACGCACACAGCCACTCAGTTACTTATACATATACTAATACATATACTCACTCACCTATATGGTGACTGAGACAACCACATACTTTCCCATACAACGTCACTCACAATCACTTACTGACCCATACAACCACTCAAACAGCCATTCGCTCACATCTGCAGCCACTCATACACCCATTCACTCACCCATACACCCACTTACACACCCCTTGATGCACAGAGACAGCCGCTCGTGTACCCTGTCACTCGCCCATACAGACATTTATTTATCTGCTCAAACACACATTCAGCCACTCATGTACCCTCTGATTCACCATTTACAACCACTGAAACACCAACTCAGTCTACTATACAGATACTTACACAGTCACTTACTTACTCATAAACACAGACACACCCACTCTCTTACCTATACAAAAACTCACACACACGCTATCTCATGTATACAGTCTCTTATATACCCAGTGACTCTTCTATACACCACTTACACATCCACTCACTTACCCATACAGGCACTTCCACAGCAAGTTACCTTAGTACATATGTTTTACACTCAGTAACTTTTAGAAAACAGTCACAACCACTGGATGATGTCATCTCTGATGTCATTTGAGATGTCATCAGCGATGTCAGGAGTGATGTCACTGACCATGTCATGAGTGATGTAATATGCGGGGTCATAAGCAGTGCATTGCGGGGGCATGTGTTATAGTTAGCTCAGGTAACTTTAACTGCTGAATATCTCTGGTTATGTATGAGTAAAATGTCAGCCTAACTATAACGACCCTGTAACCTTTGGTTTTTTCAGTGAATTTCTAAGGCTTTTAAAATTCTTCTTCCTAACTATAACGTCCCTGCAACCTTTGGTTTTTTCAGTGAATTACTAAAGTTTTTTAACTAGCAGCTGTGTTTGCACAGTGGTGGCAAAAGGGGCTGGGCCTCCGACCAGTTCTCAGAAATCCCACATTGTAGGACTTACAAGAGGTACCAGGAGGGCTTCTTGGCCCCTAAGGTCCCTCAGGAGTAAAGGGGACTTTATGCCCAAACTATTAGTATACCACAAGCTGCATTTGCAGAGTGGTGGAGAAAGGGGGCGTGGTCTCCGAAGACCTCTTAGCAATCCTGCTGTGTGGGATTTACTGGAGATAACAGGAGGGGTAGTTGGCCCCCAAGGACATCCTTGGGGGCCATCTACCCCTCCAATTACCTCCAGTAAGTCCCATACAGCAGGATTGCTGAGATCTGATAGCAGGCCATGCCCCCTTTCTCCACCACTCTACAAACGTGCATCCTGCACTACTAGTAAGGGGATTAAGTCCCCTTGGCTATTGAGGGTTCTTGGGGGCCAACTACCCTACACAGTTACCTCCAGCAAGTACCACACAGTGGGTTTACTGAGAGGTTTTCGGTGGCCACAACCTCTTTCTCAACTCTGCAAATGCACCTTATGGTGCACTACTATTTGGGGGATGTGGTCCCTTTGGCTCTTGAGGGTCCTTGGGGGCCAACTAGCCCTTCTGTCACTTCCAGTAAGGCCTACACAGCTGGATTGCTGAGAGGTGGTCAGAGGCTACGCCCCCTTTCTCCACCACTCTGCAAATGCGCATCCAAGTGCACTGCTGCTTGGGGGAAGAAGTCCACTTTAGTCCTGAGGCCCTCAGGAGACAAGGGGACGTCATCCCCCCACCAGCAGTGTGCCAAGAGGCATGTTTGCAGAGTGGTGGAGAAAGGTGCGTGGCCTCTGACCACCTCTCAGCAATCTCACTGTGTGGGGCTTACTGGAGGTAACAGGAGGTCTTCTTGGCCCCTAAGGACCCTCACCAGCCAAGGATACTTCATCCCCCAACCAGGAGCACTCCAGGAGGCGCATTTGCAGAGTAGTGGACCCCCTCCCCTGGGACCTTATCCTTTTTGTAATTTTTTTACTTAAAAAATGGGAGGGGGGCCGCCCCCCCCCCCCGGGCAGTTTTCAGCCCCGGGGAACCCATCTCCCTGGGCAAGGCCTTTATTTTAATTTTTTTTAATTTCAAAGGGAGGGGGCCGAGGGGCTTCCCTCCCGGGCCATATTCGGCCCCGGAAACCTCTACACCCGGGGCATGCTGTGAGAAAGTGCCCTCTTTCTGCATGGTTGCCCCCACGCTTTGCTGAATTGCTGATGTGCTTTGACTGAGTGTGCCCTGCAAATCAGGTACTCAGGACACCTGCAAATCAGGTACTCAAGGCCTATGTTCTTTCCCTATAACTGCATTGAAAACAAAACTGTTGCAAAGTCATCCTGGGCCCTGGGCACCCCCCAACTTTTTGCTGACTGGTACTGGTGGTAACTGACTCTGACTGACCCTGGGCTCTGCCTAACCAGGCCCAGGGCCAGTGCTATGCTGAAAGAGACACATTTAGAATACAGTTAAAATACCTACATACACTAGGGTACACTATGGGTTGGGGTACCCCTGTGATTGGCATGACCTACCCTATAAGAGCCTAGTACATAATAGGGCAGGGGGATTCAAACTACCTATCAGTTCCTAGTATATAGTAGGGCATGGCAGTTTAGAGGCCAGCAGCCTTTTCTGCACTTGCATGTGTGCACTGCTGAAGCCTGAGGTCAGTTTAAAAGCAGCCCTGGGTTCCATGACTGCTTTTAAAAAGTAAATTGTGCCCAAACTCGACTTTGGTGTTTGGGGCACTTAAAAATGGATAACCTACAATGTTTTGGCATATTAGGAACCCCCAGGGTCTCCCCTAGGTGTCCCAGGGGTGGGGGTCAGGTATTTATAAGGTGGACCCTTATAAAATGAGTTTTATATGCCCTGGGTTAAGTGAAATTTCACATTTCACTCCCCACATTGTGATAAAGTGCTGCCCAAGTTCGACATTGATGCTAGGAGCACTGTGGAGGGAGGATCTGCAATATTTCTACAGATTTAGAACCCCTAAAATGTCCCCTAGGTGATCCATGGGGTGGGGGTCCTGTAGATATAGGCGGAGTACTTATAAAATATGTTTTTGTAAGTCCTGGTGCTGAAAAAATGGCCCAAGTCATTGTTCTCATTGCAAATCCCATGCCACATAGGTTAACATGGCAAGAAGTTATTAACTAATAACTCCTGATAGGAGAATGATAGAACTTCCATTCAAAAACTTCCCAGAATGGTAGTGATAAATCCAACAATATCATATTGTTGAATGTCTCCTAAAATGTACAGACAAGAAGTTATAAGACTTTCTTGTTTGTAAGTCCAGATTCAGCCTTCCAGTGGTCTGTCCTGATTGGTCAGAGTTAAGTGGATTAGCCAGGCTGCCTTGAAGAGGTGATAAAGAGCTCCTGGGGTTAACCAGCTCTGCTGGGAGGGCAGTGTGCTGCTACACAGGAATGCCAGAGCAGGGGGAGGAGTCGTAAACCATGGTCTTCAAAGAGGAGAGAAGAAAGCAGTGTAATTTACAACTCTAAACTCTTCACCTCAGCCAGATGCTAGGCTTAAGGAAGGTATGAGCAGATGCAAGGGGGAAGGTCTATGGAAAGTAGCCATCCTAGGGGTGTGTTTAGCCAGCTCTTACCTCTCTGCTGGAAAATCAGCCATTATGAATTTGGAAGATTTGGTGCACTCTGGGACAAAATAATGCCACACTCTACAAGATGTGGTCATATCCTTGGAGAGTTGCCCTGCTCCCATTGGTCAGGAGTGACCTCCTGCTTGACCCAGAGAACTTGGAATACGTATCTGAGAAGGGCAGAGCCCCTCAGATCTGCTGCTTGAAACTTAAGAAAGCAAGACGTTGTGCCCTGCTGAGAAGTTGGATGTGCAATTGCTAAGGCCTGCCCTCTGAGGACTGCACCATCTGAAACTACCGCCCTGTGGACTACCTTGCTGTGAAAAAGAGTAAAGAGTGGACTCCCTGCAAGCTACAGGTTAACAGAACTCACCTGGATATTCACCACCAAGACTCCGCAACCTGGAATACTACCAGTGGATTTGTAAGGGTTTTGTCCAAGTGGATTGTGGGAACTGAAGTCCTCAACTTTCAAGGACCATCTTGGAGCTTCCAGACCCTTGGATTGAGCTTGAGACACTTTGGGACCCTTTGGGGCACTTCAGGAAGAAGTTCCAGGAGTTTGGAGAACTTTGGAGCAACTTTGAAAAAAAGCTCCATAGGGGGACCGACTCAACCTGGTCAGCCAAGCCGCCTGCCTTCAACTGCAAGCCGGCCAAGCCATCCAGGTTCGTCCTTCTAAAAGCTCCGTAGGTCCGACTTCCAGAGTTTGACCGGGAGTAGAAGAAATCCGAGGCCGGCGAACCCTCACCGAATCCGGCCTGGTGAGGAGCATCGAGGGACCCCACGAGAAAAAGCTCCAGAAAAGTTTCTAAGTCCGAAGGTAAAAACTGTGACTGGGACCTACCGCGAGGGGTAGCCGCTCAGGGCTCCATCGCGGTCGGCCTGAAACTTTGAGTTTGAGCCGGTCTATCGCGACCAGATGTCCCAATATGGTGCTATAGGTTTCCATGTGCTATAAAGTGATAAATGTTTAAAAATTCATATCTCCGGTTTCCTACATTGGATTTTTGTCATTTTGGTGTCATTTTAAAGATAAAAATATGTACTATTTTTATAAATTGGTGTTGGATTTTTATTATGCATTGTGTCTTAATTATATACTGAATTGGTGTTTTTAAATGCTTTACATACCTGTCTTTGAAGATAAGCCTGCCTGCTCGCAGCCAAGGTACCAAGGGTTGAGCATGGGAATAATTTTCTAAGACCTATGCTGAGTCCTTTCATGTGTTAGTGGCCTTATTGCCAGTGGCAGACCTACATTTGCCCCTACCAATAATCCACTTTCCAACATTTGGTGCTCAGCGGTGTGGATGAAGACTTGCGTTTAAAAAGTACACCTTTCAGTAAAGTGAATTAAGATTATAAAAATCCTCTAAATTTCCTTAGAACAAAATATTGGAGTTTGATTTTTGGAATTTGGACTAAACTGTTTTTAATCCATTGTTTTGATTTTTCCAAATTGTTCAAAGTCTGTTGTGCCTAGTTGTTGTGACCCAAAACTAAGGAACCATGGAGCTGGACCTGGCTAAACTGTCCCAGTTCAAGATGGCTGATCTTAGGGAACAGTGTAGGCTTACGGGGCTGCCTGCTTCCAAGAAGCTTAGGAGGGCAGGGTTGCTTGAGTCCCTAAAGGCCTGGGCTGGGGTAGCTGAGGAGAGTCAAGGGGGGATAGAGGGTGTCCCCCCCAACCTCATCCAAGAGGAGGGTGAGGATGATGCCTCTTCTATTTTATCTAGTGTTAGCCATGTGATTCCAGATGGTGGGAGTGGGGAAGGGTCCCTTACTCATGAACCACCACTGTCCCTTGCAGAGAGACAGCTTGAGGCTCAATTAGCTTTGATTGCCTTGGAGAAGGAGAAATTGGAGTTGGCTAAGAAGAAATGGGAGAGGGAGGAGGCGTTCAAAAGAAATGGTGGCAGTGAAAATGATGAAGATTTTTAGATGTCCAGGGGTGGTGGATTTGATCCCAAACTTCCCAAGGGTATAGTGCCCAAGTACACAGAGGGGGATGACATTGACAAGTGGCTAGCAGCTTTTGAGAGGGCCCTTAGAATGAGTAGGGTCCACGCTAAGTATTGGGGTGCACTCCTGTGGGAGTTGATTCCAGTAGCTGGGAGGGATAGGCTCCTGACCCTGAAGGGAGAGGATGCAGAATCATACCAGCAGATGAAGGCATGCTTAGTCAAGAGATTTGGTCTGACTCCGGAGCAGTACAGGGTGAAGTTTAGAGGCACCCAGAAATTGAGTTCAAAGTCTTGGGTAGACTTTGTGGACGTTTCAGTGAAGGCACTGGAAGGCTGGATTGTTGGTAACAAAGTTGACACATATGAGGGATTGTATCATTTATTTTTGAAAGAACATATTTTGACTCATTGTGCAGAAGAGAAGTTACGCCAGTATCTAGTGGACTCTAAGCTGACAGACCCCAGAGAGCTGGGGGAAGCAGCTGATGAGTGGGTGAGAACCCAGGTTTCCATTCAGCACCACGGGAGTGACCAGAAGAAAGGAGGACAGGTCCCTCCCCAAGGGAAAGCCCAAGGAAAAGAAGGTCAAAACCAGAAGGAGTCCTCCAAAGACCCACAAAAACCTGCACAAGGAGGGGGGGCCCCGAGCCAACCCAAATTCAAAGGGAGGGGGTATCATGGAAAGAATGGTAGGTTCTTTGATCCCTCAAAGGTGGGTAAGTGCTTTGACTGTAACCAGCCAGGGCACAAACAGGGCGATGCTGTCTGTGCCAAGAAGCTCACCCCTAAGGGACCAGCCACAGGGATTGCCAGTGTAAGTGTAGGGGTGGAGAGTGGTGCCCCAGAGAGGGGTAGTCAGGTGGTGGAAGCAACCTTAGTGTCCCTGGGTGGGGTGAATATTGCAACCCTTGCTGCCTTACCTCCAAACATGGACAAGTACAGGCAGAGGCCTAACGTGAATGGGACTGGGGTTGAGGGTGAGGCTATCAGAGACAGTGGGGCTAGTGTAACTATGGTCCTGGATGAGCTGGTGCCTCCGGAGAGGGTGGTACCTGGTGAGTGTCACCAGGTGACTTATGCAGACAGCACTACCAAACTCCATCCTATGGCTGTGGTGGATTTGGAATGGGGAGGTGTGACAGGCCCTATGAAGGTAGCTGTGTCAAAGGTGCTCCCAGTCCAGTGTTTACTGGGCAATGATCTTGAAGCCTCTGTGTGGTCAGAGGTGAAGAGAGGACTCTATATGAAAATATTGGAGCTCCCTGAGTGGGTATGTGCTGTGACTAGGTCACAGACTAGCCAGAAGGGAGGGGCTGGACACTTGGACCCTGGAACAAAGGGCCAAGCATCCAAGGACAAGGGTACTGAGCCTGGTGAGCCAGCCCAGGGAACTCCAGAGGTGCAGGAAGAATCTAACCCTGATGGGGAGGTCCTAGCCTTGAGGGAAGGACTCCATCCCTGCCAGAGCTGTCAGATTTGGCAGAACTGACAGGAGCAGGTGGACCCTCCAGAGAGGAGTTCAGTAAGGGACAGAGAGACTGTCCCACCCTTGAGAGCTTGAGGCGGATTGCTTCTAAGCAAGAGGAGGGGGATGACAGTGGGTTTCATAAACTCTACTGGGAAGATGGACTGCTTTATACTGAGGCCAGAAACCTCAAGGAGGGGGCCACCAGGAGGTTGGTGGTTCCCCAGAAGTACAGAGAGTTCATCCTGACTTTGGGTCATGATATCCCCTTGGCAGGACATTTGGGACAGACAAAGACATGGAACAGGTTGGTGAACCATTTCTACTGGCCCCATATGTCTGAAAAGTTAAAGGAGTTTTTCAGCTCCTGTGTCACCTGTCAGGCCAGTGGCAAGGCAGGGGGCAAGACAAAGGCTCCCCTAATACCACTGCCAGAGGTTGGGGTTCCTTTTGAAAGGGTGGGGATGGACATTGTTGGTCCCCTGGACCCACCTACTGCATCAGGGAATGGGTATATCTTAGTGGTAGTGGACCATGCCACTAGGTACCCTGAAGCAATCCCTCTTAGAACCATTGATGCTCCTGCAGTGGCTAGAGCACTGCTTGGTGTGTTCACCAGAGTGGGTTTTCCAAAAGAGGTGGTATCAGATAGGGGCACGAAATTCCTGTCCAGCTATCTGACTGCTATGTGGGATGAGTGTGGTGTCAACTACAAGTTCACCACCCCCTATCACCCACAAGCAAATGGGCTTGTTGAGAGATTCAACAAAACCCTGAAGGGCATGATAAATGGGTTGTCAGAGAAACTCAGGAGGAGATGGGATGTTCTCCTACCATGCTTACTGTTTGCCTACAGGGAGGTGCCACAAGAAGGGGTTGGTTTCAGTCCCTTTGAGTTGTTGTTTGGACACCCTGTGAGGGGGCCATTGAGCCTGCTGAGAGAGTCTTTAGAGAAGCCTCTTAAGGAAGCAAAGGACAATGCGCTTGACAATGCGCTTGACTATGTGCTAGGCCTGAGATCTAGAATGGCAGAGTACAAGGCAAATAGAAAACTGGAGGCCAGCCAGGAGCTCATGAAGCACTGGTATGATCAGAAGGCTACTATGCCTGAGTATACTTCAGGACAATTGGTGTGGGTGTTGGAGCCTGTGGCTCCCAGGGCCCTCCATGACAAGTGGAGTGGGCCCTATTCAATCTTAGAAAAGAAGGGTGAGGTTACCTATTTGTTGACCTTGGCACCCCCAGGAACCCTCATAGGGTCCTGCATGTGAATAGATTGAAACCCCACCATGACAGGACAGACATGACCATGTTACTGGTCACTGATGAGGGTGTGGAGGAGGAAACTGAGCCTGTGCCCGACCTCCTCTTCACTAATGTGCAAGATTGGTCAGTGGAGGGGGTTGTACTCTCTCCCAAGTTGACAGACCAGCAGCACAGAGACTGTAAGCAAGTGCTGGAGCAGTTTGCTGGCCTGTTCTCTTTGACCCCAGACAGCTTACCTGTCAAAAATAAACTGTACAGGTTGTCTGACCATGGCAGAGCCAGCATTAAAGCTGAGGTTGCTAAGATGGTGGAATTGGGGGTAATTGAACCGTCTGAGAGTCCATGGGCCAGTCCAGTGGCGCCCCCTCACTGCCCATTCGCTGCCCCATTCCCTGCTCCTCCCTCCCACCTCCCCATTTATGGCGGCCGCTGCGTGGTGAAGGGAGCGACCCCTGACCTTGACTGGTAGGTCGCTCCCCCACCACACAGCTCCGTCTGTGTGCCCTGCTGCTGCCCCTGATTGTGCTCGTTTTTCCTTTCTGTGCCCCCTTGCTGCCCCTGATTGTGCTCGTTTTTCCTTCCTGTGCCCCCTTGCTGCCCCTGATTGTGGTCTTTTTTTCCTTTCTGTGCCCCCTTGCTGCCCCTGATTGTGCTCGTTTTTTCCTTTCTGTGCCCCCTTGCTGCCCCTGATTGTGCTCGTTTTTTCCTTTCTGTGCCCCCTTGCTGCCCCTGATTGTGCTCGTTTTTTCCTTTCTGTGCCCCCTTGCTGCCCCTGATTGTGCTCGTTTTTCCTTTCTGTGCCCCCTTGCTGCCCCTGATTGTGATCGTTTTTTCCTTTCTGTGCCCCCTTGCTGCCCCTGATTGTGATCGTTTTTTCCTTTCTGTGCCCCCTTGCTGCCCCTGATTGTGATCGTTTTTTCCTTTCTGTGCCCCCTTGCTGCCCCTGATTGTGATCGTTTTTCCTTTCTGTGCCCCCTTGCTGCCCCTGATTGTGATCGTTTTTTCCTTTCTGTGCCCCCTTGCTGCCCCTGATTGTGATCGTTTTTTCCTTTCTGTGCCCCCTTGCTGCCCCTGATTGTGATCGTTTTTTTCTTTTCTGTGCCCCCTTGCTGCCCCTGATTGTGATCGTTTTTTCCTTTCTGTGCCCCCTTGCTGCCCCTGATTGTGATCGTTTTTTTCCTTTCTGTGCCCCCTTGCTGCCCCTGATTGTGATTGTTTTTTCCTTTCTGTGCCCCCTTGCTGCCCCTGATTGTGATCGTTTTTTCCTTTCTGTGCCCCCTTGCTGCCCCTGATTGTGATCGTTTTTTCCTTTCTGTGCCTGTTTCCCGCCGCTGTGCCCCTGCGGCCCCGCCCCCTCACTGCCCATTCGCTGCCCCAATCCCTGCTCCTCCCTCCCACCTCCCCATTTATGGCGGCCGCTGCGCGGCCGCGCCGCTGGCGCGCCGAAGGCGCGCCTAAGGCAAGCCCGTCTGCGCCCGTCCGTGCCGTGGCCGCGCCCAGCGCCAGACCCCCTGGTCCGGGCATCCCCCGCGCCCGCCACATCAACAGACGCCGATACGACGCCAGCACCCTCCACGCACTCAACCCCGGAAAAGATCACGCCTGCTACCAGGCCACCCCGAAGCGCACCCAAGGGTCCTTCACCTGCCGGAACTGCAGCTTCGCCAGCACCCGCCCGCCAAACCACCGCCCAGGAAAGAACCCAACTACCTCAGATGCATCCTCCTCAACACCCGCTCTGCCCGCAAACACGCCATCGAACTCTGGGACCTTCTCGACTCAACCTCCCCAGACGTCGCATTCCTGACGGAGACCTGGCTGAATCCCGCTTCAGCCCCCGACATCGCCATTGCCATCCCGGACGGATACAAGATCACCAGCAGGGACCGCACCAACGGAGTCGGAGGAGGCATCGCCATCGTCCACAGGAACACCCTCAGAGTCTCAACCAACACCGACGACACCCTCAGCACCGCCGAACACATGCACTTCCAGATCCACACCGATCCCAACACCACCCTCAGAGGAACCCTCATCTACAGACCCCCGGACCCCGACCACAGTTCAGCGATTCCATCGCTGACTTCGTCAGCACACACGCCATCGCCTCCACGGACTACATCCTCCTCGGGGACCTGAACTTCCACCTCGAGAACAACAAGGACACCAACTCCACCACCCTGATCGACAACCTCGCCACCCTCGGACTCAGACAGCTCGTGACTACACCCACCCACGCCGCCGGCCACACGCTAGACTCCATCTTTTCCGCAAGCCCACACGTCTCCTTCAACCACACCTCCGAACCCCACTGGACTGACCACCACTGCATCCACTTCACCTACAGGAAGCCCACCACGCACCACCGCACCGAACAAATGCCTCGCCGCTGCTGGAGCAGAGTCACGGAAGACCAGCTAACCACAACCCTCGCCCTGAGCCCACCCGCCGAACCCTCCGACCCCGACACCGCCGCCCGCAACCTCAGACAGTGGATCGACGACTGTGCCAACACCCTCGCCTCGCTCAAGAATCCGCCCAACAGCCACACCAGCAAGAAAGCCACCTGGTTCACCGAAGACCTCCAGGCCTCCAAACGAACATGCCGAAAACTGGAGAAGATCTGGCTCCACGAACGGACAGCGGACAGCTACGCCGCCCACAAGAGCGCCACCCGCAATCACCATCACCTCATCAGATCCGCCAAAAGGGCCTCACTCAAAGACCGCCTAGACAACAACGCACACAACAGCAAAGTGCTCTTCAACATCGTGAAGGAACTCTCCAACCCCAGCTCCAACACCAACGACATCCAGCCGTCGCAAGACCTGTGCGACTCACTGGCCACCTCCTTCCACCGCAAAATCGCCGACATCCACGACAGCTTCAACACCACGACCGCCCCGGCAACCACCGAGACCACTGCCCCCACAACCACCAACCGCCTGCTCTCCTGGACCAACATCAACGACGAGGACACCAGCGAGATCATGAACACCATCCACTCCGGTTCACCGCTAGACCCGTGCCCTCACCACATCTTCAACAAAGCCAGTACAGCCATCGCGCCCCATCTCCGGAAAATAATCAACATCTCCTTCAAGACAGCAACCTTCCCGGAAAGCTGGAAGCACGCCGAGATCACCGCCTTACTCAAGAAACCCAAGGCAGACCCCAAGGACCTCAAGAACTTCCGACCCATCTCTCTGCTCCCGTTCCCCGCGAAGGTCACCGAGAAAATCATCAACAAACAACTGACCCGCTACCTCGAGGAGAACAACATCCTGGACCCTTCCCAGTCCGGCTTCCGCAGCAACCACAGCACCGAAACCGCCCTCATCGCCGCCACCGATGACATCAGGACCCTGCTAGACAACGGAGAAACAGCAGCCCTCATCCTCCTGGACCTATCAGCCGCCTTCGACACGGTCTGCCACCACACACTACGAACACACCTTCACGACGCCGGGATCCAAGAGAAGGCCCTGGACTGGACCACATCCTTCCTTTCCGGCAGAACACAAAGCGTCCGCCTCGCCCCCTTCCGATCCAAGGCCACCAAGATCATCTGCGGCGTACCCCAAGGCTCCTCCCTCAGCCCAACGCTGTTCAACATCTACATGGCACCCCTCGCCCACGTCGCCCGACAGCACAACCTCAACATCATCTCCTATGCCGACGACACCCAGCTGATCCTCTCCCTCACCAAAGACCCTCACACCGCCAAAGCCCACCTCCACGAAGGAATGAAGGCCGTCGCCGAATGGATGAGGACCAGCCGCCTGAAGCTGAACTCGGACAAGACGGAGGTCCTCATCCTTGGTTCCAACCCTTCAGCCTGGGACGACTCCTGGTGGCCAACATCACTGGGAACAGCCCCGCCACCCACCGACCACTTACGCAACCTAGGGGTCATCCTCGACCCCACCCTCTCCATGACTAAGCAGGTCAACGCCATTTCCTCATCCTGCTTCAACATCCTCCGAATGCTCCGCAGGATCTTCAAGTGGATCCCCACCGAAACAAGAAAAACAGTCACCCAGGCCCTCGTCACCAGCAGGCTGGACTACGGAAACGCCCTCTACGCAGGAACGACGGCTAAGCTCCTGAGACGGCTGCAACGCATCCAGAACGCCTCTGCACGTCTTATCCTCGACATCCCCCGACGCAGCCACATCACACCCCACCTGAGAGACCTGCACTGGCTCCCTGTCAACAAGAGGATAACCTTCAAGCTCCTCACCCACGCACACAAAGCACTCCACAACTCCGGACCAGCCTACCTCAACAGACAACTCAGCTTCTACACCCCCACCCGCCAGCTCCGCTCGACCAGCCTCGCCCTCGCCACAGTCCCCCGCATCCGGAAAACGACCGCCGGCGGCAGATCCTTCTCCCACCTCGCCGCCAAGACCTGGAACACCCTCCCCACCAACCTCCGACAGACCCAAGACCTACTGGCTTTCAGAAGACTCCTCAAGACCTGGCTCTTCGATCAGTAGCAGCACCACCCCCCTCTTCCCCCAGCGCCTTGAGACCCTCGCGGGTATGTAGTGCGCTTTATAAGTGACATGATTGATTTATTGATTGGTACCTAAACCTAATCCTCAGGGGGGACCCAAGGAGTTAAGGTTCTGTGTGGACTACAGAGGATTGAATGCAGTCACAAAGTCTGATGCTCACCCTATACCTAGAGCTGATGAGCTCATTGACAGGTTAGGGGCTGCTAAGTACCTGAGTACATTTGATTTGACTTCAGGTTACTGGTGGATTGCCCTCACTGATGGAGCAAAGGAGAGGTCAGCATTTTCCACACCAGAGGGACATTATCAGTTCAAGGTAATGCCCTTTGGCTTAAAGAATGCACCTCCCACCTTCCAAAGGTTGGTGAACAGGGTCTTGTCTAGGTTGGAACAGTTCAGTGCAGCTTATCTGGATGATATAGCTGTATACAGTTCTACCTGGGGGGATCACTTAAGCCACCTAAGGGAAGTGCTTCAGGCCATGCAGCAGGCAGGCCTGACTATTAAGGCAAGTAAGTGACAAATAGGGCAGAGTTCTGTGGTGTACCTGGGCCACCTGGTAGGTGGGGGCCATGTACAGATTCTACAAGCTAAAATACAAACTATTTTGGATTGAACAGCTCCTGTTACCCAGACTCAGGTCAGGGCATTCCTTGGACTGACAGGGTATTACAGAAGGTTTGTTCAAAATTATGGGACCATTGTGGGGCCCCCTAACATAACTCACTTCTAAGAAGAGGCCCAAAAAGGTGGATTGGACCCCAGAGTGTCAGCAGGCTTTTGACACTCTGAAAGCTGCTATGTGTTCAGCACCAGTGCTGCTGGCCACTGATTACACAAAAGAATTTGTGGTTCAGACAGATGCTTCAAAGCAAGGGATTGGGACAGTGTTGTCACAGCTAAATGAAGAGGGCCTTGATCAGCCAGTTGCCTTTATTAGCAGGAGACGTCTTCCCAGAGAGCAGAGGTGGAGTGCCATTGAGAGAGAGGCTTTTGCTGTGGTCTGGTCCCTGAAAAAGTTGAGACCATATTTGTTTGGGACTCACTTTCATGTTCAAACTGACCACAGGCCTCTCAGGTGGCTCATGCAGATGAGGGGTGAGAATCCCAAGCTGTTAAGGTGGTCCATTTCCCTACAGGGAATGGACTTTACAGTGGAAGACAGACCTGGGGTTGCCCATGCAAATGCAGATGGACTTTCCAGGTTTTTCCACTTAGCTCATGAGGACTACCAGGGTGTAGGTTAGTAACCCATCACCTTTCGTTGGGGGGGTGGGCTATGTTGCAAAGTCATCCTGTGTCCTGGGCACCCCCCAACTTTTTGCTGACTGGTACTGGTGGTAACTCACTCTGACTGACCCTGGGCTCTGCCTAACCAGGCCCAGGGCCAGTGCTATGCTGAAAGAGACACATTTAGAATACAGTTAAAACACCTACATACACTAGGGTACACTATGGGTTGGGGTACCCCTGTGATTGGCATGACCTACCCTATAAGAGCCTAGTACATAATAGGGCAGGGGGATTCAAACTACCTATCAGTCCCTAGTATATAGTAGGGCATGGCAGTTTAGAGGCCAGCAGCCTTTTCTGCACTTGCATGGGTGCACTGCTGAAGCCTGAGGTCAGTTTAAAAGCAGCCCTGGGTTCCATGACTGCTTTTAAAACGTAAATTGTGCCCCAACTCGACTTTGGTGTTTGAGGCACTTAAAAATGGATAACCTACAATGTTTTGGCATATTAGGAACCCCCAGGGTCTCCCCTAGGTGTCCCAGGGGTGGGAGGTCAGGTATTTATAAGGTGGAGCCTTATAAAATGAGTTTTATATGCCCTGGGTTAAGTGAAATTTCACATTTCACTCCCCACATTGTGATAAAGTGCTGCCCAAGTTCGACTTTGATGCTAGGAGCAGTGTGGAGGGAGGATCTGCAATATTTCTACAGATTCAGAACCCCTAAAATGTCCCCTAGGCGATCCATGGGGTGGGGGTCCTGTAGATATAGGCGGAGTACTTATAAAATATGTTTTTGTAAGTCCTGGTGCTGGAAAAATGGCCCAAGTCATTGTTCCCATTGGAAATCCTATGCCACATAGGTTAACATGACAAGAAGTTATTAAATAATAACTCCTGATAGGAGACTGATAGAACTTCCATTCAAAGACTTCCCAGAATGGTAATGATAAATCCAACAATATCATATTGTTGAATTTCTCCTAAAATGTACAGACAAGAAGTTATAAGACTTTCTTGTTTGTAAGTCCACATTCAGCCTTCCAGTGGTCTGTCCTGATTGGTCAGAGTTAAGTGCATTAGCCAGGCTGCCTTGAAGAGGTGATAAAGAGCCCCTGGGGTTAACCAGCTCTGCTGGGAGGGCAGTGTGCTGCTACACAGGAATGCCAGAGCAGGGGCAGGAGTCGTAAACCATGGTCTTCAAAGAGGAGATAAGAAAGCAGTGTCATTTACAACTCTAAACTCTTCACCTCAGCCAGATGCTAGGCTTAAGGAAGGTATGAGCAGATGCAAGGGGGAGAGTCTATGGAAAGTAGCCATCCTAGTGGTGTGTTTAGCCAGCTCTTACCTCTCTGCTGGAAAATCAGCCATTATGAATTTGGAAGATTTGGTGCACTCTGGGACAAAATAATGCCACACTCTACAGGATGTGGTCATATCCATGGGGAGTTGCCCTGCTCCCATTGGTCAGGAGTGACCTCCTGCTTGACCCAGAGAACTTGGAATAAGTATTCCCTAGGCCACTTGCTGCTTTCAGCAACTGGTCCCCACTGGTTCTGACCCAACTTTGGGCTGGAGAACCGGCGGGAAAAACAAGTGAGGAAGAGAGGTGTGCCCACCTCTGCCAACTCCACCCCTCAGGTGGAGGAGGCGAAGTGAAGCACAACTCTCAGTCCCTGCCATCTTGCAGATGGGGGAGCCAGCCAACCAGGGAAAGGCTTATGCCCCCCTCCCACTGGAGGGTATCATAATAGGGGGTGTACCCACCCCAGGGAAGGGAAACATTGGTCCCAACCTTTTTACCTACCTGTAACACCCCTAAATCTAGTACTTAGGGGCACCCCTGTACTTTGCTTCCTCAGACAAGAAACTACAAGAAGAAAAGAAGAAGAAGGACCGAACAGCCATGCCGAAGCTAACAAGAGGAGGACACCCACTGACTTGGCCCCAGCCCTACCGCCTGTCCCCACCTCAAACCTGCTCCAGCAAAATCCCGGTGTGTCCTGCAGTCAGCAACCTCGAGAAACCCGGAGGACCTGCCTGCCTTCAGTCCCAAAGACTCTGTCTCCTGTGAACACCGTATTTGTTCAAACAACAGACTCCAGCTCCACCAGAATCGGGGGTCTGCACCACTCTGCACCCAACGCCCACGGCCCGAGTTCGAGTGGCCCAACACCAAGAGGAGGTCTCCCTGGTGATCCTGACCCGAGATCCGGCGACCCCTGACCTGCCTCAAGCCTCCAGCCAATGCCTGCAGCCTCAAACCGGAAGGTCCCCCCAACCGCGACCAGGAGCTGGTAAGAAGATCCGACCCTAAAAGGAATCCCTGCACCCGACACCCCACAGCCTTGGGTGGCCCAACCGACGGTGCCTAACCAACCCCCAACATCCCAACTTACCTCTCCAAGTGGTGGTTGCACCCAGAAGACCTTTGTCCCCGAGCCTGCAGTGCTTTTGCAAACCAGAGACTCCCCATTGAAAGCTACAGGGCACCCGATGCCAACAGAGCACTCTGCACCCGGCCGCCCCAGTGCTGCTGAGGGTGCATCTTTTGTGCTGGCCTAAACCCCCATTTGCCCTGAGCTTAAGTCCAGGAGCTTGGCTCCCACAACCCAGTGGCCTGGTCCTCAACAGCCACCAACTGGAGGCCCCCTATCCCCCGATGACCACCATTGGATAACATTGGACCTCAGCACTCTGCACCCGGCCGCCCTAGTGCCACTGAGGGTGTAACAAGAGTGCATCCTTGACCCTGGGGGAACTCTGAGTCTAACCCCAGAACACCAACTCCCACAACAAAGTACTTACCTTTAAACCAATAACACTATTTTCCTCCATAGGATAACATTGACTGTTTTTCTATGAAAAGTTTCTAAGTGTGAAGTTGGAAAACCTAAGAAATCCTTTTAAAATTGTACTAAATAACAAAAACGCTTTTACTTACCTGTTTACAGGAAATGTCCCAGTGTAGTATCCAGGTGTACTACACTGTGTAAGAAAAGTAATCTGAAAGTAATGTACTGGTCATTTTACTCAAAAGCCCATTCATAGTATATGTACGGTATTTACAAAGCATTGCATTTCTCAGTAACAATATTGTAAGTCAAAACAAAGTGCATATACAATTACAATCCAAACTGTATTACAACTGTATATTTACTGCAAAGTATTTATCACTTACCTGTGCCAGGCTTGCTTGGTTCTAGGAAATAAAATAACTAAAAGAATATTTTTATACAAAAACAATTGGTCTGAAGTTCAGCCTTTGAGTGTGTGAATTCATTTGCTGACCGAGTGTGCACAACAAATGCTTAACACTGTCCTCTGATAAAGCCTTGGTGCTCGACCACACTACCACAAATAGAGAGTGAGGTGCTATCTACTTTACCTCTGCCTTCCATTTGGGTTCCACTGGACTCTGTGCACACTATACCTCAATTGGGTATAGTATATACAGAGCCAGCTTCCTACACATGCCCATTTAAAAAAAACAAAATCAATAATTAGGAGGGGACCACATGGGCCCCCTCCCGGGGTCTATATTGCCCCGGGGACCCCATCCCCTGGGGCATGGCCAGCTTGTTGGGGACCGCAGGGGGAGACTCAAGGCCCGCATGTTCCCTGCCGGCTCCCCGCCTCCTGTGGGAGCTGGCATTGCTTTTGGACGGAGGGAGCTGCAAACATGTAGCTCCCTCTGTCCAAAAGCAATTCTGTTCTGCTTCAGGGAAGCGAGAACCCGCCAAGCCATAGCAAACTGCAATATCCCAGGGGTGGGATCCCAGGACATTGCTGAAGCCGTCCCTGGTGGTTGGCGGTCCCCAGGGACATGCAGGGCTACTGGAGGGGAGCCGCGGGACCCCCCTCTCATCTTGTATATAGCCCCAGGGAGGTGGTGTTCCTCCGGGGCCAGGGGTCTGCAACGGACCCCTTAATTAGTGTACTTAGTACCCTAGGGAGGTGGCGCTCCCCGGGGCTGCGTGGGGACGGGCAGACCCCCCATGGATTATTATGGCATTTAGCCCCAGGGAGGTGGCAGTCCGCTGGGCTGTGGGGGAGAACGTAGGGCCTTCGCCATTTTTTTTAATGCATGTGCCCCGGGTAGGTGGTGGTCCCGGAGGTAGGGGGGTCCGCGAGGCCCCCCATATTCTTTAAATTAATCCTGGGGAGGTGGTGGTCCCCAGGGCAGGGGGGGCCTGTGATCTCCCCATAATATTGGAATTAACCCGGGAAGTGGCTGTCCCTGGGGCACGGGGCCTGCAAGGCTCCCCCATATTCTTCAAATTAGCCCCAAGGAGGTGGTGGTTCCCGGGGCTACGGGCGTGTCCAGTGGGCTCACCCACAATAATAATAGCCCCAGGGAGGTGGCGGTCCCTGGGGCTTTAATAAGCCCTAGGAGGGGGGCCCGTGTGCCCCCTCCTACATACATTATATGCCCCCAGGACCTTGCCCACCTGGGGGTTATTGTAAAGCATGTGAAGGAGCCCGTGCTTGCTTTTTTAAAAAAAATGTTGACACAACTATTGTGAATTCGTGGCAATTTTCTTTTTTTTTATGCTTTTATGCAGTGGCGGGGTTCCTGGGGGACCCCAAGACCATGGCTTGGGGGTCAGGGTATTCCTATCCTGCCTCTTTTTCTTTATTTTCACTCCAATGGGGGGACTCGGCTTGAAGCTGAGTCCTAAGATGGCTGCCAACACTTCTTTGTTAAAGTGTTGTCAGCCAATTAGAGCAGTGCATTTCCCTAAACGAGGTCTCTATGTTCGTGAAAACTTTGAGACCAGAGATATCACTATAATTTTAAACCTAAAAACTACTGAATTGATTTACACCAAAAAAGCAAAAGGCACTTCCTTGAACCAACATCTACCTCCCTTCCCAATTTGCTGTAAGTCCGTTCAGCGGTTCGGGCGGTAGGTGTGGCTAAAGGTTTCTATGGGAATTAACTTTACAAACACACCCTCATTTCGTGCCCCCTAATTTTCTGTCCTCACTGTATGGATCACACCCAAACTTTCCATGACCCCCAGAAACTACCTTGATACTTTGTTTGGAAAATTTCATGAAGATTGGTCAAACACCGCCAAAGTTATAGCCAAGTCAAAATATGTTTTTCACTTGGAAACTAGGTCCTAACTATAACTACCCACTGGTGACTGCCAGTACACACATAAATATATATATGGACCTTTGGTGGAAAACATTATCACGTGGCAGTCCTGTCGCGGGGAGCAGCACCGTCCTTGATAATTAAAGGAAGCCGTGGGTCGGAACTGGATCCGGACCCATTTTGCGGCACGGCGAACTGTGGCGAGAATTACTTGCACCTTGTTCTGGGGCCTACTAAGGGTGGAGAAAACATGCTTGGAAAGTGATGACGATAGCAGGACCTACTAAAGGTATTATTTGTTCTGGAGGGAACTACGGGACCCAGCATGCAACGAAAAAGTAAACCCACTGAGGGCGTGGCATGCTATAAATAAGTATACCAGAACTGCCTGTGAGTCATTCCAAGAGCGACCTCTGATGAAAGGCAGCAGCCTAGAAACGCGTCAGGTCTGTAATATGTTACCAGCGAACAATGATGCAAGATTGTGCCAGAAAGTGAAAGCCAGGTGGTTCAGCTTGCCGTGTGTGCGCTCTCAAAAGTTCTTGGACCTTTGGTGGAAAAAATTATCACGCGGCAGTCCTGTCGCGGGGAGCAGCACCGTCCTTGATAATTAAAGGAAGCCGTGGTTCGGAACTGGATCCAAACCCATTTGCGGCACGGCGAACTGTGGAGAGAATTACTTACACCTTGGTCTGGGGCCCACTAAGGGTGGAGAAAACATGCTTGGAAAGTGATGACGATAGCAGGACCTACTAAAGGTATTATTTGTTCTGGAGGGAACTACGGGACCCAGCATGCAACGAAAAAGTAAACCCACTGAGGGCGTGGCATGCTATAAATAAGTATACCAGAACTGCCTGTGAGTCATTCCAAGAGCGACCTCTGATGAAAGGCAGCAGCCTAGAAACGCGTCAGGTCTGTAATATGTTACCAGCGAAGAATGATGCAAGATTGAGCCAGAAAGTGAAAGCCAGGTGGTTCAGCTTGCCGTGTGTGCGCTCTCAAAAGTTCTTGGACCTTTGGTGGAAAAAATTATCATGCGGCAGTCCTGTCGCGGGGAGCAGCCCCGTCCTTGATAATTAAAGGAAGCTGTGGGTCGGAACTGGATCCAGACCCATTTTGCGGCACTGCGAACTGTGGCGAGAATTACTTGCACCTTGTTCTGGGGCCCACTAAGGGTGGAGAAAACATGCTTGGAAAGTGATGACGATAGCAGGACCTACTAAAGGTATTATTTGTTCTGGAGGGAACTACAGGACCCAGCATGCAACGAAAAAGTAAACCCACTGAGGGCGTGGCATGCTATAAATAAGTATACCAGAACTGCCTGTGAGTCATTCCAAGAGCGACCTCTGATGAAAGGCAGCAGCCTAGAAACGCGTCAGGTCTGTAATATGTTACCAGCGAACAATGATGCAAGATTGTGCCAGAAAGTGAAAGTCAGGTGGTTCAGCTTGCCGTGTGTGCGCTCTCAAAAGTTCTTGGACCTTTGGTGGAATTTTTTTTTTTAAATATATATATATATATATATATATATATATATATATATATATATATATATATATATTCTGCTCCTTCGCACCTGCTCAGCGCACTCGCGGACAGGTGCCTTTACTTGCGGAGGTTCAACCGCGTATGTCAATCACTGCTCTCAGGCACTCTCGGGGGGTTGCATTTCATAAGGCGCTTGCCGAAACGAGTCATGTTTTGCTAAAGCAATAAACGGATGAAATACAACCCCCCGAGAGTGCCTATTTTCTGGATATTAACGGAAAACGAGCAGTTATATATATATATATATATTACCTACTGGCGGTCGCCAGTAGGTAGTTATAGTTAGAACCTAGTTTCCATAGGAAAAGGATTTTTTGATGTGCTTATAACTTTGGCGTCGTTTGCTGAATCTTTACGAAATTTTCCAAAAAGTTCCTCTTTTCAGGTGAGCTCCTATCCTGAAAGTTTGGAAGTGATTCGTGAAGGGGGGGGGCTGAGAAAAAAGGGGGGTCCCAAAACGTGTTTTCTCCATGCAATTTCCATAGGAAACTTTAGACAAGGCTACAGGTCAAACTGCTGAACGGGATTACGCCAAATTTGGCAGGGAGAAAGGTCTTGGTCCAGAAAGCACGCTTTTGTTTAAATGGGGTAAGTCCGTTCAGTAGTTTTAGAGAAATACCAAAATTTACAGATATCGATATTTGAGAATTCTGACATCTGATTGGCTGAGGCGTTACAAGCACGAGCGTGCGGCTCATTGGTTGCGAACTGTTGAAACTAGGAAGTGCTGGGAGCCATTTTGTGACTGACTTGAAAGGCGTAGGGCGAAACAAAAGAGAATAATTGTATAAGAGGGTATAGTAGGAACACTGTGGTCTTAGTTTAAGCAGTCTGTACGGTGCAGAGGCAAGGAGTTTGAATGTTGCGTAGGTCGTGGAAATCACGTCCGCAGACGTGGAAATCACGGCCGCAGAACAACGGTGCGTGGTATTGCGGCAAGGTTGCGTAGGCTCTGGAAATCCCGTCGGGAAAATAACAATGCGACGTATTGCAGCCTTCCTTTAATATAATGCGCAGTAATGTTTATTTATAATGCGGTGTTCACTTTTATCACGGACAGTGTCACTTTCTTACACGAAAATCAATATTATGTGGGAGGGCGTGTTCAGTTCGTGTGTCTGGAACAAAATTAACGTTTAATTGGCTGAGGTGTTCCAACAACGAGCTCAATGTTCATTGGCTGCGAACCATTCAAAGTAGAAGTGTTGCCAGCCATTTCCTCCCCGTCCGCGGAGTAGCAGGGACATCTGATTGGCTGACGGGTTCCAAGCAGGACCTTCCCAAGCTTAATGTTCATTGGCTGCGAACCATTGGAAGTATAAGTGTTGCCAGCCATTTCCTCCCCGTCCGCGGAGTAGCAGGGACATCTGATTGGCTGACGTGTGCCAAGCAGGACCTTCCCAAGCTTAATGTTCATTGGCTGCAAACCATTGAAAGTACAAGTGTTGCCAGCTATTCCCTCCCCCTCTGCAGAACAGCATGGACATTTTATTGGCTAAACTGTTCCTAGTACAAGTTTGCTCATTATTAGCTGGGAACTGTTCACTGTTGTGAACCATTTTGTGACGCACTTCAATGGAGTACGGGAAAAGAAAGTAGTAGCGGGGAGGGTAGGAACACTATTAACTCTGTACAGTGGTGACAAGGTGGTGGAGAGGGATTGTGAAGGTAAAAATAGTTTTTTATATATTTTAAGGGCCATTTATATAATTGGCATGGGGTGTACAAATCACGGCGGGAAAATAACAAAGTGTGTTGCGGTCTTCTTTTTATTAAGTTTGCGGGTGGGATACTTCCCAGGAGCACTGTTTAGTTATAATGTGGTGTTTACTTTTCTAACGGGGAGCTGTGGTTGCGCAGCAAAAATTTCAGTCTAGGTTTGAAATAGTTTTTATTAAGCAATTACAAATATACTTTTGGGCTCATTTAAGAAAAGTGACGCATCGCTGCGTGAAAACAGCGATGCGTCACTTTTCATTGCGCCTTCCTTGCGACATGCTGAATGCGTCATATTTACAGTATGACGCATCATGTCGCAAGGAGTCACAGATACGTCAGTATTTCTGACGTATCTGTAGGCGCAAAAATGACGCATTGCTGGAGTGTGTCACAAAAGTGACGCAACTCCAGCAATGTGTCCTTCCCCATGTGAAAGAGCCTGCGTCAGTCTTACGCCTGCCATGAGGCAGGCGTAAGATATTGACGCATTAGGGTCAAAGAAATGGCGCAGTGAAATCTGATAGATTTCACTGCGTCACTTCTACGACCCTTTCTTGCGTCAGAACCCTCCCTGCATACATTATACCTGGCGCAGGTATAATGTAGCGCAGGGTTTACAAAGTGACGCATCTACCTAGATGCGTCACTTTGTAAATGTGACGCAACATGGCGCATTTTTTACACTGCTGGTGCGTCACAAAAAGTGACGCACCGGCGGCGTAAAAGTGACGCAGGGGCTCATAAATAAGCCCCTTTGTTCGGAAACTGAAGCTGTATATATCAAAGGGGTGACAAATAAAAACGCAATTCATAAAATATCCCTTAAGCGTGGGCACACCCTTCCTTTTTTTCTGCTATAGTTTGTAAAAGTGTTGCCCCATATTCTTGATAATATAAGAGGGCATGAGTTACTTTTAGATAAAGTAGAAAAGAAGTGCTACAAGAAACACGCCCGCACTACATCATCTCAGGTCACAAGAACAATAACAAGTAAAAAACAGTTAAACACAAATCACTTTATATTACATAGAAATGTACGCTTTATCATTTTTTGAAATTTCTATTATTGTAAAATTCGGGAAAGTTCGGTCGTAGTGCTTAGATCACGTACTCCTTTAAGAATATATAGGATAGTAGTATAATAATATACACTACTGGTCGTATATATTCTATAGGGAGAAGGTGAATAGGAACCGCAACAGACAAAAATAGAAATAGTAAAAAAAAATCAGAAATGTAGGGTTTATCAAAGGTATTCACTAAGAAAGTATCTACGGAAACGATTTTTTTTTAAACTGCAATTTCCAAAAATATTGTCACTGTAAAAATATCTGATCAAGTAAGTTATAAAGGTCAGTAAACTGTATTTTAGATGGTTTACTCCTGGCGGCGAGAAATCTCCAATTCCTGTTGTGTGGAAATATCACACTCTTACAATACACGCAGTGTCACTGATGGCACACAAAAAGGAAAATGAAAATGAAGTCATTAATACAAAACAAGATCAATAACGAAATACTTTCCAGCGATGAGTATGTTGAGAGCTTCTTTTCTCCGGGACTTCGAAATCTTTCATCTTCGCGCCAATGGGTCATAAAGTGCTCTGAGATCACAATGACTGTTAATATTATAATATACATATTCACAGTATATGATCCCAAGAAAGAAACAGAGTAAGAACGAGAAGGTGCTGACGTTAAATATAAATCTTTAGTCTTCGCGTCAACGGGTCATAAACTCCACTGAGGTCAGTATAAATGTTCATATTACAATATACATACTCACACTATATGATCTCAAGGGAGAAATAGACTAAAAACCAGAAGCTACTGACGTTACATATAAATCTTTAGTCTTCGTGCCAACGGGTCACAAACTCCTCTGAGATCATAATGTGTGGTTATTATAATATACACACTCACACTATATGATGTCAAGGGGGAAATAGACTACAAACTAGAAGCTGCTGACGTTACATATAAATCTTTAGTCTTCGCGCCGACGGGTCACCAACACTTCTGAGGTTAAGTACAGTGTCAATATTATAATATACAAAGTCACACTATATGAGCTCAAAGGAGCCAGAACAGGAACAATGTTTGCTGTATTCTGTCTGTTTCTGAAAACAAGCTGCTGACGTTACATATAAATGGCAAAAACAACCAATAACACTTTTTTCTAAATACAAGTGTTTAAAGATTGACAAATAGCTACGTATTATAAATATCTAGTATTGCATAATCAAACAACTTACAACTCAGGATTATGTTTTGTGGCCGCAAAAGAAGAATCCGACTGTAGAAAAGAGCACCTGCATCACTGAATGGAGACGCGTAAATAACTCGCAAAAACGAAACTAATCTATCAACGGGTGTGGTTTATATACTTTTTGGTTATTCAGTAGTCTATGGAAGGAAGATGCGGCTCCGCCCATTTAGATGTCACATTTTACAGTTGACACGTGCTCACGTTTTAACTGTTTCACTTGTGCACGTGTTGGGAAAAGTTACAAAATGTGAAGCGGAAAAAGTTTCGATTTCGAACCTAACACGTATAAGGTCCTTAATATGTACATACGTTGGAGAGCTTAAAAACTGTTACCCGGAAAACCATGTCATTTCCATTCTCATGAGTAAATACATTTATTGATTGAGGTAATTGTAAATAGAAGACATAAAAAAAAAGATCTATCAGAATAGAAGAAAAAAAAACGTGATAATATTTCTCATCACTATGGTTTTAAATTTAAAAAATGCGAGCATTTGTAAAGCGTACAGCTAACCCTGGAAAGGTGTGCCGGTGCTCGGGGGCGTCGGAAAGATTAAGCAAGGTGTTGCCCACAGTGACATAGTGGTGGGCTAACGTGCCGCTGGAGCCAGGAATCGAACTGTGAACGCTGTTGTTCGAAGTCAGGTATCATAGCTGCTCCGTCACACTTTTGCCACACTTATATGTTAATTAGTGCTAATTAAGTTTTAAACATTGTTAAATTATAACTTATAACAGACTACTGTTACAGTTAGTTTTTCACTACAAAAAGTATGCACGTCTTTTTAAATTTAGTTAAAAACAATATAGGTTTTAGGGACATTGTAGTTAGAAATTAGCATTTAAAAAACCTTTGAAATTCACTGAAAAAACCGTAGGTTTCAGGGACGTTATAGTTAGAAATTAGCATTTAAAAAACCATTGAAATTCACTGAAAAAACCATAGGTTTTACAGACGTTATAGTTAGAAATCAGCATTTAAAAAACCTTTGAAATTCACTGAAAAAACCATATGTTTCAGGGGCGTTATAGTTAGCTGGACATTTCACTTGTTCAAAACCATAGAAATTCCACTGTTATAGTTAGTTCAGCTAACTATAACTCGCGCCCCGCAATGCACTGCTCATGACGTCACATATTACATCATTCATGGCATGGTCAGTGACATCACTGATGACATCACTGTTGACATCTGAAATGACATCACTGATGACATCACTGATGACATCATCCACGCGAAAATCTGATGCACCTCCTCACAGTCTAATATAACCTTTAATACACCCACTGTAAAATACAGACTACCATTTTCGAAACCATCGAGACATCAATATCAGTTACTACATACGCACTCTTTCATTCCTAGGTCTACACACACATCCACTCATTCACCCATACATTCACTTATACATGCAGTTACTGATCAATAGAACACTATGATATGCACTCATACACCTATTCAGACACTCACACACCGCCACTCATCCATGGAGTTACTCACACACCTAGTCACTCATGCAAAGAATCAATCACACTCCCATTTACTCACCTATACAGTTATACACACACCACCTCCCTAATTCATACAGATACTAACGCATAATTACTCTCTTATATAATCACTGATACAAGTACACACTCATCCATACAGCCACTCTCACAATCACTCACTCTCACATATACTCATTTATATACAGCATCACTCACATATACTGCCTTTTACATATGTAGTTACTCACACATGTACCACTGAGACATCCATTCACTCACCAACACACCTATACACACACTCACCCACCCATACAGCTGTTTCCACATGCACTCTTGAACCCATACACCCAGTGAATCAATCACTCACACATCAATGCACAGAGTCACACACCTCCAACCCACCCCCACACACCCAGTCTCCCATACAAATACTCAGGCAAACAATCAATAACCCATATAAACACTCATGTAGCTACTGACCAACCCATGTAGCAGCTTACACAACAACAGACAGACTGATACACACATTCACACAGTTTAGTCACTAACCCATGCATTCAGTAAGACACGTTTAATCACTCACTTATACAATCAGTCACACACCTGTAAAATCCCCCATCCAGACACTTATACACCCATTCATTCTTCAATACACCTAAGAATATATGTAAAACATATTTAAAAATTACAGAAACACACAGTCACTGGATGATGTCATCAGTGATGTCATTTCAGATGTCATCAGTGATGTCACTGACCATGCCATGAATGATCTAATATGTGACGTCATGAGCAGTGCATTGCAGGGGCGTGAGTTATAGTTAGCTGAACTAACTATCACAGTGGAATTTCTATGGTTTTGTACGAGTGAAATGTCCAGCTAACTATAACGCCCCTGAAATCTATGGTTTTTTCAGTGAATTTCAAAGGTTTTTTAAATGCTAATTTCTAACTATAACGTCTGTAAAACCTATGGTTTTTTCAGTGAATATATATATATATATATAGCAGTTGCTCGCTTTTGTTCCGTTGTTTCTTTCCACCAACAAACGAGAGTGGACCCAAATATGTGCAATTTTGTTTTATTTTACCGCTCCAACAGTCTCGCCATATATATATAGACAGATCTCCTGGAAACCGCCCTGATTTTGCAAAACACTGTAATCCAAGGCGAAACAGAAGGACGGCACACAGGAATCCTTGGAGAAGCAGTTTATTTCAGACTTCAACTGCTTCCATTGTTTTTTTCTGCTGTCAAACGCAAAGTGCAAGGTGCATGTAAACCCCAAAGCAGACCTACGCGTTTCAGCTGTAGCCGTCTATATATATGTTTTACCCAGTGGTGCTGCTGGGTAGTTATAGTTAGGATTGTGTTTCCATAGGAAATTTTTTTTTTTTGTTGCTAGTAACTTTGGTGCCGTTTGATGAATCTGCACAAAACTTTCCAAAAAAGTGCTTGTCTGGCTTTGTAAATCTTAACTAGCATTTTGCGGCGTAGCTGCACTAAAAATGTGGCGCAAGCACGACTTAAAATGTTAGTAAATCTGGGCTCATATTTTTTTCAATGCCTTCTCTATGAAGCAGCCCATATGGAGAATAACCTCCTCAGAGGCCTTGGGCAGAAGGCAAATCATTGCTGAGGTAGTTTTCCGAAGATTAGAGTTCTTTGCCAGAGGTCAAATGGTTCTTTTGGGAACTTGGTTGAGGTTTCTAGTTACCTCAAAAGATAAACACAGGCTACTACCAGCCAGGAGTCAATCAACATGGTAAACTGGGCTACCCGCTTAGAATAAAATCGCCAAAAGGAGTCTTGACTTTGATGACTCATCTAAAGAGTCTCTTAATCCGACTTTATCTGCAAATTGGAATCCCTATGGATTAGGGGCCCTTTAGACTTGGCATAAACGAAAATTATAGGGGCAAAGGTAAAAAATTCCAGAAGTGCCTGCTGCATAGCTTGTCGGGAACCTTCTTCCTTAAACAGAGCGACCAGTATGTACTGACCAGACTATTTTGGCTCAGCTTGTTGAGTATAAGCTTTTATCTGACTTTAGAATGAGACTTGTACATAGGGTTCTTAGTTCTCAGTAAACCTCCCTATCAGATTTTGAGGATAACCACTTTGTAAATTAGTTCCACTTAGATTCAGTATATGTAGATTTGGACAACCATCTGATTTTGATCTGGTGTTTCTAAATCTATGTTGAATACCTGTGGCCCAAGGCCACTGTGCACGACAAATGTAGTAAATATTACTTAAGCCATTCAGAGTAACTGAGAGGAGCAAAATATTGTTTCCATCTCACTTTTAGAAAAACATTGGTTGCAGAAAAGTTCATATCTAATAGGTAGCAAGACAATACATAGAGGAAATATTTTGTTTAAGCCACTGTTAAATTATTTAGTCGTGTTGAGAAGAAAGGCTTCGAAGTGACATTTTCTGCAAATGTTATCTCATGATTAATCCCGTTGACTTGCAGTGCACAACCTAAATGGAAAGTGAATATATACCCTTCCTCAGTTAGTAATAAAGTGTAGTCAGGCTATCTATGCGAGACAGCGGTGAACAGGTGCACACAAAGGAGTCGATCTTCATATACCCACAAATTAAATGGGATGGAGTCAATATTCATCGGCATCCAATGGCTTCACCATAAGCTGTTGTTACATTTTTTAGCATCATACTTAAGTCATCAGTATGAGATCCCTCACGTTTAGCCTGGTACCTGCACCCCAGAGTTAATGTTACCCTCAGCATCGCCTTGGAAACAAGGGATAATGGGGGGAATCAGAATAATTATTTTTTATCATCAGACTTTGACCCAGAGCAACAGAGAGTAATACAGAAAAAGGAGTAAGAAGTGGGAACGGATGTACAGGAAAACAGTGACAAAGAGAGGAAGCAGGGATGGGCGTGAACTGCACGAGTGAGATAAATACACCAGAAGAATAGGGTAAGGGTGGTCAATGAAAACGCAAATGTGAAATCAAGGGTAAACAGCATTGGTGTGCAGAAACCGGGGCGTTTCAGCAGTGCCTGCGGTAGGCTCCTAAGAAATACTTCGAGCCCTTTCACTTATTTATTTTACTTTTTTTTTAAGCACTGCAGGCATAACAATTTTAGTGTCATCACTAATCACATCTGAAATTTTCGTAGCAGATTTGTTGAAACTATACCTCTTTTCAGTCAGAGAGGGGAATTCTTAGGCTGTGGTCCTGTTTCCAGGGACCCCTACCTGAATCTCATACATGTAAATAAAAATGGTGTTCTGCTAGCCACCGAATGTAAATGGCATTCAATGAGAAAGAAAAACAGTTGTCTGTGGGGAGAGGTAACAAAAATGCTGAGGAGAGCCCGGGCTGCACTCCGTGGTGATTAGCTGCAATTAAATGTCGTTAATTCGGCATTTTGTTTCCTACTTCTCCTAATCCTTCGTTTTCAAGAGTTCCCTTCCTCCAAACTTCTATTGCATCTGTTCACCTTCCTCCTTGGTTGCCATGGAAACTCTCCCAAAAGTCCATCCAGTGCAGAGGAGGCTGACGCAGACTGTATCCCTTTCCCCCGGTCCCTCCAGCTCAATGGGGCCGGAGATCAAGAGTTATAAAGGGGTCTGAGGGGAAAACCATCCTATCTCCATGTTTTCATTCTCCTTCCCTGCCTGTCCATATATCTCGTTCTTTCTGGGCACCCCAATAAAACATTTATTGCGAAAATCTGATTGACGTCCGTTTAATTATTTAATCTGCCGGGGCCGTCCTTCATTGAAGTACTCGACCCTGGTGACCGCTCCATCGCTGGGTCTCGGGACCGCTCCATCAAGCGTCGGCTCCGGCAGCAGCCCTCCGGAGGATGAGCGCGGCTTGAGCTCTTAACCACCTGTCAGGGAAGAGAGAAAGACGACAGACAGTGCACAGGTAGCGCCGGAGAAAACTGTTCTTTTCGGCGTACATCTGTTCAATGTCTGATGTTGCTCTACTGTGTGTCTTTCACGCCCTTTTACCATGGACCCCGATCAACAAGATGCCAAGGGTAGAGGAACTGACATCACAAACACTTTAACCCTGAGTTAACCTCTTGTGTCTGTAATACCCCTTCAACAGCCTCCTCCTATTGGTTGTTAAGAGGATAAGGGAACTAATACGAAGTGGAATGATCTGAAAGTAAACTGGAGTCCTGTATACTTTCTGATCCTGTTGGTGTCTCTAGGACTTCAGAGACCAGCTAAAATGGCAAAACCGTGCTAGAAATTGGGTTTTTGATTGTGGGAGTGAAAAGCCTTCTCAAGCAACAACCACAAACCCTGTCAGCACAGCCGGACTGGAAACAGCAACCAGCCCTGGCAATCTGCTTGACCAGCCCTTGTAGCGGGGGGTGGGGAGGGGACGGGAGTTTGCTAGTGAGATGCACCACATCCGATTTTGTTACAGGCGACTGATATTGCAGCACTGCTGCAAAATCATCTGCCTCCATTAACAAAACCGGCCCCCACGGGTCCAAAACCGGCCCCCACCATTCCGGCCCACCAGGAAAATGTCTGATGCCCGCTACGGCCAGACTGGCCCTGCCTGTCAGGGTGAACCAAAAGTCACTAAAGTAACCTGTGCTTAAGCCTCTGGTAGCTTTGCATAAAAGCAGTCAGGCTTAACTTAGAGACACTGTTTGAAGTACTTATGCAGCACACAAACAGCAAGAAGAATAGACTAAACGTTAATGAATAAAATGAGATCAAAATGACAAAAAAACAATCAGTAGAACCGGAGATAACCAATTTTAGCGGTTTAAGTAAAAAAAGTGCCAAGAAGCAGAAAGCGCTAATTCTGGGCATTTGGTCATACTGGACTAGGACAAAGTCACAAGTTCAGGCCAACCACGATGGAGTACAGGACAAACACAGGGTCCAGGCTAGTCCTGCTGAAAAAGTTACCTTCTCAAAATCTGCAGCGCAGAGTTAAAAACTTCAGAATTTCAAAGGAGGAGCTCACCTGATGCCAGCCAAGGGTCCAGGACCTGGGTAGGCACCTCTTGGGGATCAGGAACTCACTCCAGCAGAGGCCAGCAGGGCTCAGGCAGGCCCAGTTGCAGGTCTAGTTGCAGGTCCAGGCAGGGCTGGTTGCAGGAAGTCAACTGGACAGTTGTAGGAAGACCTCTGGAACTTGTTGTGCCTTTGTAGCTCAGAACAGACCCTTAGAGTCCTATGGTAGTCCTAGGTTCAAGAAGATGGTCCTCTCTCCTTCAAGCAGCAAGGGAAGACTCAAGCAGCAGGTCAGTCCTCTGAAGAACAAGGCAGGCTTCAAGCAACAGGGCAGTCCTGTGAAGAACGATGCAGGACTCAAGCATCAGGGCAGTCCTCTAAAGAACAAGACAGGCCTCAAGCAGCAGGGCAGTGTTCTAGTAGCCCCGGGGCAGTCCTCTGAGAAACAAGGCAGGCCTTCGAGCAGCAGGGCAGTCCTCTGAAGCATAAGGCAGTTGGTAGCAGCAGGCCATTCCTCTGTGACACAAGGTGGGCCTCAAGCAGCAGGGCAGTCCTATGAACTACAAGGCAGTCATTCTGTAGTCTTCCACAGGTCCAGGAGTGTACTAAAGAGTTGGTCTGAGGGTCCACTATTTAAACCAGGTGCCAGCTTGGAAGTGGAAGAAAGTTCTGGAGTTTGTCCCCCATAGATGGTACTGGAATTTCCTCCCTCCCTGCCCAGGTGCCAAGATGTCTGGGGGTGACAAAAGCCTGGTGTCAATTTCTTTGTGAGTTGCTGAGGCAGCTCCTTTAAAATGTAAGTGGGGCTTGAAACAGCTCTGCCCTTCCTATCCTGGCATGGTGACCCATTTCTGGCTACACCCTATTGTTTCATGTCGGGGTCAAAGACGCATTCCTGCAGGGGGGGCAATTAACAGGCCCAGGCAGCTTTAAACTCCTAGAAGGCATCAGAAAGTTTAGGGCAGAAAAATTCCAACTTTCTAAAAGTACTACTCAAAAAATTGGGTGACCCAATATACCCGTGGAGGCTTGGGTGAGATTAATGTCAGGTAAAGGGGCCTACAAGGGATTTCTTTAATATACAATTCCTTTTTAATTTTTCACAAACCAATTCTGAGGACCCAAAACAGTGGCCTCAATCAAATAAATTGTTGAACTTAATTTGAAAAATTATAAAGAACTAAATCAAGCCAAAACAAGCAAACATGACAAAACAAAGTCAAACAAAACAGGACAAGCGGGTGTATTCTTTTTCTATACAAATTTATATAAATAATCAGATAGCATGACATGAGGGTACAAAAAACAGTTCACATCAGCAAAAATGACTGAGAAAAATAGCCTTTACAATAATATTATCTCATAGTCATTTTTGTAACAGCCCATTTCTTTTATATGTAGAAATTGTCAAGAAACATATAACGATCAACTCTTCTATAACAATAATGGTGAAAGTGGGCTATAGCTGTCGACATTTCGGTCCTATCTTGTAAATCATCAGAAAGACCATCTTCAGGTCCAAAGATACAAATGCAGACTGAAGACCCTTAAGGTATGTAAATTTATGAGCTCATAGCAAATTCAGCTCAAAATGAAGAACTCAGTTTCGTTTGGATAAGGTAAATCAATTATCCTCCAGTATTGTTATTAAAGATGCATCATATTTCCATTGTTGATAGATCATATGCGAGATAATGCTCGTGCTATAATCAATCAGAGTTACTCGGAACGTTGATCTGTGATGGCTGTGTGGATTTATAATAGCACGAGCATTATCTCGCATCTGATCTATCAACAGTGGAAATATGATCTCTAAATTTTTCATAGAATTTTTTTTCCCTCTAAATCTGCCTCCTAATGTTTCTGGATCTTGTGGTAGGCTTTTAACATTTGAAGTATGGGCTTCTTAATACATTATGCAAATTGCTATTCGTTAAAAAGCTGCAGGTAGCACATGTGATAAGGGACACTTAGCAGTTATTCCTTTTTCATCTTTTCTTTTTCCCGAGTTTTATGAAAATGTTAGTATTTTGCTTTTTTATGGTATTTAATATTGAGATTCATGTGTAGCTGTTTGAACTGTCCTCAGACATTCTAGTAGGAAGTGCTGTGAAACATTGAATCCTTGCAGTCCATCTAACACATGTCAGTGTGACGGGGACAATCTCATTGTGCATGCATGTCAAGTGGGATGAAGCTGGGCTGCTGAATTGATGAAAGAACGAATGGGGAAGTGGGACGGGGAAGAGAGGAGGGGAGCAGTGCTGGGTGAAACAATACATGGAGGACAGACAGATGTCTTTGCTTAATTCGTGCTGGCGTTTGCAGATGCTTGTTACTAACTCCTATTTCTAAACACCTGCACTTATTAATCAGAGTCTAACACATGGTGGTGCTGTCTACACTATTTTGTTTTAGCGGAGCACATTAGTAGTTCATTAAATATATCATACTTTTAAAAATATGATAAAACTAGAAAAATCAAGCCATCCCTACTGATTGAGATGACCTTGAAAAGTCAAAAATGTCAAACTTGTGAGAGTGTGGAGGTTAGAAAGCCAATACTGGCACAGGCATTCAGCTGTAGTGGCAGGAGATGTGGGTGCTGCCAGCTGCAGTGGACTCCTGCGAAATACCTTGGGCCCTAGCACTTACATTTTTAATTAAAGCACTAGACACTGTACTACAAGAAAGTCTATTGACTTTGAAACAGAGAACATTATGTTGAAGAGGAGCAGGGTGAGAGTTGACTTAAGTGAGATCACCATAATGTCCTATGGCTTCTCTTTCTGCCAACACCAAAGTGTTATCTCAAAAGCTCCACCTTTGTGCTGACATCGGTGTATTTCAATGTTTTAGTTGGCAGATGAGTTTGTCATAGTCCACATGTGCAATAGTCAGGTTTTATTTTGAGAAATAAAATTGCACTACCTGTTACTCTAACCCTTATCGCTACCTGTTTCTGACTTGTCGTCGTGCATTGTTGCACATCTCCTGCACAGAATAAGCAGCGCAAAAGTATTGTCTGAAGTAAACAGTGTAAAAATCTTTTTTAACAATTGAGCACTAACCTGTTTCTTCATTTAAGTTGTGTGATCTTGTAGGAGTGAGATGTGATTCCAGAAGCAAGTTCTCAACTCCACCCAAAGATTGACAATACCTGAATCCTATTGAAAGATTCAAACTGCGCCAGTCCTCAGGGGAAAGGTGAAATGGATTGAGAAAAGAAGAATAACGTCCTTTGTTCAGCCTGGTCCCTCTTAGCGTAGGTTCTTAGCACTGGTTCACTCTCAGATTGCTAGTACTGCACACTAGTGCACTCTCAGGTTGCTAATAAAATTTGTATACATAAAACTAATAAATAAAAATAAATTGTGTAATTAATTGGGTATTTCTAACATAGAGTCTTTAAAGAATAACACTGTCCCCTGATGTGCAGATTACTTAAAAAGGCTCAGGTTAAGGGAAAACAACATGGGCGTCCAGTAACTCCTTAAGAAAAACAAATAATACAACCAGGTGAGCCATTCTGGGGACAATGCCTAGTGTACAAATAATCACTCTTTTGGGGCTCGTCTGATTACCTGTTATACTACTCAGGGAGGACCATTTACCAGGATCTGAACTTGGAAATTCTTTAATCATTTCCTAAAACACTTCTGACTTTTGGGGCAAGTCATATATAAAGGCTAGTTTGAGGAAATTCAAATTAAAGTGTCCAAATATCCAACAAGAACGTTTTAAGCAATAGTCTTTGGAAAACACATTTTTCCTAATTGCATGTAATGTATTTAACTTTTAGGAACTTCAGACTCTGGAATAGCGATACACAGCTAAAAGGTATCTATATTGGTTGTTGGTTTAGAGGGGTAGAAGCCCCACTTAGGCAATAACCACAATCATTGTCGGGGTGAACCAAAAAAGTCACTATATGAACATGTGCTTAAGCATCTGGTAGCCTGGTACAAAGCAGCCAGGCTTAAACTAGAGGTAATGTGTAAACTATTTATGCAGCGCACAAGCAGTAATAATGTAAAAAAAACAATAATAGAAAACTCACAAACCAATTTAGAAAAATAGAGTACATTTTAATAAATAAAATATCAGAAAGATAAACATTCAATCAGTAAAATCAGAGATTTTGTTTTTTTTGTGAAAATACCGCCAAGAAGCAGAAAATTCCACTTGCTGTTATCTGGTCGTGCTGGACTGGAGAAAAGTCATGAGTTCAGGCTGACTGCGATGGAGTGCGGGCCAAATACAGCAACCAGGTTGGGCCCGCTGTGTTACCTTCTCAAGTCTGGCGCAAAGAGTTCCGTTCACTTTGGAGAAGGCTGCCAGGAGGAAACTTTCTGTCTGAAAAGCAGGCCGAGCGTTACAGGCGGTCATCGCTATAGCGTGAAGAGCCGGTCATTGCTGGAGTTTTGTGTTGGGGGATGTCACAGCCTGACATTGCTGCAGCACTAAGTTCAGGTCTCGTGTTGCTGGTCATCGTGGACGGTCGCTGTTGGCATGAAGAGCCTGTCCTGCTGGAGCCTCGCATTGGTGTTCATCACAGGTGATCGATCTTCGGTGCAAAGAGGTCACTTTGCAGTTGTGAGGATTCCCTGCTGGATTTTCACCTTTACTTGTGTAGGAGCTCTCACTGATGCCAGCCAAGTGTCCAGGACCTGGGGGGAGGGCACCTCTTGGGATGTAGGACTCACTCTGGCAGAGGCCAGCAGCAGGGCTCAGACAGGTCCAGTTGGTGCTAGTCAGCTGGGCTATTGCAGCGAGGTCTCTGAAGCTTGTTCTGTCCCTATTGCTCACACAGGAGGTCAGCTGTCTGTGGAGTCACCCTTGGTAGCCTAGGATCACCAAGCAGGTCCTATCTTCCTTCTTGAGACAGTAAGGCAGTCCTTCAAGCAGCAGGGCAGCCCTTTTGGCAGCATTGCAGTCCTTCTTCTGAATCTTCAATAGGTCTAGGAGTGTTCTGAGGAGTGGTTCTGAAGGTCCCATTTTTATACCTGGTGCCAGCCTTTGTGTAGACAACTCCAGGACTATCCCCCAAAACTGGTTCTACTCAGTTCTTTCCTTTCCCCTGAACCTGCCTCCAAACTGTCTAGGGCGAAAAAGGCAAGGGCAGACCTGGTCTTAGGTTTCTTTGTGTGTGCTGTGGGCATGGTCCTTTGAAATGTAATCACGACAGAGTACTGCTCCACCAAGCCTTCCTGCCAGGAAGACTCTCTCCCACCTACACCTAGGTACACTTGCTTACTGTCTAGGCCCAACACCAATGCTTTTAATGGTCAGGTATTGTCCAGTACTGAGTACCTGCACCTCCTGAATGTGGAAGAGATAGTACCTTCACTTCTCAGCACTGATACAATATATTTAATGTGAGAGTACTGGTACTTCTCAGCAGCAAACAGGTACTCTAGTTAGTGTTGCCTGCACATCTATATTTCTATATAAAGCACTGCCCAATACATATTCTTGATGGGTGGGGAGACCAGGCAGCTGGAAACTCCTAGAAAGTATTCTGAAACATTGGGGTAGGACCTTCTAAAGCATTTTGAAAATTATAATCTGAAATCAGACTTTACCATCAAAGAGGATTTTAAATTACAAATCATTTTGAGTGTAAACAGCACAGGAAATAAATGTTACAAAAACAAAAGTTATGATTATAATTCGAGCCATCCATAAACAAACATCATTTAAACTTGGCAACGTGAATCTGGAAGTAGTGAGTAGCTACAAATATCTAGGGATACATTTGGACAAACGACTAACTTTTCAAATACAGAATGAGGCAATACAAAAAAAGGGAAATGGACTTACATTTGCATTTTGCTCAATATCAAAACGTTTAAAAGGTCCCTCTTTTACCCCACTACTAGCCATCATGAAAGCAAAACTTCTACCTACTCTAGCATACGGAAGTGAAGTCCAGTATGGGAAAGACGCTACGACGCTGGATAGACTCCAAACACGAGCATATAAAAAAGTATTCTCACTTCCGCATAATGCCTCACCGGTGCAGGTTCGGTTAGAATTTGGGCTACAACAGCAACAGCTGCATAGAAGATACGTCACAATAAAAGCCTGGTACAAAGTCCGGTGCAACCGAGAAAATTAGATCAATAATGCACTCTGGAATGCGTTGCAAGGCGACCCGCAGTCTGCCTATTCCGAATATCTTCAATCTTCACTACAGTCCACCAATATGGTAGATCTTTGGCAGCAGAATCTTCCATTTACCACTTTCTAGCAAATCCTGAAGAAGGAAGCAAAGCCACACTCATTACTTGAGGATAAGGCCACCCTGAGCAAGCTGGCCCACGTATGGATGGTCCTGCAATCCTACATGAAATTGCAACCAGCGTCATATTTGGGTCAGCCTTTCTCCAACTATTTAAAGTCTAAGTTTATAGCAATACGCTTTGGTAAATTGCCATCAAATGCAGACCAGCCAAGTTGGAAATATCAGGGCCCAAAGTCATGTAGTCTTTGTGGATCGCTAATACAGGATTTTATCCACTTAGTTTGCATCTGCCCAGCGCTAGGCGAGGATCGCCGGAAATTACTAAAGGGACCATTCAACGCAAGAGGCATTCGCTCCTGTAGAACTGCAATACTAAAATGTCTCGATCCGGAAGACCCACAGCTAAACTGTCGTTTGATTACATTTCTAACCAAGCACGAGGAAGAATTGAAACAAAGCCAGTGGCCTGGCAAAACGGCCAGTCTCTTCTCTCTACCTAGCTAGGTTTGTGCAAATGTAACTAATAAATTAAGTATTATAGAACATACGATCAGATACTGTAAAAAGAGAAGCATGCTGAAAATTTAGATAATATGTTTTTTTTGTATCAGTTAACTTTTATTCAATGTCGCATTTTATCGTAACAGGAATAAGTGCAAACCTTTGTGATAAGAAATTGTTTTCTTTTTTAACAAACCACAAAAAGGGAAAAATATTTTATGGACTTTTAATGGTGCTATGTATCGCGACTCATTGGTACATTGTTATGGTTTTAATTAACTAAACAATAAACGTATTCTGAAGTCTGAGTGTAAACAGCAAATCTCTATCTGCTCCCAATCTGAAGTTAGCACTTATAAAATGTAATAAGGTTGTCCATTGTTAGCCTATGGGAGATATTGACCTTACAACAATGAACAACTTTAGGAGTTTTTCCCTGCTAGGACATGTAAAACTTAACCACACAGGTCATACTTTTTAAATACTATGCCCCCTGCCCTAGGGGTTGTTAGGGCATACCTTAGGGGTAACTTGAAAGTTTTAAAAAGGAGGGTTTAGACCTGGTGAAAGGTTTATTGAGCCAGGCTGAAATGTCAGGTTAAAACTGCCCTACAGGCTGTAGTGGCAGGCCACAGACATGTTTTAAATTGCTACCTTAGTAGGTGGCACATTGAGTGCTGCTGCCTACTAGTAGTATTTCATTTACAGGCCTGGGTACATGGTGTGCCATTTACTAGGGACATATAAGTGAATTAAATATGCCAATTATGTGTAAGTCAATATTACCATGTTTTAAGGAGAGAGAACAAGCAATTTAGCTCCGGTTAGCAGGGGTAAAGTGCACAGAATCCTAATGCCAACTAAAAAGATTTCAGCAAAAATTAGTGAGTGAAGGCAAACGGTTTAGACCAGAGCCTTAAATGGAAAAAAATAAGTGCAGATATTCACCAAGTTAGGCTGTGGGCTAGGGGTGGGCCGGGGGGGAGGAGCTTAGGGGTGGATCTAGAGGCAAACATTTAATGGGATCCAGATTTTCTTGGTACATATAATAGTGACATATCTGTTTTCTTTAGAGTATGCTTGTTGCTCTTGCATGTGCAAAAGGATACCTTTAATATTTAACATATATGGAGATTGCCTCTGCACAAATGGTACAAAGAGAAAGAAGAATTTTGATACTATATACAATTATGACTAATGCGGTTAGTTTGATTTTTTTACGAATAATTCAAATTTAAAAAATATGAATTATAAAAATGTGAGACTGAATTTGACATTAGTAAGGTCTAGAAGGGATAGTGGTCCTTCGAATGTCAATCAGTCCCATTCTGCCCTTTTTACGGGTAGACGCTTGCACCCTTTTTTGCTATCTGAAATCTTCACAGTATTTCTGTCTTCTCAAATGTTTTTATTCTCTACTTCTGTATCCTTTCTTCACCTCCCCTTCACTGTGCTCATTCACACCCACAAACGTGCTCATTCAGTCTCTCTCTCCTCACCTGTAAAAACACCATTTTCTTTTGTCAATATTGTATCAGCTGCCTACCTCCTTTGCACACTTACCTATACAATCATAATTAAAATTGTCAAACATGGAACTATTGCTCTGTGCACTCTGCTGAGCAGCCAAGGATTGGATGTGCACCTTTGTGTCCCTCTGGCAGGCACAATGAGAAGCTCACACTGCCTTCATCCTAAATCCAAAGCTATTAAATCTTACCCCACCATGAACACTAATGCACGCCCTCAACCCACCCAGATCACAAAGCCTCATTTGTAAGACTGGATATATTACACCGCCTACTGATGCAGATGGACCAGTGGGCCAAGAAGTAATTAGCGGCAACTCAGACATATCTTGAGAGACCTAAAAACAGAAGTGGTGGAAATGGGTGAGGACAGTCCCATAGGGAAGTCACATAAGTAGGGCGTTTACAGCTTATTAAACAATACTTCACAAAAATGTGCATGTTACAGAGGGAGTATTTGTCAAAGACAGAAGCCCCCCCCTGGCTACTTTTTATTATAAGGCCCAGAGGTACCATGAATGCACACCATACAGGAGGTGCAGCAGACATTGCTACATTGTGGGGCTAAATGGGATTTTAGGAGTGGGCCCTTTATCATATGTGCCCCTTCTTCGCATCCCTCAGACACCTTAGGTCTGCTGTTTTAAAGAGAGTGGTGCCAAAGAACACCCACACTTTATCCAAAGTACCCCAACCTCCCCCTGCACCACATGGTGCATTCCTGCACACGAATCTGCTGCACAACAAGTTGGTAAGACTGACAGTTCTCAATTCAGAGTTCACAAGTATATGTTAATGCCCAGTGATTACAAATATTTCTTCACCATTTTATGGAGTCTGGAAGCTTCTCAAAGAAAAGAACACAAATAAAATCACACACAAACGTGGGTCTACAGAGCAGGGCAGACTTAAGGTATGGGCAAACTGGAGCCAGGCCCAGAGCGGCTTATTTCAGATGGGTGCACAGAGCTTCCCTATCAAATTGATTTTTTAATCATTTTTGGAGATGCCTAAGTACTATGCCACACATGGATTCCACAAGCACACAGAACATGCTCACCACTGTGAAAATGCATATCTGAGATCAGAGTCCCCAGTACTTTTCTCTTTTTCTCACTGGTTTCGACCTAAAAGCAGTGCTCTTTACTCTTCTTAATGTATGTTTAAGATTTATACCCACCTTGGAATGTTGAGGTCCAGCAGATTCTAGCTATGGGGCTGCTGAACCATATTAAGCAGATAACTGAGGCGTTGCACTAAACCTGCGCAGAGTCCACACTCCCTGAATTTTTCACAGGATCCAGCAAGTCAGCTCTCTGCTTAACCCACAGAACCTTTTTTTATGTTACTCCGTGGGCCTGTGACAAAGGAAGGACCTTTCTATACCATAAAACAAAAAAATCAGTTATTTTATACCACTTTCACTAAACTCTTTACATAAAACTGTATTATATAAAATTCTTAGCACTGATTCAAAATAGATGTCTAGTCTATCGACCTTGGATGGATTAACTGCTGAAACATCTTCATCAGGATTCAAATGTGAGACCTGCACATCACACACCGATCTCGGCAGAAACTGCTGACCTTCCTGAAGTGAGTGACCTATTGCACCAGGCAGAATTGGAGCCTGTCTCTTCATTTCACTACATCAGGAAGAGAAAAAAAACAGTCGTCTGCTCTCACGGCACCAGGGAGAATCGATGCCAGCCTCCTGATCTCACCAGGAGGATTGGAGCCACCTCCCTAATTTACTCCACAAGAAAGACAGGAGCCAACCCCATGTGTCAGCACCAAGGTAGTCACTTGGCCGTTCTTTGCTGAATTTTTAGATGCTGGCCGGTAGAAATATTGGGAAAACCAGAGAAACCCGAAATGTTATCCCTTCTAAGAAATAAACCTAAACCTGCAACTAGATGAAGAAATCTGTCAAAACGTCTTCGAGGGCTGTCTGAAATGTTTTAGAACAACAAACAAAATAAACAGAGATAACTGTCATTTAATAAAACAGTCATGACAATTTTACAAGAATTATTTTTCACCTCCAACCTCTTGGCTGTTCCAGAAGAAGAAGACGTGAACCATAGCCAGTATTTTCTGTCTAACAAAGGTGGCGGCTGTAGTGAGCGCTTGTTTCCTTCCTTAAGTTTCTGACATTACCCCTTTTTACCTTTATACACCCGCACCTCACTTCCAGTTTGAGGCAAAGGCCAGCCCTGCTACCAAGTGACGGCCTCCTGCCTGCGACATGATTGCCTCCTTGACATCCTATTCATTATTCTTCTCTGGGCCCTGACTGCAGTAGCGGCCGGCATGGCTCGCAGGTGAGGGGGTGACCGCGGGCGAGAGTCCGAGCAGGGAGGGGGGTTGCGCTAGGAGGGGGCTCATAATTTTTAAAAATAAATAAATAAAAAACTGCCTTTTCGCCAGGTCCCGCGTCTTCACTGCTCCTGCTCTCCTGCTTCTGACAGGAAGCAGGCAGCCAGCCTCCCTCCCTTAAGCCAATCAGAACGCTGCAAGTAGCGTTATGATTGGTCAGGACGGCGCCCAGCCAGGGGCTAATGGGGTGGCCATGTTCTCCATGCAGGCTGCAATACAGGGTAGAGTGCGCATGACTGGTTTGGGCGGCCCAAGAGGGCCGATCAAACAGTCTTTGAGTACTCAGGAGTGGGCAAACCACTCCTCCCCTGCCCTGCTCAAAGAGCAGCCCCGCCCACCCGCTCACCTGCAATGCGCAAAGAAAACATAAAATGGTAATAACTAAAAGTTATTACCATTTTATGTTTTGGCTTTCTCGCACTGCGAGAACGCAGTGGGGAGATGCTCCTCCTTCCTAGTGGAGAAGCCGCCGCTGCCTGACTGGAAATGTCCGGTCCTCTCTTTTCTGACAACATGGGCGCTAGCAGGTGCAGTTGGCTATGAAGGAAGGGTAAGCCATAGCAAACAGCTCCCTTCACAGGGATTCCCTGCAGCGCCGAGGGAGATGCCACGCGTCACATTTAAAGCAGTGGCTGCTCACTGGAAAATGGTCATGGTAGCTAGGGATGCAGGTGCATCCTCATGTGACCATTCTGCGCAAAACTAGACAGGCCCAAGTGAGTACCGGTAATCTCCTCAGGCCAGGAGAATTTACGGTACTCACAAGGCAAACATTTTAAAGTGCTGGTACTCAGTACCTGTGAGTACCGGCCCATTTAAAGCACTGGGTTTGGGGGAATACCATGCCAAGAATGTCAGATCCAACAATGTCCAGTGCAGTAAATATTTCTCCATAGAACATTTATACTTTGCATTTTAACACCTTGTAGGAACTTTACTCTGTTGGTGATGGCTTTTTAACGTTTGTCTTACAGCTCCCAGAAGCAGTGATGCAGGCATGACGTCAGGAAGCAGCCGAATATAGCGGGCACAAAGACTCCAGGGCACAGCAGGAAGAGGAACTACAGGTGAGGGAATCAGGTTTGAGAAGGATTTTGACATGGGTAAGTACTATAAATCAGGGATATGGTAATAGCAGGCATTTTTTTGACTCCCGGGTGCAGCTTTTATACTCTGCCACACCTGAGAACCATGACTGCAAAGTGAATGGACTTCTGGGGAGGATGGGGCTTTTGAGGCACAGGATGGGGCCGTAAGATTTAGACTGCATCCTACATGCTGAGAACTCCATCCAGGTCATATCTGAGCCAACATACCCCCCACAGAGCTGCAGCAGCCATGACATCTTTCACTGGTTGGTCAGGGCACACGTTGGGGCAAAATTGAATTCAACTGGGGCAAATATATGTTATCAGTCAATCAGACTCTGCTGGTGCCTTGATACACCCTTGGGCATAAAATAATGCAAAAGTAATGCAATTTGTAGTAAATGAAGTAAAATATAGCTGTCCTACACAAGGCTACATTAAAAATGCATTTACTTTTTAGTGATGCTAATGAGGAAGAGGAATATGAACACCTGCGGTGAGGAGGCTACAAACCAGCATGAGGCAGCACTGATGCTTTTAAAGAGGATGGTCCAGAAATCAAATTCTTGGCCATTCAATTGCCCACATTACATATTCCCAGAATCGTCAAATCATTTTATAATTTTGAATATAAATTCTGTCACTTTAGTCACACTTTAACAGCTGAAAGCTGCCATATTTCTCTCTCCTTGATCCTTTACCTCAAATTGAAGTTGGAAAGAGTCACATGATACTTTATTACTTTATTTGTATGCATTGGCATATGTCCCCACATAAAGTAACAAATTATCATGCGCCTCTGTTCAACTTGAAATGTGTCAGTGAGGGAGAAAGATGGTGATTGCCAATTGTTAACTTGGAGCTGTTAAAGTCAGTCACTTTAATAATTTACATAATAAATTACCAATTAATTACTTCATAAAAATATTTTAAAATAAGAAACAATAATTTATATTTTAATTAACTTCCCACCCTAGTCCCTTACAGACCCAACAACCCGCTACCAAATGAAAAGCTAATAATTAAATGTAAACAAAGGTTATTTACACATCGCAAATTAAAAAAAATACTATCAAAATAAATAACAACTAGTATAACAATATTAGCACCTAAATATGATATTTATTTCAACTATCTTACAGTAAACAATATTATATACGACAATATTTTGAAAAAATATATTATATACTTAAAAAATGATACTCTTACCTTCTATATTCTGTCCCATGATATTTCTCCTTGATGTTTTGGTCATTCATCCTCTTTTCATCTACTGGAGTACAGTGCGCTACACAACCAATGTAAAGAAATGAAAGTAAACACATATTGAGTCATGGGGAAGTAGAAAATCATGTAGCCACATTGGCTTGCCCTGTAGTATAGGGTTCAATGTTTCATAACCACCAGTAGAAGAAATGCTCACACCGACCTGACAATAGCACCATTTCACCCCTCCTTCAGCAAAGTAATCCAACTTTTCTCTTTCCAACACACCTCCCACATAATCTTACCACACTACTTCCACCCTTCCCTTGCATCTCTGGACTGCCCATTTATTCCATCAAACATTTCCCTGGTGGGTTGAAGAATTTGGAGGCCAGTTTTTAAAAGCAGGGGCTGTAAATGTAATCGGTGCTTATAAACCTTGCACTATGCAACACATAGTTCCACGGTTTTATATGAACCACTCTGCTAGTCCCCTCTCTCACTCCACACAAGGGTATGGCCAAGAAACACAAGTACCCCGAAATTGAAAAAATTAAAACAAAAAGAGAAACAGGAGGATTAGAGAGTCATCAAGATGCACATACTGCCTGAGGGCCTAGTGACTATGGTGGGTCCACTCAGCCTTTCATCTTTTCTGAGGTCGATAAAATGAGTACCATTGAGTTGGTTAACATTAAACTTCTGTTATTCAGCACCAAGATGCCCCTTTGGGGGTGAACTTGTGCTTTACAAATACACATGTTATGTTATGTTATATTGTGAATTATGAGTAGCAGTTACTCTACCTACCTTGCTCTTTCCCACCTGAAGCACTGCCCTTGCTACCTGTGCATTCAGTAGCAGGAACAGACAATGCACATGTCTCCAAGAGTCCTGTTTATAGTCTATAGTTTGCACCCCTTGTCCATTGTCCTGACGTTTCAATAGCAAAGAGGCTGTTAAGTATAAAAGATTGGGACAAGGGAGTCAACCTGGTATTGGTCTAAGGGAACATGATATCTCTTTTGCTGCTTCTGTCATTTTGGCAAATCAACATTCATGCATACTGCCTCTTGATGTGTGATACAAACGTACACACAGCTAAATATGTTAGAGGTGGACAATTGTTACAAACCACACTGCAATGTTTCATCACCCTGCAAAGGTGCCAGAGTTCTCCCTGGGCTTTGATCAGCATCAACAGATAAGGGATGGATGTCAGTGGAAGGTTTCCAGCCATGGTTTTCCACAGTTGTGTTTTTTGACTGACTAGCAACCAGCAGTTTCCCTTATCTTGCAGGCTAGTTCACCATCTCAGGTGTTTCTCCACATATCCACAGCCAGAACATCATCAGGCTTAAGACTAATAAGTGTAAAAAAGAAAAATGCAAGGCAGCAGGCCTTTTCCATCTATGCACCCAGGATCTGGGACAACATCCCTGCATCCATGAGGTCTGTCCCAACACTGGTCTGATTCAGGAAAGATTTGAAGACACACCTCTTTAAAGAATACTGCATCACAATGCATTAGGTTAACAAACCACTGCCTCTCCTACCATTTGTTGACCTAATACTTGTCTTTGACACTGTACAGAGCCCTGATGCCTTTTGGCAAGGCTTGCTATATAGAAAATACCACATACATACATCCATTGGCTGCTTATATGTTTGCCCAAGGTGTCAAACATGGTGGCATGCTATTTAAAGTTTTTGTTGCCTTGAGAGTTATTTTGATCATTCATGTTGTTGTTCCACCAATTGGGCAAGGAGATCTGAACAATTACTCTCCTAGACAAGGCCGCCACGCTTGGGCTTCATTTGTTCCATTTTATCAGGTCTTGAAATTTGGTGGGAGTCAGTCAGGGAAGTCATGATATCATGCATCTAAAAAAATGAATAGTGCTACTGCTTTCAGCCAGAGCCCCTCAAATAAACCATTCATGTGCCTCTAGATCAGAGGTCTTCAAACTTTCTGATTCCGAGACCCCCTGTCAAACTTTTTTAGGCATAAGGACCCCTTCCTGACAAAAAAGTTCTAGAACCTGGTACTCCTGATCATGGACAACTATTGACAACCATAAACGCCCCCAATTCCCACATCAAATCATTTTTTCGGTGGGTAAATAATATCAAACAGTGTTTAGCAAACCAAAGGGAGGTGAGCGTGGTCAAAGGTGTGGCTAAAAACCAAGAGGAATTGGCATAGGGCAGCACCGCAAGTCTTCTTGCTGCCCTGCCCCACGCCAATGTGAAAGGGCAGGATTGCACTGTATTTATGAAATACGGTGCATTGCTGTCCTTTCACCCTGTGTTTGCGCACAAATTGCTGCCTAGCGATAACGTAGGCAGGATTGTTTTTGTGCAGGAAGGGGCAACTTCAAGTACAAAAAACAATCCAGAGAGGTGTTTTCCTCTTTCTATGTGAGCCACAGAATGCAGCACACATGGAAAGACGAAAAACGTGGAGAAATGAAAACATTTCTCCTTGTTACGCCTGCTGTGGGGATGCGTAAGGTTTTGGAGCTGCCCCACGTGATTTTGTAAATCTCTGGCAGCGTCAAAATCCATGGGTGTTGCGCAATGCCCATGGAACGCCTCCTTGATGCAGCAACTTGTGCTGCTCTGTCTTACTCCATTTCTATGAGGCCATGCAAAGCTACGCAGGGTGAATTTGCGTCGCCACATAGATATGATTGAGACGCTTGTGCTGCCGGAGCTTCAAAACAAGTCACGCTCCGGCGGTGCAAGCCTCTCATAAATAAGCCCTAAAATATTTTATTTTGTTCGTCGTTTAGGTCTTTCACCATCAGGTAGCTACATATAAAAATTAAATTAAAAAAAGTTGTTACTTAGTGGGTAATGCACTGTAGTACATTATGAAACCTCTATTAGTTAATGCACTGCAGAGTGGTTTGGCACAAGGCATTTGGTCACGAAGCTCTAAGGTGGCTTGCAATATGCTTTTAATGTACAGATGGGAGTATTTTATTTCAAATAGTAAGTGGGTGTTTTCAGACTTTCACAGAGGTCTTGTGTGGTCTCTTGTTAGACGTCACTAGGTCATCCAGTTCTGAATTTCTTCTTTTTTGCATGCTTGAACTTTTAATTGTTATTCAGATATCATGACCTGGGTACACAGCTCATGCCTGTCCTGACAGGCATGAGCAGTGTGGAACCAGAGAGCCACAGAATTAAATTTGGTTGGTGCAGTGTAGAATAGTGACTTCTGCATTTTTAGTGCTACGAGGTCACAGCCTGTGACAAAAAGCACTGTGAATGTGTAAGTCATTATTTTATACTTGAATTCACACAGTATAAGTTAGACTGCTAAAAAATGTGCAAATAGTTGTACAATAAAATGGTGCTTCCAAAATGTAGATTTTGGTAATTCCAGACTGCAAGTAATGCAATTTGTTTTTACATAACTGCCCCTTCAAAACCCCCTCAGGGGTACTAAGTGCTGTGTAAGTACAATTACGATTAAAAGCATTCACCTCACAGCCCAGTTGTTAACTCTTTGCACTACCACTCAAAAAAAATAAATATTTGCTATCACAATGCATAGAGTGATTCGAGCAATTAAAGCCAGAACCGGCCCCCAAGCATCCTTTACATGTGCAGATTAACTCATTAGCATGGAAGAAATGTTTAGCTGTCTGCCCTGCTTCTTCCTTTCACAGCACAGGAGACTCAATTCATTAAACTTCAGCTGAAGGATTTCAAGGAATGGAATTAACCGTCCAGGGACGGTTGTTGGTTGTCTTTTTCCAAAACCAAACGTTTTGGACTCCAGGCAGAAGTGAGGCCTCACTTGGGAATGCGCGCCCCCCTTCTCAGGACGCCACGGCCCCCCTGGGGGTCACGCCCCACAGATTGAAGACCTCTGCTCTAAATGATTAGTCAGTAGTCTTTTCCTTTTCTAGAGACTATGTGGCACAATTGCAAACATTTGCCTACATTGAACTAACTATGGAGTTCCTGTGTTTATAATGTGAAACTGTTGCCTAAGTGGTTGCACAGTCATCTAACTTATTAAATACAAAGCTTGGGTAATTTTATTATGGCGACTTTTGCTACCGTGCCGAAAGCAAAGGGTGTGCCGGGGGAGGAGGGGGCAGACTTAAAATCTATCACATACCGGGTAGTTTCCTAGAAGATCCTGCTATGTAAATGTAAGACCCTTTCAGACTAGAAAGATCCAATGAAGTCACAAGAAAGTAACATTATGTAAATTCTCACTATCAGTTTCGTTTTTTTAAATCTGGTATTTGACCTCATCTTAAGGTCACAAATACATGGCCTCCAAAGATATTAAATTCATAAATCCAATAAAATACATTTGCATTTTTTTTACAAGCTATAACAACCTACTTAAGTATGAGGAGCCAATATGAACTCAAATGCTTCTTTTGCAGCATTTAAATTGTTACATATCAAACACGTGCACATGGAGACTATGATGATTCCTATTTTGAAGAAAAAAACTCCTTAATTTGTGCTTGATCTGTGCATTGTATGCTACTGAACTACACAGCCTTAATAGGCAGATGTGGACAATACTGCGGCATGATCGTTGTCGAATTTATGGCTAATTGACCTTAAATAATTCCATACGATCGATTTCAAAGCGTATGAAATGCCACAGCCAGCAAATTAAGTATAATCTAAATTCATTGCACTTGTAGTGAAACTGAAATTTCTTACAAAATCCAATTTAGAAGCCAGAGTGGGACACTCATTCAATAAAGAGAAGCTCTTTTAAGAAGTGAGGGGATGCTGGTAAAGTACGGAATGCTCAACATACCACTGCTCCCAGCACTCTACCTTACACACTATTGTTTCCCAATTTGAGGTAAAGAGCCTGCATGGAAAAACCTCTCTCCAATGAAAGTAGAATTTTCCTTCACTTTGTTTTGAAAGGACAATCATGAGCATAAAATCGCATGGATTAGGGTTGTGGGATTCTTGACATCAAAAACTGTTAAGAGATGTCTTAAGGGCCTCCATGCGGTCAAGTCTTATATGGCATGCAATCCATTGCCATGAACTGGTGCTCCCTTTGATAGTTCTTCATTGTGCAAAGCACAAGAAGAATCTTATGCAAAGACCACACTCAAATAGGTGTAGCACTCCCATGAAATAACTTTGCATTACACAGTTTCCCCCAAAAATCAACCTTTTCAGTCTCTTAGAAAACCAGTTTTTGCTCATTTTTTTCCATGAAATTGATACTGTGAGCAAATTTGTCAGCCATAAGTAATATCCTATGTTATGTACTGGTATCTAGTGGGATGATTAGGCGTGAAGGACCATCGGCTGCCCTACGAATACTAATCAGCACTATAGGTTTCATCAATGTACTCAGTCAAATGGTGCGGAGTGGTTTCCAAACGTGGCGTAAACCTGAATGTCTTGTAATGCATATTTATTTACTATCACTTGCAAATCGGTGACATTATCTAGAGTGAAGACATGCTTTTTGAATCCAGATTGTTACAAGGGAAATATATTATTTATTCAATTCACTGTTGCAAACATCCTATAAGATGTGATGCAAATAGCTTTGCGGAAGTGTTTAGCACAGCTGTTTGCCTATAACTAATAGTATTATAGCGAGGATCTTTTTCTTTTGTATACATTGATAGAAAAACACTACCATGGCAATAACTGGGGATTAATCCACAGAGTAAGCATGCATTAAAGAAACAAGATAAAATGTGATTACACAACTTAGGATTTTTCAGAATCACAGTTTACATCACACAGTCTAGGTCTTGGACTGTGAACTTTGTAGACTGGATGATCAAAGGAAAGAACATCTCAATAATGTCTCAAATACATTTCATAAAGACATGCCATGTGACCATAACAGCAGAGTCTCATTAGAACCTTAGCCGAGAGACAGAAATTGTGACCACGCCTGGTCTCTTATAGCTATGGCTTGGTATGTTGACATTGTACATATAATTAGCAATATTAGTAGCCATTAAAGTTTTGAACTTTTTTCCTTAGTTGCTATCTACAAATAAAGGCAAAATCTAATCTCTTTGGATTCTTTGAACATTTTCTTATATTTGGCTAACTTCATTTTTTTAATCAAAATTGCTTACAGGGTGATTTATATGCATATTTTCTTTTTAAGTATTGTAGAAAGTTACTGTCCCTCCGTAGCATTAAGTGATTGTTTTGCCTGGACACTACATTTCCCAGTTATTTTTTGTTTTCCACCAGGAAGGGAAAGGTTCGCTGTTCCAGAATAAATTGCTTTATTCCAGAAGCTAAGTAAAAATAAGCCAAGCATGGGCCACTAATGACTTCAATCACCAACCAATGTAACTCATTAATCAATGTACTTGCATCTACTAATAATCAAGATTCAAGGACAGAAGAAAACGTTTGCACAGGGAGACCACAATGATAAACAAATACCTTTAAATTCATGATGTATAATCCATTTAATGTAGACCCTGGAAAAATCAATGCCTATGATAGTTTTTAATTGTTTACAAAAGGACAGAGGGACCAGAGGAAGCGGGGGTCTCTGTTTGACAAACCTGAGGTAATCAGTCAATCATCCCTGTAATTGGATAGTCAATAGAGTAGAAAACAGTGATCACCTATCAACAAAAATAAAGACAAACGTTTATTTTTTGACAGCTTAATGAGGTTTCCAACATGTTATTGATGTTCATTTCTCTGTGGATGCCCTGAATAACTGAGGCTTCCAATTTGTTACTAAAGTTCATGCAAACTGTGGCTGCCAATTAGTTACATTTTCTAACCTCTTACCAAACTTCATATATACTTTGATAAATCTAATAACTTAGGTCAATCTTTTGCTAAAAATCTATTATAATTTAAGATGTTAAATAGCTAAAGCTTCCAGTATCTTATTTAATTCAACCAAATCCACCTACTCAGAGGGTTTTGAAATGTATGCTATCCAACAGCTATGACAGCAATAAATCCTAGTGTGTGGAAATGTCACAGACACAAGCATTATAACACACAAACTAAAGTCAAAACTGCGGAAAACAAACTAAAATCTCAACCAAATTAAATAAGGTACAATCGCCTATAGTGAAAATCATTCTGTTGCCTAATCTATCAAAAATTAATGACCAATTGGTTTCCGATGGCCATTCTCTGGAAGTCCAATTCTTCTTTATTGTCATTCTACGAATAGTGCTTGATGGGGACTTCGTCAGAAAAGGAAAGGCCATTTATTTTCCTATTGTGTTGCTGATCAAACTGGATGGCAGCTCAACACATTTGACAGACAGACACTATTGTCAAAAGAATACTAGGCACAGAGGGCCATATGTACAACGAAGTGGCGGAGCGTGTCGTTAACCTCCTGGGCTTAACGACACGCTCCGCCACTTTGGAAACGCAAGGCTACACCATATTTACAAGAATGTGGTGCAGCCTTGCGTTTCCCCCTGCGATGGCGCTAAGTTTAGCAACTTAGCGCCAATGCAGGCACCCTTGCACCAGAGTGCAAGGGTATCTGTGTGCAGGGGAGGATTGGTTATGTGTAGGAAGGTGTCCCTTCCTGCACATAAACAATCCTAAAATGCCATTTGTAACTTTCATGTGTGCTGCTTCGTGCAGCACACATGAAAGTTACAAAATAGCATTTTAAAGAGGTTTGTATATGTACAGGAAGGACACCTTCCTGTACATAAACAAACCATGGCATTGCTTTTTCCATGTGTGCTGCACAAGGCAGCACACATGGAAAAAGCAAAACGAGGAGAAATAATGCATTTCTCCTCGTTTCATCCTATAAGACCAGGGTTTTCCTGGTCTTAATTTTTAGCGTTGCCTCCCATGTACACCACCCTTGTACATAGGGGGCAGCATAAAAAACAATGGGTGATGCGGTGGGAACGCCCACCTACAACACCCACTGCATGCCCTTTCACGCAACATATCGTGAAAGGGTGCCTTATGTACAAGGCAGCGTTAAGCCAAGTTAAGTGGCTTAACGCTGACTTGCACATAAGGCAAGGCCCCTATCGCCACGGGAACGTCACAAAAAGTGACGTTCCCGTGGCGATATTGGGCTTGTACATATGCCCCAGAGTGTAATAAACAAGCACAGATATGGTACAGATCACAAAGATTATCTCACAAATTATAGATGTAAAATGTATCATATAGTTCATTTACTATATGCTTAACATTATATGGTGCAGCTCGTAGGCACAGTGTAGTTCCCATCTAGACTCGACTAATTTTGCTGTATGCTGAATGTTTTCCGACTACTTTTGCTGTATGCTGAATGTTTTCCGACTACTTTTGCTGTATGCTGAATGTTTTCCGACTACTTTTGCTGTATGCTGAATGTTTTCCGACTACTTTTGCTGTATGCTGAATGTTTTTCCGTCATTTGTAGATAGTTCATGGATATTTTCAATTCGTCCAGATAATTTAGGGTTTCCAATTACAGTTAGCCAATATGTAATGTATGAAACGACAAAATCATTAAAAAAAGTTAAGTCGTTTATTGTAAAAAAAAACACAGGAGCAAGGCAGGACGCAGCCTGCACAGGACTTCTTCCTCAGTAACTGTCTTCCTAGAACTCCTGCAAAGAATATGGAGCTTTGCAAAGAGCTTGAGGACAACAGAGACTGAAAAGAAACAATTACGTTAAAGGAGCAAACACAACACATCTTCCTCCTTAAGGATGAACAAAGAAAACAAAGAGGTTAATGCAATTCCAAATCAACATACGAAATCTTCCAACCACTTGGGTTTGGATACAACTCTTTTCTTAACAGAATAATTATTAACAACATGTTCAATAGGTTTAACATTACTAAAGTTATCAGAATTAACATTTTCATCAACAAGTTTAGCATTTTCAGATAAAACACCACCTCGTTCCCCTTCAGCAATATTACACTTATCAATAGGTTCAGAATCAGGAATGCGAACACAGTCATTCTGAGAATTTGACTCTGGAATCTCTTGAGTAATAACTTCACTGTTAATGTCATCAAAAATTCCACCAGACGGTAAGATATTGGGTATTGCAGGATCAGTTTTCCCTTTTAAAATAGCAATCCTCCTGATATTCCAAACTTTACCATCACTTAAAAGTACAGCATTGCGTAACACTTTTTAACCAATAAAGGTTGGGAAAATTGTGATTCACCTTTATGAACTCTACACGGTTTTTTAACCTTTACCCACATTCCAACTTTAATGTCTGCTGAACCTGAACCAAATTTTTTATCAAAAATGTGTTTGTATTCTAAATGTTTTTCAAGAATATTATTTTTGACAGAATTCATACAAATGTCAAGACCAGAGCCCTTGAGTAACCATTCAGGATTGCACTTAGTTCTAGCAGTGCGACCTCTCATAATCTCAAAAGGAGACATTTTTAATGCTTCATGAAAATTGGTTCTGTAGGTCCAAACAGCTTTATAATTTGAGATTCCCAATCAGCTCCTTTTAAAACAGCAATTTGTATGGCACTTTTTAATACTCTGTTGAATCTTTCGCACATACCATTCCCACTGGGATTATACAATGAAGTGGTTCTATGTTTTACACCAATCTTCTCAAAGTAAGTTTTAGCTAACTTAGATACAAATTGTACGCTATTATCACTTATGATTTGAACTGGAAGACCCTCTTCAATGAAGACTTTATCAATGAATTGTAACACAGAAGCAGAATCAATCTTGTCTACAATGGTAATAGTTGGCCATCTGGAAAAAATATCAATCATTGAAATTATATATTTGGATGAAGTACTAATAGGACCCATGATGTCCACAGCCACGGTGTGCCAAGCCCCATCAGGAATAATAGGTTCACACATATCAGGTCTTAAAGTTTTAAGAGATTTGTCAGAGTTAGCACATATTACACAATCCCTTACCATTCTTTCAGCACACAGATCTATACCTGGCCACCAATACCATTTTTTAACTTTCTGTTTAGTTTTAATTATGCCACAATGGTCTTCATGACACAACTTTAAAATAAATTCTCTTAATAACGTGGGTGGAATAGCCTTATCATCTCGAAAAACAGTATTGTCAATAACAGACAATTCATTTCTTACCTCCCAAAAAGGTTTAAAATATGGAGATACTTTCGACTTTTCTGGCCATCCTTCACGAATAAAAGAAACAAGAGACTTCAAATTAGTTTCCTTCAATTATTCTTCTTTCCATTTTTTTTCTTCTACACACATTGGTCCATCATCATGAATAAGCGCAACATGTAAGGAATCCCATTCATTCTATTCGGATTCATGTAAATCCAAAGGCATGCGTGAAAGAAAATCCGCTAAAACATTGCTCTTACCGGGAACATATTGAATTTTATAAATATCGGGGCATATTATCAAGAACGACGTTAAAAATTATCGCCGCTTTAGCGGCAGAAAACTGCCGCTAAAGCGGCGATAATGGGCTTGATAATATGCCCTTGAGAATTCCAATAGAAGCCCATGTTCTGGTGTCAACATGGGCTTCTATTGGAATTCTCCAGGGCATATTATCAAGCCCATTATCGCCGCTTTAGCGGCAGTTTTCTGCCGCTAAAGCGGCGATAATTCTATCGCCGTTCTTGATAATATGCCCCATCGTCTTGTAAGCGCATAGACATTCTAGCTATCCTGGCAGAGGCTTTGAACAAGCCTTCAGTAGTAAGAAATCTTACCAATGGTTTGTGGTCAGATCTAACTATGCATTCCCTTCCCCAAACAAAACTACGGAAATGTTCTAACGCCCACACAACGGCCAAGGTTTCTTTTTCAATGACAGAAAATTTACCTTCAGAAGGAGAAAGTGCCCTGGACGCATATGCAACAATAGATTCTTTTCCTGTTTCATCAATTTGCGAAAGTACACCACCCAACCCTTTGTTGCTAGCATCAACAGTAATTATGGAATTATTGTTCACATCAAAAGGGCATGAATAATAGCTTGTTTGATACTCTCAAATTCACTTATGCATAAATCAGACCAAACAAATTTATTATTACTTTTGAGTAATTGCCTAATGTTGTAAACTTTGCTAGAAAAACCTTTAACGAATTTAGCATAGAACTCCACCATTCCAAGAAAAGATCTTACTTCATCCTTGTTAGAAGGTGAAGGAGCATTACTAATTGCATCAACCATCTTGGGTTTGGTAGCGACACCTTCTGCACATAAAACATGACCAAGATACGTCACTGATTTAACACAAAATTTACATTTTGAGTGTTCAACCGTCAAACCTTTTTGCTGTAAAATACCCAACACTTCCTCAAGTACAGTGTCATGTTCAATTTTATCTTTACCAAAAATGAGAATATCATCTTGAAAACACCTCACCTTAGGATGCTTTCCAAACAATTGATACATTAGCTGGTGGAAAATCGCCGCGGCGGATGCCAAACCAAACGGCATTCTTTTAAATTGAAAACAACCCATATGAGTAATAAAAGCAGTGAGATGTTTGCTATCCTCATCAAGTATAATTTGATGGTATGCTGCCGATAAGTCTATTGTGGAAAGAAATGTTGCACCATTGGCCAAGGACAGCATTTGGGAAATTTTGGGTAAGGGAAACTTATCAATCACTATGTTGTCATTGAGATGGCGAAGGTCAATGCACAGGCGAATTTTACCATTGGACCGCCTGGCTACCACAATGGGGGAAATCCACTCTGAGGATTCTATAGGTTCTATGATATCTTCTTTAACAAGTTTGTCTAATTCCTTCTCAACTTTACCACGTATAGAAATAGGAATTTCTCTAGCCTTGTGGATTTTGGGCATTGCATTTTCTTTTAAAACAATATGATGTTCAAAACCTCTAAAACTTCCAATTTTTCCACTAAATACTTTAGAAAATTTAGTTAACATAGCATTTCCAATATCTCCAGAATTGTCAACAACTAGTACAGGGTCAGAACTATTAGGATCTAAAATGATGTTAAGATTACCATGATCCTTCCACCCGAGGACTGAAGGTCCACGTTTGGCAACATATAATTTACCTAAAGATTCTCTTCCCTTGAACTTAAAATTGAGAAGTCTAAAACCAATCATATCTATTTTTTCTCCTGAGTATCCTTCGGGAGAGATATCAGGGGTGTACAGTTTGTTTCCTAAATAATGCGCAAACTTAGACTTCCACACATCTTCATTGATAATGGTGTAGGGAGACCCTGAATCCGCATAGATGTCAACATTAACTCCCCCAATTGACATATTACAAATAGGTTTTTTTTTTTATATCCTTGGTAGTATTAAGAATAAGCTGTTTTTCTTTTAAAGCATCACATTCATCCCCTACCGAACAATGCATAATCTTGTTAATGACGGACAACAGAGACTGAAAAGAAACAATTCTTTAAAGGAGCAAACACAACACAATATTTTTGTAAACATTTTTTGACTCTTGAAAATGAATGTAAATGTCAGAAGATAAACACTGGATCGTAATTAGATCTAACTAGGAGTAATAAATGCAGCCCCTATGTTGCTGCGCATACCCAATGGATTGCTTTAAAGTCCATTTGGTTTTCCAGTCTGGTTACTGAACTTTGAAAAGTAGCTCGTGCCCTCTGGATTGCTGAGACAGGGTCAGCAAATCCGAAGTTTCAGAATTCAGACATTAAGATCAGACTGAGGTGTGCAAAGTTGTGAATTTCTTTTTTGTAATCTTTGTGAAGGCCTATAAAAATATTTTCAATTTAATGTAGTTTGCAAAGTTTTCAATGCAGGCTTTAGGAGTGAACATCAGGACTTTCGAAACAATTTATTTTGCCTAAATCTTAATTTAGCTTTAAAACGCGACTCTACCCAAGCCCTACTAAAAGTAGTAAATCTGCAGGTGCAGTACACCTACAAACAGGGGCAGATTTACTACCTTCTGCAATTTAGACATGTCCAGTAGAAAGCCAGGACAGCTGCACCTGTCACAGGTTTGGAGGTGTCCTACTGGGGATGTCATGTGAGATTCTTTCCCATTGCTGTTTCCACAATGAGGATTGTACAGAAAGTAGAGTTCCACATTGGAGTAACGCAGAACCACTGTAGAATTGCATATTTTCTTTCTCCATGGGAAAATCCCTGTGGAGAAGGCTCTTCCCCTTTACCTGCACAGTTTGGGAGTGTTCTGTTCAACTTCCCACCTGTTTAAGAAAATTCCTGACCATATCCAGAATGAACACGGGGACTTATCTTTAGAAGGACAAGATATTATTGTTTGCAGTGCGTTTGAGTCATTAAGTGCGCACTACACAGACTAAATTGTACTTGTGCCAAACTTGTAGAGATCCACCATCAGCTAGGTTTGCCATGCTGCACTGACACTGCTCTTCTGACCCCAATTCACATTGTTTATGTAATAGTGGCTGGAACATGTAACTGTTTTAAAATGGTGTACGATGCTGCAGCAACTATGCCACAAAAGGTGTCCTGCCACTCCTGAGCCCATTTTTCCCCAAGCAAAAGCTTGCACAGTTTCTCATGCAAACCCACGCTTTGCAAGAAGGCTCCTTTGTATAGAATCGCCATTGGCTCTCCTTGACGTGCAACACAATAGAACTTTTACTGGTGACCATTGGCTGGCAAGGGACGTAACGCACACCCCTCCAGCCTCTGCAGTGCAGGGGGGGCCCAATCCTTTAGGGTCCTCTCAACCCTTCAAGGGGGCCTCATTTAGCCCAAAACCAATGTATATCTCTGAGATATAGGAGACCATGGTGACCCTTTTCACATTCTGCAGGGGGAATCTACTATTTTGTAATCCTGGGTGTAGTTTGCGGAGTTTTGCTACGCGGAACTCCGCGAAGTGACAAAAAAAACTCTGCGGAGTTCCGCAAGTGGCGGAGTGCAGTGCGAACTGCCATTCGCGCTGGTCTTCCTGCTGCTCGGGTAGAAGCGGCAGCTCGCGCTCGCAAACTTACTGTTTGCAAGCACGGGAAAAACTCCGCTGCACTAAGCGAAGCGGAGTTTTCTGCACTCCTCGGAGCGTGGAGTGCAGAAAACTCCGCAAACTCCACGAACGGAGCGGTGTTCCCTGCCCAGGCCTACTATTTTGCGTTTCACCATTGCTGTCGGTAGGACAGACACAGCCAATCTGGCCTATTACGGACCTCCAGCTGCCACCCTGCCCTCTGACCCAAGCTTCTCAGTTGCAACTCTCAAGGAGCAGGGAGGGCTCTTTGCCGACTCTTGCGCAACAATGCAGACCAAGATGTGTTTGGATGCAGCAGCCACCCTGTGTTTGCATGTAGCAGCCACCCGAATGAGTAAAAAGAAGTAAGATAAATGGGATGAGGTGGAGGTTTCAGGGTCCTGACAAGGGGATAGCAGCAGGAGCTTTTGGTCGCTCGTTTGAGGGCCCCACACTACCACTGCTACACTTATTTATATACAGAGTAAGCTTAGTCTGCTTTTGTGATATTTCAAATTCATGTTTATTTTGAATATAAATTCCTAAAACGTTGTATGCAATACATGAGCAAATACACACAAAATAGCACGTTAAATTGTACACTCCATTAATACAAATGTAAATGCAGCCAAAATAAAAGACATAAAATACTAGGAATAAAAAAAAGTCCAATTAAACTGAGAATCTAAAACCCTAACAGTATTGTTAATGTTAGAACACAATCACGTAGCAAGTGATAAATATTGTAATCTGAATTTCCAAGCAAAAAATATAAACATAAGCAGAAAAGACTATTGACCTTGAGGTCTTTTATTTTAGGGCGTGCTAAGCAGCTAGATAATTTTGCATGTACGGGTTCTTTATAACCGGAACAAACCAAGTGGACCCGAGTCTACGGTAAAGGGGATGAAACAATAAAAAAGTGGTTTTTTTTACAAAAAAAACACAGTGGACAGCAGTGTGTCTGGGCTGTGTCTAATGAACATTCAGAGGCGAATGCATATAGTGGTAAAATATGCAGCCTGGCTTTTATGTGAACAGACTCTTAAACAATAATGGTTCAATCTCATATAGGTACATTTCGAACATGGGATAAGATTTAAAAATAAGAAAAATCTCAGTTACATCACTTGATGGGGTATTCCCATGTTTTTGAAACCTAAGAAAGATCCAATCCTGCTGCTTTACCAAATTTTTGTTGAACGATTTATTTGCTCCGGCTGAGTCCCTAAGCAGGACATACCCAGAACCTCTAGCATAGTTCAGGTGTAAACAAAATCTAGAGAGCATATGTGGCCCATGAGCGTCCATAATTTCACACATGGAATGCTGACAAGCACCACAATCAAATCCAATAAAGGATTTGCGTTAATTTTGCCACTTGATCAATACCCCGAATCCGCAAATCCAACAGTGAATGAGTTAATGGTGATCTGATGGATAGACGTAATAACATTTTGATAAACTTGACTTTGGTGGTTTTTAGTTTTTCAAACCTTTGATGCCCCCATACTTCAGAACCGTATAAAGATCCGTGCAGTATAAATTTCAATGTATGTGGCAATGCTTCAAGAGCCCAGTCTCTTAGTAAAAGACATAGAGGAATTTGCCCTATATCTCAGTACAGTGGTGCTCTTATCAACTTGCATTGCCCACGAGCCTTTTGATGCAACTCTAACACCAAAATAATCAAAGTCTGGCACCCTGCCTAACCTCATTGTTTCTAAAATTATAAAGCACTTGAAAATCTAGGTGGATTAGGAACCATAAACTTCGTTTTGGTTGAGGTAATGGACAGTCTTTGTGATCCACAGCATTCAGAAATAGATTCTGTAGCCATATTGCTGATTTAGATATTAAAAAAGTGTCATTGGAAAAGTGTAAAGATGCACACTGATGAACTTACCAAAGTAGTTGCATCATTCAGACAGCTTAATCAATCAGCGAGCATTAATCACTCCATTAGTGTATCAAATAGATAATGTTGGATCCAATACGCGTCCTTGCCGAACACCACAATCAGTTCGCCACTAGGCCCCACTTTACTCAAGATCAGTTATCTATATGTAGCTGTATAATCAAGCTCTGTAGAACAGCTTGTAAACCCATTTCGAGAATGGATCTATGTAAATCAATACATGGCACATTATAAAAGCAGATTTAAGACAAATGCAAAATAAAGAACTTTTCAAAGTTACATTTTTCCATAAAAGGAGATTTGAATCTAAAAACGTCATCAGTATTGCTGACATGTTTTTCTAAACCCAACCTGATAGTCAGGTACTATGACTATGTTCACCTCCTTGCAGCAAGATTACAATTTTGCAAATATAATTTGGAGAAACCCATTTGCAAATTATCAATTAAATGAATTGGCCTGTAATTTAGAGGGTCTTGTTGTGTCCCCTTGTATACTGGGATAATTTCTGCTCCAAGCTAGGATTCAGGAAAATAAGTCCCTTTTGCTACTGCCGTAGAAATGGCCAAGATGTACAGCCCCCAAGTATCAGACCCATGCTTGACAAAATGTCCTGGAATCGTATCCAGTCCTGGGTCGGTATCCAAAGTAAATGTAACATCTTGGATATGAAATTCAATATCTTCATTAATATTGCTTGTACAATAAGGAAAAGGAACGATTTCATTTCACCCTCCTTGGCCTCATTAACTAGTGTGGAAAAATGTTTAATCCATACCCCTGACATTAAATACATTTAATGGTTTGTTGCTGTGTGAAAGAGAACTGTGTGATACTATGTCCCAATATGATCTAGAAGGTTTAGTGTTCAGAGTAGTAAGTAGTTCAGACCATTTTCCTTGGGTCCATTGATTTTTTTCCCTTCAAATTTTTTTTATATTGTTTACATGTGTCAATGATTTCATCTTTATTGTTAGACCTAAAGGCAATTGAAAGTTTACATTTCTTAGCCTTACTAGATGTGTCATGTCAATGTTCTTTATTTGATTAAAAACTGGTTGGTGAAGTGTGCCTCCAGTGTTAGAAACAGTGATTAGAATTTTTCTCTGGGCACTATTATTGTTGGGCAAAACATGTTGAAAAACAGGGGGCTTTTGTGCAAGTGTTGTTCAAGCAAATTCCAAATGAATGTTGGTATTGCTTGGTACTGTGGCTCGAACATCTTATGATAGCAATCCATTTCTTAAGTTAATATCAGCAAGGCCCAGAATTATGTGATCCTAGGGATCAAAATCGGGGATTTTTTCTTTTCTTACTGTGACTATAGCTGGTCGAATTACTGAATAGTGGTGTCTAATGTTACAAGTCCAGTAAATACCATTATTGGGTATTGAATTCATATCCTCGAATTTCCAGGAGTTAACGTAAGATAAGCCCACTATATGTAGGAGCCAGTCAGATTTGCAGCTAGTAGGCTGTTTTGGTACTCAGGAAGGTGTGTATTGGTGACATAGCCCAGGTGACTCTGCTACTTCGTGGGTGCTGGCCTTTCATATCATGATTTGAAACCTTTGTATAATATGCTTATTTAGCCCAAATTGTAGCCATTTAGGGCTGATTTTATAGCACCTACCAAATTCTCCCTGGATTTTCTTTATATTCCTATTCCTTTTGAGTAACCCTGGGCGAAGTGCTATGCTACGCTCGCGTAGTTTGCGAAGTTTGCGCTACTTCGCACAACGCGAATTGCACGTAGCACAGTGCAAACACGCGTAGCGTAGCGTAGCGTAGTGCCGCGGTCATTTTTTGCTTGCTCGCGGTCCTCAACGTCAAGTTGGCGACCGCAAGCAAGCAAAATGACATCCCGGCGAGACTTTTTCCTCGTTCGCGATCAGCAACATCAAGTTGCCGATCGCGAGCGTGGAAAATAAACCTCCCGGCGAGATTCTCAACGCGGGGAGGTCAGGTTTCTCATTGCGAGTGGTCGCGTATGCTCGCGACCGCTCGCGATGAGAAACTACCAGTCCGCGTTGAGAAAGCTGCCGCTCGAGTAAAAATCTACTCGAGCGGCAGTAAAAGACAGCTCGCACTGTGCAAGTTGCCGTTTTCAATGATTGCACAGTGCGGACAAGCATCCGGCACTGTGCAATCATTGCGAACAGTGCGCTACGCAGTTCGCGTAGTGCTACGCGAAGCTTGCGTAGTGCGAACTGCACTTTGCGTAGCTTCGCGAAGCATTACTTCGCGAACTACGCCCAGCCTTACTTTTGAGCTAGTCACGCCACCCTATAGTGTCAACATTACATTGGTTAACATGCCGTCAGTCAATATTATTTTAGGGCAAATAGGGGCTCTTTAATACAATTTATCATAGATTTCTTCTCATTAGATAGAAGGAAGGTTGAAGAACTATTGTTATTATTTGGAGAAAGAACAGCTAATCTTGTTACTAACAGATTAATTTTCTCAGTCAGACTGTTCACAATAGTGTACAACTGTGCAAACTTTGTTGAGCATGAACATACTGAGGATTCATTGGGGGTAAGTGTCCCAGTGTGATGTCTTGGACGAGGAAGTGTAAGTTCCTCAACACTTGCAAGGCCCTCAAAGCGATTACAGCAGTGGACTTGTAGAGTACTTAAAGTGGCTGAAGTAGTATCTTTTTTTTCTATTGTACCAAGGTTATCGCACAGGTATGGCGCATTTCCGCAAACCAAAGAGATATTGTTTGAGCAATTGAATGACTTGTGCAAGAAATTGGATTACTAGTTGAGGGGGGTGAAACCCTACTCAAGAAAAACCCACAATCCTTATCAGGGTGAAGTTACAAGCAAACCCTAAATTAACCTGTGCTCAACAATTGTGTAGCTTGGCACAGAGCTTTCAGACTTAACTCAGAGCCAATGTGTAAAGTATTTGTGCAACACTTCAAACAGTAATGCAGTGAAAACACACAACAAAAGATCCCACACCAGGTTAGACAAATAGGGTATTTTTTAATAAATAAAATAAGACCAAAACAAGAAAAATCCAATCAGTAGAACCGGAGATATGCAAGTTCAAAGATTTTAGTGAAAATAGCTCCAAAAAGCACAATGTGACAACTGTGGATATCTGGTCGTGCAGGGCCTGGACAAAGTCACAAGTTCAGGCCAACCGCGCTGGCGAGTGGGCCAGTTACATGGACTCAGTTAGTCCCGCTGAACAAAATGCCTTAGATCCAGGTTGTGGAGCGTTGGAAGGTCCGGTGCTGATGATACGTCGCGTAGCCAAGGAGATGTGTCATTTCCGAGGAGCTGTGGAGCTGTGATGCGAGGTCCTGAGTCGTCGGTGAGAATCTCGTTGTTGAGTGCTTGCGAAGTGAAGTCTAGTGTTGGGGATGCGTCGCAGAATTGGGGCGATGAGTCAGTTACGAGGAGCTGTGAATCTGTGATGCGAGAACCTGTGTCATCGTTAAGGCTGCCGTCAACAACAGATTTTTCGATTTGAGGGTCTGCGTCAGGAAAGCTTTTCACAGGCTGCGGTTCTGATGTGGGTTATGAGGTCGATGTGGAGTCCTTTGCGTTGGGCGAACCCTCACAGAGGAGGCGATGCATCGGTTCAGCTCAGGAATGTGCCGCCCAGCAGAGGAGATGCGTCGGTTCTGCTTGGTCCACAGATGGATTGGCAAACCCCTTTTAGGCCCATTTCGAGGGTCCAGGACTGGGCTGGTACCACTTGGCAGCATAGGCCTCACAGATAGCAGAGTTCAGGTGCTAGGTACAAGTGGGTTGGAGCCCTCTGTCCATGAGGCTGTGGTCAGGAGCCAGCCAACTAGGCCTTGGACTCAGTTTGGGGTCCTGGAGTCAACAGTTGCAGGTACGGTCCTTCTCACCCAGAGAGGAGGGCAGCAGGCAGCAAACCAGCAGTCCAGCCGAGCAGCAGTCCAGCAGAGTAGCAGTCCTTTCAGTAGCACAGCAGTCCTTCTTCCTGGCAGAGTATCCACAGGTCCAGAAGTGTACTGAAGAGGTGGTGTCTCAGGTCCAAAATTTATACCTAGTGCCCTTCCTCTGGATAGTTGGAAAAGATTCTAGAGGTTTCCCTTTTAAGTACTCAGACATCTTGCCTTCCCTGTTCTGGCTCCTGACTAATTACAGGGGGTATGTAGCTCATTGTGTGGACACAGGGCACAGCCTATTGAACTGTAAGTAGGGCTGTGCCCAGCTCTGCCCTCTATTCCGCCCAGTGATGGCCCATCCAGGCACAACTAAACTCTCTATTGTGTGTAGCTATCTAGGAGGAATACATAAAGCCCAACTGCCAACTACACCCAGATGTGACAAGTGACCGGCTACAGGCACAAAATGACTAATACAGAAAAATGCCAACTTTCTAAAAGTGGCATTTTCAAATTGTAATTTAAAATCCAACTCTAACATGAGAGAGGATTTTTCATTATAATTCCAAAGATACCAAGCACAAGCTGGTTACCTTTTCCCACTTGGAAGTGACAGCTTTTTAAAGGTAATATGGTAACTCCAATTTTATTCTATGGGAGATGTAGGCCTTGCAGTAATGAAAATGAATGTAAGAATTTTTCACTATCAAGACATGTAAAACTTAAAATTACATGTCCTACTTTTTAAATACACTGCACTCTACCCTCTGGGCTGTCCAAGGCCTACCTTAGGTGTGAATTATATGTATTTAAAAGGAAGGTTTGGGCCTGGCAAAAGGTTTATTTTGCCAGGTCGAAATGGCAGACTAAAACTGCACACACAACAGCAATAGCAGGCGAGAGACATGTTTAAAGGGGCTACTAAAGTGGGTGGTACAATAAGTGCTGCAGGCCCACTAGTAGCATTTAATTTACAGGCACAGGATACATGTAGTACCACTTTACTAGAGACTTATAAGTAAATGAAATAAGCCAATAGGGGGTAAGGCAATATTACCATACAATCTAGGTTCCGATTTCCTTAGCCCAGGCACAGACTCTCTTTTGCTCCTTTCTAGAGTTCTAAATCATAGCGCGGGGACACACCGGAGGTGTAACCAAGAACTTTACAAAAAGGAAAATTCATATTCAATTTAGCACTTGTAGGCAGTGTTAAAGCGTACTGAGTCTGAAGTCCAGCAAAAATAGATTAGCAAAGATGGAAGAGGAAGGCAATACATTTTAGGAAAGACCACCCCATGCCTGCAAGTCTAACAAATGTTTAGAAAAATCTAACTTTAATTGCTTAGGGTGTTTTAATATTGTTTTCGCAGCTCTAGCAATTCTCTGAGGAAGAGCATCTGAACTTTCATAAGTTTACCTTTTGTTAGTAATAATTTCAGGGTCTGCTGGTAAGGAATCAGGAACTAACAAGGACTCAGCCTCATCAATTAGGGTTTTCAATTTGGTTACATACGAATCAGAATTTAAACTATCTATTTTAATTATGTTCTATGTACCTCAATTGGCTCTCCTCTTTGTTTCATGCAGTTAAATATAAAACTAGTGTATAAAGCCCACCCAGAACATCATTAGAAATAGACTAAAAACATTACCAGATGTTTGTATACCTACATAATATAACAATGAAAAGATCATGTGACTGTAAATCTAGCAAAGGTTAGCACGCCAGACTGTCCTGTGGTGCCTTGATACGTACTAGCTAGAGGCAAACAATACCTGATTTATTAGCCATTTAGTGTCCCACATGGTGTCCTGAAATATGAAGCCCAGACAGAAATACTACATGTTGTGCATATGTAGTACCCCACGCACATAAATACACAAGTGTGCTTCCTTCAGGTGTACATGATTTTACCTAATTTACTTGTCCATTGTCTATGGTTGCCCCATTTTGGTTACATTTATTTATTTATTTTATTTGTTTATTTATTTGAAAAGTTTTATATAGCGCTGGCTAGACTCGGAGGTATCAGAGCGCTTTACATGAGGAAGAGCATTGTTTCAGAACATAGTTACAAAGTTACATCAGTTGCAAGGAACGTAGTTACATGAGTTACCAAAGCATAGTATAAACATTAGAAAGAAGAAGAACAGGCAAGGGGAGAGAAATTTTGGGGGGGACAGGAAAGGAACAGGGGAGGTAGACAAAGACTAATAGAGGGAAGAGGCGGGGCAGGGGTAGGAAACACAACGGGGAGACGAGGAAAACAGTGTCCGACGTCCGGCTGGGTAGGTGACGGCTGAGGGGTCAATCAGAGCCAAACTCCTCTATAGCTGCATATGACAGCTCCACCGGTCATCGGCCAAAGGTAGCTCGGGCACCGCAATGCATACAGAAGGTTCTGGATTCCGCCTAGGGGGGCATCGTCAAAAGAGTTCCATCAGTCACGGTGTACGGTGCTGTGCTCCCAATGGTAGTGGGACCATTCCCAATCCTCTCCTGCGTGTGTCTCCCTTGTCGCTGTGGTCTCATCCAGAGGGGACTCTGAAACTCCAGGGAACAGATGCAGGAACCCTCCCCAACAAGGGGAGAAGGAGTGCTTTGGAGAAGGGCCCACTCATGGCGGCCATCTTGGGGACAGTCATTACTGTAGGAGGATTTGAAAGTTGAGGCCCTGGTTCAGTCGCCGGGGAGACTGCTGCCCCAAATAGAGCAAATGACGGTGGTAATAATATTGTAGGTTCTAAACAGTCAATTAACAAGTGTAGGGGACCATTTAGATCATAGCTTTATCAATAGCATCTGTATTCAGAATGAATTGAGTCGGAGAGCAGATTATAGCAGGCCAGGAGCCACAGAGTGAAGAGAGCGCAGGCAGACTAGGAAATCAGCAATTACACAGGAGACAGAATATTGCGGTGAGTTGCGGGTAGACGCGGATCGAAGAACAATCTCCGTCGCCATTTTAAGGTCAGGCAGGTACAGGCAGTGTCTCAGGAGCGATGGTCACGAGGGGCGAGAACAGCGCAACAAAGGTAAAACCAAAAAAGGGGGGTACCTTGAGTGGAGGGCCACAAATGGCTTTCTCCAATGAGAAACAGCGGTTCTGTGAAGAGTATAGAAGAGCCTCAAGGCGCTGTGGTCGGGAGTGTCAACCATTTTGGAGCCGATGCGATGTTCCAAAACTGAATTTGTCTGCCCCTCCTGGCCTCCTCGGGCTCTGGTCGAACTGTGGGAACTCACCGCGGATCCTGTTAGCGGGATGTCTCCATTCAGCCTTTCCGCGCCTCCGGGAGGAGCCGAAGAGCGTCCGCTTGCATCCAGTACTGCGCACTACCACGCGCAGCAAAGATCAGCAATTTCTGTGGCAAAGGCAATAGCAACAATAACATTGGCAAAGGTTTCATTTTTGTGTGAACTAGCTGCATGAGATCTGAGGAAATTGGCTAAAAATTACAAGACGGGCACATCTTCGCACTCCCTGCTCCAACAGAACCACTAGCCGTTGTGGGTCGTGGCAGCAGAGCTAATAAGAGTGGGCAGCACCCCTGCCAGTAGTGAGCATCACCAGTGGTGGAGGTAAGTTGTGCCAGCAGTGGGCAGCAATGGAGCTATGCCGCCTCCCAAGAAACTTTGGAAGCTAGTGTTTCTAGACTGGAGTCAGAGAATTATATTTTTGGGACGTTTTTATTTTGCAAACCTGGCCTAAAGGCTTTGGAGCACTTTCCAAAAGAACCAGAGTGCATTGCATATTTGTTTCTTTTTTGGCACAGGGATATTAAGTGATGTGCCCAAAATCAAAGTAGAGTGAATTAGGGATTCGAGTGTGGTTCCCATCTTCCCAGGTCTGCAGGTCTGGCTAATAGGCCATATCTCCTCCATTAAAAGAATTGTTGGTATCATTCTGGAGTTTTCTCTACTCCTTTAGGATAGTCTCTCATGCGGCACAGCATCATATAACAAGCACTAGCAAGTTTGACCACATCATGACCATCTTGAAAGAGCTCAATTGGCTTCTACTTCGGGACAGAATTTTGTTTAAAGGGCTCTGTCTGGAGCTCTACCGTTTCACAGCCCATGATAAGTCCACAAATTTCAGATAACTAAAACCACAACACAATCTTTTTCTGGATAGACCCCGTGGCATCGAATTTGCTTCCTTTCAGGATTCCCACCCCTTTTAAATTTAGGAAAATACGTAAAGCCTTCTTGTTCCACTTAATGCTCTTTTATTTTGTGATTGCCCTTTAAACTACTTTAAGATATGGCAGAATTGTGTCCTATGTTAATATTGTTGGGTAAATTTGTTTTAACTTTTATGAATTGCAATATAGTAGGGTGAAAAGCATCCGGGCAAGTATCAACAATTCCAAAACCTTTTAAATAAATAAATAAACAAGCTAATCTCTTGGAGAATCATCCTTTTCATTGTGAACTGTAGCGAACCTTTTCGGATATGTATTTTTTCTCTATGAATTCTGTCCCCTTCACGCTGGGAGTTTCTCTTTTATTCCGTGAGTGTATATTTGCTTAGAAGATGGAGTATTTACTCATGAGAATTTTTCAGAACACCGTTGGGCTGTTATTCCGGTGCCTTCAGTATCTTTAAACATTTACTGAGCATAGCCTTTTATGCTTGCAGACTGTTGTATCGATTTCGGAACTTAATCTTTTATGGAATACTCTGTTTTGGATGGAGAGGGTTTCTTTATGTATGACTCTTCGATCACACCACTTGGTTTGGGAAATCGAGCATTTCTGTTCTTGTTTCTGCACGAAAAGCAATGTTTAGGGTCTGTCAGAGTCACATGAGTCTATTAGAAAGTTTTATTATTGAGTGTGTACGCAAGGCACTTAGGTGAATTTCAATTTCGTCAATGAGGAGTAGCCAGGGGTAGCAGTTGCTACCCCTTGCACTGCCCTTAGATCATTAGGTCATGGATAAACCATCAAGAAGAGAAACTAAAAAGTGCTCAATGAGCCCAGGTTACCGCTTACACTTCCGCCTCTTTCACTTCCCTTAATCCCTCAGCATCAATTAGGAGATATTGAGGGCCAAAGGGGGTCAAGGGGTGAGTCTGGTGATGGTGTGTGATGTCAGTTCCACTTCCACTGGTGTTTTAGTGACTAGGGGCCAGATGTACGAACATAGCATTTTGCAACTCGCAAATTGCAACAAATTGCGAGTCGCAATTTGCGAGTCGCAAAATGCTATGTACAACAGTGTCTGAGACACTGTTTGCGATTCCTAATAGGGTCGCAAATTGCATGCGTCATGAATATTAATGAGGCTGTTGCAATTTACGACCCCATTGGGAATGGCTAGCACTCCCAGGGATGGTGGCCTGCTGGGGTCAGCAGACCACCATGTCTGGGACTGCTTTTAAATAAAGCAGTTTTTTTTTAAAATGCAGCAGGATGCATTTAAAAAATGTAAATGAAACTTTTCAGACTTCATTTTCTAAGGGCAGGCAGTGGTCCCTGGGACCACTGCCTGCTCTTAAAAAATATTTGCGCATGCATTCCCAAAGGGGAAGGGGTCCCCTGGGGACCCATTCCCGTTTGCGAGTGCCTTACCACCCTTCTGAGAAGGGTGGTAAACTGCGAATGTTTTGCGACCGCATTTGCGGTCGCAAAACATTCATACATGGGTTCTGGACTCGCTATTAGGAAGGGGCGGCCCTTGGCACGCCCCTTCCTAATAGCGAGTCGCTAACCCTATTTTGCGAGTCGCTAATTTATTAGCGACTCGCAAAATAGGGTTGGTACATTGGCCACATATTTTTTGCGGTCGCTAACGGGCCTAAAACCCCTTTGCGACTGCAAAAACGGTCATACATCTGGCCCTAGATGCACATAGTAAATGTAGGTGTATTATTCAAGGACAGCCTCTGCAAGATGGAATATAGAAGCTTATGGTCACAGTGTCCTTGCAAATTTGCTAAGTGGTGTGATACTGAGCCAGTTCAGGGATGCTCCGGAACTGGAAGGGGTGTGGTAGGAAGTAGTCAAGAAGGAGACACAACTCAAAGCCAAACATCTCCAGTTGTCTCGAGTACTGTGCGAGTAGCACATCCACTTTTCTTTTTTTCTTTGCATTCGCTTTCTTATAGTTTTGCTTTTTCTATTTATGTTTAATAACTACAACACGTAGAGAAATGAAAAGTAATAAAACAGGACTGGTGTCTGGATGCCAAGAGGACAACTTGTGTCTCAGCTAATGGCAGTGAGACCGTTCTCCCTCCTGATTAGGGTGGAAGAGAAGATATTATGTTATGTAAAAGTAAATGTTATGCTATGTGTTTTGTTATGCCATGTCTTTTTTTATGTTCTGTTATGTTCTTTTATGTGTTATGTTATGTGTTATGTTATGCTATGTGTTGGGTTATGTTATGCTATGTGTTATGTTATGTGTTAAGCTATGCTATGTGTTGTGTTATGCTCTGTGTTATATGTTATGTTATGTTAAGTTATGCTATGCTATGTTATGTTGTGCAATGTTATGTTATTTTATGTTATGTTATATTAGGTCGTGTCATGTACACCAGTGCTGCTACTTCCTTGTCCTGAGAGCGCTGTGGGGGCTTCTGGGAGTGTGAAAATGCGAGGTGAGGTGAAGACATCCACCAGGGACAATCCCGCTACGGCTCTGTCCCAGGCCAGTGGTGCTGTGATTGAGTGTTGTGTTTGAAGCGGTTGTGTTAGCGTGTTCTGGCCTCTTGGAATGAAATACAACTGGATATACCTACCAGGAACTAGGCAGCTGGAAGGGAGAACTGCGAGCGACATGCCAGCTCATGGTGGGGCATGATGTACAGACTTAATTATCATCTTCTAACCAGAGTAAACATATAGTATGAGGTATACCAATGTAGTGGCAGTAGGTATGAGGAATGCCCTGTTTAGAGTGAGCTCTACGCCGGAAAGTAGCTCATCTCCATTTTTCAAGTTCTTGCTTTTGTAGCAAATGCCGTTAATGTCACTTGAGAGTTTCTTCAGAGATTATGACTTTGTCACGAACATATGTGGACTTTAATACTGGTAACCTACAATGTAAAGGTATCATCCGTACAGGATTTTATGCAAGTATTCACTCTTTTTAATAGTTTTTCAGCTTTTTACACAACAGTGCCAATGACATGGCAAGGATGCCATGGACCCTACTGCGAGCATGGAAATGGGACCCCTAACTGTCTGTTGCTTTTGTAAGTTAAATACAGCAAGAATTAGGTCCCAGTGGGCCCCTCAGACCTCTGGGCCCGGGTGCCACTGCACCATTGATAGGTACTTCCCTAGCAGTACTGTGCCGCAGAAGCCCTTCTTTAGTAATGGCGTCTCTCCTCATGTTGACGATAACACTTCTCACTTCCGGCCCTCCTGAGCTCTATGAAGACAGAGTACCGGTGAGCGCGGGGATGACGAATGCGCAGGACTGCTGCGCGGGTCCATCTTCCTCTCTTTAGCTTTGGGTTCCCGAGGCCATCCTGACACTTCTTATTAACCATCCCACCACCAGCTGTTCATTTCCACGCGTTGGCGGGAGATTGGCCCCGGACACCACAAGACCGAGACGAGTGAGGCTCGGCTGCCATCACTCCTCTGTCATTCACATAACGGGTCACTGCCAGCAGTGTGAGAATTATTTCACACGTAACTAGAGTAACACATATTATTGTAGCCCGGCGTATAACACGCTCACGATATTTGCGGGTCAAGGAAAGCTAACGGCAGGACTATAGCAGTAGCTCCGGCCTTTCACCCTTGAAGGTCTCTGTTCGACAACTACCGACTGACGCAATAAACTTTAAGGCCGTGCTCGACGGCTAAAGTCTGACGTAATACCCTTTCAGGTTTCGGCCAGAGTCAACATTGCTATCCCTCCTGCAGAGGAGGGTCCGAGGCATCAAACGTGTCCCACGGGTTACACAGATTATACCGACTGAAAACAGTGGGGTTGCAAGGGTGCCATAAGCACGGCTCCTGGCAAGGCTAATACCGACTTCCTCACAACCGAGGTTGGCAAGTTGAGTGCAGTAGCGTCCTCCATAGCTCGGGATCATGCAAATGAAATATGCCACACACAAAGCTCTCCGATACACATCTTTATTCTTCAACATACAAGCACACACTCTGCATGCATTGCATCATAACTTTTTTAACCACACCTTACCACCTCCCAGCAGATTACGTAATTACTGATTAGAGTCCGCCCAGAACCGCAAGAGTCCTAGCACGCATAATATCAAGACACTACATTTCCCTATTGTTAAATAAAAAGTACAGACAGCATTGGCATCATAGTTCCTCAATGAGTCATCGAGGCACTCACAATGGTCCGCTAGGTCGGATGATATGAGGTAATTGAGGGACCCTTTGATCATGCACCGATGGCATCGGTTCAGATGCTTGATCTGGACAGGTAGGCAGAGTCGCCTCACTCGTGACATCAGGAGCTGACGAACATCGAGGTAGGTGTTTAAGGTGTGATGAGTACCATGTGATGGACTTTCCGTGTCGATGCGCTGTCACCATGTGTCCTTTGCACGTTACAACCCTCAAAGGGTTGACATTAAATGGAGTGTCTGTTTTTCGCTTTCTTTTCTGTTTGACTAGTAACCAGTTTCTTTTTCCAAAGACTGTTTCCAGGGCGCATCGGCGCTAATCAGCATATGTTTTCCTCTTGGATTTTCGAGAAGCATCTGTGATACTAACCTCATCGGCATTAATCAATTGGTGCGATGTCCATTGTGGTAGTTTGATTCTATGTATTTAGGAGTATCGCTCTCCCAAATAGCAAGGTGGAAGGACTCTCAACAGTTTTGGAGTGAGGAGTTGATCGATAGGCACAAAGGGCTTAACACATGGCTTGGCTGAGATCGATTCCCTCTATCAATGCTCCCTGAACTACCTTCTTGAGGGCGCTCATGAATTGTTCAACAACACCTTTGGCTTGGTGCCAGAGAGGTGTACTCTTTTGATGCTTCACATTGAGTCACAGAAGAAACTCCTTGAATTCTTTGCTATTGAAAGGTGGGCCATTGTCAGATTTGAGAACAATGGGATGCCCCATGCTTCAAAGATGGCTTTGTCATGGGTTGTCGATGACAAGTCTTCCACCAAAGGAAAATGTGAATCTTCATCAATAACTACCATGAGATGATGTCTATTTCCTAGAGGCTAAAAGAAATAAACTGCAACTCTCTCCAAGGCATGCGCAGGAAGGTCAGATACTGTCAATGGATGCTGTGTCACCTTGGGGGGAAAACAGTTACAAAGGTGGCACGCTTTCAGCTCTTTCTCAACTCATTCTTCTAGGCAAGGGAATCACACTCGGTCTCTTAAGGCTCTTTTGGTGGCTACAATACTACAATGGCCTTCTTGGGCCAGTTCAATGATTTGCTGTCTCAGGCTCACAGGTATGATGATTCTCAAGCCTCTCAGTACAATACCTACTCAGGTGATTGATAGCTCTTCTAGTACATTTTTGAATTTTTGAAATTCAACATCATCAGCAAAGGATCGAACACTTTTCTTACAAGATTGCGTTGTAATGAATTCTTTAAGGACGAGCATGTCTTTATCTCCATACATAGCAGCAATAATTTGTACAATGGATAGAGCTGCTGGCATGCTGGACCTCACAATGAAGTTGAGATACTCTTCAGCTGTTTTGGACGGTGAACTGTAGCGATGTAGTGGCACATGTGAAAAGTAGTCAGTGATTTTTTTTATCTTTCCCCACCTTGTGTATAATCAAATAATCATACTCTTGCAATCGCAACCCCCACCTCTCGGTATGAGGGGGATCTTAGCCTTCGGGTTTCCGAAGATAGTGAGCAATGCCAGGTGGTCTGTAATGATATTAAAACGTTTCCCATGTAAAAACACATGAAAATGTTCGCATACCACACTGCAGCCAGACTCTCCTTCTCTAGTGGAGAATATGCACGTTCTGTTTCAGACAGGTTTCCACTAGCATAGGCTACCATGTGTCTCTGTGCATTTGGATGGCCATTGCGTTGAGCAAGGATTGTCCCCCACCCCACCGGGCTCACATATACTGTGAACTAAGTATGTAACTTGGGGTCAAAGTAGGCCATTTCAGTTGCATTTTCAAACTCATGTATTATGTCTTTGAAATTTTGGTTGCATTCAGGAAATCACTGGATTGGGACATTGTTAGACATCGTGTCTCTAGTTGGCAGAGGTATTCACCCTGTCCAAGTAAGGACCCACAATCCTAGTCAGGGTGAGTGTAGTAAACACTAATGGGCAGATTTTCAAGCCCCTTGCGCCTCCGTACACCGCCATTGAGTCACTTTTGTTGACGCAACGGCGGTGCAAACAATGCGGCCAATTTACAACGTGACGCATCTGGGGAGATGCGTCACGTTGTAAAGCCCTGCGTCACATTATACCTGCGCCAGGTATAATAATGTTCCCACGCAAAAAGCCATGTAGAACTGACGCAGTGAAATTTACAGCATTCACTGCGTCACTCTACGCTTTTACTGCATCAAAATCAGACCAGGCGTAAGGAATGACACATCGCTTTTTGTATGGGACTCACGTAACTGTTGCGGCACATTGCTGGAGTTGCGTCACTTTCATGAGCAAATCCAGCAATACGTCACTTTTGTGCAAACAGATGCGTCAGTATTTCTGACGCATCTGTCAATCCTTGTGCCATGGAGCACTGTATTGTAAATACAGCGCATCCATGGTGGCGCAAGAACATTTGGCACTGGCGCAAGGAAACTGACACATGCGTCAGTTCCATGTAAATCTGCCCCTAAGCTTACCTGTGCTCAACCTCTGGTAGCTTGGCTCAAAGCAGTTAGGCTAAACTAAAGAGGCAATATGTAAAGTATGTGTACACCCACACACACACAGTAACACAGGGAGAACACCACAAAGGTACTCCACACCACTTTAGAAAAATATCCAATATTTATCTGAGTAAAACAAGACAAAAACGACAAAAAATGCAACATACACAAGTCAAGATACAAACTTTTAAAGATTAAATCAAGTTATAGCACTTAGAAACACAATAGCTTTGGCTGGGGCTATTCCAAAATGATTAACGGAGTTGAATCCACAAGTTCAGGCCGACAGCGAGGGAGCGCGGGCCGGCTATGGAGTCGTGCAGACCCCCAGTACAGTACCTTAGAAATGTCAAGAAAAAAAGACGTTGCATGTCGCCGGGGAGCGGAGAAGTTGCTGAGGCAGTTGCGGTGTAGTTTCCTTACTGTTATGCAGGTAATTGGTATGTTGGCACTCGGGGATAGTGCATTGCACATCGGAGGTGAAACATCACTAAAGCAAGTGAGGCGTCAGTTCTTGGATGTTCTGCAGAGTCATTGAACCCCTGACGCCTGGGGAAGTTGCAAGGTGCAGAGGAGGTAATGCAGCAGTTGTGGTGAGGTGTCTGTTACGCTGGCAGTGCGGTGTCGATGAAGCGTCAAGGATCAAGCCACGAGGCGTTGATTTTGCAGCGTTGATGACACACCATGGAGCCACAGGTGTGGCGGCACGGACTTTGGTGACATGGTACTCAGGACTTCCTTTGTGGCGGTTTTTCAGAGGTGCTGTGGTGGCCTCTGGGCTTGCTTTGTAAGTCATGGTCGTTCCGTTCAGTGGGGACCACGACTTTGGTTCAGGGAGCAGGGCGGTGTCGGAATGCAGTGCAGGTTCTGAAGAGGCGCTCAAAGTTGAAGTGTTGCTTTCTTCTTTTTAGCACAGCAACTCACTTCAATGGGCTCAGGAACTGGATTTGGCACTACTTGGCAGAGTAGGGTTCTCAGCAGAGGGGCCCAGGTGTTGCAGGTGAAGTCTTTGATTACCCTGAGACTATCAACAGGAGACAAGATCAACTCAAGCCCTTGGAGAACCTTTAGAAAGCAGGATGTAGAGAGCAAAGTCCGGTTCTCTCACTTCCAAGACAGTAGCAGCAGGCAGCTGGCCAACACAGCAAAGCAAGCAGCAAAGTGACAGTCCATCCTGACAGCACAACAGCTCTTCTTCTTGACAGAATGCCCTCAGTCCAGAAGTGTTCTGAGTGTATGGTGTCAGAGGTCCAGTACTTATACCCATTTTAGCCCTTGAAGTAGGGAGACTTCAAAGAAAGGTCTTTGTAGTGCACAAGACCCTCCCCTTCCTGGCCATGGCTCCAGACACGCAAACGGGGGTATGCAGCTCTTTGTGTGGGGAAAGGTACAGCCCTATTCAGGTGCAAGTGTCAACTCCTCCCACCATTCTAGCTCAGGAAGACTCATCAGCCTGGTGATGGGCCATCAGGGTATGCAGGGCACACTTCAACTCCCTTTGTGTGTGACTGTCTAGAGTGAATTCACAAAGCCCAACTGTCATCCAACCCAGACGTGTAGTCTAGGGACCGGTCAGAAGCACAGAGAGGAAGAAAATGCCAACTTTATAAAAGTGCCTTTTTCAGAGCTGCAATTTAAAGACCAACTTCACTAGAAGATGTGTTTTAAATTGTGAGTCCAGAGACACCATACTCCAATTTTTCTATCAGCTCAGCTCCCAATTAGAAGATACAATTGTAAAGTGGAACAAGGCAGCTCCAATGGTAACCTATGGGAGAGATAAACCTCGCTGTAGTAATAAACAAATTTAGCAGTTTTTCACTACCAGGACATGTAAAACTTAATACCACATGCCCTAGCTTTTAAATGCACTACACCCTGCTCATGGGGCTACCTAGGGCCTACCTTAGGGGTGCCTTACATGTTATAAAAGGGAAGATTTGGGCCGGGCAAGTAGGTGTGCTTGCCAGGTCAACATGGCAGTAAAACACAGCACACACAGATTCTGCAGTGGCAGGCCTGAGACATATTTGGAGAGCTACTCGTGTGTGTGGCGAAATCAGTGCTGCATGCCCACTGATAGCATTTGATTTACAGGCCCTGGGCACACACAGTACACTGTACTAGAGACTTATTAGTAAATCAAATATGCCAATCATGGAGAAACCAAATACCGTTACATTTTAGACACAGAGCATATGAAATTTAGCAATTTTCAGCAGTGGTAAAGTGCCCAGATTCCTAAAAGCAGCAAAAATTAAGTTCAACACACAGTCAAAAACGGGAGACCAGAAGCAAAAAAACAGGGGAAACCATGCCAAAAGATGCCAGGTCCTACGACATTTTGCTGAAGTCAATAAAACAGCAGAACAGTGGTAGGCTTTTCTTCTTCGCCGCCTGAGCTGACAAGTGAGCTAGCGCTATGATGTTGTCCAAAGTCGACGACTGTGACCTGAAGCCGGATTGGTAGAAGGGGATGATGCCTTTTTCTTGTACCCAGGACGCCAGCTCCTTCAGAAGTAGTCTAGCATAGGCCTTTGCTTCAAGGTCGAGAAGGGCGATAAGCCTGTAATTTGATGCCTTCAGGCGGTTGCCTTTTTTGAAGATGGGGATGAATATAGAGCCCCTCCAAGAATCTGGAGTCTTTGCTGTGGAAAATACATTGATAAAGAGTGGAGTTAGGATTACTGCCCAAAAGTCCGGCGCTATTTTGAATACAGGTGCTGGCAATCCATTTGGCCCTGGTGCTCCATCATTCCTCATTTTCTTGAAGGTCGTGATCACCATGTTGCTGTTAGTTAGATCTGGTGACCAACAGAGCTCCTCTACCCAAGTGGTCTGATCTATGGGAACATTCTCGCAGAGGCCGCTCCGATCTTTGAGATTTGTACTGTTTGTCCGGCTCTGCCCGACTCCCCAACACCTCACTTCGGGACTGCCTTTGTCGGAGGAGGCAGGCGAGTATAGTTGTGTGACATGCTTTATCCAGTTATGCTCCACCTCCCCATTTTCTCTTAGAACTCCTCGACTACTCAATTGGTTAATGTGCCTCCACAGCCCAGAGTGATTCTTGTCCTTCAGCAGGGAGGACACTTTGAGCCATTCCTTCTCTATATATTCCTTTTTATGCTCCCACTGTTTCTTTTTTAAGGCTGCCCTTAGTGCTGTAACCGACGGACCTGCGGCTGGTCTACCCCCTCTCTTCCTTGCTTCTAGGGCCTTGCGGAGTGCACATTTGCCTTCCAGTATATCTTTTGGAGGATGTTTGCTTAGTACTATTGATAGCTCCTTGACATATGGGCGTTGGTGTTGGGGGTTTCCCAGGTTTAATTGGAGGTCTTCAATGATATTCTCCCAATCCTTTAATGAGGTTGCTTTGGGCGGTGAGGTGCCTTCCTTCTTCGAGTCCAGCCAGGCTCAAATCTTCTCTCTTATATATTCGGACCATTTTATCCTCCGGAGGACTTTATACTTTTCTTCCCCTCTTGACTCCTCTATTGGTTGAAAGATGGTGGCTGTTGGTACTTCTAGCTGAATTACAGCTCTCAGGGGCCTATGATAACTTTTGGCCCTATCCTCAACTTCGAAGTCGTTTAGTCTGGCTGCGATTGTCTCGCTGACTAAGATGTAGCAAATGGTCGAGATGTTCCGAAAAGTTGGTTTCGGGTGCTAAGCTGTCAGACATGCTTCCTTTAATATGTGAGTTGAACTTAATTTATGATTATTGAAGAGATCGTAGAGGGGTTCTGCCCTGCCCTTTCACCGGGGAGGGGGTTCACTTTGTCTAAGTCCCTCAGATTGAAGTCCCCTACTATGATTGCGTGATGCGATTTGTATTTGGTTAGTAAATCCTCAAGAGTCCGTGTCAGCGTATCCATATGGTCTTTCATAGTGGTCTGAGCTGGATTGATGTAGCTGTTTATTAGCAGGAGGCGGTGCGGATGTATATTTAAGTTCAGGCCTCCAATTAATAGGACTTGTATCCCTGGGGTGGTAGATTGAATCTCTATGACCACAAGTCTAAAGGCATGTTTTATAAAGACTGAGAATCCGCCCGATGGACGACCAAAGATGTTCCTTTTGGTTGCTGCTACGTGGTGTTCGTAGTACCCTGCCAATGGGGAGCCAGACAGAGCCCATGTCTCTTGGAAGCATAATATGTCGCCCTTCTCTAGGAACTCCTTCATTTTATCCCCTTTTGTGGTTTTACTGATCCCTGCGATGTTCCAGGAGATTATGGTCAGTTGCTGCTTAGCCAGATTTGCTCCCCTAGGCTCAACTCGGCCACGCCAAGTGCCACAGCTGTTAGGAATAGCACGGCCTCATTCTTGAAGTTCCTGTGATCTGGAGCAAGGTGGTTTGAGTGGACGGCCCGATGGTTATTGCGGTATGAGATCCTGATGCCCGTTTGGAGCCTTCAAGCCAGTCCAACTGCTGCCGTGGGCCCCCTGGCTGTTGGTCCCACGCAAGACGGACCATGTGTCCTTAGCCCCATTGTTCTCTGATAGGACATGCAGATATTTTAGTTGTGGCGGGAGCTCGACATCTATGCCCCACTCAGCGAACTGTCGCAATTCTTCCAGAACTGCTTGTTGGAGACTCTTTTGCTTCAGACCCACCACGGTGGATTCCCCATGAGTGTCCCCCTGGAGTCTCTGGAATCTGACCCAATCCATATCTTCCGTTCAGATTTGTTCCAGGGTGGCTAGTTGTTTGAAGAGGCGTAGAATATTACTCCTGTTCAAGATATCGTGCTGTCCCGTAATATGATATCTCTGGGTTGAGCCACCTCATGGACGTTTGTTGTGGAGTCTATAGTTGAAGCATCTACTGTTCCTGGGGGACGGACTTCCGATCTTAGCACTGGGCTTGTTCTCACAGGGTGTTTCAGGGTTTTGCCGGCTTGCTTGCCGGTTTTCCATTCATGTGTGCTCCGTGCACTTATCAGCATCACAGTGCCTGACTGAGGATGCGGTGAAACATCTGTGTACAGTTGTGAAATAGCTGTCATTGCCTGGGTGATTTTGACCAATGGTAAAGAACATGCTCCAGCCGTTGTTTCGTGCTCTGAAGGAGAGCTTGGTCTAACAAGAGTCATGGGAATTCTTGCAGTGGATTGTCTTTGTGGTATTGTCTGGTCTTGGTGGTCTCCATGTGTTAGGCCAGACGAGGCAGCCGAATTGCTGCCCAGCTTACCTGTGAATATTGTATAAAGCTGTCTTTTTGTATTTTCGCTTTGTGAAGGGGGATGGTTTGCATTCAGTGACTGTGATTGTCTCTGTTTTATTTTGGTCTTTTTGAGTTGTTTCCTCAGCTTTTTGTTTTGCTCTCCTTGGTAGGGGGTCGTCTGGCATGTCTATTGAGCTTGAGGTGCCAAGATCGTGGGTGATTCTTGGCGGGACATCACATTCCCTGCCATTGATCCTGTGTTCGCCTGGAGTTGCATCGAGCCCTTTAACCGGGCTCCCTGGTCCTCGAGCTTGATTCTGTTTGTCTCCGTCTGTTAACTTCGAGCTTGATGGAGCTGCCTCCTTCCTACTTAGGGTAGAATGATGTTCGTTTAAAACTACCCGCCCGTCTGTTGTGCTGGTCGTCGTTGAGCCCCTGCTTCCTCTAACAGTCTTAACTATGTCCGCTAGCACCTCTGGAAGAGAGGCCCACTTGTCAATGAGTGCTAGGCAGGAGCATACACCAGGCTTGGTGTCGAATTACTGAGCAATTCTGTTTTCCAGGTCTTCCACCCTGGTGGTTAAATTAACTAGGCGGACTGCTATCGATTGCAGGAGGTCTATTTGGACCTCCATCTTTGATGATTGCCACAGTAGTGCTCTGCTTATAAAGCTTATAGAGCTGTTGGTTTCATTTGAGAGCACTGTTTGTGGGTCTTTATTAACTTTGTCGTAGGGTTGATTAAGGTCCGCCTTGGCGTCCCGTGGAAGCTCCCGTGGGAGCTCTAATAGCCCCAACAATTTTGGGGTTAGCTCCAGAGTTCTTTCAATCTTTTGCCCCAGTTTCTGGAGAAAAGAGGCAGTAAAATCCCCGGCCACTGGAGATTCTAGAGGAAAGTTGGATATAGGTGAGACAGCATTTGAAGCATTTGAGGCTGATGGGAGAGGTGATGAAATAGGCTCGGAGTTCTGGCCTTCCTGTTTGTGGTTTTCAGTCTGATGGATTTGTGCCAACTGTCACTGGTGCGTGTTCCACATTTATCGATGTTGCCTCCTGATTCCAGTTGATTGGGGAGACGAGCGCCTTTTTTTCAAGTGTGGATATAGTGTCACCAGTGGAGGCCTCAGTGGCAAGAAGAGATCCTTCCACTTCCACCCCCTCCCCCAACTTGCCGGGTTTAGAGATAATCCTCTGTTAGGGGTGTGCGAATAGTGATGGTGGGAGACCATTCTGTTCTCTTTTGTGTCGCTAATTGCCTGATGTATTGGAGTGTCAGGACCGGTGGGTGATTCGTCCTGAGATTTATCCATTTGACAGCCCTGAATAATGTCCTGAGTAGTACTGGGGCTCCCACTTTTTTTTAAAGTAATGAAGAATTAACCCCCTTTGTGAAGCGGCTTGTAGAGTTTTATTGGAGCTTTGGGGCAGAGTGGTGCTCCTTGTGACCCTTTTGGTAGGTGACTGCAGGCTATCTTTCCCATCTGAGGCCGTTGTTGAACGACCAATGTCCTTCTTTTTTGGCCCCATCTGCTGACTGTTTGTGGTGAAGGAGCGCTGTTGCTGCCTTTTACTAATCCATACAGTTCGCTAAGACGCAGTTAATACGCATTTTATATGAAGCCCCTTGCTAGGGCTGCTAGGGCTGCTGCCTGGGACTGCAAGCTTTTCCGGGTGATGTAGTTGCTCTGGTTTTTCTCTGCTTCTTTCTTCTTTACTTGGCCCGCTCCTCAACGTGTGGCTCAGAGGTCGGGCTCAAGGGTCGACTCAGAGGTATGTCTGTCCCACCTCTCTGCTTGAGTCATCCCACTGTACCACTGTGCTGCCACCCTTCGGTGTTGTGCAGTCACAGTGTTGTAGGGCAGGAGGGCAGGAGAGAGAGGCTTATTGCTGGCTAGGGTGGTAGGAGAGCAGGAGCACTGAAAACACGACTTGCTAACAGCCCACAGCTTCCACTGCCCCCCCACACAAAAGGTGATCAACACCTCTGCCCCTAAAGCTTGGTGGATACACCTAGTTTCTGGGTGGTATCAGACGTCATTGGTCGTTGGTCCAATCCAGATGGTGTCGCGCATGTGGATGTGCTGATGTTGGCGGGGGCAGCCAGGTTACCTGGGTGCCTGAATGCAAGGGGTGATACTTTTGCCACTAGGGCAAGTGGGACCTACTAGGAGGCCGCAGGCTGCACCCGGAGCTAGCCTGGGCCGCCTCCGCAGACCCCCTGTGGTACACTCTCAGTGACCACTGACTGACAGTGGCCACACTTGCCGAAAGCAGGCAAAGCAGGGGAAGCACGGAGAGCACTGCCACAGGTGTTCAGGCCCCTCGCCTCACCTCGGGCCTCGCTTCGGGCTCCTTGCTGACTGCTCCGGTGCCAGAGATGAGAGGCGAAGTAGCTGATTGTTCGTCTGTTGCTGGTGATGGGGTGGCCGGGCTCAACCCCACAGTTCTCCCTCGGCTCTGCTCACCGTGCTGCTCACAGCTCACACAGCTCGCACAGCGTCGTAGCTCAGCGGCTGATGCGAAAACACGACATGGAGTGTACCTGTACGTGTCTCTCTCTGGGTGGGAGAGGCGGGGAGCGCTCCCTAGTCGTGTTTTTGCAGCTATAGTACGTCTTTGCAAGGTGCAGCCGAAAACTCTTGTTTCACCTGTATGCATGGTTTACCCTCTGGGTTGTGGCTGCAGTCTTGGGAGGGGCACAGTTGAGTTGCTAGTATGTATGACCTTAAAGCTGGAAAACCCATCCCCCATTTGACCGTGGAGTGGGAGAGAGATGATTTTGCCACTCGTAGGGACCTGGCCTCTCAGATGAAGTTGAGCATTTTCCTGCGAATTAAGGATTGCGTTATTTTTGGAATCGTGAGTCGAAGGGTTTGCAAAACATAAAAGTCAAGGCAGATAATTCATTTTGAGACTTTTCAGTCATCCTAACCATGAGATTTCGGGTCTGCTGCATCTATATAAGTCTTTAAATGAGGCCATGATCAATGGAGGAATGTGAATATCGTGAAGTGCTCCTGATTGAGCTGGTAGGTGGATCCCCAGTTACTTTATGGAGGACTCTACCCACAAGAACCCACCCCATTGAATGGAACCCTGTAGTCGTCCATATGGATCTACCACCCCCATTCCTTGGGATTTGGAATCAATCATTTTGAAGCTGGACACTTGCATGAAGCTGCCCATTCCACTAGCAGTGGCGGTATTGTGATTTCGGATCGGTTAAGAAGCACAGGATGTCTGTCCGTCTTATTGCCCCATTTCATAATCATTTCTGTTAACGTAGAGGAGTTTCTTGGCTTTATCTTTCATTTGCATTTGTTCTAGTTCCCCCCTTAGTCTGTGGAGTTCTCTCAGGGTTCTGGTCATGTCCCCCGTTTTTGTTGGTGCTGTGCCTTTTAAAATTTGAGCTTCCAGCACTTCTTTGTGTTGTTTGGCTAAGCGCTCGAATACTGCAGTGTGAGAAATGAGTTCCCCGTGGAAAACCGCCTTTGGCGCATCCCAAAGACCTGAGGGAGACTCCTTGCCATTATCATTTTCTCATAAATAATGTTCGATGTTGTCTTTTATTCTATCTCTCAGGGTTGAGTCTCACAGCGTTATCTGGTTCAGGGCCCATGTTTTGGATATGGTTTTTGTGGCATGGCAGGACTCACTAGCAGCCATACCGGGGCATGGTCAGATAATGGCTTGATGTCTATGGTGGTATTTATTAGTTTGGGTAACAGGGTTTTTGAGACCAAGAAGTAGTCTAAACGCGAATACATTTTTGGGATGTTGCTGTAGAATGTGTAGTCACGCTCACAGGGATGGTGGTGGCGCAAAGCATCCATCAGGGACAAGCTCTCTATCCGCGTGCCACGGGGGGCAGGGTTCATCATGTCTGGGATGGGAGTGGCCTAGCTTGGGTTTCCGGGGGTGTTGAGGTCACCTCCTATAATAATATTACCTGCAGCAAATGAGAGATCCTAGGGAAAAGTTCCTTTTGGAATCTTTCTTTATCCTTGTTGGGGCCATAAAGGGAGACAATGGGTAATGAATAGGATGCTACCCAGGGTACGCTGTATCTCCACCTGATTTCCCTCATGATCTGCATATACTTTTTTTATCTGGAAGTATAGATCTTTGCGGCGAAGAATTGCTACTCCGCAGGACATGCGTGTGTATGAGGAATGGAATTGTGCCTGTCTAAGCCAGTTCATGGTGCTTTATTGGGGAGTTTAGGCCCTGCACATTAGTAATACCCAATGCAGGGGTGTCATAGTATTTCCCAGGTGTGTTTTTTCTTGTGCATATAATATGAAAAATGCAACATACGTCAGCGGTGTTATCTCTTGTGGTGGCTGTCGTGTGTGTCAACTGGGGTCTAAAGAAACAGGGAGATACGGGGTAGTAAACTGATAATCGAAACAAGGTAAATAAAGTGAACCTTATGACCCTCCATGGGGGTCGGAGAATGGGAATCGAGCACATTGTGTGGGATTGGTATATCGTAAAGAATTTTCGTTATAGTAATGAGAGATAGTGGCATTCTTCTATATCTAACATATGGGCCCCCAACCCCAAATAATTAGCCTCTAAAGAACATTATCAGTTACCAGTGAGAGGTGATGTGGAGGTCCGTAGGTACTAACAAGCCTGTCTGTGCTGAGGTGTTCAGTTCTATAAGCCTGGCTCATGGTAGTGTGTCCTCTTCCGATGAGGATGGCCCCTGCTCTTTGTCTCCTTAGGTTGTTGCTTGCAGGTCTTCTTCCATAAACAGCATGTTGACTGAAAGCTCCAGCCACCACCCCGGTATACAGGGCCCAGCCCCTACTGGGTGTGGGGCTGGTCCATGTCCGCGGAGGGCAGCCTGCTCAGTACCTTGCAGGCTTCCTGCGAGGTATGTGCCGTGACTCGCTTGTCCTTGAAGGTGAAGAGTAGTCGGAAGGGGAACCCCAGCAGTAGTTTTTAATCTGTTTGCTGATGCTGGGTTATTTAGCAAAATTCCTTCTGTCTGGTGAGCGCATGTAGTGTGAGATGGCATCTCCGCGGAACGTTATAGGTTCCTGCTGGCGAACCGCATGTAGGATTTTTTCTTTTATGTGGAAGCAGTGGACCCTGGTGAGGATGTCCAGAGGGAGATTCTTTTGTTGCTAATAAGCTGAGTACACTCAGTGGGCGTGATCTAGAAGGCTCAGAGCAGCATCAGGCTGTTGGAGAATGTGAGCAAAAAGGGCCTGTACGTCCTCTAATTCTTCAGGCAGGATCGTTGGTGCTACACCCTGGATCTAAAATGATTCCTCCTGGAACGGTTCTGAAGGTCGTCAAGTTTGTTGTGCATCATGGCATAATCCCGTTCTAGCTTTTCCAGGTGAGCTGTTTGATCCACATTGCCCTGGGCATGTTCTTCCACTGACGATTCGCCCGCTCCAGACGGGAATAGGATTGGTGCAGTGACTGGTCAAGCTCCTTTGAATCCCTATTGAAGTCATGCCAAAGAGATGCAATGTCTTTGCGACATGCAGACAGCAACGTCTAGATATCCTCTTTGGGCGCAGGAGGCCTGAGGATCCTGGTTCCCCCCTGGCTTTGGTGGTGAGGTTTGGGAGATGCCCCCATTGGAATGTGGGGCATAGGCCTTTTCCAATAAGTCTTTGATAGTGGAGGGGCGGGGAGTTTTCTTTCTGCTAGCCGCCATTATCATTGAGTAAAAAATGTCTGTTTAGCCCAGAAGGGCAGTGGTGCTAACTTCACAGCTCCATGCACCCTTTCCTTGCTATCCCGATGTGGGTCAGGCCTCAACCCTCTCTTTGGTGTCCCTGCATGAAAGCGCTGTCCCAACTCGCTGTGCGAGGCTGCTGCCTGCTTTCGCAGGCTCTTGCTGACCACCTCCTTGCCTCTTTCAGTCTCAGACTGCTGTGCTACCACTGTTTGTGACAGGAGGGAGTGAGGGGGTCGCAGTCTATCCTCAGGCATTCCTTGACTCCGACGGATACCCACTCTTGCATGCTAGCTCTTCGAGAGCCCCCGCAGGGACATCACCCCCCAATCTCAGGGAGGCGATATACTTAATTACCTCACTGGCTTTTATGTCATATTCAATGGATAAATAGAGGCTCCAGGCCGTAGCTCATGGGAGACACATCTTGACTGGTTTCCTCCCTCGCCATGCACCCCAATCACAGTTTTGAATCATGAATTAGCAGACAGAGGTAATATGCCTGGTGCAAAGCAGATTGTCTTACAAGCAGATCACAGATTTGTATTTTTATGAACTTAGGTAAGTGGGTTGCTGCTTTTGACACTGAGATAATTTTATCACTTACATTTCAAACATTGTAATCCTTCTAATATAGCACAGTGATTTGTTTACTGGCATCAAAGAGCTGCATGCAAACTGTAAGTCATGGGTTTATATCCCTATGGTTTTTTTCTAAATCTTTTGGTTTTCTAAAATTGCAAAGAAAGACTTCTGGGATTTAATGAACTTTTGTTAGTACAGACAACCCCCAATCACTGGGTTACGTTTTCTATCCTGACTTTGTGCTTTTCCTGACCGTTCACTTTTAACATATAGTGTCTACAAGTATGGATGATAAGTGATTCCCACACCATATAACCCTATCATTTCCTGTACATTGATTTACACACTTGTATGATTTATTATGTCTGTGTGCAATAGAAAAAGTGCTCTGACACCCAACACTGGGATGAGTAGCGCTATAAAAGAACTAAATAAACAACAAATGAGTAGATGCCATTCAAATTATTATTAGTTTAATTGCTCATACACACATATAAATATTGCATTCTTACAGTCCATGCAACTCTCTTACATTGGAGGAGTTTCCCAAAGTCAAAGACCTGCCTCCAAGTCATAGTTCGTCTAATAGTACTTGTGAAATGATTAGCTGTGTGCCTTTGTTTCCTTTCATTGCATTGCCATCTAAGTGTTAGGCACTATATAGCTCCCAGCCAGAATGATACTCGAACAAAAGAAGGGGTGATGGCCCTTTAAATCAAGCCTTTGTTTGTGCTCGGCTGGAAGTGAAAATAAGAAAGCCCCTTGCTGCCTGCAGGTTGCTGCACCAAACGGAATGCAGACAACGTGCAGGTGCTGTTGAGTTGCGTCCTGATGTCAGAAAAGTATACCTGGACCAACTCAATATATTTCCCTGGGTCAGCCAGATCCCTGATCTGGCCCAGATATAGCTGCTGGAACCAGGATCAGACACAATCCCCCTACTTTCCAGCACTGATTCTAGGATCCACAGGATGGTCTGTGGCTCAGATCTATCACTTACACCAAGCAGGGGAGAATACTTGATGAAGTTGTGCATCGGCGTCGGGCTCCCTCCAAAACCTTGAAGATTGCCTTTCATCTCCCTTTCTTGTTTAGGGTATCCTGCAGGACATAGCATGGATAATAGGTGCCCTAATGCAAGCAGGCAAAATGGGTCCTGTTCCCTGGTTACGTACTGGAACACAGTAAAGTCATAATTGGGCTTACCAATGGCCACTCATTAATCTGGACCCCAGTGCCAGTCCACTGTTGATAGCTACACCCCTGGAACCTTGGATGTCCTATCCACTGTAGTGCAACAAGCATTGGCAAAAAATCCCAGACATTATCATTTTTAATCCCTGGCACTGTAGCGAACTACTTTGTGTGTGGAGGTGCTACTTGTGAAAGGGCTGCATGCCATAAGTAAAAGTGAAGACAGTCAGTGGCTAAAATGGGCTGACATGTTGCCCCTTAATGCATGCTGGAGTGGCTGGAAGAAAAATATGAATGATGCAACAACAAACTAATGGATGGTGTCTGGCTGAAACCCCTTTAAGTAATTATATTATACACATAATTTTAGCAGAATCAAAGGAACTTGGCTAACACAGATCTAAAAATAAAATTGGTCTGGCATTGCATGCTAGCCTCTTGCCTTTGAGAAAGAAGGCAAGATAGAAAGAAACAAAAAAAAAAAGAAAAAAAAAATGAAGGTTAGAAAGAAAGACTGGGTTGCAAAGATAGAGCATACAGATTAACTTATATTCAGAGTTCATGTGCGCTGAAGGCAAGAAAGAAAGAAGGAAGGAAGGAAGAACAGAAAAAAGAAAGTAAGGAAGTCAAGAAACAAGGAAATAAGGTCAAAAGAAGGAAAAAGGAAAAATGAAGGAATGAATGAAAGAAAGAAAGACAAAAGAAAAAAGGAGTCACAAATGGAAAGGAAGAAAGAAAGATGGAAAGAAGAAGGAAAAAGGGAAAAAGAACGAAAGAAAAGAAAAAAGGATGAAGGAATAAGAGGAAAAGAAGGAAGGAAGAAAAAAGAAAAAAGGGAGGAAAATGGAGAGAGGGGGAAAGAAGGAAGGGAGTAAAGATAGAAACATAGAACAAAAGAAAGGATTGCAAAGATAGAAAGAGCACACTGATTAGCTTATATTCAAAGTTCCAGTGAGCTGATGTGAAGTAGCAGCAGCCAGACAAATCAACAAGGCCACCCCGAAGGAATTTACAACAGCAGTACCAGCAGATGGGATCTGATAAAGCTAGAATGTGCCCTGTGGTCAAATCAAAAGCGTCCTTCTATCACAATAGGCTCCAAACACAAAGAACAACACTAAAGTAATTACAAACTAAAAACAAAAACACTGGCACTGATGGGATTACATAGTGTAAGGATGTGTTCCTTGTGAAAAAGCAAAATGCAGTCACTCAAAGTGAAGTTAACCAGTAGCTTAAGTAGGCTGACCCATTGCGCCATGCTGTATGCTGTAGTGGGAGAAAGCAAAATGTGAATGATGCAGCAATAAACAAATAGATGAAGTGAGGAGGCTGAAAGCCCCTTTAAGTAAATATAATATATTATAATCTAAAAAGGATCTGGTGTGTTTGGAAAGAAGGACTGAGGGATACAGGAGGATGAATGTCTAGACACTTATTATGTCAAGATTGGACTATGGTAATGTGCTTTATTTGGGGGCGGACAAATCTTCCATTAAACAGCAGCAGGTGGTCCACAATTCAGCAGTAAGGATGCTTTATAGGCTCCCGAAATGCACATCAGCAGCGGGTTTTTTAAGGGAGCTGCATTTGCTCTCAGTCAGTAGCAGTTGCTAACGGACCTGGATAGTGGGGCGGGGGTAAAGGAGGGAGGGGGAGAAGAAAAAAAGTAAAAAAAACACTTACCTGTGACGGCCGGCCAGGCGGCCGGCGCCTCTCCTCTGTCCTCTCTTCTTCCTGTCTCTGGTCTGCAACTGGATGCAGGAAGCAGAAGGAATCACCCTCCCAGCCTCCTGATAGCCAATCACAATGCCGCAATGCAGCGTTGTGGTTGGTCTGAGCACCATGGATCGGCGCTCAGCCAGGGAATGGGGGCCTGGGTATGTTCTCCACGCAGGCTGTAATGCAGCCTGCATGGAGAAGATGCGATTGTGCATGAATGTTTGGCCGGCCCAAGAGGGCCTGCCAAACAGTCACGTGCACTTAGGAGTGGGCAAACCACTCCTCCCCTGCTCCTCTGTAGTCAGAACAGCCCGCCCCGAAAGCTGCCGCAGCAGAAGGAAGCATTAGGTGATAATAACGCAAGTTATTATCATTTTATGTTTCCTTCACTTCACTGCTGTGAAGCAGTGGGGCTACTCTCCTCCGCCTCAGCAGAGGAGCCACCACTGCTCCCAGTAGAAAAACAAATTCAGTTTAAAACCTTGTGCTATGTATACAGAGCAAGGTTGGGGCTTGGTTCACGTTACCTACAGGAATTCGACAATTCCTACCATCCGTCCCTCCTTCTTCGTTCCATTGGACTGTCCCTGTGCGTTTATCCGACAGTGAAAACAGTCTCACATTGGAGGACAGTCGTTTGCCTATCAGGGCCCTAAGCTATGGAATGGCCTCCCAGAATAGTTGAGACTATGTCCCTTGCTGACAATTTTCTGAAGACAGCTGAAGACCTGGTTGTTCACAGGTGCTAGTTCTGACTGTACAAGACCTGACATTTAGAACTGGAAACCACAAGTGGATAGCTGAGCGTTTATAAATTCTGTTAATAATAATCATGTCTAGGGTATTGGTTGTGCTGAAATGCAGTTTGTAAAACTGAAAACTCTCAAGACACTTCTTGAGATAATCTCTATGGAAATCTACTCCTGTACCCTTCCACTGAGGAAAGGAGGGTAGAAGTAAGATGCTTGTATGAGGAGTAATTTATGGATTTAGGGGTGGTCCCTTGGAGTATATTGGAATACTGTAGTAATAGCCATGCCTTTTACTTCTATGCCAGGAGCAGGGGCGTCGCCCCACTGCTCTTGGAGCAGGAGAAAGGAAAAATAAAATGATAAAAACCTCCTTATTGTCATTTTATTTTTCAGTACGGGGCTGGGTTAGGCCGGGGCTGGTGGCACAGGGGGTGGAGTGGTTTGTACACTCCAAGTGTGCATGACTGCTTGGCCGGCCGTCTTCGCCCAACCAAACAGTCATGTGCACTTTGCATGTTCCCCACCAGGCTGCATTACACAGCCTGGTGGGGAACATGCACAGGCTCCCTGTCCCCATCTGAGCGCCGATCCACGGCGCCCAGACCGATCACAACGCTGCATTGCAGCATTGTGATTGGCTTAGAGGAGGGAACCTGGTGATTCCTGTTTTCGAAACTGAAGACGGCGAGATAGAGGCCGGCAAAAAGTAAGTGTTCTTTTTATTTTTTGTCCTCCCCCCACCTCTGCCCCCTCCGCCACACCCGTTCCGTGCCAGCCACCACTGGCCAGGAATGTTTACTGCTCTCAAAGGTGAAAACGACTCAGTTCTACAATGGAAACCTGACTCGCCCTTGCAAGGCACCAGATGGCTGGCCTGAGTGCTGTGCAAAACCGAGAGGTGCTGTCCAAAAGCACCCAGATGGTGTAAAAACACTTGACATTAGATAAAAGCACCTAACACTGTACAAAATGAACTGTCAGTAAACAAGCCAGCCAACACTGTGCATGTGAACTGTGTCTGCATGGGAAAATGCAAGGGATGGAGAAGTGGGCCTGGCTTCTCTCTGTCAATATAGTAGCAGGCCCACAGATTTTGCCTAGCAGTACACTTTAGAATGCAACATCATAGACACACACAACATAGTTCAGGAATGCCTTAAATGCTGGTATATGACCCAAACAGCACTCAGCACCTAGCACAACCTTTCAGAAAACACATTGAAAACAACTCCTGGCCATGTGTTGCACACATTTAAGCTCTACGCATCTAGTTGGCAAAGCGTTTGCCTTCTCAACGATACATCTAATCATGTATAATCATACCAGCATACACAAAAATAACATCAAAGCCACATAAAAAGGAGAGCTGCCTCGTCGATTCAAGTATATAATGCTCCACAAAAATCCATAACTCAATGTAGCTAGCCGCTATCCAATAAGCTTCCTCCCTAAACAATTCAGTAATCCACTTCAACTTTGTCGGCCACCATCCAACATGACTCTTATCTAGTGGCCCTGGAAGTTCACCTACCACTCCATGAACAATAAAATACCTTATGGCACAAGACAGCCTTCCCACAGACAATGAAATGCATGAATGAAGAATAGCCCATTCTAGGGATTAATCTCAACAGACATAAACTCCTCCCCAAAACGAGTTGCTACCTGACAATACCGATCCAACAAACTAGCAGATGTTCCAAATAATAGATGTCTCATTCAGGGGCATAGCTCCGGGGGGGGGTGTTTGGGGAGTTACGCCCCCCTAAAAAATGTATTCTGTAGTAAATAGTTGGGGACTAGAGATTTCAGTCGGGTGATGTTAAGTCTCTGTCGGATTTCACCTGAGACTTTTACATGCTCACACTGACAAACACGCACACACATTCTCTCTCTTCTATGTTTTGAGAATATTGTGTACCGCTAAAAATCCACACTAGTCTCTCTTTCCACTGTCCCTTAAGCCCCCCTGAAGCCCTGCTTCTCAAATGTGTTTTAACAAGATGTCCCAGCGTGATTGTTGGGAAATCTGTAGCTTACTCCCCCACCACCCCCATCCTACTGGCCCAGCTGCGTCCCTGCTCATATTGCCTGCCACTGTATATAAAGGAGGGACGGGAGAGGGATGACCATGTGGAATCCAGGACAGGAAGCTAATTTGTGTTAATTAACAATATGCCGAATGGTCTATTTGTTGATGTATAATGTTGCTGTACATCGAACATGCAGAACCCCAATAGTGGCAGATTGCTGTAACATGGTTATGTATGAATAAAACAATAAAAATGTGTTTAAAAAAATCTAGTGGCCCTAGGAGTGGTGGTGTGGCAAGTGCTGCAGTATCTCCAGATAACTTTAAAAGATTTTAACTGGGAATCAGGTCATAATGAGGCAATTTAAATTATTTTGTCCTACAGACTTGGGGGCCGATTCCGATTCGGGCCAAAAAACATACCGACCGACTCGGTACGGCAATATAGTCCGACCAACACATACCGGCGCTGCCCGACCTGCGTAGTACGATGAAATGCATGTGAATCACGACCGACTCGTACGGAACACAAGCCGAACGACCGAACCGCACGGAAACAAGCTATCCGGCTGGGAAACTACGCGAATCGAACCGACTGACACACACCAGGAATGAACCCGACTGAAACGTACCCGTGAACTCCGACCCGCGCAGTACGATGCAATGCGTGGAAAACCAGACCGAGTCGCACTGAGCCCAAGCCGTACGACCGACACGCATACAAAACCCAGCCGAAGCAACCAAATACTCCGCGACCGACGCGTACGCCGCACATGAAACCTAGCAGAAACACAGCGTGAACGACTCGGAGAAGCTCGCACGAGACAATTGCAGCGTCCTACTCGGTCAGAAGACCGTCTCCTACACGCACAAAAAATACAAAGGAAAAAATACAAAAAAAAGGGCCAAACAAGCAATGACAAAGCCAATAAATACTGGGGGGGAAAAACATGGAACAAAGACACACCCACAACTCCACCCATATAAAGGCCACAAATCCCTACCATGATCCTTTGCAAATTCAACTGACCTGCCAGCACAGAACACCATCAGACAGCAACCACAGACACACTCACAGCTCATCCATCACACAAGCCACACACCATTAGCACCTCAACAAATAGCACCCTCACATACACCCAGCAAAACCTACACTCACCCACCCTCATTTGCACACACACACATCAGTCACCACCACCACCCATCACCATGCCCCCTAAGAAGAATCCAAAGTTCCTAGACAGTGAATTGGAAGTCCTGGTAGATGAGATCCTGAGGGTAGAGCCACAGTTGTTTGGCACATTGGTCCAACAGACCCCCATGTCGCAGAAAACCAAGATGTGGGAGAGGATCGTCGACAGGGTGAACGCACAATCACCATGTTTGCGCACAATGGAAGACATCCATAACAGGTGGTATGATGTGCGCAGGAGGGTCAAGGACCTACTAAAGAAGGATTACGTCTTGAGTCAGCGCACCAGCAGTGGCCCTCCTGCCAAACCACTATACCTCAGGCCCTGGGAGGAGAAGGTGCGGTTCATCCTACCACCAGTGAGCGTATATGGACTATCAAACATCCCAGAGCCTGGTGAGTACACAACAAATATACACAATATTGTGTGACAATACACACACATCACTGTCAAGGGGATAGTCAAACCATGCACCCTTAGCAAATCCACAGCAACCAAAAGATAATCATCCCAAGATGTGTATGTTAGTTAGATAAACACAATACATGCCATCTCATAGTGATATGTAACTGTGTCATGACATGTACAAACCTAACAACAAATAGAGCAAGGCAGTGGCACAAATCTAACCAACAAACACAGTAAGATATTTTGCCACCACTAGAACACCACCTCACAGGGAAGCTCACTGAAAGGAAGGAATTCTGTGTATGATGGTGAAGTCAGTGTAGCCAATAGCATGATGGGAGTTGTAGTCACAGATATTGGTCACCCTCACAATTGGCCCATCAACACCACTCTGAACCATGCTCATATCACAGGGAGTGGAAAACAACTGACAAGATGGCTGACACTGGGTACTGCTGTGGGGATCACAAGGCCTTGCTGGGAACTGTGCACCAACCAACAGCAGGACACCACTGACTGACATCCTGAAAGCCAACTTGCACTCCCTGCAATGGAAGCACATTCCATGGTGGGATATCTGGCTGGGTGGGAAGGAGGACTGACAGCTCTGACCATAGTCACCAGCAGCTTTTCTCACACACCCCCTTCACACAAACTCCACACAACTCACCTGGGAGAATGCAATGCCTCACACTCTAATTAAATATCCCACAAAGAACAACCACACTGGGTTATGCTGTGTGAAGCACAGGGACACTTTTGGGACTTGTAGCCAAACAAACGCCAGGACAACACTGTCAGCCATCCTGTCAGCACAGGCACACTACCCCACAGGGAAGCAGAGTCAAAAGGAAGGAAGTATGGGCATGCTGGGAAGGGGGGTGTAGGCAATAGCATGATGGGAGTGGTAGTCACAGCTCAACATCCCCCACCCGCATGGCCCGGCAAGCTAACACTGAAGCATGCACACCTCACAGGGAGTGAAAAGCCACTTCAAAGATGTCTGACACTGGCCTCAGCTGTGGGGAGCACAAGGCCTTGCTGGGAACTGGGCACCAACAAACAACAGGACCACACTGTCAGCCATCTTGCCATTTCTGTCACACTCACACACAGTGAAGTCGACTCAAAAGGAAGGAAGTATGGGCATGCTGGGAAGGGGGGTGTAGGCAATAGCATGATGGGAGTGGTAGTCACAGCTCAACATCCCCCACCCGCATGGCCCAGCAAGCTCACACTGAAGCATGCACACCTCACAGGGAGTGAAAAGCCACTTTAAAGATGTCTGACACTGGCCTCAGCTGTGGGGAGCACAAGGCCCTGCTGGGAACTGGGCACCAACAAACAACAGGACCACACTGTCAGCCATCTTGCCATTGCTGTCACACTCACACACAGTGAAGTCCACTCAAAAGGAAGGAAGTATGGGCATGCTGGGAAGGGGGGTGTAGGCAATAGCATGATGGGAGTGGTAGTCACAGTTCAACATCCCCCACCCGAATGGCCCAGCAAGCTCACACTGAAGCATGCACACCTCACAGGGAGTGAAAAGCCACTTCAAAGATGTCTGACACTGCCCTCAGCTGTGGGGAGCACAAGGCCCTGCTGGGAACTGGGCACCAACAAACAACAGGACCACACTGTCATCCATCTTGCCATTGCTGTCACACTCACACACAGTGAAGTCCACTCAAAAGGAAGGAAGTATGGACATGCTGGGAAGGGTGGCGTAGGCAATAGCATGATGGGAGTGGTAGTCACAGATATTGGTCACCCTCACAATTGGCCCATCAACACCACTCTGAACCATGCTTGCATCACAGGGAGTGGAAAACAACTGACAAGATGGCTGACACTGGGTACTGCTGTGGGGAGCACAAGGCCCTGCTGGGAACTGTGCACCAACCAACAGCAGGACACCACTGTCACCCATCTTGCCATTGCTGTCACACTCACACACAGTGAAGTCCACTCAAAAGGAAGGAAGCATTCTGGGAAGGGGGTGTAGGCAATAGCATGATGGGAGTGGTAGTCACAGCTCAACATCCCCCACCCACATGGCCCAGCAAGCTCACACTGAAGCATGCACACCTCACAGGGAGTGAAAAGCCACTTCTAAAATGTCTGACAATGGTGCTCTGTTGTGGGGAGTACCAGGCCCTGCTGGGAACTGGGCACCAACCAACAGCAGGACACCACTGACTGACATCCTGAGAGTTAACCTGCACCCACTGCAAGGGTGGCATGCTTCATGGTGGGATAACTGGGCTGGGGGAGAAGGAGGTCCGGATGTCAACTAAATAACACCAATGCTGGTCATGCACACACCTCAACATCCACATTGAAATGCATCAGGTTGGCAGGACAATGAGCCACACCAATATCAACCTCTGACTGTGACGACTTAGGACAATGCAATGTACAGGGCCGCATCCAGAGGTACAGTCACAACTGTCATGTGTTTGAACCATTGATGCCTGCAGAAACATAACATACATTGTGTGTCTCTTCCAAAAACAGGTGATGATGGGGACACAGCAGCAGATGAGGAGGAGTCCCTGTCCCAGGCTCCGGGGGACCCTGAGCTCTCTGGTGTGGAACAGCCTCTGCCCTCATCGGATGGCGAAGACCAACCTGGCACCTCTGGTGGGAGTCATCATGCAGCACCAGCAGGACCACCATCTGCACCCCCTGCACCCATTCCTACAACATCTGCCAACACACAGACCACCCCCGCCGACACGGACAGACCAAGGACACTCAATGACAACAGCACAGGGACCACAGCCCACTGTGAAGCAACGGACAACAACCCCAGTACCAACCCCCAAGGGGGCCAGGGTCACCTGTGCGTGCCACAGCAGCTCCCGCACGTGTGTCCAGGGGTGGTGGTAGGGGTGGTAGGCAGAGGTCGCTGTTTGCAGAGAGGTTTGGACTGCATGATGACCCACAACTGGCACGCATTGCTGATGCGTACCAGAATAGCACCGGAGAGGTCAGCCAGGTAGTGGGGATCCTCAAGGACATTCAACAGCAGCAGGCTGCCCATCATGCCCGTTTGGACTCCCACATGTCCCGTGTGGAGACACACATGTCTGGCATGGAGTCAAAGTGGGACACATTGGAAGAACTGACAGCGGTGCAGAGGGACATATTGACATGCCTCCGCCAGATTAGCACCAACATGTCCACACCTCCCTGTGTGCCCACAACATCTGGTGCCACAACAACTGTAACTGCCACAGGGAGGGAGGATGACTCTGGTGGAGAGTCCTCTGCACCGCAGCGGCCTGCACGTGAGGGTCCCCCCAGAAAGAAGAGGGGTCGTCCGAGGAAGGACAACTGAGAGGCTGATGGCCATGTACATCCCCCAGGAACCCAACACCTGTTCTGGAAATTCTCCTTTGTGTGCAAACTGTTCACCCTGTCGAATGCAACACAACTCTCCCACATGACATGGGGAGTTTAAGTTGGACTAATGTATCAGATGACTGTGGACTTTACTCAGGACATTTCTGCTACCAACACTTCCAACTCATCTGGAAACTTTGGATTCCAATACCAATGTACAGCACCCACCATCCTGTGCACTATCCTCACACATGTATGTAATAAACTCACTAATACACCATACTTGCCTCTGTTGTGATTCCAACGTTGTTTTTGTCATGGAGATGATGATCTGCTAAATGACACTGCGCATGCTAACTGCCACAGCAAGTTCAACACCGTCATGTGAGTCATGGCGACATGACACATATGAGGGAGACACACCACTAGGGCTACACAACACATAGACACCAGGGCCATCGGACTCATCGCCTACACTGATGTTGCCAGGAAATACAGTGGAATACACAGACACCACACCTATTCAGAGTCTGTGTTAACTAGCCCACAGGTGCAGTAAGCAAATGTCAGTCAGATGTGTGACCACAGACAACGCACATCCCAAAGTGAAGCACAGGTTTATTACACATTTGCAACATGTTGTTTCCACTACAAATGCAAGGTAATCCCACGTGGCAGTGGCCACACAGTCAAAAAGTGTAGAAGAAATAAAGTCCAGGGGTGTGTGGCACATCACCTGTAGGGTGAAACGACTGCTGCCACCCTGAAAGCTGAATCATGGTGTCGGGGGATCCAAGTTGACCAAACAACTCTGTAAGCACCCTGTGAAGGACAGACATGACACACAGTCAAAAGCACTGAAGAACAGGACAGAACTGCAATACTCATGCACAATACATGTCACAAGATACCTACACAAAACCAAGTTAGCATGTCAACACTGTTGGGGAGTACAGACTACCTGTAAGGACACATCACTGCACGCATCCAGTCAAGTAGCACATGGCCACACTCAAACAGCACCAGAGCACCACCCACACATATCATGCAAACTCACATCATTGACATGACAACTCTCTGGATACTCACATTCAGCTGAAGAAGTTGGTGATGAGCTGTGTGCGGACATCACCCTCATCATCATCATCATCACTGGCATCGTGGCCCAGGCCAGGATCCTCCACAGGTGGCGGATGTTGGTCATCGTCATCCAGGATGAGAGGCAACACCTTCCGCACTGCCAGGTTGTGCAGCATGCAGCAGACGATGACAATCTTGCACACCTTTGCTGGGGCATATGGGAGGGCCCCTCCTGTCTTGTCCAGGCAGCGGAAGCGGCTCTTCAGGAGACCAAATGTCCGCTCGATCACTCTCCTGGTCCAACCATGTGCCTCATTGTAGCGCATCTGGGCTGGTGTCACAGGGTTCCTGAGGGGTGTCAGCAACCACGGCATGTTGGGGTATCCGGAGTCACCTACAGACAGACAATTGCACATTAGCTGAGTTGGAAAAGAGGGCGGAATACAACATAGCAGAACACACACAATGGTACAAAGTCAGTACACACCGACAAGCCAGGCACGCTGGTTCTGCATCTGTGACATCATCCTCGGGATGCGACTACTCCTCATCACGTAGGCATCGTGTGCCGAACCGGGGAAACGGGCACACACATGTGAGATGCTCATATCTGCAAGACATACCACCAGAGCATTGATCGAATGATAATGTTTCCTGTTCCTGTATGCCTGCTCATGTGCCTGTGGTGGTACCAAAGCCACATGTGTCCCATCAATGGAGCCAATGACATGTGGCATCCTCCCCAGGGCATAGAAGTCACTCTTGATGTCAGTGAGTTGTTGACGTTTAGGGAAATAGATGTACTGGTTCAGGTATCTCAACATTGCCTCCAAAACATCGCGTAGCACACGGCTGAACATGGTCTGGGACATCCCACCAGCAGACGCCACAGTGTGTTGAAAGGTACTGGTGGCAAAGAAGTGTAGGGCTGCCATCACCTTCACCTTGGGGGTCAGCGCTGTAGGGTATGGCCGGCCAGGTTGCAAATGTGGGGCCAACCGCACCGCCAATTCCTCAATCAGCGCCCTGTTGAAGCGGTACCGTCGGATGCAGTCACGTTCCACCATCGTTGCAAGGTCAGGGAATGGTCTATGGACAGCTGGTGCCCTGCAGTGCATAGGTGAAGAAAGAAAGATTGTCAGTCACCCCACATATGAGCCATTGACCATACTCAATATCACATGATACATCATTACGAGACACAAGTACCTGATGTGTGTGCCGTTCTGTATGGACATATATGGCACCTACATGGCCAACATCTAACATCACAGTTCAACATGTGTTGACAACAAGTTCCAGGTTGTGCTATGGGAAATCATTAGGCTGTGTCACAGTACCCATTTACTGCTGTCACGTTCCAAACACACACCACAGTGACATGTCAGCACAGATGTGCCACAGGCATCACAGCTCATTGACAGGTAGATTCCCAGGGACCCTGTATTGCCACATGGACACTGGCATGACATGGCGTATCATGTACACATCAGCAAAACAACCATGACTCCCACAGGTAGTGGCCCCTGTTGCCTCTGCAGGACAGACATGGACGTCTGTGACACACACACGCACAACATCAAAGTCCATGCACAAACAACGTGGATGTGGAGACTGTCTCCCATTGTGCACATGGAATCAGAGACATTGGAAACACAACATGCACACAGACTGTGGAGGGCCATCACTATTGTGGCAATGGGTCACCCTGTGACGTACATACCTTCCCACATGGGACTCAGGGGGTATGTGACATGACATACACATACACAACCTGGAAATGTGACCATGCCACATGCTATGAAATGAACAGTTGCACATTACAGTGGTCATGTGCACAACACACAAAGGATTCTGTCCCCATGAACACGTGCCCCCAAGTGCCACCCAAAAAACCACATGTTGACCCCCATACACAGAAAAGGTAATGCAGGCTTACATGCCTTAGGATACAGTGTGGACAGGCTGTGGTGTTGTAGGTGTGCCCCTGAGTCCCTGGCAAGTAAATGTGGCTGGCATACGTTCACCAGTGACAAGCATGGTGACATATGCGAGTGACTTGTACAGGGACGCGTCATACAGCAATGGACCGATCCGTGTGCACGCATTGGCCATTGCATATGATGTGAGCGGAGACGCGTCGTACAGCAATGGACCGATCCGTGTGCACGCATTGGCCATTGCATATGATGTGAGCGGAGACGCGTCATACAGCAATGGACCGATCCGTGTGCACGCATTGGCCATTGCATATGATGTGAGCGGAGACGCGTCGTACAGCAATGGACCGATCGGTGCGCACACATTGGACATTGCATATGATGTGAGCGGATACGCGTCGTACAGCAATGGACCGATCGGTGCGCACGCATTGGACATTGCATATGATGTGAGCGGATACGCGTTGTACAGCAATGGACCGATCGGTGCGCACGCATTGGACATTGCATACGATGTGAGCGGATACGGGTTGGACAGCAATGGACCGATCGGTGCGCACGCATTGGACATTGCATATGATGTGAGCGGATACGCATTGTACAGCAATGGACCGATCGGTGCGCACGCATTGGACATTGCATATGATGTGAGCGGAGACGCGTTGTACAGCAATGGACCGATCGGTGCGCACGCATTGGACATTGCATATGATGTGAGCGCATACGCGTTGTACAGCAATGGACCGATCGGTGCGCACGCATTGGACATTGCATATGATGTGAACGGATACGTGTTGTTTTTCGAAATACGTGTTGTACAGCAATGGACCGATCGGTGCGCACGCATTGGACATTGCATATGATGTGAGCCGAGACGCGTTGTACAGCAATGGACCGATCGGTGCGCACGCATTGGACATTGCATATGATGTGAGCGCATACGCGTTGTACAGCAATGGACCGATCGGTGCGCACGCATTGGACATTGCATATGATGTGAACGGATACGTGTTGTTTCTCAAAATACGCGTTGTACAGCAATGGACCGATCGGTGCGCACGCATTGGACATTGCATATGATGTGAGCGGAGACGCGTTGTACAGCAATGGACCGATCGGTGCGCACGCATTGGACATTGCATATGATGTGAGCGCATACGCGTTGTACAGCAATGGACCGATCGGTGTGCATGCATTGGACATTGCATATGATGTGAACGGATACGTGTTGTGTCTCGAAATACGCGTTGTACAGCAATGGACCGATCGGTGCGCACGCATTGGACATTGCATATGATGTGAACGGATACGTGTTGTTTTTCGAAATACGCGTTGTACAGCAATGGCCCGATCGGTGCGCACGCATTGGCTATGGCCTGACATGGTAACGGACGCGTTTTCGAAGCTTTAATGAGTCGGATGCAGTGAATTCAGTTGGCCACCCACAACAATGTTGCAAATTCATGGGTGTCATGAAGTTGAAGTTTTGAAGGATGCTGTGGGCGTGTATAAGTGGTGCAATTCCATGGATTGGCCAGATTGAGAAGATGCAAATGACTTGGACCTATCACTTTGGACACATGGGACAGTATCTGCCCCTACAGCACACATATAATGCTGGCTGTTCCCCTGAGAGCTCACTTGCCTGCACTACATGCTCCAGGATGACATCTGCCACTACCACTGCTGCTGTCTCTGCATCCTCTGGCTACTGCAATGGCACGTACTGTGGATAGAGCCCCAGCCTTCAGCACTGAGGAGAACCAGGCCCTGCTGGACAGCCTCCTTCCACAGTACAGCAAGCTGTATGGGAAACCAGGGGAGCAGGTGAGTGTGCTGTCCACTGCCTTACTAATTGTGCATGCTGTCTGACTAGCAAGACGTACAGTGTGTACACCAGTGGGTAGCATGCTCACTGAGTAGTTGTCACCCCCCAAAGTGTGTAGTCACATGCACTGAACAGGTATAGTGCAGTAACAGTGCATTCCAACAAGGTTTGACTTCCCAGGCAATGATACCATTTAGTAACTGCTGGCAAACTGTTCATAGCCATAGTTGCACTACCTGTGTAGATCATATGCCCCTGTGATTGAGACATGTATATCCAACTGTGATGCACGGAAATGTAGCATGTGTAGTAATGGCCTTTTCACTTTGTCATCCTCACAGGTTGATGCCCACCAGAAGCAGGAGATCTGGCTGACCATCGTCCGGGCAGTACGATCGGTGGGGGTCTACAGGCGCAGGATCCGCAACTGCCAGAAGAGGTGGCAGGACCTTCGGGGCTGGACCCGGAGGATCGCAAGGATCCAGCTGAAGCTGTCGCCTCCTCGCAGGAGGGGCGGACACCGGACCCTGACCCCCACATGCTCCGGATCCTGGCGGTGGTCTTCCCTGACCTGGATGGGCAGCTGAAGGCCAGACAGCAGCAAGGAGGGGGTAAGTGCTAGCCTCAACTGTGTACTATGACTGACATGCTCTATGCACTCCTTTAGCCTGGTTCCACTTCCACAGTACAACTGTCATGTCGTCCTGGACTCATGTCCCTCACTTGTGTCATGCCCCTCCTCATCTGATACACAGGTGTGGCCCTTACAGTCTGTGACTTAGGTCACTTGGGTACTGTGTACTTGCAGTTACCTGTGGTTCAAGTTGGGGACAGCATCAGTTACAGGAACTTTGTGGTGGGCTGCATGGGTGGTACAATTGCTCACATTGCCTGTGATCTGACATGTACTCTGGGTATGGCTTTAATATGTGTTCCAATTGCTGCTCTGACTCACCACATGTCTGGGGTATGTGCCACACATCCATGCTGCTGCAGAGACAAAGGTAGGGGCCTCAGAAGTATGTACATCATGTGTGTGACACTTGCATAGCCACCTGCCTAGTGTTCAGGGTAATACCATGTTGCACATGGACCAGGACTGTAATGCCTACTCCGTACATCGAAGGCACTCTGTTCTCCCACTCCCGTGTGTCAGCATACATATTGGGCATTGTGAAGAGTGCACTCAGGTGTGTGCCTCTGTGTCACCGTGGTGTGGCCTTGCTATTTGGACTCCTGGAGTGTTTAACAATTTGGGGTGGCCAGCCATCTGAGTTATGACTATGGGATCTGCACATAGGTCAATGCATAGGTCTCTGATCCCTTGACTGTGCACAATGTTGTATTAAACATTGAGGTGCCGGCAGCTATGGTTCATTCTCATCAGACGGTGAAGTGCTCATGTGTATGGATTTGTGTTTGCAGTCACTCAAATATCTCATTTGATTGACGTGGGATCATCTCAGTCCTCATGATGTGGGTGGCCAGGGGTGCACATGTGCACCTGTCAGCTACAGGGCTTACATTTCTGAAACTCCCCTGATTGTGACACAGTGCAGACTGGTGTTGTGTGTATGCACTGCCCCTGTGACAGGAGACAGTTATGACTGACTTGCCAGACAGGCCTGTGCCATGACATTCAAATCGCAAAGGGTGATCCAGCAGTGGTGTGATATGTCCTGCATGCACACCATTGTTGCATTGTCTATCAGGACATGAGGACATCATTGTGTCTGGTGATGGAACCAAAACCCGCATATCAACAGAGACTTTGCCCATCACTTTTCCTGACACATGTACTGAGTCAGTGGCAGGAGATGGCATGTGTTTGGAGTGACACATTTCCATATATACTCTTGGATGTCCAACAACTGTGTATGTGGTGCATGTGTGCACATATGATTAGTCGCATACAACAGGCAGCAGACAGATGGGTGCATGGACAGGTAGGATATGTGTGGCATGACTGACTGTCAGGCAGACAATGGGCTTCTTGAAATCAGTGTCAGCACGAATTGCAATGTCTAGCAAATGATGGCAGGGCTTGCTCTGTGATGTGCTGTACTTACTGTGGTGTGTGTGGTCAGTACAGGTGACTAATGTTGCTCTGTTTATCCTGATTGTTTGCAGATACATCCACGGCCACAGGAGGAGACAGGTCCACGGACCAAGAGGAGCGGCAGAGCCAGACTGGGTCCACTGCATGGAAGACCGAGGGACCCAGTGGCACGGAGGGTGAGGGGAGCCACACTGAGGATACCTCGGCTACGACCACCTCGGCTGGGGAAAACAGCATCTCCAGTGATGACTCCCTTGTGGAGGTGGGTGTCAGCAGATCAGAGGCAACATCAAGCAAGTCTGTCCCCGCCACCACCACCATCTCCACCCTCCCATCTGCTCCCATCCCACATGTCCGTGTAGGCTCCCGTGTAGGGGAGCGTGTCTCCTTCATGCCAGGCACCGCACCCCCTGCCTCTGTCCCCCCTGCTGCCCTGAGTGTGGAGTCTGTGGACTTGCTTAAGCAGATCCATGTAGGGCAGACATCAATTCTGAGTGTCCTCCATGCACACACAGGTCTTTTGACACAACTGGTGTCATTCATGGAGGGCATGTCATCTGGCATGTCTGCCCTACATCGGACCAATAAGTCCATGGCCTCCTCACTGACGGCAGCAGTGTCCCTCCTGCAACAGTCCCTCGCCCCTCCTACCTCTGCCCCATCCACAATACCCAGCACCCTACCTGTCCAAGGCACACACACACCGGCACCGGCATGCACCAGCACAGACACAAGCAGCATACAGACACACACACAAAAATCCAGACGCACACGCACGCACAGTCAGGGGAGTGATACCTCACTCACAGGGGCTGGGGCCCAGACACACACAAACACATCCACGAGCACTGCACAGTCCTCAGATGCCTCTCCCTCCAAAAGCCCTTCCCTTGCCTCACCTGCAACCCCCCCCTCCCAGAAGCTCTTCCTCTGTGAGCTTGGCCTCTTCCCCACAGATACACCTGACACGAAGTCCAGGCGGAAGAGGCGACCACCACACACAGAGGGGAGTGCCCCTCACACCCGGACACCCTCCCCCAGGCACAGGCAGACAGAGGACCCCATTCGTAAGTCCACATGGACCAGGAAGGGCAAGACCCCACCACCACCACCACGCAGCTTCACCACACAGTCTCTCTCCTCCATCCCCCAGGCCACCACTGCACAGGTTCCACCGCCACACCCTGCCCCAGGTTCCCCCACACACCGATACTGCATCCCCAAACTGCTTAGGCCCTCCCCCCTACCACTTGCTCTTCCACCCCCATATCAGACGCTCTGCCTGTTTGTGCCACTGGTGTGGAGACCAGGTCCCCCCCTCTGTCCTGCCCACCTCATCTGCCCCCCCTTCCACTCCCTTGGAGTTGTGCACTGCAGTGGAGTCCACAACCACCCCGTCTGACTCAGGCACTGCAGTGGGGACCCAGTACACTCCATCTGACCGGCCCACTGCAGTGGTTGCAGCACCCACAACATCTGAGTTGTGCCCTACAGTGGTGCCGGCCCCCACTGAGTCAGACAACTCCACTGCAGTTGCCGGTGACACTCCTGCACCCACCACCCCTTCACTGCCTCCTTCTGGCATCCCCTGATCCTGTCCCTGCGGTGCCTGGCCTGCCCCTTGTATGCCCCTCCGAGGGGGATGTCCCCTGTCCGTACCAGTGCAGGCAAGCAATGGGTGACAAGTTGTCACGTATCACCCTGTTGGGACTGTGTATTTGGACTGGCCATTGGCCTTAGTTTCTTTTGGACTTCAACTTTTAATTTAACATTTGCTGAATAAAGCCTCTTTTTCTTTAATTGTGGTTTTTCTTTGGATGTACATGATGTAGATGAGTATCATCATGCATTTGCTGTTGTAATAGTGTTCAGATCAGGAAAATGAAGTGTTGCTGTGATGGACTCCATGTGGTCCATGGGATATGTGTCCTAATGTAGTCTGGATCTATAGCATCCTTTGCTGCAGTCTGAGGGTGTAATGTTCAGCATTTGACACATGGATGTACGTTTTGCATTTGTAAAATACCATCTTTGGCTTACACTGATGCACATCTGGTGGGCTTACCACTGTTCAATGTTTCTATTTCCCTGACTGTGTGCCCATCTCCACTGGACATGCAGTTTTGCACATCAATGTTGAAGGACTCATCTGTGTATACAGTGCAACTTGCTTGACACGTGTTTAGGGTGTATGCAGATGACTGACGTGACACTCCCGTACCCAGGCTGATGTGAGCAGAGCCTTCAGTGTGTTGTAGTTGTTGACTCACTGACCGAGTGTTCTGCTGACATGTTTGAGTCGTGCACAGACAAGGTTTGGCACAGCGGACCTTCCACAGGAGTGGAGTGCCCTCATGGCAGTGTGTAATCCCGTGACATTGGCTGGGCCCGTGTTGTGTGTTGTGTGAGCATGTCTGTGTGTGTTCCCTTCCCTTTTCCTACACAGGCTGTGTCCCTAGGGATGTTCCTGTTTGTGATGCTTGCTGAGTTGTCCTGTGTTCATCCAGCATCTTGGACCTGGTTTCTCCGGGATGTGGGTGCATGGTAAACTAATGTTCATGAGGTTGTCATCCCTAGTTGTTTTTGTTGTCAGGGCTGGGGATGTGGGCAAACACAGATGGGACACAGCCAGGATTCCCCTTGGCACTTGTGGGTTACACAAGTCATGTAATTTACAGTTTGTGGTAGCTGTCAGTGATTGTGACATGTTGTGTGTGTGACTGCTGCCACTCCTCAGGGTCAGAGCTGCAATGTTGGAAGTTGTCTATGTGTGTTCTTTGTGGGTCACCTTGGCTTCTTCATTGGTGTGTGACTGTGGCTGGGATCCCATTGATTGGGGTGGATTTCACGTCATGCCCATGTACGGCGTACTGTGCAGTGTGTCAGACATTCACGAGTCTTGTTGACTGGCCATGTGTGATGGGTTTCACACCTTAGTTCCCACCACCCCCTGGGATTGTCATGGGTGCATGTGCAATGTCACCAGTCCATGTGAGCTTCACAGCTGCACATTGGTGGAGATCAAGGTGTGTGGTGTTGAGTGTGTGCAAATGTGAGTTGTTGCACGGCTAGACCCCTACCTCCATATTGGCCTTGGCTGACAGGCCGTGCTGATTGATTTGTGCTTGTGTAGGTGTGATGGTAGTTAGTTGTTCTGGACACATGGCTGTGGTTCACAGTGTGAACGACATCTACCTTTGTCATCACAGTGGGATTATCATGCAGGCTAGTGTCACCACAATGCGGTGTCCCTGGGAGTAGTGCTGTGGTGGGTCTGTCTCTTGCTGTGTTAGTTGCTGTTCCTACAAGCTTGTGTGACATGTGTAATTTGGGCTCCCTCTCATCTCACAATGCCCGATTGCCCACATAGGGAAATCCGATCCATGAGTTAATTTTGTGTGGCACTGTATACACATCAGTGTAATTGGGATTCAGGCCTCCTCATGTGTTGTGGGGTTGCCTGGGGACACTGGCACACCCCCCCCCATCACCTGTTGTGTTTGATATGCAGTGTGAGGCTGCCTGTTTGTGTTTGTGCATCTGCACCACTGCATTGGCATATCTTTAGTGTTGCATTGGCTGTATGTTGTTTGGTGCATTTCCCCTGCTGTCCCTGGGACTCCTAGGTCATCAGTCAGCACAATAATCATGGTTTGTATGTCCCATTGCTGCCATGGTATGGTATTTGTTCAGCTCACATCTACAGTCTCCATAGGATATCTTCATTTGTGTGTCCATTGGCGCAGATATGTGGGTCTGCATTATGATGGTCACTTCTGTCATTGTGTAATTGATAAATGTTGACAATGTCAGCCCCCATGGGTGATGTTTGTCTGCACATGGCCAAAGGTATGTCTTATTTGCACTGCACTGTTTGCCTCACCCAATCTATGTTGCTATGGGACACAAGCACTACTTTGCCACTGATGTGTTTGTTGTTGTGTGACCAGGAATCATCCATGCTGTTTGGCATTTGCAGCTTTTTCCATGACAACACTTACCTTTTGGTCACTGTGATGTAGGGGGGTTTAGACCCCATTGCCACAATGTTCTAAATGTGCTTCAGCTATGGACCCCACACTTACATTTTGGACACTGTGATGAAGAGGGTTTAGACCCCATTGCCACAATGTTCAAAATGTGCTTCAGCTATGGACCCCACACTTACATTTTGGACACTGTGATGAAGGGGGTTTAGACCCCATTGCCACAATGTTCAAAATGTGCTTCAGCTGTGGACCCCACAGTTACATTTTGGACACTGTGATGAAGGGGGTTTAGACCCCATTGCCACAATGTTCAAAATGTGCTTCAGCTATGGACCCCACACTTACATTTTGGACACTGTGATGAAGGGGGTTTAGACCCCATTGCCACAATGTTCAAAATGTGCTTCAGCTATGGACCCCACACTTATATTTTGGTCACTGTGATGCTGGGGGTTTAGACCCCATTGGCACAGTGGTCATGGTCTGATTGCATTGTGGAGGCCACACACATTTATGTGTGACACATGTGATAGGGGGTCACATTGTATGTTCATTGTCATGTTCAGTGTTGTAGGCATGTGACACAGACTACACACGCTTGTCATGATGTTGGGGTGATGTCTTTTTCTGACATTCATTATGTTTGAGTATGCTGGTTGTGTCATGCATTACCCGTCCTATGAGTGGGGATGGTAGTACTGACAGGCATCCAGGCCCCCCTGGGTAGGGGTGGTGGTAGTGGTAGGCATCCAGGCCCCCATGAGTAGGGGTGGTGGTAGTGGTAGGCATCCATCCCCCTATGAGTGGGGATGGTAGTAGTGACAGGCATCCAGGCCCCCCTGGGTAGGGGTGGTGGTAGTGGTAGGCATCCAGGCCCCCATGAGTAGGGGTGGTGTTAGTGGTAGGCATCCATCCCCCTATGAGTGGGGATGGTAGTAGTGACAGGCATCCAGGCCCCCCTGGGTAGGGGTGGTGGTAGTGGTAGGCATCCATGCCCCCATGAGTAGGGGTGGTGTTAGTGGTAGGCATCCATCCCCCTATGAGTGGGGATGGTAGTAGTGACAGGCATCCAGGCCCCCCTGGGAAGGGGTGGTGGTAGTGGTAGGCATCCAGGCCCCCATGAGTAGGGGTGGTGTTAGTGGTAGGCATCCATCCCCCTATGAGTGGGGATGGTAGTAGTGACAGGCATCCAGGCCCCCATGAGTAGGGGTGGTGGTAGTGGTAGGCATCCAGGCCCCCATGAGTAGGGGTGGTGTTAGTGGTAGGCATCCATCCCCCTATGAGTGGGGATGGTAGTAGTGACAGGCATCCAGGCCCCCCTGGGTAGGGGTGGTGGTAGTGGTAGGCATCCATCCCCCTATGAGTGGGGATGGTAGTAGTGACAGGCATCCAGGCCCCCCATGAGTAGGGGTGGTGGTAGTGGTAGGCATCCATTCCACTATGAGTGGGGATGGTAGTAGTGACAGGCATCCAGGCCCCCATGAGTAGGGGTGGTGGTAGTGGTAGGCATCCAGAACCCCCTGAGTAGGGGTGGTGGTAGGCATCCATCCCCCTATGAGTGGGGATGGTAGTAGTGACAGGCATCCAGGCCCCCATGAGTAGGGGTGGTGGTAGTGGTAGGCATCCATCCCCCTATGAGTGGGGATGGTAGTAGTGACAGGCATCCAGGCCCCCATGGGTAGGGGTGGTGGTAGTGGTAGGCATCCAGGCCCCCATGAGTAGGGGTGGTGGTAGTGGTAGGCATCCATCCCCCTATGAGTGGGGATGGTAGTAGTGACAGGCATCCAGGCCCCCCTGGGTAGGGGTGGTGGTAGTGGTAGGCATCCATCCCCCTATGAGTGGGGATGGTAGTAGTGACAGGCATCCAGGCCCCCATGAGTAGGGGTGGTGGTAGTGGTAGACATCCAGGCCCCCATGAGTAGGGGTGGTGTTAGTGGTAGGCATCCATCCCCCTATGAGTGGGGATGGTAGTAGTGACAGGCATCCAGGCCCCCTGGGTAGGGGTGGTGGTAGTGGTAGGCATCCAGGCCCCCATGAGTAGGGGTGGTGTTAGTGGTAGGCATCCATCCCCCTATGAGTGGGGATGGTAGTACTGACAGGCATCCAGGCCCCCTGGGTAGGGGTGGTGGTAGTGGTAGGCATCCAGGCCCCCATGAGTAGGGGTGGTGTTAGTGGTAGGCATCCATCCCCCTATGAGTGGGGATGGTAGTAGTGACAGGCATCCAGGCCCCCTGGGTAGGGGTGGTGGTAGTGGTAGGCATCCAGGCCCCCATGAGTAGGGGTGGTGTTAGTGGTAGGCATCCATCCCCCTATGAGTGGGGATGGTAGTAGTGACAGGCATCCAGGCCCCCCTGGGTAGGGGTGGTGGTAGTGGTAGGCATCCAGGCCCCCATGAGTAGGGGTGGTGTTAGTGGTAGGCACCATCCCCCTATGAGTGGGGATGGTAGTAGTGACAGGCATCCAGGCCCCCATGAGTAGGGGTGGTGGTAGTGGTAGGCATCCAGGCCCCCATGAGTAGGGGTGGTGTTAGTGGTAGGCATCCATCCCCCTATGAGTGGGGATGGTAGTAGTGACAGGCATCCAGGCCCCCTGGGTAGGGGTGGTGGTAGTGGTAGGCATCCATCCCCCTATGAGTGGGGATGGTAGTAGTGACAGGCATCCAGGCCCACATGAGTAGGGGTGGTGGTAGTGGTAGGCATCCATCCCACTATGAGTGGGGATGGTAGTAGTGACAGGCATCCAGGCCCCCATGAGTAGGGGTGGTGGTAGTGGTAGGCATCCAGGCCACCATGAGTAGGGGTGGTGTTAGTGGTAGGCATCCATCCCCCTATGAGTGGGGATGGTAGTAGTGACAGGCATCCAGGCCCCCATGAGTAGGGGTGGTGGTAGTGGTAGGCATCCATCCCCCTATGAGTGGGGATGGTAGTAGTGACAGGCATCCAGGCCCCCATGGGTAGGGGTGGTGGTAGTAGTAGGCATCCAGGCCCCCATGAGTAGGGGTGGTGGTAGTGGTAGGCATCCATCCCCCTATGAGTGGGGATGGTAGTAGTGACAGGCATCCAGGCCCCCCTGGGTAGGGGTGGTGGTAGTGGTAGGCATCCATCCCCCTATGAGTGGGGATGGTAGTAGTGACAGGCATCCAGGCCCCCCTGGGTAGGGGTGGTAGCAGTGGTAGGCATCCAGGCCCCCATGAGTAGGGGTGGTGTTAGTAGTAGGCATCCATCCCCCTATGAGTGGGGATGGTAGTAGTGACAGGCATCCAGGCCCCCCTGGGTAGGGGTGGTAGCAGTGGTAGGCATCCAGGCCCCCATGAGTAGGGGTGGTGGTAGTGGTAGGCATCCATCCCCCTATGAGTGGGGATGGTAGTAGTGACAGGCATTCAGGCCCCCATGAGTAGGGGTGGTGGTAGTGGTAGGCATCCATCCCCCTATGAGTGGGGATGGTAGTAGTGACAGGCATCCAGGCCCCCCTGAGTAGGGGTGGTGTTAGTGGTAGGCATCCATCCCCCTATGAGTGGGGATGGTAGTAGTGACAGGCATCCAGGCCCCCTGGGTAGGGGTGGTGGTAGTGGTAGGCATCCAGGCCCCCATGAGTAGGGGTGGTGTTAGTGGTAGGCATCCATCCCCCTATGAGTGGGGATGGTGGTAGTGACAGGCATCCAGGCCCCCATGAGTAGGGGTGGTGGTAGTGGTAGGCATCCAGGCCCCCATGAGTAGGGGTGGTGTTAGTGGTAGGCATCCATCCCCCTATGAGTGGGGATGGTAGTAGTGACAGGCATCCAGGCCCCCATGAGTAGGGGTGGTGGTAGTGGTAGGCATCCATCCCCCTATGAGTGGAGATGGTAGTAGTGACAGGCATCCAGGCCCCCCTGGGTAGGGGTGGTGGTAGTGGTAGGCATCCAGGCGCCCATGAGTAGGGGTGGTGGTAGTGGTAGGCATCCATCCCCCTATGAGTGGAGATGGTAGTAGTGACAGGCATCCAGGCCCCCTGGGTAGGGGTGGTGGTAGTGGTAGGCATCCAGGCCCCCATGAGTAGGGGTGGTGGTAGTGGTAGGCATCCATCCCCCTATGAGTGGGGATGGTAGTAGTGACAGGCATCCAGGCCCCCTGGGTAGGGGTGGTGGTAGTGGTAGGCATCCAGGCCCCTATGAGTGGGGATGGTAGTAGTGACAGGCATCCAAGCCCCCATGAGTAGGGGTGGTGTTAGTGGTAGGCATCCATCCCCCTATAAGTGGGGATGGTAGTAGTGACAGGCATCCAGGCCCCCATGAGTAGGGGTGGTGGTAGTGGTAGGCATCCAGGCCCCCATGAGTAGGGGTGGTGTTAGTGGTAGGCATCCATCCCCCTATGAGTGGGGATGGTAGTATTGACAGGCATCCAGGCCCCCATGAGTAGGGGTGGTGGTAGTGGTAGGCATCCATCCCCCTATGAGTGGGGATGGTAGTAGTGACAGGCATCCAGGCCCCCCTGGGTAGGGGTGGTGGTAGTGGTAGGCATCCAGGCCCCATGAGTAGGGGTGGTGTTAGTGGTAGGCATCCATCCCCCTATGAGTGGGGATGGTAGTAGTGACAGGCATCCAGGCCCCCCTGGGTAGGGGTGGTGGTAGTGGTAGGCATCCATCCCCCTATGAGTGGGGATGGTAGTAGTGACAGGCATCCAGGCCCCCCTGGGTAGGGGTGGTGGTAGTGGTAGGCATCCAGGCCCCCATGAGTAGGGGTGGTGGTAGTGGTAGGCATCCAGGCCCCCATGAGTAGGGGTGGTGTTAGTGGTAGGCATCCATCCCCCTATGGGTGTGTATGGCATTGGTGATAGCCATCCCGCCCCTATGGTTCTGCTGTTGCTAGTGTACGTCATTTCTGCATCCCTATGTGTGTGTGTGACATATTTCGGGTACGTGTCGTTTGTTTGTGTTGTGGGTGTTTGACTTACCGTCTGCGCCGTACGCGTCCGTACTGGTCCCGGTAATAGATGTAGAGTATTGGTAGGACCTGCGCGATGGGATTCATGATTGGTTCGTCTCGTTCGGGTTTCTCGTGGCTTCGACTCGTACTTGTCGCTGGCTTGTTCGTCTCGTCGCCGTGGATCGTCTTGTGGCGCGAATCGGAGCTTATGTACAGCTCTCCCGGATGCTCTGACGTGCCGGACGTAGCGATGGGTTCGGCGCGTACGGAAGGCGCATCGTACTAGTCCGGCTGGAAGGGGCTGTGTATTTGGTTCCGTGCGACTCGATTCGGCGTTTACGGATCCGGCTCGGGTGGGGAACAGGAGCTGAAATGGGTAAGTACGGCTCGCTCGGAATCTGTGCTGTTATGCGCATCGTACTTGCTCGTTCAGACGACTGTTCGAATCGGTCGGGAAACACGCGTTCGGCTTGGTTTTTTTCCGGACGAATGGTGTTAGGTGCGCTTCCGGCCGAGATCGGAATCGACCCCTTGGTCTTTTTAGGAGCTAAGAAAAATTTAAATTTTGGAGAAACTGTCTTTGCAAGCATGTTTTGTGCTTTAGTTAAACATGTTGCTCTTTAAATCTGTTTGAGTTAAAAGTGGAAGCATTGTATAACTTGAAATCTTGAAATGTTTCAATCATATATATACATAGCAGAGCTAACTATAATTTGTGCCCCACCATGCACTGTTTATGACCTCACATATTACATCACTCATGACATGTTCTATGACAGAGCGGTATGTGCCAGAGGTGAGAAGGATCTTTTGGTGTGTCTTAACTTCCAGCTTTTAGAATGAGAAGTGTGCTATGCTTTAGCTGCCGTGCAGACAATACTACTGTCCAAATATAGTCAGCAGCCATGCTTACAGAGCCAAGGCCAAGCTAAGGCCTAGTTAGCAATATGCCACCATTTCAGTATTAAACATCACAACTTTTTTTTCTCAATTGGAAATGACTCATATTATTAAACTCATACATTTATAGATAAAGAAAACTCTGACAGTATCTACCATAAAACAGGATATATCTAGGAGGATGCTCGAATTAATATATTTTGAAATTCCCAGAAATTCTTGATCAGTGCCCTTTGGGGTCCTTTTAACCTGCTCTGTAAGAGCAGGCACAAAAAATGCCCAATTTGTTTGCACGTTTGTCTATCATTGTTTTTCCATTTACTTTACAAATAGACAAAAATATGTGAAATAACATAAATAACATGCATACATGCTATTCATACCAGTTCTGCACGTTCTTAGGACATTATTTGGTTTGGCCCACTCATTAACCTACAATTTGGAGGCAAGTGTGTTGGCAAACCGAGAGCTAAGGCAATTTGTGCTCATATTTAATAGATGCTAGTGATACAATTAGTGCAGACATCATTTGTATCCATTTCACCACTACTTCATGGGTCTAAAGGGCTCATTCTGTGTACTAAATGGCTGTAACTGAAGATATCTCTAAGAGTTAGTGTTTACCGCTTTGGGCCTCATTAGTAACTCTGGAGAGTCAGGTAAATGGAAATACAAGGAGGGGCCCTGAAAGTCCTAAAGAAGAATTACCAGATTAATCAGTGCCTCCGGTTACAGGTCCTCATTACTCGCTGTATTTAACCAGCAGCCACAATTACTTGGTAAAATGCACAGGGTCCATTGATTTACTGCAGCTCTTATAATCCCAATGGGGATGGTAATACCATTGGCATTACCATGTCATTTGTATTCGGCCCATTAGACACTTCTTCACAAATGGTGTCACTTATAAAACATTACTCACATAAGGTTCTGCAAGACTCTTTGTAGAAGCACAATAATAAGTGCAGATTTTATTGGAGGCTTGCAGCTCTGTGGTCACATTACTTCCAAAGTTTTTAATTGTATCTTGCTTTTCTGTTTGACACTAGGAGACTATTGTTGCTTACAAGATGTTGTCATCTGAGAAGTGAAGTGTTTCTCTGCCAGCACTAACTTAACTTCTGGTTCCTTCCTCTGCTTTGACAAGCATGACGGAGTGCCCCTTTCATAATATTGAGAGTCGGGCGGTGTAGGAAAGTGCCTCTTTTGACATGGTTAGGCCCTACTTTTTGCCTGGTTTATGATGTGATTTCGAATTGAAAATGCACTGGGTCCCTGCAAACCAGGTTCCCACTGCCAGGTCTCTTTTCTAAAACTGTACAACGATTCAATCAATCAGGCTTTTGTATAGCGTGGCTACTCACCCGTGAGGGTCTTAAGGTGCTGGGGGAGAGGGGTTGCTGGTCGGACTGGGTGGAGGATCATTCAAAGAGCCAGGGTCTTGAGGTCCTTCCTGACTTGGGTCAGCGACGCGATTGCCTGAGGTGGAGGGGCAGGGTGTTTCAGGTCCTGGCGGCGAGGTAGAAGAACGACCTTTCTCCGGTTCTGGTCTTGTAGATCCTGGGGTCCGAGGCAAGGGCGAGTTGGGAGGATCGGAGTTGTCTGGCGGGTATGTGGAATGTGAGGCGAAGGTTCAGGTATGCTGGTCCTTCATCGTGTAGAGCTCTGTAGGCGTGAGTGAGAAGCTTGAAAGTGATTTTCTTGTTGACTTGGAGCCAATTAAGTTGTCGGAGGTGTTGTGTGATGTGGCTGCGGCGGGGGATGTTGAGTACCAGTCTGGCTGTGGCGTTTTGGACGTTCTGTAGTTTTTTGAGCTGTTTCTGGGTGACGCCGGCGTAGATTGCATTGCTGTAGTCGAGTCTGCTGGTGATGAGTGCGTGGGAGACCGTCTTTCTGGATTCTATTGGGATTAATCTGAATGTCTTTCGAAGAAGGTGAGGTGGAGCGTGTAGAAGCAGGCTGAGGAAACTGTGTTGATTGGATGGTTCATGGTGAGCGATTAGTCCAGTATGATGTCGAGGTTGCGTGCGTGGTCCGTCAGGGTGGGGGGAGATCCCAGGGCGCCTGGCCACCAGGAGTCGTCCCAAGCTCAAGGGGTGGGTCCTAGGATGGGCTGCAGTGTTGTCTGAGTTGAGCTTGAGAAAGCTGTCATTCATCCAGGTAGCAACAGCCTTCATTCCACTGCGGAAGTTGTTTCTGTCGGTTGTGGGAATGTGGGTCCATTGGTGAGGGAGAGGATCAGCTGGGTGTCGACCGGGTATGAGACGATGTTGAGTCCATGCTTTCCGACTATGGTTGCGAGGCAGGCTGTGTAGACGTTGAAGAGGGTGGGGATCAGGGACGAACCCTGGGGCACTCCACTGCTGATCTCTGTTGGTTCTGAGAGGAACGGTGGTAGTCTGACTCACTGGGTCTGGCCGGTGAGGAAGGAGTGGATCCAGTCCTTGTAACCAATGCCGGCGTCGTGGAATCTCATGATTAGGGTTTGGTGGGAGACGGTGTCGATGGCGGCCGAGAGGTCTAGTAGGCTGCAGTCTCGCCTTGGTTGTGGAGGGAGCGTATGTCGTCGGTGGCAGCGAGGAGTGCGGTCTCCATGCTATGGTTGCTTCGGAAGCCGGATTGTGAGGTGTCCAGGATGTGGTTCACTTTGATGAATTCGGACAGTTGGGCGTTGATGGCCTTCTCAATGACCTTGGCTGGGAAGGGGAGGAGGGACATGGGTCTGAAGTTCTTGGGGTCTGCCGGGTCCGAGGATGGCTTTTTTAGCAGGGCGTTGATCTCAGCGTGTTTCCAGTCATCGGGGAAGGTGGTGGTTTTGATTGAGCAGTTGATGGTGCAGCAAAGCTGGGGGGCGATGGCGGCAGCTGCTCTGTGGAAAATGTGGTATGGGCAAAGATCTGTTGGGACTATTGAGTGGATGGTCTCCATGGTCTTGAGCATGTCCTCAATCAATCAGGGGGTTTATAAAGTGCGCTACTCACCCGTGAGGGTCTCAAGGCGCTAGGGAGAGGGGGGGCAGCTCCGGATCAGTCGAAGAGCCAGGTCTTGAGGTCCCTCCTGAACGTGTGCAGGGTCGGGGAGCGTCTGATGTTCACAGGGAGCTCGTTCCAGGTCTTGGCTGAGATGTAGGAGAAGGCTCTCCCGCCTGTTCTGGTTCTGCGGATGTGGGGGACCTCTGCCAGGGCGAGGTCGGCGGAGCAGAGGTTCCTCTTGGGCATGTGGAAGGAGACTCTCTCGTTGAGGTATTTGGGTCCGATGCTGTTGAGGGATTTGTAGGTGTGGGTCAGGAGCTTGAAGGTGACCCTCTTTTCAATGGGGAGCCAGTGGAGGTCTCGTAGGTGTTGGGTCATGTGTTCGTGACGTGGTGTCCCGAGGACGAGTCTGGCTGCGGCGTTCTGGATGGTTTGGAGTTTGTGTAGAAGAGTTCCATTGATTCCGGCGTAGAGGGCGTAGCCGTAGTCCAGTCTGCTGGTTATGAGAGTGTGGGTGACGGTCCTTCTGCAATCGGGGGGGATCCATTTGAAGGTCTTGTGGAGGATGCGTAGGCAGTTGAAACTGGTGGAAGCAACATCGTTGATCTGGTGGTTCATGGAGAGGGAGGAGTCGAGGATGATGCCGAGGTTTCGTGTGTGGTCTGTAGGGGTGGGTGGATTCCCGAGGGCGGAGGGCCACCAGGTGTTGTCCCAGGCGGAGGTGCAGGGTCCGAGGATGAGGACCTCGGTTTTCTCTGAGTTGAGCTTCAAGCAGCTGTCTTTCATCCAAGCTGCGACGTCCTTCATTCCTTCATGGAAGCAGAGTCTGGTGTCTTCGGGATTATTCATGAGTGAGAGGATGAGCTGGGTGTCGTTGGATAGGATACTATGCTGAGCCCCAGCTGTCTGACGAAGGCGGCGAGGGGGGCCATGTAGATGTTGAAGAGCGTGGGGCTGAGCGATGATCCTTGGGGTACTCCGCAGTTGATGTCGGTGGGTTCGGAGAGGAAGGGAGGGAGTCTGATCCTCTGGGTTCTGCCGGAGAGGAAGGATTGGATCCAGTCGAGGGCGGCTCCTTGAATCCCCGCGTCATGAAGTCTGGCTGCGAGCGTGCGATGAGAGATGGTGTCGAAGGCTGCGGAGAGGTCTAGAAGAATGAGGGCCGCAGTGTGTCCCTGGTCGAGTAGCATGCGGATGTCGTCAGTGGCGGCGAGGAGGGCGGTCTCGGTGCTGTGGTTGCTGCGGAATCCAGATTGGGAGGCGTCTAGGATGGAGTTTTCTTCAATGAAGGCGGTTAGCTGGGTGTTTATGAGTCTCTCTGTGACTTTGGCCGCAAAGGGGAGGAGAGAGATAGGCCGGTAGCTTTTCAGGTCCGTTGGGTCAGCCGTTGGTTTCTTGAGGAGGGGTTTGACCTCCGCCCGCTTCCAGTCGTCTGGGAAGATGCCGGATCTGAAGGAGGCATTGATGGCCCGTCCTAGTTCGGGTGCGATGGCGGCGACAGCCCTGTGGAATATGTGCTGTGGGCAGGGGTCCGTTGGGGCTCCTGAGTGGGTTTTCTTCTTGGTCGCGGTGATGTGTTCGACGGTGGCGGGATCCCAGGTCATGATGGTTGGCTTGCCTGTGGTGGAGGGGAGGGGGGTGGTGTCCGGCGTCTGTTCGCTGAAGTTGTCGTAGAGGACCTTGATCTTCAGATGGAAGTAGGAGCTGAGCCTGTCGCAGAGCTCTTGGGAAGGTGTGACGTCAGTGGCTTTGCTGGGGGGTTTGGTGAGCTGCTGTATGACGTTGAACAGTTCCTTGGCGTTGGTCTTGTTAGTCTGGACTTTTTCTCTAATGAAGGTCCGTTTAGTGTCCCTTATGCGCTGGTGGTATTCCTTCAGGGTTCTCCTGTGGCTGTTCCGTGCTTCCGTGGCTTTCTGGTTTCTCCAAGTTTTCTCTAGGTGTCTGCAGGAGCGTCTGACTTCATGTAATTCTGTGGTGAACCAGGCGGCCTTCAGAGGGCGTTGTTTGGCGGGGTGGCGGAGGGGTGCGAGCTTGTCGGCGCAGCAGGAGATCCAGCGGTGAAATTCTTTGGCTGCGGAGTTTGTGTCGGTGGTGGCGCTGGGGGGGTCTTGGAGGAGGGTAGTGTTGAGGTGTTCCTCTGTGACCTTGCTCCAGTTCCTTCGTGGCGGGCGCGGGGGGGCTTGGGTGCGGTGGTGGTGTTGACGGTGAAGTGGATGCAGTGGTGGTCCGTCCAGGGGGGCTGGGTGGTGTGGCTGAAGCGGATGTTTGTCCCTCCTGCGAAGATGGCGTTGAGGGTGTGTCCCGCTTTGTGAGTGGGCGTGTTGACCAGTTGCTTCAGTCCGAGGTTGGCGAGGTTTTTGAGGAGAGTGGTGGAGTCGGGGTCGTTGCAGTTGTCGAGGTGGAAGTTCAGGTCCCCGAGTAGAATGTAGTCCATGGAGGTGATGGCGTGGGGTGCTGTGAACTCGGCGATGGTGGTTGCGGACTGGGTGCGAGGTCCCGGTGGCCTGTAGATGAGGGTGCCGCGTAGCGTGGTCTTGGGGCTGGTCTGAATCTGGAAGTGGAGGTGTTCTGTGTTGGAGTGGGGGTCACTCGTGCTGGAGGTGGAGAGTCGGAGGGGGGTCTTGTGTGCGATGGCGATTCCTCCTCCTGGGCGGTGGGGGCGGTCCTTTCTCTGGATCTTGTAGCCGTCGGGGATGGCAGTGGCGATGTCGGGCCAGAGGTGACGTTGGTCCAGGTTTCCGTGAAGAAGGCGACGTCAGGCGAGAGGGTGTCGATCAGGTCCCAGATCTCTATGGCGTGCCGGTGCAGGGACCGCACACTGAGGAGGATGCATGTCAGAGGTTCGGCGGTGTGTGCACCAGGTGGTCCTTCGGCGGAGCGTGCACCAGGTGGTCCTTCTGTTGTGACCGGGTCCAGCAGAGCACGGTCTGTTGGGGTGCGGCTTGGTTGTGTGCGATGGTGGCGGGCATAGTGGCCAGGTCAGGATGTCGAAGCTGTCGTAGATCTTCCTGATCTTGTTGTGGAAGATGGTGCCAAATTTGTTGCAGAGGTCTTGGGAGGGGGAATGCCTGTGGTCTCCCTGTTGGGCCTTGCAAACTCCTTTATGATGGCGAAGAGTACTTTGATGTTGTGTGCGTTGGCGTTGATTCTGTCTTTGAGGGCTGTTTACTTTGGGGTTTTCAGGAGAAGGTGGTGTGTATAGATGATGGATTTGAAGGTTGCGTGAGTTTTCGGGCTTTTGTTTTTCCTCCATCTCTTCTCGAGTCATATGCAGGTGCGTCTGGACTTGTGGAGGGTGGGGGTGAACCAGCTGGCCTTCTTGTAGTGTTGCTTTGTCTGATCTTTTCTTGTGGGCTGCCAGGGTGTCGGCACAGTTGGAGTTCCGTCGGTGGAGGTTGCGAGCTGCGTGTTGGCATCTGTTGGCGTTGGCAGAGTGGTTGTGCTGAGGGAGTTGACGAGAAGTTCTTTGATGGCCTTGGTCCAGCTGCAATGGGGGCGATGATGATTGTGGTGTACGGTGGGCGTGGCGAAGGCGAGATGCACACAGTGATGGTCGGTCCAGGAGAGTTCGGTGGTGTGGCTGTAGCTGATGTTCCCGCTGGCGGAGAAGACTGGGTCGAGCGTGTATCCGGCTGTGTTGGTCAGTGCGGTGACTAGCTGCTTGAGTCCGATGCTGTCGAAGTTTTCCAGAAGGAAGGTGGTGTTCTGGTCACTGGGGTTGTCCATGTAGAAGTTGAGGTCTCTGAGTAGGATGTAGTCAGTGGATGTTAGAGCCTGGGGTGCGATGAGGTCTACAATGGCGTCAGTGAAGGGGGGTCAGGGGCTGGTGGGCCTGTAGACGAGGGTGCCGTGTAGGGTGGTGTTGGGGTTGGTCCGGATCTGGAAGTGGAGGTGTTCCATGGTCATCGTTGGGTCACTGGAGTGTGTGGTCAGTCGGAGTGTGCTTTTGTGGACGATTGGCACAACTTCAGCAACCCCTGTAAGTCCCTAGTAAATGGTACCCCTGGTACCTAGGGCATTGGTACTGAAGAGGGCCCACTAGGGCTGCAGAACAAATCGTGCCACCCCAGAGACCCCTCACCAAGACTATGCAAGTTGCCATTGCAGCCTGTGTGTTTTGGTTCAGAGAAAACCGAAAAGTCGACATGGCACACAGCCCTGTGTGCCATGCCCCCATACACTGCATGAGGTACAGGTAAGTCACTCCTACTTCAGGCCTGCACTATATATAATGTGTGGACATATCAACATGAGTAGATATAACCCTACAATATCAAGTCCATTCTTAGATATTGTCAGTTCACAAGGAAGCCATAGAGTGTACATGGGCTGCAAACTTGTCATTACGGGTTTTCTAGCTCCATGATGGCTTCACTGTACCCTAAGATGTTTGGTACCAAAAATCTTGTCTTAAAAAAGCCTCACTGATTCCAGTGTTGGATTTATTAATACATGCACACAGGAAACCCTTTTAAGGGTCCCCAGAAAACCTACCAAGCACTGGGTCGGTCTCTGACTAGTCTTGGCCACCCTGCCACCACCAGACATGTTTCTGACCTCCTGTGGTGATGACCAGTGCTCTCAGAGGCCAGGAAGAAACCCTGCTCTGGGCAGAGGTGATTCACACCCCCCCCCAGGCCAGGATGGCCTTCCAAGGCGGGAAGCTTCAAAAGCGATGCCGCCTTTGAAATGCGACCCAGGCAGCTCCAGCTAGTGGAGGATGCCAAACTCCTTTACCTTCTCCACATTTCACAAGAGGACAGGCAGGAAAATTAGTTAAATTAGGAGGTGGGTCCCCATTCACCAGCACCACCCTCCGGTGGGGCAGGCAATGACAAGTCCACTTTTCATTTCCCTCCAGCTTGATTTGTGAGGGAATTAGCCAATTAGGGTCAGGGTGGTGCCCCTTCACACAGGAAGTGGTGACTTAGAGGGTGTAGACACATTAAAGGTAGGCAGCTCTTTGGCTACTACCTGTCACCACCTTTAACGCCCCTAAATTTATTATTTGGGTGGCATCCCTGGACCCTGAGATTCAATGGAAACAAAAAAAAAAAAGGACAAAGAAGAGCTGCTGACCAGAGGACTGAAGACCTGCTGCAGAAAATTCTCGCCAAACCCTGCCGGCAGCCTCAAGGACTCAACAATCGTGGTGTGCTGTCTTGTCCTGCAACTGTGAGGCCTCCAAGAACCACAGAGCTGCTCCAACCTTTTACAAATTGCCACTCCATTGGAGTGAAGGTACTGCTCCCCTGCAGCCAGCAGGCACTGAACCACAGAATCCGGTTTTACCGACTTGCTGCTCCCTGGCGACTCCAACACAATACTCGAACCAAATGTGGTACACGAGCTACGGAGGGTCAGATCTGTCTCCCCATCAAGATTGGAGATAGTGGGACCTACCGCAGCCATGCCGCACCAATACCTAGGGTACCTGACCCTCTGCAGCATTCACTGAGACGAAGAGTCCAATCCAGACTCCAACTGCCCAGGAAGCAAACACCCATCGAGGGACATCAAGACCCCTGAGACCCACTTCGTGTGTGGCCCAGCTATCCTGGAATCGCCTCTCCAAACAGCCTGCTCCTGACTACAAGGAGATCTTGACGCACGCCGTTCGGCTGACCTATCTGCTCTGCACCCAGCTCGCTCGGCCTGGATACCGACAAACCAGCTGTGCTCCTGTGGTTCTGAGTTCCTTTTGGCCTGCTTCCTTGAGTGGGACCCTTTTGGGCTTGCCTTTAAGTTCCTTTCTGCAGTGTGCTTTCAGGTGGCCCCCTTCTTCGTAACGCACCAGCTACCAAATGACCCGATCACCCTGCGATCCTGAGAATCAGCTGGTGGAACATTGGACCTGGCCTTGCTACTTTCCTAAATCCCGACAGTGAACTTCGAAATCCAACTGTATGATTTTGTATTTTCTCCCATTGACTTCAATGGTGCGTAATTGTGCACAAAAGTGATTTATTTTCCGAACTTGAAAAATTAATATTTCGGAAAGTACTTACTGTAGAACAAAGTTCTTGTCTGAAAAATTATATATAAATTGGTGTACATTTTGTAAATTGGCCTCAGGTGTATTCTTGAGCATGTGTCTCATTTATTGTCTCTGTGAGTATTACAAATGCTTAGCACTACCCTCTAATAAGCCTAACTGCTCGCTCACACATCCACAAATAGAGCGTTAGCATTATCTACTTTTGCCTCTGTATACCAATCTGTGTCTCACTGGACTTTCTGCACAGTGTACTTCATTTTATTGCACTATCTAGAGAGCCAGCTTCCTACAGGCCATGTGTCCAACAGTGGTGGCCCTGCTGGCTCCGCCATTCTAAAACGTACACTGGCTATCTGACGAAGTTGGTGCCATCGGTGTAGGTGCATCAGACTGTGTACCCTTTTTAGAGTAGACGCCTTGGTGTTTTGTTTTAAGTTCGGGACAGCCAAGAAAGTCCCAAACTGAAAAAAAGACAAAATGAATCCCACACCTTGCTAGAAAACTCTCAGGGTGTCAGGATCATTTAATTTTGATTTTAAAAAGCAAATCCCATGATTGGAGAGTAATTAGCTGTCTGAAGAACTTAGGGCCCAATTTACAGTTTGGCAGACAGGGTACACACTTACAAACATGGTGGATCATATGGTCTGCCAAACCCCTGGTTCACCCCATCTATTGAGTTGCCTCTCAAGTGTTGTCTAGTGAGGGTGCCAGGGGCAAGATCAGATCATCGATGTATTTTAAAGGGCTGGTGGTGTGTTATTTAGTCTGGGCAATTGCAGTCATGATGTACTATGTTCCAACACACGAGTATTTTCATGTCAGGGGTGTAGCTCCTGTTGCTGGGAAGGCACAGGCACTGGTGTGGTTTACCAAGGAAAAGGCTCTGACCTCAGGGAAGAATGCAGGTATGGTTAAGGGCGGCAACACTCTTCTCCCACGCCAATGGACGGAGTACTAGTGGTGGTAGTTCACGAGCAGACTGGGAGGCGCAGCAGATTTGTGGCGCATGAAGGTGATAATGGCTCGTTATTCCAGTGCTACGAGGTGGAGCACCTGCTACAGACAGGAAGCAGGCACAGTACAGTGGAGAGAGTGCCTCTGTAGGGTGAAGGCACAAAAAAGGGCTATAGCACATTTTGTAATTTGTCAGAATGATGATAGGCTGAGATGTTGCAACTGGGAGCCTGACCGGTGTCTTGCAGGATTCACACACCACTGCAGATGACACAAGACAGGCACATACAAACATCAATATATACTCAATTATTTTACATCAAGTGGAGTGATTGACAGAACATTCGTTATCTGTTGGAATGTGAGCATGCAGCATATACTTTGTTCAGTTTATATTTGAGTTAGTTTTCATTCAGTACTTCATGCCATGAAGAGCCTCAAAGTATTAAGGGCCTCATTTATGAGAAGTGTTGAATCGCTGTGACAAAGCAGCGATGCAACACTTCTCATTGGGCCCTCCTTGCGACACCATAGATGCGCCGTATTTAAAGTACAGCGCACCATATCGCAAGGAGTTACAGATACGTTAGTATTCCTGACATATCTGTATGTGCAGCATTGCTGGGGTGTGTCTGAAAACAGACGCAAATCCAGCAATGTGCCATTTCACATGGGGCAAGCCCCAAGTGAAAAGGCCAGCGTCACCCTTACGCCTGCCACGAGGCAGGCGTACGGTTTTCACGCAATGGCGTATTAGAAGTGGCACACTGAAATCTCTTAGATTTAAATGCGCTACTTCTACAAGGCTTTGATGAGGGGGTACACCCACCCTGCATACATTATACCTGACGCAGGTATAATGTAGCGCAGGGGTTTACAAAATGACACATCCGCCTAGATGCATCACTTTGTAAAGAGGGCACAACATGGTGCATTTTTTACGCCGCCGGTGCGTCACAAAAAGTGATGGACTGGCGGCGCAAAAGTGTTGCAAGGGCTCATAAATAAGCCCCTATGAGATTAAAGAAAGCTCATGAAAGTATCAATGAAAAGCTGAGCTGGGAGCAGTAGGAGAGTAATGCCTGTATCACCACGCCCCCAAAGCTCACTCTGCTGTATGCTGAGGAAGCATTATTAGCAACGCTCAGACCTCGGAACTCCCTCTGGGAAAGCACTGTCGGTCTCGCTCAGACCACTGGGCTCCCCCTGTTGCACGCTGAGTGTTCACTGTCGGTATTGCTGGAATGGCAGAACTCCCTCATGTGCACACTGGAAGAGCACTGTGTGTATCAGTCTGACCCCACGGCTCCCTTTTCAGCACAAAGGTTGATAACTTTCTCTACTTCTCTTTCTGCAGCGGTCTCTGCCGCACAGGCTGCTTTTATGATTCTACAGCAATCACTACTGCTACACACTCCAAGACTGTTCCTTCTCAGTCTGAATGTGCCTCTGCTACAAGCTGGGAGAGTACAGGTGCGATTACTCTGACCACAACGTTCCTTCTCTCACAAACTGTGGACCTCATTAGGTGCATGGCTAATGGAATCTTCAGTACTGTATGTTATCCCGTCACCTTAGTCCTGGGGCTCATCTATCATTCAATCATCGTTTCACCCACTCATTCATCCGCATACTCATTTTTCGACCCTTTCATTCATTAATACTTCCTTCTTTCATCCTTTCTTCCGATATTCCTTCTTTCTTTCCCTGTTTGTCCTGGCTCCTGCTTGCTCTTCTGTTGATGCTGTATTCCAGCATTAATGATGAGCTTTTGTCTGCCCATAAAGAGGCCAGTTCCTCTCCACAGACGTCTACAGGCATCTATCAACTAAATGATGTGCACACACAGGATATATTGTTCAGTCATTCCACAATACATCCACTCAAAAAATAATTAATTGACTTTAAAAAAAAAAAAAAGAAGTCTACTCAAAATGCTTGGGGATTTTGCATTTTGGGACCCATCTTTTTTCTCACCCACATTTGACGGATAACCCTGAAACTTTCTTGGAAGGTGATGAGGTGGATAAACTCTTTTTTGGGAACATTTTATCAAGATTGGTCAAAGAGGGCCAAAGTTATTAGCAAACCATAAAACGCTCCATCTATCTCTCTGTTGTCGGTGGCCCCCAGCCCTGCAGGGCAGCCTCAGCGGCGGGAACAGAGCATCCCGTTACTCAATACAACCAAGAAAGATGCTGAGGCCAAATCACGGTGTTGTTTCTTGTTTATTATCCATGCTGCGAGTGACAAAAGTTCCTCCTCTCCCTTACGCGTTTCGGCGACTGCCTTAATCATAGGTATGCGAGGATAACACTGCCCAAACGCAGGTGCCTTAAATTCATTCAACCATATGACCACCTCTCGTCAGCATGTAAGTACCAAGATGCATCAGTATCATCATTTTGAAATATCCACTTTATTTTTGCCTAATAGCTTTTCAGTGTTTCAAAATTATTTTTCAGTGCATCTAAGACCCATGAAGTGGCCACGTGCAATTAAAAGTATAAAACTCCTGGGCAGATCACAGTTCTTAAGTCACTTGGTAATGTTATTATTCACACACACTAGCCCTAGTGTTGAACTAGGGAAGGGAACTAGAGGCACAGGGCCTAGGGACTAGCCAGCCTCCTATATAGCATTTAAACACAAATGGGGCTGTCCCTAGTTGGGATTCCTACAGGTTCCTACAGAGTCTCTAGAGATGCAAGTCCAGTGGGGGCATCTCACAAAAAGTGAAGGACTGGCCTCACACACCACCTGGTGTCATGCTTCATCATTGGCCGTCCTCGCCCTCTAAAAACTCCGTTTGATAGAGGGCGGGCATACACCTGGAGACAGGGATGTACTTCTAAAACTAAGTGGTGGCCCTTGAATCAGTGAAAGTGTGATCTAAAAACCATTATACTTGTCCCCAGGTAATTTAATTAAGGGGCAAATGTATGGTTTTAAAAGAAGTGAACGGTAATATGGGAATTCATTATCCCTTTACCGTAAAAAGTGGTCAACATGTTTCTGCTCTGCGTCCCAGGTGGGTACATAGCATTCGTCAGGACCGGGATGAATAATGGGCTCCACCTTTCTACACACTGTGTATGAAAGAATTACCACTCGAAGGACCGGGGGTGAGGATAAATACTCCCTGTGTAGTGCAATGTTAAAAAGTGAGAGTATCTGTAGGAAAATAGGAAACAAAAACACAAACAAACCGGACGTGTAACTATGGTAAATACACAATATGCTATACGTATAACACCACACATTATGCTGCGCATGGTGGGGTCTAGGTGAAACACGTGTCAGTCATACGTGTTAACACTTCTGAAAAAACACTTATTTTTGCCGCTTACCCAAAGACACTATCCTACTTACTCCATGGGAGGTCGAGGGTGAAAAGGCCTACTGTGACTTTTTCTGAAAAAACACAATACACGGAAATATAGGCACTTAGATTGTGGCCCATTTCAAAAAATAAAACATACATACAAACATTCATACAAGTGCATGCCTCGTGTTGAGTACATGCACATGGAGCGTATCAATACGCTTCTACATTTATCCATGACACTCATACTCTTACTGTCATTTTCAGCGCTTCCAGCAGTCTCATCTACGGTCATCCGCTTCGCCTCCCCACCGGTAAATGATGGTGTGTGGGGAGCGAGCTTTTATACTCCTGTGCGCTGGCAATTTCGTCATTAATTCAAAGATAATTGTTGCCGCCTGTGTGGGATCCGGTGTACGACCGGCAAACTGCCTGGTTGCCTGATCTTGGGCGAAAATTTAGTGGGTGTTGTCTATCAGGGTAGCAACGCCCATAACACTAAAGAACGCGTGCGCTAGCCATGCTACACCGCTCTCCTCCCCGTAAGTGAGAGACGCGTGATGTTTCAGAGTGCGCGTGTAAAAACGCGAGTCGGCGTGTGTATAGCGGCTCGGTTTTTTCGCTTTGTGCGCATGCGCGTAAGTAAAGTCAGATCATTTCTAGGCAATAATGATGTCAATTGCCAGAAAACCGACAGGTAGTATGAAATGGTGAGGACCCTTCTGTGTATTTACAGTGAGCCACGTGCGGAGGGTATAAAATGGACCACTCGTATTGCCTCACAAAAAAAGTCACTTCAGGTTTATCAGTCGCCAGATGTTGTGGTCGTGTCTAACCACATGAAGTCATTACTACAACCTAATCACCTCATATTTTAACGGAAGGTGCCTAACCATAAGAGGGAACAATTAATTTAAGAGTGGTTGTGTTATGTTGGTAATTGGGGTGAAAAATAATACATATATTTTTTTATTTTTATGCAGAGCTAGTATTGTATTGTATTGTATTACTATGACCAAGGTGAAAAAGGTATTCCACTGGCTATATCAATTCTTGTTTGTTTGTAGAGGGAACACCCCTCTACAACGATTGACTGATGGTAAACAATATATGTTTTGTTAGTTCAGCGGGATAGTTGTAGCCATGGTATTTCGTCATTGAGCCCTGTGTCCCATGAGCGCAACCGGTAAACCCAGCGTTGCTCCCTGACATGTAGTTGTTGGCTCATGTCTGTTTTCTGTTTCCTCATTACCTCCATGACCACCCATCTGAGGTCTGATTCCGAGTGATTTTTCTCAAGGAAATGCTTGGTCAATCTGGTGTTAGATTTTTTGCACCGAATTGTACTGCAGTGTTCATTAATTCGTGTTTTCACCTTCCTTGTAGTCATCCCAATGTACTTCAAGTTGCATGGGCAACTAAGCATATATATCACGTTTTCAGTGTTGCAGTTACTGAAGTTTTTTAATCTCCAGGGTCTGTTTGTGCCGATATCCACTTCTTTGGTGGTGACGGTAGACTGGCAGCATACACAGTTGCCACACGGGAAATGACCGACTGGCTTCGGTGGGCTCCAGAGGGTAGATTGATTATCCTCTTCCTCCCGTGTGATTTTAGAGTGTACCAGGTCGTCTCGCAGGTTTCTGCTTCTCTTAAAAGCGAAAAGGGAGGTTCCCACTGTCTTGTTCCGCTATTGAGTATCGCCCATTTCTTTTTAATGATATTCTGCACTTTGTTGGATGCAGGTGTGTATGTGGTCACACATACCAGACGGTCGGATTGTTCCTTTGTTGTAGTATCGAGCAGGGGTTCTCTGTTATTATTTCTTGCCCTTTTCTTGGCTCTCCTGACCATACGTTTTGGATAGTGTCTTGCCAGGAGTTTGGATTCCAGTTCTTCTGCCTGTTCGTGAAATGACTCTAGTTCTGAGCAGTTTCTTCGCACTCTTAGAAATTGGCCGACAGGCAGATTCTGTCGTAGTGCCCTTGGATGGTAGCTCTCATATAGTAGGAGGCTATTCCTGTCTGTTGGTTTAGTGTGTACTTTGGTGGAGATCCCTTCTGTTGTCAAGGTGATGTCCAGGTCTAGGAAGATAGCATGCTTTTTGTCAATGGTATGAGTGAAGTTGAGATGGATGTCTTTGCTGTTAATCCACTCCACGAAAGTGCTGGCTTCCTCCAGTGTGCCATGCCACACGACATAAATGTCGTCTATATATCGCTTGCACGTCTTCAACTAGTGGTTGAAAGGGTTGTTCTCACTGAAGATATGGTCTTCCTCGAACTGGTGGACGTAAAGGCACGCCAAACTCGGCGCGAAAGTGCTGCCCATTGACGTGCCTTTAATCTGGTGATATAGTTCGTCTTCGAACTCGAAGAAGTTTTCAGTAAGGGCCAACTCCGCACACTCCATAATGAAGTGTGTCGGTGTAATGAAAGACCAATCTTGGTTAAGGAGGATTTGTTCCACCACCTCCAAAGTCCGTCTCTGGGGAATACTCGTGTAGAGTGCTTCGATGTCCATAGTTATGAACAGGTCCTCCTCGGTGTTAATCTCAAGGTCCCTCAGGTGGCATAAGACGTCCTTCGTATCCTTCAGGTATGATGGAGATTTTTTTACGATGGGTCTTAGGAACCAATCGCAAAATTGGGATAAGGGTTCCAATGCTGATCCGATGCCCGACACTATTGGTCTCCCTGGTGGTGGTGTCCTGTTTTTATGGATTTTGGGGAGCGTGTCAAATCTTGGTATTCTTGGTTCTGTATTTATGAGGAATTCAGCCTCATGTTTCGTAATCCAATCGCACGTCAACGCCTCATGAACCAGGCTCTTGATTTTATTCATAATCCATGTAGTAGGGTCACTCTGGTGTATCTCGTAACTCGTAGCGTCAGATAGAAGATGTAGGCACTCCTCTCTATACATGGTATAATTCATGAGAACTATAGCTCCACCCTTATCGGCTGGTTTGACTACCAGCTCATGGTTGTTTCCCAGTTTTTGGAGGGCTGTTCTCTCTCCCTTTGTCAGATTCTGGAATCCTTTGGTGTTACTAAAGTCGATTGCTTCGACTTCTTTCAGTACTGCCTGTTCAAATGCAAGGACATTACATGAGATGTTTTGAGTAGGTGGAGTAAACGTAGACTTTTTCCGAAGGCCTGTGTTCGTTTTTCCATCATCAGTTCCTCGTGTCTCGCCAAAGAAATCTTTCAGCTTTATTTTCCGGAAGAACTGTGCTAGTTCGGTGTTAAGGAAAAAAGGATCATTTCTTGGTATTGGGACGAAGCCCAAGCCTTTCGCGAGGACGGCTTCTTCATCTTTGTTGATTGTATAATCACTCAGGTTTACGACATTCGTCATTCCTTGTTCATTGTTGATGTGCCGCCCCTGCCTCTGCTCCGTGTGACCGCTCCTTCGCTGGTAGACGGTTCGTTCTCCCATTATACTCTGGGGGTACTCTTTGTTTTTTGTCTGCCCCTTCCTCTTCCCTGGCCCCTGGCTAAAAAAGACTGCGGACCTTGTTGGAAGCCAAAGCCAGGTGGATAGAACTGATGTGGCCAGAACCCAAAAGGGTGCATGGGAAGATTAAACATTTGTTGTTGGGGGTTCTGATTCCTTCTGGGGTGTTGTCCACCAGTGCTCTCGTCACTACTGCCATCACTTCTTTCTTCACCCGAACTAAAGGTCCAGTTCTGGGGAGTCGGTCTAAAGTGTGGCTGGCGTCTTTTGGCCCGTTCTTGCGGTTTGTCATAATGTTCGTCGGTGGTGTAGGGATATATTGTTTCCCGGCTGAACTTCTGCACATCCTTTTGTAGTTTGGTGATCTTGGATTGCGTGAGATATTCCCTGTATGCCGAGTGGTCATTATTTATTTCCTCTAGTTTCTTTTTGTAAACGGTGATATGCACTGTGGTCTTTAATTTGATCTCACTTTGTTGTATCTCGACCATAAGTGCATCCGCTAATTGTCTGGCCGTATTAATAATTAGCACCAGCCAATCCTTGGTGCATTTCCATGCAATGCTTGACCAATTAATCCTAAATTCTTTATTATTAAGGAACAGCCTTGGTTCGTTGGTGACCACGAGTCCTCGTGGTGCCGAGTTCTTTCTTAGATATTCCGTCATGAACGCAACATGGAGAGTTGTACGAATCTGTTCTTTCTTTTTTGTTGATAGGGCTTCCCACTCATCCGAGTTTATAACAGTCTGGGCTACCACCGTTTCAGCTAGGAGCGACGGTGTTCTTAGTATTTCCGCATATGTGTTCTCATCAAATGCCAGTTCGGTTTCCATTTTATAGTGCTTTGGTGAAATGAGGGAGGAATCAGTTATAACACCCTAAATTTCAGTAATTTTTGGAATGGACGGTGTGTTCAATCACCCGGTCCTGGGTCATGTATGACCTAGTTTCTGCCCTAATGGAGTTCCCACAGCCGTAGGCTGTACGGAAAGTCACACACACTAGCCCTAGTGTTGAACTAGGGAAGGGAACTAGAGGCACAGGGCCTAGGGACTAGCCAGCCTCCTATATAGCATTTAAACACAAATGGGGCTGTCCCTAGTTGGGATTCCTACAGGTTCATACAGAGTCTCTAGAGATACAAGTCCAGTGGGGGCATCTCACAAAAAGTGAAGGACTGGCCTCACACACCACCTGGTGTCATGCTTCATCATAGGCCGTCCTCGCCCTCTAAAAACTCCGGGGCATATTAGCAAGACCGGCGCGGCGATAATGGGCTTGCTAATATGCGTTATAGAATTCCAATAGAAGCCCAGGTTAGATGTGCAGGACATCTAACCTGGGCTTCTATCGGTTTTTTCGCTTTGTGCGCATGCGCGTAAGTAAAGTCAGATCATTTCTAGGCAATAATGATGTCAATTGCCAGAAAACCGACGGGTAGTATAAAATGGTGAGGATCCTTCTGTGTATTTACAGTGAGCCACGTGCGGAGGGTATAAAATGCACCACTCGTATTGCCTCACAAAAAAAGTCACTTCAGGTTTATCAGTCGCCAGATGTTGTGGTCGTGTCTAAACACATGAAGTCATTACTACAACCTACCTTATGTAAAAGTAAGTACCCAATCCTAAATCACAAGGAAGGATCACATTACATTACATAAATTACACGTAAATCACATTTCGAGAATAATTACAATACTAAAATTGAACGATAAGATCACTAAGATTATTTTGCATAAACATCATTACATTCCTTGAATTTGTAAAGGAAGATCAATGCAAAGATAGATCACACATAAATATTACATACTATATATCTTTGTTTCCTACGTGAGAACACCAGATATATATGTATAGTAGGATGCAACCTCTATAACTGTAAGCACTGCAGAATCACTACAGCACACCACATCTCACTATGCAAAGGAACACACATGTTCCAGGCAGAATGCAACCTCCACACCCCACCACTGTACGCACTGCAGAACCACTACAGCACACCACATCACGCTATGCTAAGGCACGCACATGTTCCAGGCAGGATGCAACCTCCACACCCCACCACTGTACCACAAGCAGCGGAGTTCAAGACACTCCATGACGACCACCGCGACCTCAGGAGAGCACGAGCCACGACACCTGCTTAGGGTTGTTCCCATAACAACCGCCTTTGTCGACCACTACTGCTGAACCTGCGGCTACGTGGGAGGAACCGCTGTGACACCATTGACGCATGCAGCTAGGGACTACCAACAAAACACATCTGCGCAGGATACCCCCCACCATGGACAATTTTTCACCAACTCTCCTGTATGGAATTAATTCCGTAGGCGTGTCCTTACAGTTTGGACAACCAAAGGAAACAAAGTTTTCCACTGCCTTAAGCTCCACATCTTCAGAAACTGCACTCAACCATTCCTGTTCCTACAAAGCACCCTTCGCTACTTCATTCACTGAAGATACCAAACACACGATCTCCAAATCATCAATAGATTCCTTCCCTTCAGTAGCCTCAATCTGGGGTAACCTCGATAGACAATCTGCTACGAAGTTCTTAGCACCAGCCACATATTCAAGTTTGTAGTGAAACTCCTGCAATCTATACTGCCACTAAGCAATACGTGGAGTAGCTCTGCCGCCCCCCTTAGTGGTGAAAAGATCCACCAGTGGCTTATGATCCGTTCTGAGGACAAAAAGTTCCCCCAAAGGAAATTTTTGAAATGTTGCACACCCCACCGCAAGGCCAAAGCCTCTCTTTCAATGGTGGAATAGGTGCTTTCCGTCCCTTGCAACGTGCGTGAGGCAAACGCAATGGAATCCTCAGAACCGTCATGCCTTTTCTGCATGAGGACGGCACCAAGACTCACATTGCTTGCATCAGCAGACAGAATAGTTACATCATTGATGTTAAATGGTCTTAGTGGTGGGGCCAACACAATTTCCTTTTTGATACATTCGAAACTGTCCTCACACTCCTCGTTTCACACAAACCTGTTGTTCTTCTTCAACAAATCACGCAAGCACACAATTTTATCAGAGAAATTTCCTATAAAATTGACGTAATACTCTACCAACCCAAGAAAGGAACGCAATTGGTCCTTATCAACAGGTCTGGGAGCATTTTGTATAGCTTCCAAAATGTTCCTCTTAGGCTCCACACCCTTAGCAGAAATGTGGTGACCCAAATAGTCTACACCTTCTTGGAAGAATTTGCACTTGTACTTCCTTAAAGTTAAACCTCTCGATTTCACAATATCAAGAACCACTTTCACTCTTGCATCATGTTCGGATTCAGTCTTCCCATAAATCAGTATGTGATCCAGGAAGAACACCACCCCCAAAACTTTACCAAATAAATTTCCCATCAGTCGTTGAAAAACCGCAGATGCCGATGCTAAGCCAAAAGGCATACGTATATAATGGTAAGCCCCTTTGGGCATGACAAAAGACGTCAGGTGTCTGGAATCTTTACTCAACTCAACTTGATGGTACGCTGAGGAAACGTCTAAGGAGGTGAAAAACTTCGCACCATCCAATGTTGCCAACATTTCATTAATGTTCAGCAAGGGCTGGTGATCAATCCAAATGCTCGAGTTAAGATCACGCAAGTCCACGCAAAGTCTCATGGACTTGTCTGCCTTGAGCGCCAAAACTATGGGTGCCAACCACTCAGACCCCTCGATAGGCTCAATTATCCCCATGTCACACAACCTTTTCAACTCATCACTCACTCATCACTCTAAGGGCAATCGCTCGAGCACTATCCTTGAGGATGATTTTGTGTTGAAAACCCTTCAACTTGCCTAAACGTTCGCTAAACACTTCAGGATAGTTATGGACCTGATCATCAGCCATCAAATGCCCAACCATTCCTGTACAGGATGAAGAAGTTGACAGAGATATATTACTGGACGCCTTCGATCTCTGCTTAGATAACACCATGTCAGGATGGTTAGGGTCCAAACTTATTCCTAACTCCCCTTGTTCCTGCCATCCCAACAGATTTGCACCTTCTTTCACAACATAGACAGGTCCAGTGGCAGAGTTCCCTTCAAACTCAAGACTTCCCTCAAATTTCCCAAAAACATCCACCCTCTTGCCCCGTAGGAAAAGATCTTTATAGTGGATTGTTGTAGCTGAATGTCCTCCAACTCCCCAAAATCCTTCTGGTTTATCAGCGTAAAAGGAGAGCCAGAATCATTCAAGAAGTTGATCTTCCTGTTGTTCACTACGACCACACAGTTTGGAGCTTTTCTCTCACAAGATCCCAGCAAGGCAGATACTCCTGGTTCCTCATCAGTTTGCACAGATGAAGAGGAAAACGTTAGTAATAGATTGTTCTCCTCATCCGAACTCTCAAACTATTCTCAATGGCTTTGACAGTGAGAATGGAGTGTTTCGGAGCGGATGTGGCTTTGCACATCCGTGCAAGGTGTCCTTTTTTACCGCACTTGATGCTAGTCTGATTTAGGCAATACAGAATTTGGCATTCCCCAGATGAGATTTGCTACCGCACCTGAAACATATGAGCTCTGATTTATTGAATTTTGCTTTACTGGATGGTGTCTCGGGATTCCGTGCTTTAGTGGGCATCATTTCAGAATACTGACTTGGGCTCCCCTTGGCAGGTTTGGAAATATGTTTGGTACTTAATTGTTTAACCTCTTCAGTGGAGAGTACTTTTTCTTGAACTTTCTTATTTATGGTTCTTTCAATTAAATGATCACGAATGATCTCATCTTTAAACTCCCTGTAATTACAAGTGGCGGCCAAAGTTCTTAGAGAGGCAAAAAAATCATCAATTGATTCCCCAGGAATCTGTGCTCGTTTCAAAAATTTGTGGCGTTCCAATACAACATTTTTCTTGGGGTTGAATCTCTTGTCAAGTGTTTTGATGATAGATGCATAATCATCAATTAACATGGAATTGCCATCATTACCGCCACTGACATGAGTGCTAACAACCTCTAATGGTAGGGTTTTCAGAATATTCCTCCCTTTGGCACCCAGATTGTAGACTAAAAGTGCTTTCTTTTTTTTAGAAGTGAAAGTATCACTGTCAATGGCTTTGAAATAAGCCTCAAAAGTGTCTTTCCACTGTTGCCAGCTGATTGGGGGAGTGCCAGCAGTTTGCAAAAAGGGTGAAGGTGAAGAAATCTGATCCATTGTGTAAATTTGCGTGGGTGAGTTGCTGCCACACAATTATGTCAGGTTAAAAGGAAACTCTGGTGTCAACGATGTGCCAAAGTTCAATAAAACATATATTCATGTATTACAGTGAAGATAATACATTAGCATGCACGGTGTAGGTACTGGTGTGCTTGTCACCGATGTCACGCAGTAAGGTGCAGGCTAGATGAAAAAGGTGTGCCTGTCAGCGGGTAAAAACCAAGTTATATCAAGTTGTGCATAAGAATGCACCAAACGCCGTCAGTGTGTTAGGCACAAAATATATATTTGGCCCCAATCCAAAATGGCGGCTGCGTTGCACACGTTACCTGTGTTTCGTAGGGAATTTGGGCACCGAACAGATGTATTTGGCCCCAATCCAAAATGGCGGCTGCGTTGCACATGTTAGGTGTGTTTTGTGAGGAATTTGGGCACAGACGCGCGTGCGCCGTCGCGAGAAGGAAATGGTGGTGAGTGTCATCCGACCGACTGTTGGGGCCCACAGCTCAATGCACGCCCTACCTTTGAGCACTGTCAGCATTGTCCACGACGCGCTTCACCACACAGCGCTGATTGACTCCCCGGCCGCTCATATGGCGATCCACAGTCTTGCAGGAAAGCAACAACGACACGCTGGTCACCATCCACAGCCTGGTCGGAAATCCGCTATCAACAACAGTAACAATGACACGCCGATCACAACACGGCACAACAGGCGTGCCAGCACAGGGACGCAGGAATGGACAGACCAGCTCGTCACCAGTGAAAGGAAGCAGAGTTGTTGTTCAGGTAGGTGCTCCTTTATTGGCGTCCGTCCAACCCTGCTCCCGAGTGCCACGCAGGGAACTCCCACGAGCCCCTGCATTTCACCCTCACACTCCACACGACCCAACACACACATATATATATATATATGTTATGTTATGTTATGTTAGGTGATTTGTAGAGTGCATGGCTGTCCCAGCAAAGGGACGTCCCAGCGCTAAGGTACGGAGGGAGGGTGCATACGAGGCTCCTGCTACTGGAACAGCCATGTCTTTACGGGCTGTCTAAAGGCCAGGTGATTGGGGATGATCCTGATGGAGAGAGGCAGTGAATTTCAAAGGGTAGGTGCTCGTACCATAAATGAACGACCCCCCGTTCTCGCTCTACTGAAACGTGGCACCTGCAGCAGATGGTGGCCTGCAGACCGCGGGTGGGAATGTATGGAAGACATAGATTATTGAGAATCTTTGGACCGACGTCTGCCAAAATGTTATGCGTGACGCAGAGTGCTTTGAACCAGATTCTCTGCTCAATAGGCAGCCAATGGAGGCGGCGCAGCGCACCAGAGGCAGAGCTGTGCTTCGGTATAGCGAGTAGAGTACGGGCTGCAGCATTCATGGTGCGCTGGAGCCTATTGGTCACTGATTTATTAGCGCCAAGCAAGAGACTATTGCAATAGTCCAGCCTGGTCAAAATCGTGGCTTGTACTACCAACTGGTGGGTGTGGGGGTCGAACAATCCCAAAATAGGTTTGAGGCCACGCAGAATGCCAAAACAGGTTTCTGCCACAGTCTCAAAAGATAGAGCACTGTCCATCCTGATGCTGAGGTTCTTTACAATGGTTTTTGGCACAGGAGGGGGACCCAACTCCTGAGGCCACCACCTGTTACCCCATGAATGGGAGTCTCTGCCTAACAGGAGGTTCTCCATTTTAGACGACTATTAAATATATATTTAATAGTCATAAACTTTTTTAAAACACTCACAGTCACTGGATGATGTAATCAGTGATGTCATTTTGTCAATTGTTTATTCCTAAGGCCCTTGAAATGACAGTAGTTAGTACTTTCAGCATCCATCAGTAGCCCTAAACCTACGTCTTCAAATAATGAGCCTAGAGGAGTCATAAAATATTTTTGGGAATGCACAGACTTACTTAAAGTCATTATACAGCCAAAGCCAAAAAACACACTTTGAGGTCAGGTCACTCTATATTCTTTTCACATGATTTTGAAAAGGTCACCATTGATAAATGTAAGGATTTTTTCAATATGAGTCAAGCTCTTTATTAATTAAATTTACAATTTGGACTAATTCTCCTATTTCTCTTCAAGGTTGCGTATAAAAACAAAACAACAGTTTTTGAAGATCCTGAGAAATCGAAAACATTTTTGTGGGATTGCAAAGATAACGAGGTGGAGAAATCTAGATCTTCATGAACATAGGGGCCCATTACGATGTCGGGCGGAAGCACGACCGCGTTGGCGGCGGTGCGGTAAAATGCCTTTTACCGCACGCCAGCCGCGGTCTTCATGCCCGCCATATTAGGATGGGAAAACATAGGCATTCACCGACCGCCGCGGAGTGACGCCGCCCGCCATCGAACAGCGCCCGCCACCGCGGCGGAGTGAGCCAATCACCACACACCGCCGCGCGGAATGACGTCCCGTACGCCGAGGATATCACGATGCCGGAAACAGGGCAGCGCACCGCGACGGAGAAACCGCACAGCGAAAGACGGCGGAGACATCACAGCGAAGACAGAAAAAATAACACTCGGGACACACCGCGATGGATCCTGCCCTACACGCACTCCCGGTGCTGTACATGATCCACTACCTGCAAGTCATCCACCGCCACGGACGCCTCCGCAGGTACGTACAGACACAACAGTGCAAGTAACACAATACACAGCTCCAGGGGGAAAAACATCGCATGGGAACACCACACACCCCTGTGGGGACAGGCACACAGCCAGCACTGCACACACACATGTCCCACCTGTCACAAAAACGTCGCGCCACAAACTGCCCACCCATGTACCGCATTCATGTACAAATGTCCCGGTCACGTCACCGCCGCGGTCAGTGTGCATGAAAACATGCACACACGCAGAGCACAGGGCCAGCGCATACCAAGGGCAACGTACAAATAGCACAGAGCCACAACTACATCCACAACACACCAGCAACCGCCCTGAAGGGACACAACATGTGTCGCACAAGTGCCACTCCTGCACAACAACAACACAACTACAGCCACACCATGCCCCACGTCCCAACAACTGCATATACAGCCACAGCAGGACCCTATGCAAAGGAACACATAGCACAGAAGGCCAGGCCCCAGCCAACACACACACCACAACAACATCACACACAAGCCAAGAACACTGAGGCCAGGCACAAAATGTACACACACACAGATGAGGAACAAACACTTCACTTCACACACCACCTGACAAGTCACACACACACACCACCCAGAGTCACAGCTACATACACACACCACATGCCAGCAGTAATGGAGGACAACATATAGGAAAGCCAAAGTGAGGTGCCCACAAATGCAAGGGCAGTGACTAAACCATCAAGCATGTGTGATGCACATGCAAGACAAGACACATGTGAGAACACACACAGCCCATCACAGCACACATGGCTGACACAGTCAGTCAACACAAACCACGGTCACCCCAATGCCACAACTCCTGGAGACAGCAAGGACACCCATGTATAGGCACAGGGAGGTAAGGAAGGCCCTGAACACAAACACTGACCAGCCACACATAGGCATCCAAATACTGGACAAGACAACGTCTGCTGCACAACACACAGGGCCCAGTGACACACTACATGACAGCCAAGCACAAGTAGGATATGGCACACATACCTCCTCCCACAACAGCAACACACAATACTGCCATGTGCACAAAACACAACCACAGGGCTAAACAAGTACACATACAGGCACACCACTCCAGGGTCACACATGGCAGTAGTTGACAATGCATGTGCACACACATCCACAGTCACAACAAAGTCACCCCCTTCACACCACACACTTCTCCACCACCCAAGTGCACACATTGGAAGTAAGCCATGGGACCTGGATAACTCATCACCACAAGATGTCCATACACCGACACTGATTGGCACACAGAAAGGAAGCTCACACAGACCCCATGACCCTGGCCTGCCTGCCTGTAAGCCTGTGCCCAAACTCCCACCCTGTGCTGTCATTGCCCACAAACCTGACATGTGTCCACCATAGATAACATGAGCCAAGAAGGAAGATGACTACAAGACTTCACTGCCAACCACCTGCACTGCACCCATAAGTATCACAGTCATGTAGAAATGAAGTGCCTCCCACCCCTGCAAAAAAAATGAAATGTGACACAACCCATTGGCAATGTCGAAGTGGCATACTGAGCCTGTGACACAGTTAACCATGCACACACAGAAACAACATTATTCAGGAAGGACACTGACACAACTCACTGCAGGACCAACTGTGTTTATTCACAATTTGCATATAGAGCCAACAAATCTGGGCAACAGCAAAGCCAGTGGGCATTTCAATATGCACAGTATTTACATGAGAAGCTGCACAGGCAGGGAGCAAACAGCAGTGAACAGCAAGGCCAGTGGCCAGTCCAAAGTGCAGGTGAGGTACATGAGAAGCTACACAGGCAGGGGGCAAACAGCAGTGAACGACAAGGCCAGTGGCCAGGACACAGTGCAGGTGAGGTACATGAGAAGCTGCACAGGCAGGGGGCACACAGCAGTGAACAACAAGGCCAGTGGCCAGTCCAAAGTGCAGGTGAGGTACATGAGAAGCTGCACAGGCAGGGGGCAAACAGCAGTGAACAGCAAGGCCAGTGGCCAGTCCAAAGTGCATGTGAGGTACATGAGAAGCTGCACAGGCAGGGGGCACACAGCAGTGAACAACAAGGCCAGTGGGCAGGACAAAGTGCAGGTGAGGTACATGAGATCCTGCAGAGGCAAGTCTAGGACATCAGTCGACAACAAGGCCAGTGGCCAGTCCAAAGTGCAGGTGAGGTACATGAGATCCTGCAGAGGCAAGGGGCAAACAGCAGTGAACAACAAGGCCAGTGGCCAGGACACAGTGCAGGTGAGGTACATGAGAAGCTGCACAGGCAAGGGGCAAACAGCAGTGAACAACAAGGCCAGTGGCCAGGACAAAGTGCAGAGTGAGTCCATGAGAAGCTGCACAGGCAGGGGGAACACAGCAGTGAACAACAAGGCCAGTGGCCAGTCCAAAGTGCAGGTGAGGTACATGAGAAGCTGCACAGGCAGGGGGAAAACAGCAGTGAACAGCAAGGCCAGTGGCCAGTCCAAAGTGCAGGTGAGGTACATGAGAAGCTGCACAGGCAAGGGGCAAACAGCAGTGAACAACAAGGCCAGTGGCCAGGACACAGTGCAGGTGAGGTACATGAGAAGCTGCACAAGCAGGGGGCACACAGCAGTGAACAACAAGGCCAGTGGGCAGGACAAAGTGCAGAGTGAGTCCATGAGAAGCTGCACAGGCAGGGGGCACACAGCAGTGAAACACAAGGCAAGTACAACGTGCAGAGTAGTCACATCAGAAGCTACACAGGGAATGTATGCAACTCTACCATGCCATGCCCAGCAACAGAGTAATGGGTCTGACAATGGGCATCACACGCACCCCTGTGGACAGACAGGTGTGTGAGGGTGACCACCACTCAGATGGGGCTGTCTGTCGGACTTGGAGCTGACTGTGTGTTGGGGTCTGTTGGCGGACTACCCTGGGCAGTGGGAGTAACAACTGTGGAAGAGCCAACTGTGCATGTGGTAGCTGGGGGCTGCTTGGACCAGGTGGGGTGGTGGCCCGGGGAGGTGGACTCATGCCCTGGTGAGACACAGTGTGTGCCGGAGAATGTGGAGGGGTGCCTCTCCACTTCTTGGGGATCCTGAAAGGCTTCCCTGTCAGGGGATTGAGGGGAACTGGGGCAGACACAACAGGTGACCCCAACACCAAAGCTGATTCTGGTGTGGATGGTGACCCCCCTCTGGGGACATGCTGGAACCCGCTGTGCGCTTGCCTGGTGTTTGCCGCCACCCTGCCTCCCTCAGTCCACCAGCTTTGCCCCCTACAGTGTCCTCCCGTGCTGGCTTCACAGGGCTTGGGATGGGAGTGGAGGTCAAGGATGGATTATCCATGGTGCCCTCATCCTGTGTAATGTTTGCAGGCAACACCTTCTCAGTGGGTGTGGAAACTGTCTTTTTGCCTCTGCGAGACGTCTTTGGGACAGGGAGTCTTTGGCAGGGGAGGAAGGTGAGGCCTGTGACCCTGATGCTTGTTTCTTTGCTTGTGGCCCTTGCTGTCGCCTGATGGGCTTTTCTCTCTGCGCTCTGGGGTGGCCTTACTCTTATGTGGGGATGGTGTCTGTGCCCTAGTACGCTTGGGTTGCTGCTGCTCCTGTGTGCTGCGGGTTCTGTATCGGGACTTTGGTGTCCATTGGGCATTGTCACTGTCGTCAGAGGTGCACAGTGACACGGGGCCGGACCGAGTGCTGGGAGTCGCTCCCTGACTATGTGCCTGTTGCAGGGCTGCTGTCACAGTTGATGACAAGGACTGCACAGTGCGGTGTAGCCCACCAACGTCGGAATGTAAGCCCTCCATGAAAGCTATAACCTGCCCCAACTTTTTGTCGTGCTCTTGGAAGGCATTGAGAAGTGCTGTCTGCCCCACACACATCTGGCGCAATAGCTCGACTGCTTCTGCACTGAGGGCAGCAGGGCTGACATGGGCTGGGGCAGCTGTGCCTGGGGTGAAGGTGACTCTACCCTTCCTACTTGTGCGGACACGGGCAGCACCAGTGGAGGTTGAAGGGAGGCAGGGCACTGGACGCTGTGTGGCGGAAGAGGAGGCAGATTCCCCGTTCCCTGTACCCCCCAACATGGATGTGTCACCGCTGGCGTCAGATGAGGTAGAGCTTTGTGTCTCCAGTTGTGAGTCCTCTAGCAGACTCCTGTCCCCGTCCTCGGCGCTGGTCACATCTGTGTCAGTCAGCTCCGGTGCGGCTGTAGCAGTGGAAGCCTCACCACTGGTGTCCGTCCCCTCTCCCTCTGCACATACGGGAGCTGCTGCACAGGAGAGAGAAGTACTGTGAGATGAGTGGCATCAACAGAATTAACACGTGCCAATACATCTGCATCCTAGAAAGAGGAGTGCAGCACATTGCATGCCACCCTGTGCACACATATATCTTGACACCCAAAATTTCGACACAACGGTGCATGTCCGCCACACGTCCTGCCATAAGTGACCCAGGTGATTCACACAGCACTCCATCCTGCAGTTGGCTCACATCAGACACAGCCCCAAAATGCCCTGTGCACACACACTGTCCCGATGTTGGCAAGGATGAACACCACGACATGGTGCACATCACCTACATGTGTGGAGCAGTAGGGGACCACACAGACTACAACATACCAGCCCACAATGACCCTGCACACATGCCATCCACCATATCGAGGCCATGGGCACATCTACTGTTGCACATTGGCCTCAGATGTCTGACTGGCAGACATCTGAGGTCTGGAATTGCACACATTCATTGAAACGCATTCACAGTTGGCACACTGGCATTACCATCCATCAGAATTCACACACTACCCCACAGCAGAAGGTACCTGAAGGCCACAGCTCCAAATGTAAGAGAGATGCACAGTGCTAAAACTCACTTCATGAAGTGCCGTTTGGGCAAAAGCATGGCAAATACACCCAGCACAGAGGCCACTCACAAAACATTGCACCACACAACCAACGTCACACAGCTGACAATTTGCACACTCTGTAGACACATGCACCCACTCCCAGCCAAAGGCAGCCTGCAACACATACTCACCCCTGTCTCGCTGCTGATGCTCCCTCAGTCGTCTGTCCAGCTCAGGTTGTGTGACGGCCAGGATGCGGGCCATTAGTGGTGTCATGCTGCGCCTAGCCAACCTGCCAGTCCGAGGGAGCAGCCCCAGCGTCATCTCGGCCACGTTCTTGCTCAGCCGGCAGATGTCGTCCCACCTTTTATGACAGTGGGTGCGCCTTCGGTTTGACACACCCAGATCCCGGACTCTAGAGGCAATGGCCCTCCACACGGCTTTACGCTGGTGGACCTTCAGCTGCAGGCATGGGAGACAAGAGGGTGATGTGCCAGTGACACAGTGCACAATAACAACACAACGAAAATGCAGTAGCACGACAGTGACTCATCCAAAACTCAAGCTACAACCATCACATAGCCAACAATTGCTCTGAACATGATGCAATGTCATTGGTCAATCAGACGTACAGGCATGCATGTTCGATGGTGGACACAGTACCTCCACACCCCATTCACATGCAGGATACCAACACACCAAGCAACGTGTAGTCTGCCTGCAGCTACTGTCTGCAGTTACCTACAACTACACATACAGAAGATAGCAAAACATGTGTCATGTTGTTGGACTCACTGTGTCCAACACTGCGCAGACCTAAGTGTCCTAGCCCTGTGAAAGCCTCACTGTGTCTTGGGACTCACATAGAGTGACAACGACTGTCATACACACACCCTTCTCCCACGCCTGCTCCTGTGCAATCTACATGGCAGAGATGGGACTTAGATGAAGAGGCGTGAGACAAACACACATGGTACACACTGTACATGCAGTGATGTTGACATGTGGCATTCGGTGGGGACTGTGCAGGGCAGGTCGACAGACACTGAGTGGGTCAATTGGGAGCAACACAGCCATGCACACAAATGCTAACTGGCCAGACTCCTGCATCACCAAAATGCAGCTGCACTGTATGGCTGACACTACAGGACATGTCCCTCTACTCTGGATAGGCATGCAGGGTAACGTGTGAAAGAGCCCACCAAGCCCTTCCCGCAGTAGCAAACATGATGGGCAGTGCATGTCAGAGCCCCACAACCACTGACACATACCGAAGCACCTCCACCCCACGTGTGCACACCCTGCACTCTCACTCACAGTCTGGGAAACTTACCACGATGTTAGGCCCGCCATAAAGCCTTGGGTACTGTGCAAGCACCCCGTCTACCAGGACCCCAAGCTCCTCACTGGTGAAGGGACTGGCACGGATCTTCTGAGTCCTCGACATCACAATGGACATGTGGCAGCAGCAACACGTTGAGGGTGGCAGTCAGCAGTCCTTTGAGGCAGCAGGTGCAGGGTGGCAGCCAGCAGTCCCTTGGGGCAGCAGCAGCAGGTGCAGGGTGGCAGCCAGCAGTCCCTTGAGGCAGCAGCAGCAGGTGCAGGGTGGCAGCCAGCAGTCCCTTGAGGCAGCAGCAGCAGGTGGAGGGTGGCAGCCAGCAGTCCCTTGGGGCAGCAGCAGCAGGTGCAGGGTGGCAGCCAGCAGTCCCTTGAGGCAGCAGCAGCAGGTGCAGGGGTGTCAGTCAGCAGTCCCTGGTAGCTGTGGGAATGTGGTGTACCCTCCCACACATATATAGGCCTCTGAGGCTGTGTCAGTGGTCCCAGAGTGCTGCAATTGGTGTACGAGGTCTGCCTCATTCAAATACATCCAATGTCCGCCTCCGCGGTGGCGGTGCACGCCTACCGCGATTTTCAAACTCGCATCAGGCTACCGCGAGTCTGCTTCCCATTGGCTGCAGGGGCATGGTCCATGCCGGTGACACACCGTAGGATGCATGTGCGCGCTACCGCGGTGGTGCATCTTATGAATGCCTCCAGTGACCGCCTCCGTGGGGGTGGTGCACGCCCACCGCGATTTTCAAACTCGCATCAGGCTACCGCGAGGCTGCTTCCCATTGGCTGCAGGGGCATGGTCCATGCCGGTGACACACCACAGGGCCCAGACGGTAGGCACCGCCATATGTCTGGCAGACAGTGCCTGGAGTGACCGTGATTTGGGTAGCGGTGCATGGTGACCGCAATTGTCACATACATAACTGGCGGTGTCTCCCGCGATCGTGCATGGGTTATGTGCGGTGCCGCACCTCAGTGGCCAGGCGGTAGGCACCGCCACATGTCTGGCAGACAGTGCCTGGAGTGACCGTGATTTGGGTAGCGGTGCATGGTGACCGCAATTGTCACATACATAACTGGCGGTGTCTCCCGCGATCGTGCATGGGTTATGTGCGGTGCCGCACCTCAGTGGCCAGGCGGTAGGCACCGCCACATGTCTGGCAGACAGTGCCTGGAGTGAGCATTAATGGAGTTGTGGAGTAGCTGTGCTGCACCTAACGTGTCCTCCAGCTCTCTGCATAGGCCAACATATACAGTGCCCAGGGTCTCAACAATTGAAGGGTCCTCATGAGGGCAAATGCACAAAAGGGACATGTCACTCCACGTCACCAACACATACCATATATGGGTCGCCAATACATTGCATGGGCACATACACTCGCACATGTCACATGTGCTGTGTAATGAAATGTAGACTGTCCAGTTACTGTGTTGCATAGCATATGGAGATAATGGTCAATGTCTGTGTGTGCAATGTAACGCACAATGTCTCATTGACTGGACTAGGGTCATCAGCAACTGGCACATTGTCCAATGCACATGCACACACGTGTCCCACACGCTCAGCCGGTGGTGAGTGTCTAGTTGATGTGTGCCATGGGCAACCTGTGTTGGGAGGTGTATCAGGGCCAGCAACATGGTGTGTTCGGCTAGTATTGCAATTATCAACATATGCTGGGGGTCAGACTCACAGGTATGCACACATATCTGTTAGTATATCACACTGTGCATGCGAATGAGCCGGAGGGGTGCACAGATAATTGCTGCTGGTAAGGGGACAGGTGTACGAGTAGTGTGCCTGATGTGAACCTAGTTGTGAAGTGCCCTGTCGGTTGATGGTGCATGTTGTAAGACTTGGGAATGTGTCTGTAGAAGTAATTGATGTGATGCACATTTCATGGTCTTCTGCATTGACATCTGTGCACTGTGATCTGTCCTAGGAGGAGGAGGCACAATATCCATCGTCCGTTCACAGTCCTGGCAGACATGGAGAATGAGGAAATAATCCGCAAATTCAGGCTGGACCGACCAACCCTGCAGAACCTATGTGCCATGTTGGAGCCCCACCTGCAGCCACGTCGGACATATCCAACAGTTTTCACCGCAACAGCTAAGGTGATGGCATGCCTGCATTTCTTTGCAACGGGCTCATTCCAGCACACGGTCGCAAGTGCAGGCGGGATGTCACAGCCGATGTTCAGCATGGTGCTGAGGGATGTCCTGTCGGCCATGATGCTGTACAAAGGCAGATATATCCATTTTCCCAGGGGGCCTGAGTTGGTGGCTGTGAAGGGCGATTTCTATGCCCTTGGACATATCCCACATGTCATTGGTGCAATTGATTGCACACATGTTGGGCTTGTGCCACCACAGGCACGTGAACAGGTTTACCGCAATAGGAAGCATTCACACTCGGTAAATGTTCAAGTGGTGTGCCTGGCGGACATGATCATCTCACACGTGTGTGCCAAGTTTCCCGGCTCAGCCCATGATGCCCACATCTTGCGCAGCAGCATCGTTCCTCAGTTGAAGGCCAATCTGCTTCCTGAGCGTGCATGGCTTGTGGGTGAGTATGTATAGTGGATTAGAGTAGTGTGTGTGTGTGACATGCTGTTGTGTAGCATTTTGGGACTGCAAGGTTAATCTGTGTCTCTCACACACAGGTGACTCGGCATATCGAAACCGCCCGTGGTTGCTGAGCCCATTGCGGAACCCCGTCACGCCAGCTGATGTGCGATACAATGATGCCCATGGGAGGACACGGCGTGTGATAGAACGGACATTTGGTCTCCTAAAATCAAGATTTCGGTGCCTGGACCGTACTGGGGGGGCCCTTATGTACTCGCCAGGGAAGGTGTGTCAGATAGTGGTGGCATGCTGCATGCTCCACAACCTCGCCATTCGCAAGGCAATACCCCTGATCCTGGATGACGATGATGAGCGGCCAAGGCCGCCGCCTGCAAATCAAGCCGGATCCAGTGACGAGGGCAGTGGAGAGGAGGAAGGGGTCAACATGCGTCGTCAGCTCATCACCCGCTACTTCACTTGAAGGTGAGTGACGATGTAGAAGGGACAAAATGGTCTGATGGTGTTGCTGTTGCTGGTTGGGTGTATGTGAGCTTGCTGACTGCAGCTTGGTGTTGACTCATTGCTGCCTGCCAATGTATGTGTGATTGGTTAGTGTGGAACAGATTGTCTCTATGGTGACTGTTGCTCTGTGTAAAGTTTGTAGATCTGAGTACCTTGTTGACAAGTATCGTGTGATGTGTGCAATGCCACACCCATACAAGTGACTCTTGTTCTGCTGTTTTCCGTAGGTCCCTTCAGCATCTCACTTGTTACCTACATTCCATTCCCCTGGACCATGTCCGACACGGTGAAGGTTGCACATCCTGTATTAAAGATGGAGCAGACACAACAACATGTGTGTAAGATGTATTTATTAACAACTGTGACATGCAAGGGTGGAGGAAATGTGAAGGGGGTAATTGAAGAAGTGAGTTGACAGTCAAGGTAAATGAGATACTTGAGTAGTCCCCACAATGATGTGGAGACCCAGTCCAACAGATGGATGCCATTCACATGGCAGTGTGGTGAAGGATAGTCCAAAAGGTCAATGCAGTGGTGCAGTGGTCTGCCATCATAGCTGGCTCGGGGACCAGCGTTTGGCAGGTGCTTTGGCACGTGGGTCCCCCTGGCCTTTCCTTGGACGGCCCCTTTTGCGCTTGACTGGAGGGGCCACTGCTGCAGGGACAGTGGTGTCTGAGGACTCACCCCTCTCTGTGGACGCAGGGGAGGATGATGAAGTGTCATCCTGCTGCCCAACAGGGGGAGGCGGAGGGGTAGAATGTTGCGCTGGCATGTTCCTCAGAACCGCCACTAGCCGCCCCAAGAGGTCCACAATCTGTCCCATGCGTGTGTCCATGGACCTCAGCAGCAAGAGGTGCTCCCGAGATTCTTCCTCTAACCGGCCCATTCGTCCCTGGGCCTGTTGGTAGGCCCCAAGGACTCTGTTGATGTGGCCCAGGGCTTCCGTCCCAGGATCAGTCCCCCTCTGCATGACCCTGTCCCGATCACCTGCACTGCTGCCACGGTCCTGTCTGGTCCTCACATTGGCCCGCTGCATCCTCTCCCTGGCCTCCGCAGTCGATGTAGTGGGCTGCTCAACCCCTGGGGCAGGGAGGGTGTTGCGGCCAGCTGTGGTGGTGGTGGTAGTGGTTGACACACAGGCCGTGACAGCAGCTGTCAGAGGATGGTCAGGGGCTGCAGCTGATGTGGTTGGGGGGACAATGGGTGCCTGGGACTGGTGGCGGCCTGCCACACCAGATGGGCCAGCGTGGAGCTCCTCATCCAAGGAATCCAGGGAGTCCTCATCCAGTTGTCTCTGTTCCGGGGGGGGGGGACTGGCTCTGTAGGGTGGTGTCATCCTCTGCAGTGAGTTCTTGGTCACCTGTGGGTCAGATGAGAAATGGTCATTGTGTTGCACCCAGCAAAGTTAGTGTTAGCAGTGTTACATCAACTGTTTGTACATCCAGCAGTTGTTCACTGTACAAATTTGCATTGACCGACATCCAGTGATGCATTACAAGCTGTTGTGGTACATGCATTACTTGTCCATATTGGGAGTTCTCAAGACATGACATGCACAATATATGTTTTATGACATTGACAGTCTCATGTTGGCATACATTTATTGATCAATCATATGTCATCCATTTACGCGTATGTGTCACTTGTTGAGCCCTTGTAGCGGTTCTCTCTGCACAGTGAGTGAGCATTGTAGTTTCATGCATACCTTATCATTGTGGTGTAGATATCTGTATTTGCAATTCCAGACATGCTTAAGTTTGCTTTCAGTAGATCCTAGGTGGTCTGGTCCACTGCTACTGTCAGATGGCATGTAGTGGTGTGCATGGTTGTGCTCGGAGTTCCATCGACATGTGTTTCAGTCATTCACACTTTGGTCGCTGTCACAGTTTCATTTTCTTAGGTGTGTGCACACTATAGTTGCCAATGCTATCTGGGTGTGCAGTTGTGAATTGAGAGGCCTGGTGTCCTATGCCGACATGTTTTATTAAATGCATATCTGGCTTTATGTTGTGGCTGTGGATATGTTGTGTTTGCTGTGTTTTCCTTGTATTTGTGAGACCTATCTGTGTGTGTATGATGATGGCTTCCATCTTGGTCCAGTGTGGGACAGGTCAGCATGATATGTCCACATGCAAGTTCTTTTGAAGTGTACATTGCAATGACTGACACATGCATATTGGTGCCAGGGAGTAATGGGTCTTGTGTGCTGCCGGTCAGGTGGACCAGTGTGAGTTGTTGTGCAAGCTTTCCAGCCCCACACACCCCGACCTGTGAGATGCGGTTACCTACCTGTGAGTTGGGTGGGTAGCATACATTGCCTGCCACATGCTTCTTATTGGGGGTGTAGTGTCACATCCTCCATAGTGGTGGGACAGCATGCATGTAGCATTTTGTGGGACGGATAGCCAAATACACTGCACCGTCTCCCTGTGGAGATGGCTACCTACCTGTTAGGTGAGGGTGTAGCACACAATGGCTGAGGCTTGCTTCTGGGTGGGGAGAGGGCTACATCCTGCTCAGCTGTGGGACAAGGGGGCCTGGTGGGAGTCGTAGTGCAGGCCTCCCACACACACACCCACCTCCCTGTGAAGATGGCTACCTACCTGTTAGGTGAGAGTGTAGCACACAATGGCTGAGGCTTGCTTCTGGGTGGGGGAGGGCTACATCCTGCTCAGCTGTGGGACAAGGGGGCCTGGTGGGAGTTGTAGTGCAGGCCTCCCAAACACCCACCCACCTCCCTGTGATGATGGCTACCTACCTGTTAGGTGAGGGTGAAGGACACAATGGCTGCCACATGGTTCTGGGGTGAGGGGGTGCTCCATCCTGCTGAGTGATGGGGCAGGGTGTGCCTGGTGGGAGTCGAAGTGCAGGCCTCCCACACACACACCCACCTCCCTGTGAAGATGGCTACCTACCTGTTAGGTGAGGGTGTAGCACACAATGGCTGAGGCTTGCTTCTGGGTGGGGGTGGGCTACATCCTGCTCAGCTGTGGGACAAGGGGGCCTGGTGGGAGTTGTAGTGCAGGCCTCCCACACACACACCCACCTCCCTGTGAAGATGGCTACCTACCTGTTAGGTGAGGGTGAAGCTCACAATGGCTGAGGCTTGCTTCTGGGTGGGGGGAGGGCTACATCCTGCTCAGCTGTGTGACAAGGGGGCCTTGTGGGAGTTGTAGTGCTGGCAGCATGTACACATGTACCCATGGTGATGTTGCTTACTACCTTTGGGGGCTTCAGGGGGAGTGTCTGTTGTATCTGTGAGAGATGTGTTGGGAGGAGTGTTGTGCACATGAATTAATTTGTACCTAGGAGGTATTATTTTGTCATTGGGCAAGACAGTACATTTGTGTGATGTTAGGCATTTGTTTGTACTTACCAGCCTCCACTCCCCCGGGTATTCCTGAGAGACTCTCTGGATGTAGAATGCCAAGCACCTTCTCCTCCCATTCAGTGAATGTTTTGAGTGGAACGGGAGGGCAACTGCCTGGCCTCTGAGCCAGCTCATGGTTCTTGGCTCTCCTCTTTTTGACCACTGCCTTCAGATCGTGCCACCTCTTCATGATTTCATCTCTATTGCGTGGCACGGTCCCTACTGCATTGACCTTCTCTACTATCCTTCTCCACATTTGCGTCCTTGTTGCCAGTGGTGTCTGTTGGACCTGGTTACCAAACAATTGTGGTTCTACCCTGATTATCTCATCGACCATGACCCTCAACTCGCTCTCAGTGAATTTGGGCATTCTCTGTGGTGACATGGTGTGTGATGTGTCAAGGTGTTTAGGGTGCAGGTTTGGGAGTGGTAGTGGTGGTTGTGATGTGTATGGTGTGTGCTGTGCAAAGGTGTTAGAGGTGCAGGTGTGGAAGTGGTGGTGGTGGTGGTGATGTGTGTGTGTTGTGCAGATTTGCCTCTCCTGTCATCTGTGGTGGATGTCCCCTCAGTTGTGGAGTTTTGCAAAGGATTGTGGTCTGTTGGGTGCTGGATTTATACTGGTGTCTGTGGGTGTGTCAGGATGGGGTGTTGGTTGCAGGTGTGGTGTGTGTGTGTACCTGGGATTTGTAGTTTTTGTGTTTCCCATGGGGGTGTGTCTTTGGGCTGTGTTGGCTAATTTTGGTTGCATGCCTTGTGTGGTTGGTGCACTTTGTGGCCATGTTGTGTGTTTTTCTGGCGACCGCCATTTTTTTTGCGGAGCGTCTGCAGTGGTGGCTCGGCTATGGCGCTTCCGCCGTCTCACTGATTCTTCACTGTTGTCGACCGCGGCGGTCGGTAGCAGCGCAATGCACCGCGGGGGTGTCGGGGATATCATAATTTTGATGGCGGTGTCTCCGCTGTGGTTGCGGGCGTTTGGCCTGTTTCCGCTGCGACACCGACCGCCGCGGACGGTTTTGTGCCCTTTTCGCAGGCGTACGGCAGATTTTCGTGTCTCCATTCCGCCGCGGTTGTGGTTTTACCGCTGGGGATCCTAATCTAGCCGTCGGTTTTCCCGCGGTAGCGGCGGGTGGTATTTTCCCGCTACCATGGCGGTTGTTTTTTTTTCCGTCCGCCATCGTAATGACCTCTATAATTTCTTAAACAGAACTATTTACAATTATATTTCTATATTATCTCTTGCTGTTCTAATATCCTGTTTCTGCCTTAGTATATTCAAATGTCTTAATCTTCTTTTAAATGTCTTCATGTTGTGAACTCTGTTGCTTTGTTTGTATCACTGTACACCATATGAGTTGCCTGCAGAGCTTAGAGGTGTCATCTTCAACAGATGCTTCACAGCTCTCTAACCTACCAACACTTGTTGGTCTTGTAATAATGAATCAGCTGACTAAAAACATTTTCTTTTTCTTTTTACGTTATCCATGAATTTTGGCTTGTTAGCAAATAAATCCTATTTTTCAGTCTAACGTTCTTTTCAATTATATTAACATATGTTAGGTGATCTTTCAGAAGATTGGGAAAAAAAATTCCTCAAATACTGCTATAATTGATCTGTTTTTAGCAATTACCTTTCAGCAACTTACAAAAAATGGAAGAATTTTACTCGGATATCTGTTGAACCTTGGTGGTACCATATTTGTTATAATCGCAGACTTGATAGAGCATATGTATCGCCTATTTCTCTGGGTTTTAGGACCGATTATATTTGGTGTCTTGTAACAATTTTCCTTGAAAATTTGGTAGTAAGATGTGAATTTCGGTATTCTTCCAAAATATTGAAGACAAAATATTGTGATACAAGACTATTGTGTCAAAATATCGTTAACTCAAAACTATGGTGGGGCAGGACATAGGAGGTAAGAATATTGTTTTTTTAAGTAAGTAATATTGTTTTATAAACATTGATGTATATAATATCATTTCCTTTAATATAGTGGCAAAGATCTCATTTTCTAACTAATGCAATTATTATGAGTTATTTGATTATTATATAATATAAGTATTATAATAATATTTAATATTTTTTGCATAGCTTGAAATTTGTAATGTGAAATGTAACTTTATGTAAATGTTCTTAGCATTTTTTAATTTAGCAGTGAATTGATAGGTTTGAAGAGGATAGGGGCGAAAAGTGATTTAAAATATAAATTATTGCTTTTTAATTGTTATTTTAATTATTGGTTGTTTGTTTATGTTTTCTTAATTAGTTGCTCAGTTTACTCAATTATAACATTTTGAAAATGATCTTCACATTTATTATTTGTTTTAATTTTATTTGTTGTATTTAATAACTAATTTAATTTTAATAATGTGTCATTTTTTTTTTTTATTAATTTCAATTGTTTGTAAGTGTTGATGAGTAGTTGGGAGGGAAGAGTATTTATTTTAAACATTTTTGGTTTGTTATATATTTTTTAATTTATTGTGTAATATAAACAGTGTATTTTCATCTAATTTAATTTTCTTTATCTTTCGTGAATATATTTCTTTTAAACATGTTTTCATTTTTTAATTTTGTTTTATATTTAAATATTTTTTAAATAGGAGCTGGAAAGAAATCAACTATTTCTCTTCTGCTACTCAGATTGGAGTTGTAATAGTAATAGTAAGCCCTCCAAAGTTCAACACTTTCCTTACTTTTGCTAAGATTGGAGCAGGAGTTGTATATCTAACCTCTCCAAAGTTCAACACTTTCACTGCTTTCACATACGTTGGAATGAGAATTGTAAACTTGACCCACTAAAGCCCAACACTTTCCCTATTGCTGCTTAAAGTTGAAATAGTATATCTTCACCTCCAAAGACCAACACTTCCCCTACTCTTGTTCAGATTGGAGTGGCATTAGCATATCTAACCTCTTCAAAGTCTAATACTTTCCATGCTTTTGCTTAGGATGGAGTACGAATAGTAAATTAAACCCCTCCAAAGTCCAACACATTCTGCACTGTTGCTCAGATTGGACTGGAAATAGTAAATTTGACCCCTCCCAAGTCCAACACTTTCCCTACTGTTGCTAAAATTAGAGTCGGAATAGTAAATCAAACCCCACCATGTCCAACACTTTCTACACTGTTGTTCAGATTGGAATTGCGATGGTAAATTAAATCCCTCCTAAGTCTAACACTTTCCCTACTATTGTTAAGATTGGAGAGGGAATATTATATCTCTCCATGCCAAAGTTCAACAATTTCCCTACTGTTGCTCAGATTGGAATGGTAATAGCATATAGAGGGCCATATGTATCAAGCCTTTTTCCCATTTGCAAACGGGCAGATTCTCAGAATCTGCCCGTTTGCGAATGGGAAAAAGCCTTTTGGGATGTATCATCCCAAAAGGCCATCGCAAAATAGAGAATCGCAAAATTTGCGATTCTCTATTTTGCGAATGCACTTAAGGAACTGCAAATTGCGATTCCTTAAATGCAATTCTGGAAGCACCAGAAATTTGCTATTTGGCCTTAGGAATTGCAAATTACCACCAACTTCAAGTTGGTGATAATTTGCGATTTTCTTTAAAAAGCACCTTTTTGATTTTTAAAAGTGCCATATGTCGCACATACATGCCCTTAGGGCATGTATGTGTGCAAAATGTGCACACATGCATATTTCAGGGTTGCAACAGGGTGTCCTTTTGGCACCCTTGCAACCTTGAAATTGCATTCTCAATTTGCGATTCTCTAATTAGTAATCGCAAATTGAGAATGTCTTCCCATTCATTCCTATGGGCCTCCTAGCCCATAGGAATGAATGGGAAGGTATTCCTTATTTGCGAATCTCAATTTGCGATTCGCAAATAAGGAATATGTAGGATTCGCAAAATTTTTAGCAAATCCTACATACATTGCATTTTGTGATTCTCTAATTGCGATTCGCTAAAAATCGCAATTTGAGAATCGCAAAACTCTTTTGATACATATGGCCCTTAATCCCTCAAAAGTCTAAGAAGTTCCCTACTGTTGCTCAGATTGAAGTGGGAATTGTAAATCTAACCCCTTCTAAGACCAACACTTTCCATGCTGTTGCTCAGATTGGAGTGGGGGCGGTAAATCAAATCCCTCCAAAGTCCAACATTTTCCCTACTGTTGTTAAGGTAGAAGATAGAACACTATATCTCACCACTCCAAAATTCAACACCTTCCCTACTGTTGCTCAGATTGGAGTGAGAATAGTATATCTAACTCCTCCAAAATCCAACATTTTTCCTACGATTGCTGAGTTTGATGTGGGAACAATAAATCTAGTCCCTCCAAAGTCTAACTCTTTCCCTGCTTTTGCTGAAATTGGAGAGGGAATAATATATCGAACCCCTCCAAAATCCAACACTTTCCATATTTTTGCTTACTTTGGAGTGGAATAGTAAGTCTGACCCTTGCAAAGGTCCACACTTTTTCTACTATCGTTCAGATTGGAGTGGGAATATCTCACCCCTCCAAAGTCCAATACTTTTCCTACTGTTGCTCAGATTGGAATGGTAATTGCATAGCTAATCCTTTCAAAGTCCAGCACTTTCCTTACTGTTGCCGGATTGGAGTGGGAATTGTAAATCTAACCCCTCTAAAGACCAACACTTTCCACACTGTTGCTCAGATTTGAGTGGTAATAGTAAATGTAAGCCCTGCAAAGTACATCACTTTCCGTGCTTTTCCTCACATTGCAGTGGGAATAGTAAGTATGACACTCAAAAGTCCTACACTTTCCCTACTTTTGCTTAAATTGAAGTGGGAATACTAAGTCATACCCCTCCAAAGTTCAACACTTCCCCTACTGTTTCTCAGATTGGAGAATAGTAAATCTAACACCTCCGATCCAATATTTTACTGCTTTTGTTTCTGTTGGAGTGGGGATAGTAAATTGGACCCCTACAAAGGTTTCCCTATTTTTTTGTACGTTTGGTTGGGAATAGAAATTGTGACTCCTTCGAAGTCCAATACTTTCCCTACTGTTGCTTACTTTGGAGTTAGAATAATAAAAATGACTCCGACAAAGCCCTTCACTTTCCCAACTGTTGTTTTGGTTAGTTTGTTAATATTTTTAGTGGCTGTATTTGTATAATTGTTTTTAATTGTTCTTATTATTTATTAAAAAAATCATTTGGATTTTATATTTATATTTCAATTTTGTTGGTTTTGTGTTTATTTTGTTTTCATTGTTTTATTACATTTGATGTATGTTTTTGTTAAATGTATTTTTGTTCATTTGAATAGTTTTGTTTTTTAAAGCATATATATGTATATATAATTTTTATTTTACATAAATAATCAAAAATACTTTGTATTTTTAATTGTATTATTATTTTAGCCTCTCATATTTTAAATTAATCACATCTGATGATACATATATGTGTGTGTATATAGATATTTATTTACTAAGGGGCCGATTCCGATCTCGGCCGGTAAGGCTCCGAATCGGATTCGGCATAACCGGATCCGATTCGGAGCCCTATTTCTCGACCGATTCGTACGCGCGTCCGGACGAGCGAGTACGATGCGAATTCGCCGACCGACTCGTTCGGGCGTCCCAACCGCTCCGATCGACTCGTTCCCGGGTCTAACCGCACCGACCGACTCGCTCGGACACGACTCGCACCGCGCAATGGAGACGTTCCCCAGCCGGGTAAGTACGATGCGCGCCGCGAGCAGTCCGACCGACACGCGCCGTACGGCTCAAAAGAGCAGTCGGAGCCGTACTTCGGGGGTCCGTGTCGGACCCCCCTGCCCGCGTAGCCGCGCGAGTCGCACACAGGGGGGACCCATGGGTCCCCCCTACCTGTGCGTGTACGGCGCGAGTCGCTTCGCCGCGTGCCCGCTGTAGGGGGCGCCCTTGTTCACCTCGCACCCATTGAGGCAATGGGAGCCCGCGTACGCGTTGTACGACCGGCTCCCATTGACTTCAATGGGAGTCCGACCGACTCGAGTACGATAGCATACAGACGCATCGTACTCGTTCGGTCGGGCTGCACGGGTCCGATTCGGTCGGAAATCTCTCCGGGTCCGGCTCGGTCGGAGAGATTTCCGGCCCGAATCGGAATCGGCCCCTAAGTGTGTTGTGCAACTTTTCATATACTTATCTCCAATAAACATATTTTAAGACTGAAAAGCGCACATTTGAACCAAAGTGCAGTAAAAAGAAATTAAGTTGGATTTTCCAGTTGGGGATCAGTTGCCAATTATGCAAGTTAGGACCCCTTCTTAGAAGGCGTAACTAGGCGAGTAAATATCTGTAACCTAGCAGTGAGAATTGGGAAGTTTCTTTTAAGAACTTTAACATAGTTTTTCTTTGGCAGTAACCTCGAAGACCCAGATCTTTCATGAAATTGAAGGAGATGGTGCATTTAAGAGGATTACTGGCAGGGGGTGTGCTTTCACAGAGTAGGGGGAAAGTTGGAGTGATCTGACCTAGCACGTTGGAGCCCCTCTCTCTCTGTCCCGAGACTTTGTATGAACTGTCCTGCTTGCCCATCACATCAGGTCCAAGTGTTGTAGGTCTGTGGTCACACTGTGGGTCTATACCTAAGGCAGGGGCAGCCTCTTTCTCACGGATCTTTTTCTAGGACTCTTGTTTGTTATACATAAGATTCTTTACAGTTTCTGAAATCGGTTTCTTAGCCAGCAGACACATTTCAGGTGCATTTACTGCATATAGGCGAACACAAGATGTATAGAAGGGAGGAGCTATGGTATTATACAACGCCCCTAGAGGCCGCTACATAAATGAATAAATGAATGACAGATATTTAGAGCTTACAGCAACTCCGAGGAGTGTCCCGGCGCTAAAGAGTGGGCCCAGGTGCACAACCCCATACCAGTAGATCTACTTTCCCCAGAAAAAAACAGGTTTTACATTTTTTACAGAAGACAGACTCAGAAGCATTCAGTAGCTCACAGGGGAGCTCATTCCATGCCTTGGCAGCCAACAAAGAAAATGCCTTATCTCCTGCACATAAACATTTTTTTATTTCAACAATTAGGACATGGTAGAATTTAGAATTGACAAACAGGGGCTTGTTCCCTATCCCAAGTGGGAAATTTTCACTTTGATACAATGTTAAACTTTTTAAAGCACTGGAGGCAGTTCATCACAAACTTATTGTCTGGCACAAATCACTTTCTAGTATGATTGTTGGTTGGCCACTCCTTCCAAACCTATTAGTCAAGTACAAAAGACGTTTTGGTCATAGAGACTAGAAACATTAGAGGCATATGGCACCTTTCTGTAAAATTAACTATCACAACTTGGAACTTGATTTTTCCCCCTCTGAATATATTTAATGACAATCCCTTTTGTACTTGAAACCTAGTAGTGCTCCCACCACCTACTTCAGACTTGAATTTCATCAGTGATTATGTAAAAACTTAAAATAAATTCTCTTCAAGGAAACACATACTGATCAGTATATCTCCCTAGGATCATTTTTTAGGTGTTATGCTAACCCAGCTGTGAAAGCTGTATGTGTTACTGTAAATGAATGTGGGATATACCATACCTCAACACCTCTGTGACTACTGCCATAGACCTAAAGATGAGGTACAAGCAACAAGATAGATGAGTTGTGTTTCTAAAGCTACTAGGGGTGTAGGCGATCTCACATAGTAGAGTTGTCCTAAGTGTGTATTCCATTGTGGGCAGGATTCCTTTGTGTTTTGAATCATGGGGATGTCTCAATGGGCATGTCTTTAGTGTGCATGCCATTCCTGAATATCTCCGGGGCGCATGCCATACTAGGGCTGTATCGAGACTGGCGACCCTAGTGTCCATCCCATTGTGCAGATGACCACAGTGTGCTTCTCATTGGTTCAGTGATAGAATATCGATGCTAAAAACATCAATGTTCTAAATATCGAAGAAAAAAATATTGACTACAAAAATATCGACTCCAATACCTTAACAGGTAAGTACAAAAATATTGAATCAAAAATATTGAAGTTAAAAATATAGATGTAACAAATATCGATTTAAAAATATAAATAAAATAAAATAATATATGCTAAATATATAAAATATTAATATAATGTTTAACAAAATTAATTAAATTTAATATATATTTAAATATAAAAAATTAACTTAATTTAAAAAAATATAAACACACAAACATAATAATTTATACATATACATATATTAACTTTCAAATAATTTATTAACTATTATCTTTATTTAATTTTTAAACGTTTAAATTATATAAAAATAAAATATATACATATATCAATAACTTAAAACAAAGAAATAACCATTATATAATTAAATAAAACATTTAACTATTAAAAAAAAATTAAAACGTACATTTCGCATTACTATAAATACAACAGTAGGGAAATTGTTGGATAGCGGAATAATTAGATTTACTATTCCAACTCCAGTGAGTGCAACAGTAGGGAAAGTGTTGGATAGCGAAGGGATAAAAATGACTATTCCCACTCCGATGAGTGCAACAGTAGGAAAATTATTGGATAGCGGAGGGGTAAAAATTACTATTCCCACTCCAAACAGTGCAACAGTAGGGAAAATTTTGGATAATGGAGAGTAAAAATTACTATTCCCAATCCAGTGAGTGCAACAGTAGTGAAAGTGCTGGATAGCGGAGGGGTAAAAATTACTATTCCCACTCCAGTGAGTGCAACAGTAGGGAAAGTGCTGGATAACGGAGGGGTAAAAATTACTATTCCCACTCCAGGGAGTGCAACAGTAGGGAAAGTTTAGGATAGCGGAGGGGTAAAAATTACTATTCCCACTCCACTGAGTGCAACAGTAGGGAAAGTATTGGATAGCGGATGGGTAAAAATTACTATTCCCACTCCAGTGAGTGCAACAGTAGGGAAAGTATTGGATAGCGGAGAGGTAAAAATTACTATTCCCACTCCAGTGAGTGCAACGGTAGGGAAAATATTGGATAGCGGAGGGATAAAAATTACTATTCCCACTCCAGTCAGTGCAACAGTAGGGAAAGTATTGGATAGCGGAGAGGTAAAAATTACTATTCCCACTCCAGTGAGTGCAACAGTAGGGAAAGTATTGGATAGCGGAAGGGTAAAAATTACTATTCCCACTCCAATGAGTGCAACAGTAGGGAAAATGCTGGATAGCAGAGGGGTAAAAACTACTATTCCCACTCCAGTGAGTGCAACAGTAGGGAAAGTGTTGGATAGCAGAGAAACAAAAATTACTAATAACATTTAAACAATAGAAAATATTTAAATAATCTTAAAAATAAATAAACAATATTTTAAAAATATCCGATTAAATATATTAAACATTCACAATAAATATATTAATTACATATAACAAAAAGGTAGAAATATTATCTAAAATAAATTAATAAATACTTTTGGAAACAATATTTATTTAAAAGAAGCAAATATTAACAAACAAAAGAATATTTAAAACATAAATATATTTATTTTATTCCCTACCCTAAAACACCACACCAATATAAAAAACTTCAACATTGTTATTCAAATTGTTCCCATAATTAACATAATTATTAATGCATGTAAAAAATATTATTAATAAAAAAATAATAAACATTCACTGAATATACATACTTTAACACTATAATATGCACAACACACACCTAAAATGAATTACACAATTACCATAATTAATTCGTAATTAATCAATTTACATTAATTAACTAATTAATAATTCATCAATGAAAAATAAATTACTTCCCACCCTTCCCACCATTTACACCTATAAACACCACAACACACACATACAATTAATTACACAATTACCATCATTAATTACTAATTAATTCATTAAAATTAATTAACAACTAATTATTAATTCATCAATTATTAATAAATTACTTTCCACTCTTCCCACCATTTATAGCTATAAACACCACAACACACACCTAAAATTAATTACACAATTACCAACATTAATTACTAATTAATTAATTACAATTAATTATTAATTCATCAATTAAAAATAAATTACTTACCACCCTTCCCACCATTTTCACCTATAAACGCCACAACACACACCTAAAATTAATTACACAATTAACATAATTTATTGCCAATTAATTAATGAACAACTAATTGTTAAATAATTATTTACACATTTAATACTATAACATCTCAATTCAACAAATATTAAAAAATAAAATTATTCAATAAATTTAATGAAATTAAATTACTTCCCTCCCTATTCCCCTATAAACCCACAACCCGCTACGGAACTGAAAAGGCAAAATTCAAATAAAAAATAAAATATAAACTACTAAAAATAATAAATACGTTTTATATAATTAAATTACTTCCCACCCTATTCCCCTATAAATCCACAACCGCCTACGGAACTGAAAAGGCAAAATTCAAATTAAAAAAAATTAATAACTACTAAAATTTTAACACATATAATAAAAATACAAACAATTCTTATACAAAAAATACATACATCACGCACATATAAAATATATACTAAAATACTTAACATTAATAAAAAATAGATATTTTTAACTTATTTATTTTTGCAAACGATATTAAACACTTCGATATTTTTTAATTCGATATTACTTGCCTAAAATCGATATTCTTGACCACGAGAATTTGTCTGTCGATATTCTTGACCCACGATATTTTTTTGCCACGATATTTGTGCAATTGATATTTTTTACTCAATATTTTGTCTCTGCACCCTTCCCATTGTCAGCGTCCCTCCATTGTATATCTATTGGAAGTGCCAATTGTGAGTCTCCTCTTGTCAATGATAAAACTGTAATTGGAATCAGGAGGCTGTGCCACCCAAAAAAGTAGTTTGCGCTGCTCTGTAGCTGATTTCATGCCTGTTCAAAATGTGGATCCCATCATGGAAGTGTCTTCGACATATGTTTCATTGTGAGAGGGCATCACTAGTGTATTTTCCATTCCATTAGAGATTTTCCTGGGTTGTCCCAAGTGGTTTCCAATCATATGTTGGAAAATATATGGCCAAATAACAAAGAAAATGACCGAAATTCCCGCTTGACGGTCTTGCTGTAATTATAGTTATAGGTTTTGAAAAGGAGGTTGGGGGTGGCCAGTGCCAGGGAGGCCTAGCAGCAGTATACAATATCAAGGCAGGAGTGGGAAGAGACACATGTGTGGTAACAGACCCTGGTACCCATGGATCAATGCAAGAAGAGACAGGAGTGAGAATGACAGGGGGCCCCATTATTCCTCAGGTAAAGGAAATGAGTGGCAGGGATTTGGCAGGAATACAAGGGCAGCCAAGGGTATAGCCTATTGCAGTCAGCATCAAAAACGCTCTTGTGCCATCCAGTGGAGTAAGGAGGGGCAGAGGAGATTTACAGATGTCCTCGCCCATTAGCAATGAATAAAAAGTAGCCTCTTATTACAACCCAGTCCCTCTAAGTAGAGTGGCAACCTTATGACAAGACGTAGTTCTCTTTACCCCTTATAAAGAAATAAAGATGGCACATTCTGTACTGATCAACAGGAGAAAGATTTCTGCCCTGAAATTGAGTGCCAGCCGTTGAATACCCTATATGCAGCATTTACCCAAATAACATTAACTCAACACCTAGATTTGTGACAGTCCAGGAACTGCATGGTTTCCCTTCAAAAGAGAACAACTCATGATACCAGTGAGTAAAACTCCTTTCTTGCAAGGTTACATCTAGTGGGCATTTGTTGCACTTTCACAATTTGTCAGTACATTATGAATTCCTTTCCAGTGCAGGAGGATCTCTCAGACCACCTGGATCCAGCCAGTGGGTAAACTCACTCACTATGCAAAGGCCCAAAAATTAAGAAAGCACTATAGTGCCATACTACATTTATCCAAATTATCATAACACCCTCTCCGGGTTCTTTTTCATAGCAGCCCTACAAGCCACACAAATCCAAGAGATATTTTTTTATTGAGATGATGCATTGGTTCCATGACATATTGCTCACCTGGGGCATCTGGACTACCCTAATTTCTAATCCCTGTGCCCTTTTCTGTAACACCTCTGTAAGAAATTGAGTTATTAGTTGAGGGGAGTAAGTACCCACCAAAAGTAATAATCACAATCCATGTCTGGGTGAACCCTTAAAGTCACTAAATTAACCTGAGCGCAACCCCCTGATAACTATGGCACAGAGCAGACAGGCTCAATGTAGCAACAATGTGTATAGTATTTATGCAGTACTAAAACAGTGATAGAGTCAAAATACAAAACAATAAAAAATCTAAAATTAAGTAGAAAGATAGAGTAAGATGTAATAAACACAATAACACCAAAATGACAAAAACCCAGTAAGAGGACCCAGAGATATGACATTTTAAATTTCTAAGTAGATATAGTGCCAAGAATCAGAACAGGACCTAGGTGCAAGTTGTTGGTGACCACTATGGAGTGCAGGTTGGATACACTAACCAAGTTCGCCCTGATCAAAGATTTTACCTTCTGACTTTAGTCCTTTAAGTCCCAATCCACCACAGGATTACAATTGTAAAGCCCGACAGGACCTCAAGGGAGGCACTTAGAGACTCACAGAGTGGCAGGCATAGGTCAACAAGAAGGTCCAGTTGCTACTGGTCAGCTGGCAGGAAAAGGTCTCTTCTAGCTTTCAGTGTCCCTGTAGTCTTACCAGGAGGTCACCCTTATGGCCCTTGGAGTCGACTTATTTGTCCTGGGTACAAGAGGGAGAGCAGGTCCAGTCTTCTAGGCTCTTCTAGTGTCTCAATAGCAGGTTCAGTCCTCTTCTGATCATCCACAAGTCTAGGAGTGTTCTGAAGTGGGTGCCTGGTGGTGGCATTCGCTTGTGGGTAAGAATGACCCCCGGTAACGCCCTAACTGATGGGGTAAAGTTCCTGGGGCTAACCCTACCCACAATGGTTATTTGCAAGATGGCTGTAGTCTTCGGCTACACTAAATTTGGGCTCTGAGAGCTAGTGGTGTGTCGTTGGGGAGTGTCCTATAGTAATCCTAGTGTCCTCCAACATCTAACTCTAAAGTCCAGTTTTAGGCAGTCCCTGTACCCACAACAACCTCATAGATAGAAGTCTGGTATAACAAAGTTGAGCTCATCAGCAACCAGACAGTGGCTACCTGTTTTGGTAGTCTATTTCCCCCCTTTGAATTGTGACCCAAATGTTACATGTAAATCCAGCAGACTTGTCAAGCAGGCTATGACACTCTAATGTCAAAAAGACCCATGTGATAGGGTCCTGAATGGCTTGGGAGACAACAAAAAGGTGCAGGCCTGGGTGTTAGCTACATCGGCTTGTGACAGGGTATGGATCTTTGAAGTTATTCAAGTCTTTGGGCCCAGCTCAGAGGCTATCTGTTAAGGGCACAACAACACCTTCCCACACCCAAGAACATTTTTCAGTGTCCTAGGAGCAAGTTCATATCTTATTCACGCCTGTTGAAATGATAATTACTAACTGGCAAAAGCTGGAGAGCAAAATGCAGATGTAGCTTTCAGGGATTTCAGGCACATAACTTTTTTTAAAGTGACTTTTCCCTAATATTTAGAACAAATCCGACTTCAATAATGAATTGGATTTTCAACAACAATTACAAATAATTGTTTCATTATTTTTCTAGCTAGTTCTATTCCTGAGATACAGGATTAGTATTTAATTTTGTATCCCAGTGTTTCCCTATTGAACAGCCAAACCTGCTACAGTGAAAATAGCTTTGAGGGCATTTTCATTGTAAGGACATGTTTGACATTAAACTTTTACAAGCTCTACTTTCAAACACAATGCACCCTGACTCAGGGGTTGCTGTATAAACTTTAAAAAGGAAAGTGTAGGCCTATTTAAAAGGGTTATTTTGGCAGGTCAAAATTGCAGTTAAAACTTGCAGAGCTAGGATACTGTTGGCAGACCTGCAGTTATGTTTTATATATCGCGAACTTGATCCAAAGGTATTGGAGTGCTTTACATGAGCATCAGTTACATTTCACAAGAACACATTAATTTTCTTTTGTAGGCCTGGGGAGATTAAGGGGCCGATTCCGATCTCGGCCGGTAGGGCTCCGAATCGGATTCGGCTTAACCGGATCCGATTCGGAGCCCTATTTCTCGACCGATCCGTACGCGCGTCCGGACGAGCGAGTACGATGCGAAATCGCCGACCGACTCGTTCGGGCGTCCCAACCGCTCCGACCGACTAGTTCCCGGGTCGAACCGCACTGACCGACTCGCTCTGACACGACTCGCACCGCGCAATGGAGACGTTCCCCGGCCGGGTAAGTACGATGCGTGCCGCGAGCAGTCCGACCGACACGCGCCGTCCGGCTCGAAAGAGCAGTCGGAGCCGTACTTCTGGGGTCCGTGCCGGACCCCCTGTACGCGTAGCCGCGTGAGTCGCACACAGGGGGGACCCATGGGTCCCCCCTACCTGCTCCGTGTACGGCGCGAGTCGCTTCGCCGCGTACCCTCTGTAGGGGGCGCCCTTGTTCGCCTCGCACCCATTGAGGCAATGGGAACCCGCGTACGCGTTGTACGACCGGCTCCCATTGACTTCAATGGGAGTCCGACCGACTCGAGTACGATAGCATACGGACGCATCGTACTCGTTCGGTCGGGCTGCACGGGTCCGATTTGGTCGGAAATCTCTCCGGGTCCGGCTCGGTCGGAGAGATTTCCGGCCCAAATCGGAATCGGCCCCTAAGTGATTTGCTCAGAATCACAGGATGTTAAGCCGATGCCGAGACTCAAAATTTGTTCCTCCAGCTCCGAAGTCGTCAGCTTTGGCCTTTACGCCACATCCTCTCTTACATTATCACTGTAGCGGATAGCACAATGGGTGCTGCAGTCCACTTGTTACATTTAACTTACAGGCCCTGGGTACACCTTTGTACCATATACTAGGGACTTATAGGTAAGTTAACCATGCCAATCAGAAGTACACCAAATATACCATGTTGAAAGGAGGAGCACAAGCACTTTACCACTGTTTTGAAGAGTTAAAGTGCAGTGTTCTATAGCAAGCAAAAATAGTGTTCAGCAAAAAGGCAAACAAATGTGGGGTGATCCTGAAGAAAGGGCACATTTCCAGCAAACTTCTCTGGTCAATGGGAAGTTGATGACAGTGTCGTGGGTGGACTTTACGGGATCATTACCCTATGGTGAGGAGATGACCCTCCAATACCATTTTTCTGCAATATGGGAGGCATTGGGATACAAAGGCTCCTAAGTCTGAGCAAATTAGTTTTTTTAGTCTTGTTACACAAAAGCAATTTTTTGCCTTAATTTATCATTTTCCGGGGATCTGCTTCTGCCTAAAATGGACGAAAGAAGGAGGTGAACTAGAGATTGTAATTTTGCAGTGATTCACAGACTGTTGTCAAATTACCAGTCTGTACACAATTAATGAGCAGTTTGCGAAGTTCATGAAAGGGGTAACTGGCTACTAGCAGCCAATCAAACAATCAAACTGTATCTAACAAATGGCGCTGCTCTGATTGGTTGAAATAGTGGCCAATCAGATTGATCAGATTTGGCCTAACCCATGACTCTATTGTGAAAAGATGGTCAATCAATTTGCTGAAACATTAGCAATCTGATTGGCCCCCTCTTCAACCGATTAGAATAAGCCCTTTTGTTAGGTCAATTTGACCTCATCCTCCTGCCATGGCAATTTTTTTACCTCTAAGGCCTTTGCTCCCCGTGCATGTCTTTAGTGACTGGGAGCAAGCCAGGCTTCTCCCTGATGATTTAGCACCTTGCTCTAAAGGGGCAGAGGGTTCAAGTGGAATGGTAGTGTCATGACCATGGACCAGTACCGTGAGGTTTAGTTCATATATTGATACCCGGGCCATGGAAGTGCCATGGAAGTGCCTGGTGATTGAGTGGTGGTGCTCCGCAAGCAATCCCATCACTGCTAGTGATTCAAAACTTTCTCAATATCAGTGGCACCTGCTGATTGTTCTGTGGCAAGGATTAAACTAGACGAGCCAGTGTGCTCGCCTCCTCCGTTCTCAAAGTTGCATACACGAGGGCCAATGTCAGGTAACACTGGCCTCATGCACAGTTCCATCCACACAGGTGAAATCAAGTGCCTCCAATCACAATGGTTTCAATCCTCCCAGACACCATGGTGCCCTGTCTGCCAGGAGTTGCACACAATGGGGTCTGAATTATTATCCGTCTCCTTTCCGTATAAGAAAGGCCTCTGGGGTGAGCTATTAATAAGGGTGGGTGAAATTGCTTAATTGTTGCTGTGAAATTTCTTTAAATTATTTAAAACTTTCATAAAATTACGCTTTTAGGTTGAAACGTGAATTGCTGGCACCTCATGTGACTTTTTTCACGTGTGCACTCCCAAGATACTGGTAGGAGACTATTTTGAGCAAAAAAAAGTCTCTCGGAGGGATATTTTTTCCTGCGAAAACGTGTCTTTCATGAGCACAAATTGCTCAAAATTGCGAATTGTAGAACTTCAAGTAATTTTGGGAATTTTACGTAACATGAAAATAGGGAATTACATTAACATTTCTCACAGGCCTAGATATTATTTGTTTATGGTATTTGAGTAAATAATCTCCTGGGGGGTTGATGCTGCTCTTGCACTGCATTTGGTGGTGCCTGGTCTAACGCTCAGGGCTCTGCTCAGTGTCTGGGCCTCAGTCCTCATCCTAGGGGGACGGTGGTTGAAGCAGGTCTTGGCTACTTACAGGAAAACCTGTTGCATGCACTGGCTGGTCCAGGCGCACAAAGATGGTACTGCATAGGAGAGGCAAAGAGTGGAATGAGGTAGTCACACCCCCCAGCTCCATGTGACAGCCATAAATAGCGCTTCCAGTGAGTGCAAGAGGTCACCACTCTCTCTCCAAGGCATGCCACGGCTCTACAGGTTTTGCCCTCCATTCATGGTTTCACTGTATTCTTCTTATGGTGACTCAACATTGTGCTCCCTGGTATGTATAGTCTGCCCCCACATACACCTTCTTGGGTTCTCATGCACATGGCGGACTGAGCACATCTGCGCAGAACACAGAGCACAGAGGACGCAAAAAATACAACACTGTAACATGAAGACTACACAACAATAATACAATCCTAAATAGGGAAGAGGTTCTCTTCTGATCCAATCTCTCCTAGCTCATCTTGCGGCTTAACTGGGCAACTGCAAGGGACCCAAAATGGGCTTACCTCTATACTGACTCCTCATTGGATCCAGTGCAGATCTTGGCACTGCCTCCCAAAAAAAATAGCCCTCATATTTCGAACCAGTCCATACAGTGGAATTAAGGTCACAGGAGAGGGTAAAGCTTTCATCCACCTTAGGTAAGCCAGAAGGGTGCATAATCTGCAGTGTCCAGCAAGGAAAGGCTTCTTCTCCCAGGTGTGTGTGTGTACATGCAGTTCAGTGAAGACCACTGTAAGTGCAGTTCCCCCTTAACCAAGCGTAGTGCTTCAGTCTAATTTAGTGGCCATGCAGGAACTGCATGTAAGCCTTTCAATGAGTACAGATGCAGGACCCTCGGTGTGGCAAACTCATTTTATGAAGGCTACATCAAGTGGCAGTGGGTAGCATGCATCGTTTTCCTCTTCCCTCGAACCACCGACGAAGAGAAACAAATATGTGTGTGTTTGTGACAGTGTTTCTATGTCTTTACGTGCTTTATTAATGACTAGGAGTTATCACCAATCAGGCAGTACAAACCCGTTTTAAAGGCACAAGACTGAACTACAAGAAAAATATATCACGGCATATTTTGCCTTAATATGAGGTTCCATGTTATGGTGATGTGTTTAACAAAACATACAATGGTGTTGTTTATCATATGTTTTTCTATTTCTTCAGATACCAATTTGGTTTTGAGACTATAAGGGGCAATTACCCTTTTTTCTGACATGCCAATTTTTGCATGTTAGTTTTTGAAGAATAGGCATACAATATATATAAAAAGTTGATATATTTTGAGTGCAGTAGGGATCATATTAGGTCCTGAAGAGTAAGCCGTGGGGACGGCCTACGAAACATGTTGACCCAGTAGGGGACATCTCATTATAGTATACCCCCTACGTATCCCCATTTTTTAATATTTCCAGCTTGGGAAGTAAATAAAAATTTGTTTTTTCCACTAGCCAGGGAATTTGTATAACCCACCCCATATTCTTCACAGACCCTACCACTCTCACTCCCACACTACACATAGCCTATTTCACAAAAAAGTGCTCCCACGTATTTCGTAGGTTGTAGCACGCCCGCCCCGTAGAGGGACGGGCAGACCCCTATGATGAAGCATGACACTAAGCGATTTTTTAGTGTGTGAGGGGTATTTTTAAAAACACCTAGTGCTTTTCCATGACATAAAATGGAACACCAATACACCTTTTTCTAACCACAAAAAAACCAAAAACAGTCTTCTGATTGTAGGGTTGAATCTTATTGTTTATAAAAAGGTGTTAGAAATACATCAGAAATCAATTTTGGGGATGATTCTCACCTAAGACCCATGTCGCAATCTGTGTTTATACTAATAGCACACTGATCAGAATCGCGTCTTGGCGCTCCAGGTTCAGCGTAGAGTAGACTACTGGAATCCTAGTGATACAAAGTTCCTTTATATAAATGAGCAAGGCAAGCTCCTGAGGCCACTCTAAATCCTGACTCCTACATCTTCCCTAGGTTAGACCACCTCCATAGCCTACAGGAACAGAAGGGCATTGTCACAGGTGGACAGAGGATTGGTAGGCCTGTAACGAGAGTGTGAACTTCCTCTTCTTTCCCTCAAGATATCAATAGAGGCCTGGATAGTGACCCCGCATGTCTGCATGCCTACTGTCATCTAGGACTGCCAAGCCTCTCCAGGACCTCTGCACCCTAGTGAGTGGAAGAAGAGCCCAGATATTGAGGGGGCACTGACAAGTAGCGTGGTTAGAGCGTAGTGCCCACTTGCTTGTGGGCTACCTCTAGGTCAAGATCAATCACGGCAGGACTCTTCCGTGGCATGTGTATGTCGAAGGTGAACCCTAATAATCATCTGAACCCTAATATTTGATCACTCCAATATTTTCCAAAATAATTCGGCTCCAGAATCTCCAGTTGATCTAGCGGTTAGAGGCTACTCTCCTCATCAGGTAAATCACAATTTAGCAGAGTTAAATGGAATAAAACATTAGACGCATAAAGGACTGAGTTCTTGTTAAAAAAAAATAGGGCAAAAAGAGAATTTATTATAGGATAATAAAAAATGCGGTACAGAGGAGAAATGCATGGATAGCCATGAAGACCCAATATAGAAATACAGATAAATGCAAAATCATAAAACCCTGGTTAGGAATATTCTAAGTGCCAGATTCATGAAGAGCACCGGCAGCATGACAAGACGCCTATGAGTAAAATGACACAAGAAATTCCATAAAGAATCTCTTGAAACACAGAATCCCAGAGATTTTATGAACAAATCTCACAAGCTGATAATAGATTATGTTAATTCAGCATGGTATGATCATGGTTAGGGTCGCATTTGGCAAATCAGAATCAAAAATGCAGTAATTAAAAACAGCGCAATTGTTTAGCACTAACCCATTTCTTAAGCAAGAGAAATCTACCATTGCTTCCTCAGCAACTGCTCTCACAAGATGTATAATACGAATGAAGCATTTGTAAATGATTGCTCATAGAACTAACACATCTTCAGCGCAGCGCCAGCTGGCATCTACGTTGATTGCTGGGCGTGCAAATGGGTGGTCGGTAGTTGCAAGCACTATCATGCCGCGCTTTAAGTAAAATAATAAAAATCCACTTACCTTACACCCACGACAAATCTTCCTCCTCGCTGCACATCCTCCTCCTGCTGTAGTCCGGTGTTCAGCGTGGGCCCCAGCCAACTCCCTTAACCAATCCTGGTGCTGCTCTCATGCTGTTAACCAGGATTGGAGGGAGCGACCTCTCTCGGTGCTCGCGAGGGCACTGGAGGCCTCTGCTTGGTCTAACCCAGTTATCTCTGGACAGCTGGGTTAGAGAGGTGTCAAAGTGAGCATGTCTGGCTGGCTGTTGCAAGACGGCTGGCCAAAGGGACAAGCACACTTTGAACTGAAGTGCCCAGGCAACCCACCCTCCTCCCTGCTGCTACCACTCAGCAAGCCCCAACCCGTCCTGACACTCAGTTTGGGAAGGGTGGATGAAAAATAAAATGGTAATAAATTAACTTTAATACCATTTTATTTTCATCTCTGAGGCTTTTGAGGACATTTTAGTTGGCGGGGCGACGCTCCTCCACTCTAACGGAGGAGCCGCCCCTGCTTCAGGATGTCTGATGGCCTTTTAAATCATGCCTTTGTTTTTGGCCCAGCAGGATCTTACAGTAAGAATCCCCCTTGCTGCCAGTGGTGTAAGGAAACTTGAAGGGGCCCCCTTTCAAAGTACATGGAGAGGCCCCCTCTGGAGTCAGTCAGGAGCTCTCAGGCCAGGGTACTGTGCTGAGGGGGCCCACTGGAGCTTGCCCCCTGCCCCACACCACGGGGGCTGCAGGGGCCTAGGTTAGGCCACTGATTGCAGCCTGCAGGTTGCTGCACCGCATAGAATGTAGCCAACATGCAACCGCTACTAAACTATGTTTCGGTGTTTGAAAATTACACCAGGACAAATTCAGCATGTTTCCCTGAGTCGGCCTGATCCTGTGGAAGTGCTTGAAAATTATACTTTGGGTACATCATGGAAGCTTCATTCACAATACATGCTCTCGAACAAATGTTGTACATTGCTAATATATTGACGTCATTCACTTGATGCTCTGGGAAACAAGGAGAGAGATGGCTTTGCAGTGGGACACTGACTGGTAGGGAGAAAGGAGCAGGAGAAGTTGAACAGACACAAGAAACTGCATCAATTTTATATGAATTGCGTTCTACATGAAAATGTGGCCTAACTATTCATAGCATTATATATGCTCTAAGTGACGTACGTAACTCGTTTCAGGGGCAACTTCATTAGTTCATCGGTTACGACTCTATACATCATTAAAACTCAAATTATTCAAAAGTAATTTTCATCCAATATTTGCATATTTTTGCATATTTTGAAAAACGTTATAGCATGCACACACACCGTGGAGTGCATATCATCAGGTACCCAGAGCCATCATCCCATTTCAGGTTCTCCGCAGGGTCTGCCTCACTCTTGTCAGATCTTGTGGAGACCAAGTGGTATTCAGACACACACATCTCTCTGACCAATCACACACTTTGTGCAGTTCCTAAATAACAACAGTAATGAATGGTAAAAATCAATTATCACTAGCAATCCTTCTGTGTCCAGTGACACACTTCTACAAGATGTTATTAGAATCACTCCAGTCACTATTCAAACCAGCAGCATAGCACACTGGCAGGAAAGGTCCTTCCCTCACTGGTCATCATTCTGCCCTCCCTTGATAGAAGATTTCCTGTCTCCAGAAGGTTTTGTCAGCACCAAAAGGACCAACAATAATAATCCCAGAGTACATTATCATTGTGCTCCTAATAGCAACATTCAATGTTGTCACCTAGTGAGATATAAAATATAATTTCTTATATGTTTAGTGTTTGCTCTCTATTGATGTTATCATAACAACAACCATATGAAAACAGCCAATATTGCAATAGCCACGGGGTTGGAAACTGTGCGCCAGACATACAGAAGTAAAACGAAACTTTGCCCTGTTGCTCTGCTGTCAGTGGTACTGTGTTTTGGAATTATGTTTTTTGATACAGTTATATATATATATAGCTTGGGTTAGGCCCAAGAACATTGGAGCACTTTACATGAGCACCAGTTAGATTACATAATGTCAGATTAATTCTTTTTTAGTTTGAGGGACAAAGCACAAGTTAAGGGTACATGTGGGTAGGCAGCGTCTACCCACTCTTTTTACAGGGTGGATGCCGTCCACCCTACCAAGACGTTGGGCCTCATAGAAGTATGCTGACCTCCACCCGGTGTAATTTTCAGACACTGGGACACATTCAACAGCGCCTGCACGTTGTCTACTTTCATTCCGAGCAGCAACGTGCAGGCGAGGGGGCTTAGTTGTTTTAAATATCAGCTGGGCACAAATCAAAGGCTTAATTTAAAGAGCCTTTGTAATTATAATTGCATTTATATAGCGCTTACTACCCCTGACGAGCCGTCAAAGTGCTTTTTTGGCAAGTAGACACAAAAAGGATTATTGATGAATTAGTATAGGGAAATATTAAATTAATTTGAGCGGCGGACATGTTAGTCTATTATTTGGATTGAAAAGGATAGTGGAGGGATAGAAGAGGGAAGAGTTTGCATTTATATAGCGCTTGCTACCCCTGATGAGGTGTTAAAGCACTTTTCGGGAGGTAGCATGCTACTTTGCAACCCAAAACAGGATTAGTGGGGAATTAGTATAGGGAAATATTAAATTAATTTTAGTGGTTTAGATGTTAGTCTGTTATTTGGATTGGAAAGGATAGTGGAGGGATAGAAGAGGGAAGGGTCTAGAAAGTTTTTTTTTTAGCTCATAGCGGTAGTAGGAGGTTTGGGATGAGTAAATGAGAGGTGGATGGGGAACAGTCAGAGGGAAGGGTTTAGAAAGGCTTGTTTGGTAGATCTGAATAGTAATAGAGGTATGAGATGATGCAGGAGGGTTAGAGGAGTGAAGAGTATAGAAAGGGTTATTTTTGGGATCATATTAGTAGAATGTGGTTTGAGATGAGTCAGAGAGTATATATATATAGATATATTGAGAGAGGTATAGGGATATAGGGTAGTGCATTGGAGATGCTGAAGTAGAAGCAAAGTAATAAATATAAAGATAAATAAGTACATGGAAAGTATATATGTATAACAAAGGTAATATATGTTGATTTAAGTTGCATTTAATAAACACAGATTTATAGTGTTGCTGTACTTTAAGTTAATTTATTTGTTTTTATTATTCTTTTTGTCATTCAATAGTAAAGCAATTGTAGGTAAATAGTTATGATAAAAGATTTACTTATTTATGCAGTCGTCTATATACATGTTAAACATAGACTGATATAACTATAAGTAATATGTACATTTGTTAAGCACAACTAACAAATATCTATATATTTAAAAACATAATTATTATACACGTTTATACAAAGCAATACACATATGTAGGTACACATCTATAGTCCAAGTTGGCTGGGAGGTGACTGGGGCCTTACATCTAGCTGCAAATGCAGTAGAGGGGAAACAAAGACACTTGGGGCCAGATGTACAACCCACCAATTTGCGACTCGCAAATTGGGTCGCATTTGCGACTCGCAAATTTGGATGTACAACAGTGTCTCAGAATGGGGTTGCAAATTGTATGCCTCATTAATATTAATGAGGCAGGCGCAATTTGCGACCCCATTAGGAATGGCTAGCACTCACAGGGATGGTGGCCTGCTGTGGTCAGCAGACCACCATGTCTGTGACTGCTTTTAAATAAAGCAGTTTTTTTTTAAATGCAGCCCGTTTTCCTTAAAGGATGCATTTAAAAAAAAGAAAAATGAAACTTTTCAGTTTCATTTTTTAAGGGCAGGCAGTGGTCCCTGCGACCACTGCCTGCCCTTAAAAAATATTTTTTGACCCATTTACAAAGGGGAACAGGGGACCCTTTCCCGTTTGCGAATGGTTTACCACCTACTTGAAGTAGGAGGTAAATTGCGAGTGTTTTGCGACCGCAATTGCAGTTGCAAAACATTCATACATACAAATGCGAGTCGCTATTAGGAAGGGATGCCCTTGGCACGCCCTTCCTAATAGCGAGTCGCAAACCTCATTTTGCGAATCGGTAAAATTTACAGATTCCCAAAATGAGGTTTGTGCATGGCCATGCCCTACATTGTGGTCGGAAACGGACCGATTGCCCATTTGCGACCACAATTTAGGGTCTTAAATCTGGCCCAAAGCTTGTTATTACTTCACAAGTACTTAAGAGACGCATGCTTTTGACAATTTTTTAGTCCCTTTGTATAAGAGATATACATGCACTTTAAGAATGTAGTTGTGTTGGTTTGTCCCAGTATTTACTCAAATAACAATTTAAATACCACTATTTGGTTTCATTTCTTTTCTAGCATTACTCATCCCAATGCAAGGTGTCAGCACGCTTTACATCACATGTACTCATTATACACTGACAATAAATCATATGTTTGTAATCAATGTACAGGATGTGTTACATAAGACAGTGAAGGTTACAAGGTGTAAGAGTCACATGTCCTTCATAGCTCACTGTGGTAAATTAGAAGGATTACAATTTATGAACTGCAAGTAACAAAAGGATCTCTGTGTTAAAAGCAGTAACCCACTTACCCGTATACATATAATACAAATCTGTCATCTGCGTGTTACATTATATTCTTTGCAGGACACATATTAACCATCAACACTACTTTGATTCAAAACTGGGATTAGACAAAACACAGATCTCTCCAGCAAATGCATTAACCTCCAAATTACCTGGCCACGAAGATCTCTGCAGAATGTGCCTTAACCCCATAAGATATTTCAAAATGCATACTTTGCAACCAACTAAGCAGAACAGATATGCTGCCACATTTCTCCTTGTTGCCAATTTCTTTGTGGCAGAGTTTTTAAAAATAATTTAATAAGTTGAGACCCAGATTTTGCATCAGGGTTGCATCGCTTTTTTGGCACCAACCCAAAGCAAAATCTCATTTGTTAAATATTGTAATGCGCTCAAATGTACTCATAATAGACCTGCTAAATATTTGTGGGAGGGCTTAAGATCTGATATCACACCCCATGATGTCACTTGCATACTGCCTAACTTCCCTCCACTTCAATTTTTAGGACTTGTATAGAGGGAGATTAAGTGATTTGCCCAGAATCACACGATGTCGAGCCAACGTCTGGACTCGAATCTGCTTCCCCAATTTCAAAGTCGGCTGCTCTGGTATGGCCTCATCCTCTAAAATGCCCTGACTCGGAAACAAGGACGTCCTGTGTATTAAAAAAAACACCTGTAAGTCGTGACGCTAAATACCTGCACCCCTTTAAACGGAGAGAGTGGTTTGCTTTCCGCATCTTTTAATTCACAGTCATGCCAAGAGGTGACGCCACGCCTCTACGGGGTTAATGCCATGAGTGTCCAGTTTTGGCATTCGCCCTGTCTGCTGCCAGCAGGGGGAGCTGCAACGTCATAAATGAAATAATGCCGCCTCCGGTTAGGCAGTTGGATAGGCCGCCTGAATGGAGGGTTGCAGGAAGGCTGGGGGAGGGGGCAATCGGCGCTCGAATGTACTGGTACATAACCGTGAGGTGGATTGTCGACGATTAGCTTGCGTCAGGCCGCCCTTAACCGAGCGGCCGGGCACTTCCCACCCGTGCGTGCAATTTCCCGCGCTCTAAGAGCACTCTGAGCCCACTTGAGACTGCTGCTGACTGTCGCTTGACAGTGATTAGAGAGAGATGATCCTTGCCATCGAGTCATGGAGCTTCGAAGAGCCGTATTCACCTCCCGTCCCCGACCACCATCAGCCCGTCAGAGGATCAGAAAAATAAACATAGATACTTGTGCATGACAAAGATGCTCATCGCGCACAAAGGGGTGGGATGAAGGAGGCGGGGGGCAGATGGGAGAGGCCCTAGAGGAATTAGAGTTAAGCTACTACACCTGCTGCTAGTATACTAATGCGCGTGCCAGTTCTCACATCTGCTCTAAAGGAAGCTGACATATTACAGTATTGGGAACAGTGGCGGATGGTGGATTTTAAAAGTGATGGGGCGGTGGCAGCCCTTGAATTAGGAAAAATGTGCTCCTGGAACCCATACATTGGGGGTCAAGGTGTGACCGAGGAAAGAGGGTGGAGTCACAAGGGGTGGAGCTTACAAAAAGCAGAGTATGACAGTCAATTTATACATTTATTTAAATAAAAATCTGCTGCAAAGAAATTGGCAGCAAGGACATAGTGAAAGTAAATCTGTTCTAGATTAAGTAATTAGTCACAAAGAGGCTTCATTCTAAAATATCTTATAGGGTTAAAACACCCACCTGCTGCAGACATCATTGGGTACCCAGCAACTGTGAGGGAATTATGATAGTGGTAAGTTAACTCTAGTGGTTAACACGTTCTGGGAGAGTTCTGTGCTTTGTCCAATCACAGTTTTGATTATAAAGTAGCATAGGGGGTTAATGTGCCCGTTGCAAAGCACATCATGTAACATGTAGATCAAGGATCTGTATTTGTTTTAGATAGGCAAATAGGCTAATGCCTTCGACACTGATATAATTTTGTTACCTCCAATTCAAAAGTTGAAAGCCTTCTAAGATATCACAGCGATCTATTTACAGCCATGAAGGAGCTGCAGGCAAACTGCAAGTCATGGTTTAGATCCTTATTGTTTGTTTTTTCTAAGATTGCAGAGAAGGGTTTCTCTGGAAAGTAATCAGGTCTTGTTAGTACAGATAACCACAATCCCTGCGTTACGTTTTGTACCCTGATTTTGTGTTTCTCCCGACCATTCACTCTCAACATATAATGTCTACAAGTATGGATGATATGTGATTCCTACACCTTATAACCCTCATTGTCTTTGGTAACATTTCCTTGACTTTGATTTACCCACTTGTATCATTTATTGCGCCTCTGTGTGCCTAAACTGGGATGAGTAGCGCTATAAAAAAATTAAATAAAAAAAATTAGTAGGTGCCCTTTAAATCAATATTGGTGTATCTACTCATTCACACAGACAATCTTGCATTCTTATTGTGCAAGCTAGTCTCTCTTAAGTAGTTGTGAAGTGATAAGCTGCACGCCTTTGTTTCCATCCATTGCATTGGCATCTAGGTGTTAGGCTCCCAAAAGGATGGTTGATGGCCTTTTAAACCAGGCCCTTGCTTTGGGCCCATGCAGGGTGTTACAGTAAGAAACCCTCCTGCTGCCAGTGGTGTAACGAAACTTGAAGGTGGCCCCCCTTGCAAAGTACATGGAGGGGCCCCCCCACTGGAGTCAATCAGGAGTTCTCAGGCCAGGGTACTGTGCTGAGGGGGCCCGCTGGAGCTCGGGCCTCCCCCCACACCACGGGGGCAGCAGGGGCCTATGTTACGCCACTAATTGCTGCCTGCAGGTTGCTGCACCGCATAGAATGCAGACAACATGCAGGCGCTACTGAACTATGTTCCAGTGTTGGAAAATGACACCAGGACTAATTCAGCATGTTTCCCTGAGTCGGCCTGATCCCAGATCCAGCCCAGGTATAGCTGCCAGAACTGAGATCCAGCGAACCCCCTACTTTCCAGCACTGGTTTCATGCAAGTCCAAAATGTGGATCCCATCAAGGAAATGTCTTCGATGGGCATTCCTTTGTGGGAGGGCATCACTAATGCATTTTCCATCCCATGAGAGCTTCTTGGTGGGTTGTCCCAAGGGGGTTCCAGTGCTATGTTGGAAAAGAAATTTCCAAATAACAACAAACAAGGTTTGGGTGTGGCCATAGAAGCCTAGGCAGCAACATACAATATCAGGGCAGGAGTGGGAAGAGAAACATTTGTGGAAACAGACCCCTGCAGCCATGGACCAGAATCAGGAAGGGATAGGAGTGGGAAATTAGAGTGTGCACGGTTAGTCTGCATGTAAAGGCAATGCATGGCAGGAATTTGGGGAGGAATACAAGGGCAGCCAAGAACAAGGGCGGAAGGTATGGCCCATTGCAATTAGAATTAAAATGCTCTTGCACCATCCAGTGGAGTAAGGAGGGGCAGAAGATATTTACAGATGTCCTCCCCCAGTAGCTATGAATAAAATGTAGCTCATTTATTATAACTTAGTCCCCCCAAGTAGAGTGACAACCATATGGCAATACGTAGTTCCTGTTCCAGCTTAGGAAGAAGTAAAGATGGTGCATTCTGTACTGATCATCAGGAGAAAAATGTCTGCCCTGAAGGGAGTGCCTGCAGTGGAGTACCCGATATGCAGCATTAAAATACATCCAGTGAGTCAACTGCTACTTCCACAAATCACTGCCTGAAATAAACTCTTGGTTTTTAGAAGGATACTATGTCCCCACCTCCAGAGGCCACTCAAAAGGTCATAAAGGTAGCTCATTGGATTTATGTGCTTACTGTAGCAATTTCTGTAGGATCAGATGTTTTAACTTCATGTGGGGCTGGCTCAGCCTATCATCTTTCTACATAGCATACTAGGCGAAAAAGAAATGAGCCCTACAGACATATATGTCTGATAAAATTGAAGTTGACGATCAAGAAAGAAGACACACTGATGGGTTTGGTGTTTTCTTAGGCACCATATGACTAAAAACAGCACAGCTGAAGCAGAATTTCCAAATCATTAAGTCCAGCCACCAGGCAAAAAAAACATACACCATTGCTATCCAATAAGCCAAGTCATAGGGCCACATCCCATGCCTGCACTGATCAACATAGCAACCCTTTCATAAATAAGTAGTGACTGAAAACAGAGATGGGTGAACTAGCAAATTAACAGGGAGACCTAAGCCAGAGCTGAGTCAAGGGACAGCTCTGGCTCTGAGAGCCTGCATTCTAGCCAGGCCTTGAAAATCATTAGAGTGTAAATCATTCAACAAATATCATGTTAGAATATGATAATGTGTCTTCAAAATTCAAATAATGTATTTATTTACCATGCACAAGTTTGTCACCTTAGTATATCAAATCATTTTGGCAGTATTTAATAAAAGTGAGAGTTTTAAAACATGAACTGAGAAACACTCTTGCCCTCACCCTAATGATAATCCTATTAGTGATTTAGGAGGCACGTCAGGGGTCATGTGTACCCTATGTGTATCCTAGATTCTTATTATATATGGAGCAACATTATAGGCTATTAAACACAAGAGAGGTCTTTGTACAGCGCCATTCCTGAGCTCACATATTTGAAGGTGCTTTCATGTGTGATAATGAACAAAAATGAAGTGCGCTGAAATGCAGTATTTACCTAGGATCATACAATTTGACCACACGGGGAAGCCAGGATTGAGCCCAAATTTCCCAGCTTTACACTGTGCAATTCAGCTGCTAGATGGGTATCTCTTTCAAGCATCAAAGGCTAATGCTCTGTCCTTACTTCTTTGAGGCTGAGATGAGAGCTGATGACAAGCAGAATCCACATTTTATTTTTGTCATTTTTACCTTTTTCAAACTTTGCCCGGAACATATGTGCACTTCAGAACAAACACAGACTATGTTACACATTTTCATTTTTTTCGGCTCAAGGAGATTTGCCAGGATTCACAGGATGCTGAGCCAAGGCTGAGATTCAACCCTGACTCCCCATGTTCCATGATCAGCAGCAGTACTTAGTAGGCCACATCATCTCCAGTGAAAGCTTAACTTGTCTTGGGCTCAATGTGCCAAGAGCATCTCGAGGTGAGCCAGGGATCAGGCTTGAGCGTGGCTGGAGTTTTCTGTGGCTTGCTCACCCCTAACTAAAAGGAAATAATGTAGTGCCTGAAGTCCATGTATTCCACCCATCTTCTTACTTGTGCAACAGCCTCACCTTGCATTTTCTACAAGTAAATCCCCTTGCAGCCTGACATTTTTATTTCAAGTCTCGGAATTTCTGCACTTTTCACGGGGCCCTTCTCTGGTCCTGATAATGGCAATGAAGCACCCATGAGCTCACTGTAACTGTTCCAGCCACGGACAGATTATTACGGATCCATTGGCTACCCAGGCCACTAGGAGATGCAGCTGTCTTCTTTCTTGTCCTAGCACGTTCCTTCTTTCCATCGTACAGCCGGTTTTCTCCTGCCTATGATGTGTGGAGAAAGATTACTGTAGTGCAGAGCGCAATCAAAACGAGTGAAATCGGCTATATCTCCATAACACCGCCTTCCAAATGTAGCGCCGAGCTGAATAAGTGAAAACATACACACATGCTACTTTCTCAGTCAGGGAGTATACTCTCTCCCTGTGCTGCCATGCAATGGTTGCCACCCACTCCTAAATTGTTTACATCAGCCCCAGCTATTTGCATGAATGGATCTCCATTTACTCTGCCCAGGACCATAGAAAAAAAGTCCCAGTTTCAACCCTATACATGTCGTTGTAATTTAACAGGCCCTCAAATGTGATGTCACTGCTGGAGCTTGTGCCTACAGGGCAAAGAAGACCTGACGCAGTCCAGCACATGCACACTGTGAGAAATGTGGTTGTTGGTTTACTGGGGTGCAAGCCCTGGTCAAGCAGCAACCACAATCCTTGTCAGGGTAAGGCACAAGCAAACGTCAAATTTACCTGTGCTCAAATCACCGGTACCTCAGCACAGAGCAGTCAGGCTTAAGTTAAAAGCAATGTATAAAGTATTTGTGCAATACTTCAAACAGTAATAAAGTTAAAACACCACACAAAAAGGATCCCATACCAAGTTAGAAGAATAAAACGTTCTTTAATAAATAAAACAAGACCAAAAGGACAAAAATCCAATCAGTAGAACCAGAGATATTCAATTTCAAAGATTCTAGTGAAAATAGCGCAAAAATCGACAAACCGCCAACGTGGATATCTGGTCGTGCTGGACTGGGACAAAGTCACAAGTTCAGGCAGACTGCGATGGAGCGCGGGCCAACTACAGGACCCAGTTAGGCCCACTGAACACATACATTAAATCCTGGTTTGTGGAGCGTTGCGAGGATCCACGTTGAAGAGGTGTCATGCAGCAGAAGCGATGCATCAGTGCTGAGATGCAGCAGAGCTGCGATGCGAGGACCTGCATCGTTGTCAAGGATCCTGTCGACAGAGATCACAATGCGAAGTTTGACATTGAGGATGCTGTGCTCAGTATGGGTGATGCGTCTGTTCCAAGAAGCTGCGAGGCTGCGATGCGGAGTCTGTCGTCGAGGCTGCCATTGAAGAAAGATGCAAGAGCCTGCACCCAGGATGCGTAGAGCAGCGGCAGTTCCGAAGGCAATGCAGGCTGTGGTGGCAATGCAGGATTTTGCCATGGGTCCAATCCATGCAGCAGTGGAGATGCATTGGTTCTGTTCAGGGTTGCGCCACACAGTAGAGGAGATGCATCAGTTCCACTGGATCCACAGAGGCTGTCAAAGCACCATTAGCCTGCTACCAAGGGACCAGGACTGGGGTGACACTACTTGGCAGGGTAGACTCACAGATGGCAGAGTACAGGTGCAAGGTTGTTAGAATCCTGTTAAGTCCCTGAGACTTCAGATCAGGAGACCAGCCAACTAGCCCTTGGAATCACTCTGGATTCTGGGTTCAAGAGATGCAGGTCCTGTCCATCTCACCCAGGCAAGAGGGCAGCAGGTTAGCACAGCAGCACAGCAGTTCTTTCAGAGCTGCAGTCCAGCAGAGTGATAGTCTTTTCAGCAGCACAGCAGTCCTTCTTCCTGGCAGAGCATCCACAGGTCCAGAAGTGTACTGAATAGATGGTGTCTGAGGTCCTGTATATATAACCAGTTGTGCCTTTGAAGTGGGGAGAAGATTCTAGAGGCATGCCTTTGAAGTGCACAGATGCCCTACCTTCCCTGCCCTGGCTCCAGACTAACTATAGGGGGTATGCAACCCTTTGTTTGGAGACAGGATACAGCCTATTCAAGTGCTAGTGGGGCTGGGCCCAGCTCCTCACTCCCATCCTGCTAATGATGGCCCATCCAGTCACACTTAAGCTCCCCGTAGTGTGTGTGGCGGTCTAGGAGGAATATACAAAGCACAACTGTCACCCATACCCAGTCGTGTGACCTAGAGACAGGCTGCAGGCACAATATGGCTAAAGCAAAAAAAAGCCAACTTTCTAAAAGTGGCATTTTCAAAATTGTAACTTCAAATCCAACTTCACTATAATTTAGGATTTTAAATTCCAATTCCAGAGACACTATACATGAAGGGGTTACCTGTTCCCATTTGGAAATGACACTTATAAAATGTGATAAGAAAAGTCCAATGTTATCCTATGGGAGAAGATTCTAGAGGCATGCCTTTGAAGTGCACAGATGCCCTACGTTCCCTGCCCTGGCTCCAGACTAACTATAGGGGGTATGCAGCCCTTTGTATGGAGACAGGATACAGCCTATTCAAGTGCTAGTGGGGCTGGGCCCAGCTCCTCACTCCCATCCTGCCAATGATGGCCCATCCAGTCACACTTAAGCTCCCCATAGTGTGTGTGGCAGTCTAGGGGGAATATACAAAGCACAACTGTCACCCATACCCAGTCATGTGACCCAGAGACAGGCTGCAGACACAATATGGCTAAAGCAAAAAAATAGTTTCCATCAAAATGTTACTGTGCACACCTTTTTTTCCTTTTTTTGTTGAACGTTATTATCCTTGAACACTGCTAAGCGTGCAGCCCGAGTACGTGATCCGCCCTAATTCACGCTTACTTTGACAACTGGAGAATAGGACCGTGTTCGCGTTCCTTACACGGGCGCACAACATTTTGCTTTCATTTGATGCTGATTTTCAGATTTCAAGAAATTAATCCATGTACTCCAAAATATTATAATGACTTCATTTATTTTCAGATGGTAAATCGCACGTGAGACAATATGTCTTAAACTGCTTCTCATGCCTCAGATATGCTAATCCAAGCCATTTTCTGGGCACGCCAAAAAACATAAAACATCTTCAGAAGTGAATCATATGGTACCCAATGCATTTCGAGCTCTGATGAGCTCTTCTTCAGGGGTTTCACTACAAATGAAAAAACATGTATCAATAAATTGCAACTCTAAACCATTATAACATGCACTATGCGCTTTTTTTCAAAAACATTAAATATTTCAAATCCATGCCGTGTATTACAACTAGCCCTTGAAGCAACGTTTTCCCTCTAAAACCGTAACACTAAGTTACCCAAACAATGTCCTAGGGGTCCCTTGATCTAAATCATACGCATTGCCGCATCTACTCTACCGTGCTGTTGTTCAAACTCGCGTAGGTATCAACCCACCCAATTCTCCTATAGCTCGATACCCAAACTCCAGTAGACAACCTCCTGTTCACATACCTTCGTGTTCCTTCATGTGTATACTCCTGCTCTTTTCTTAATTGCGGCACCTGCCTTCCTGATCTTTCTGAACTTTTAAACCGTATGACGTAACCCCTCCTCTCCTCACGAACCAATCATGAACCACCAACCGTTTAACTCCCGACCTACTAACTACCCATCCCACAATACAATGTTTCCAACCTTGCTCAACCACGAAAGACAAACCCAAGTCCTCAAATCACAACTAATCCAACCGTTCCCACCGACTACCACCCCTAGACATATTAACCATTGCCCCGCCCTCCCCTTTGATGTTGTTTGACACGCTGCTCAGAGAATGTTGTTCATAAATACGGACTAATGTCTGATATGCATGATACACTACAATTTTCATTAAACATGGATACAGTAGTTGCAAGCACATAATATACAAGTCCATGAATTTAACATAAAGCCAACTATTGACGACCAAGTTCCTTCTAATGCTGAGATGTACATCTCACGTGCGTGTTCGTATCAATTCTTGTCTGTGTTTTACGATGTTCTTGAGGGTGCAACAAGTAGTTAGGGCAGAGTCCAAACATAGTTTCCATCAAAATGTTACTGTGCACACCTTTGTTTTCCTTTTTTTGTTGAACGTTATTATCCTTGAACACTGCTAAGCGTGCAGCCCGAGTATGTGATCCGCCCTGATTCGAGGTTAGATTAGAGTTGCAATTTATTGATACATGTTTTTTCATTTGTAGTGAAACCCCTGAAGAAGAGCTCATCAGAGCTCGAAATGCATTGGGTACCATATGATTCACTTCTGAAGATGTTTTATGTTTTTTGGCGTGCCCAGAAAAAGGCTTGGATTAGCATATCTGAGGCATGAGAAGCAGTTTAAGACATATTGTCTCACGTGCGATTTACCATCTGAAAATAAATGAAGTCATTATAATATTTTGGAGTACATGGATTAATTTCTTGAAATCTGAAAATCAGAATCAAATGAAAGCAAATGTTGTGTGCCCTTGTAAGGAACGCGAACACGGTCCTATTCTCCAGTTGTCAATGTAAGCGTGAATCAGGGCGGATCACGTACTCGGGCTGCACGCTTAGCAGTGTTCAAGGATAATAACGTTCAACAAAAAAAGGAAAACAAAGGTGTGCACAATAACATTTTGATGGAAACTATGTTTGGACTCTGCCCTAACTACTTGTTGCACCCTCAAGAGCATCGTAAAACACAGACAAGAATTGATACGAACACGCACGTGAGATGTACATCTCAGCATTAGAAGGAACTTAGTGGTCAATAGTTGGCTTTATGTTAAATTCATGGACTTGTATATTATGTGCTTGCAACTACTGTATCCATGTTTTATGAAAATTGTAGTGTATCATGCATATCAGACATTAGTCCGTATTTATGAACAACATTCTCTGAGCAGCGTGTCAAACAACATCACAGGGGAGGGCGGGGCAATGGTTAATATGTCTATGGGTGCTAGTCGGTGGGAACGGTTGTATTAGTCGTGATTTGAGGACTTGGGTTTGGCTTTCGTGGTTGAGCAAGGTTGGAAACATTGTATTGTGGGATGGGTAGTTAGTAGGTCGGGAGTTAAACGGTTGGTGGTTCATGATTAGTTCGTGAGGAGAGGAGGGGTTACGTCATACGGTTTAAAAGTTCAGGAAGGCAGGTGCCGCAATTAAGAAAAGAGCAGGAGTATACACATGAAGGAACACGAAGGTATGTGAACAGGAGGTTGTCTACTGGAGTTTGGGTATCGAGCTATAGGAGAATTGGGTGGGTTGATACCTACGCGAGTTTGAACAACAGCACGGTAGAGTAGATGCAGCAATGCATATGATTTAGATCAAGGGACCCCTAGGACATTGTTTGGGTAACTTAGTGTTACGGTTTTAGAGGGAAAACGCTGCTTCAAGGGCTAGTTGTAATACACGGCATGGATTTGAAATATTAAATGTTTTTGAAAAAAAGCGCATAGTGCATGTTATAATGGTTTAGATTAGCAATTTATTGATACATGTTTTTTCATTTGTAGTGAAACCCCTGAAGAAGAGCTCATCAGAGCTCGAAATGCATTGGGTACCATATGATTCACTTCTGAAGATGTTTTATGTTTTTTGGCGTGCCCAGAAAAAGGCTTGGATTAGCATATCTGAGGCATGAGAAGCAGTTTAAGACATATTGTCTCACGTGCGATTTACCATCTGAAAATAAATGAAGTCATTATAATATTTTGGAGTACATGGATTAATTTCTTGAAATCTGAAAATCAGAATCAAATGAAAGCAAATGTTGTGAGCCCGTGTAAGGAACGCGAACACGGTCCTATTCTCCAGTTGTCAATGTAAGCGTGAATCAGGGCGGATCACGTACTCGGGCTGCACGCTTAGCAGTGTTCAAGGATAATAACGTTCAACAAAAAAAGGAAAACAAAGGTGTGCACAGTAACATTTTGATGGAAACTATGTTTGGACTCTGCCCTAACTACTTGTTGCACCCTCAAGAGCATCGTAAAACACAGACAAGAATTGATACGAACACGCACGTGAGATGTACATCTCAGCATTTGAAGGAACTTGGTCGTCAATAGTTGGCTTTATGTTAAATTCATGGACTTGTATATTATGTGCTTGCAACTACTGTATCCATGTTTTATGAAAATTGTAGTGTATCATGCATATCAGACATTAGTCCGTATTTATGAACAACATTCTCTGAGCAGCGTGTCAAACAACATCACAGGGGAGGGCGGGGCAATGGTTAATATGTCTATGGGTGCTAGTCGGTGGGAACGGTTGGATTAGTCGTGATTTGAGGACTTGGGTTTGGCTTTCGTGGTTGAGCAAGGTTGGAAACATTGTATTGTGGGATGGGTAGTTAGTAGGTCGGGAGTTAAACGGTTGGTGGTTCATGATTAGTTCGTGAGGAGAGGAGGGGTTACGTCATACGGTTTAAAAGTTCAGAAAGATCAGGAAGGCAGGTGCCGCAATTAAGAAAAGAGCAGGAGTATGCACATGAAGGAACACGAAGGTATGTGAACAGGAGGTTGTCTACTGGAGTTTGGGTATCGAGCTATAGGAGAATTGGGTGGGTTGATACCTACGCGAGTTTGAACAACAGCACGGTAGAGTAGATGCGGCAATGCGTATGATTTAGATCAAGGGACCCCTAGGACATTGTTTGGGTAACTTAGTGTTACGGTTTTAGAGGGAAAACGCTGCTTCAAGGGCTAGTTGTAATACACGGCATGGATTTGAAATATTTAATGTTTTTGAAAAAAAGCGCATAGTGCATGTTATAATGGTTTAGAGTTGCAATTTATTGATACATGTTTTTTCATTTGTAGTGAAACCCCTGAAGAAGAGCTCATCAGAGCTTGAAATGCATTGGGTACCATATGATTCACTTCTGAAGATGTTTTATGTTTTTTGGCGTGCCCAGAAAAAAGGCTTGGATTAGCATATCTGAGGCATGAGAAGCAGTTTAAGACATATTGCCTCACGTGCAATTTACCATCTGAAAATAAATGAAGTCATTATAATATTTTGGAGTACATGGATTAATTTCTTGAAATCTGAAAATCAGCATCAAATGAAAGCAAATGTTGTGCGCCCATGTAAGGAACGTGAACACGATCCTATTCTCCAGTTGTCAATGTAAGCGTGAATCAGGGCAGATCATGTACTCGGGCTGCACGCTTAGCAGTGTTCAAGGATAATAACGTTCAACAAAAAAAGGAAAACAAAGGTGTGCACAGTAACATTTTGATGGAAACTATGTTTGGACTCTGCCCTAACTACTTGTTGCACCCTCAAGAGCATCGTAAAACACAGACAAGAATTGATACGAACACGCACGTGAGATGTACATCTCAGCATTAGAAGGAACTTGGTCGTCAATAGTTGGCTTTATGTTAAATTCATGGACTTGTATATTATGTGCTTGCAACTACTGTATCCATGTTTTATGAAAATTGTAGTGTATCATGCATATCAGACATTAGTCCGTATTTATGAACATCATTCTCTGAGCAGCGTGTCAAACAACATCAAAGGGGATGGCGGGGCAATGGTTAATATGTCTATGGGTGCTAGTCGGTGGGAACGGTTGGATTAGTCGTGATTTGAGGACTTGGGTTTGGCTTTCGTGGTTGAGCAAGGTTGGAAACATTGTATTGTGGGATGGGTAGTTAGTATGTCGGGAGTTAAACGGTTGGAGGTTCATGATTGGTTCGTGAGGAGAGGAGGGGTTACGTCATCCGGTTTAAAAGTTCAGAAAGATCAGGAAGGCAGGTGCCGCAATTAAGAAAAGAGCAGGAGTATACACATGAAGGAACACGAAGGTATGTGAACAGGAGGTTGTCTACTGGAGTTTGGGTATCGAGCTATAGGAAAATTGGGTGGGTTGATACCTACGCGAGTTTGAACAACAGCACGGTAGAGTAGATGCGGCAATGCGTATGATTTAGATCAAGGGACCCCTAGGACATTGTTTGTGTAACTTAGTATTACGGTTTTAGAGGGAAAACGCTGCTTCAAGGGCTAGTTGTAATGCCCGGCATGGATTTGAAATATTTAATGTTTTTGAAAAAAAGCGCATAGTGCATGTTATAATGGTTTAGAGTTGCAATTTATTGATACATGTTTTTTCATTTGTAGTGAAACCCCTGAAGAAGAGCTCATCAGAGCTCGAAATGCATTGGGTGCTATATGATTCACTTCTGAAGATGTTTTATGTTTTTTTGGCGTGCCCAGAAAAAGGCTTGGATTAGCATATCCGAGGCATGAGAAGCCGTTTAAGACATATTGTCTCACGTGCGATTTACCATCTGAAAATAAATGAAGTCATTATAATATTTTGGAGTACATGGATTAATTTCTTGAAATCTGAAAATCAGCATCAAATGAAAGCAAATGTTGTGCGCCCGTGTAAGGAACGCGAACACGGTCCTATTCTCCAGTTGTTAAAGCAAATAAATGCCAACTTTCTAAAAGTAGCATTTTCAAAATTGTAACTTCAAATCCAACTTCACCATAATTTAGGATTTTAAATTCCAATTCCAGAGACACTAAACATGAAGGGGCTACCTGTTCCCATTTGGAAATTACTCTTATAAAATGTGATAAGATAAGTCCAATGTTGTCCTATGGGAGAAGTATGCCTTGCAGTAGTGTTTTTCACTACCAGTTCATGTAAAACATAAAAGTACGTATCCTGCTTTTTAAATACATTGCACCCTGCCCTCTGGGCTGTCCAGGGCCTACCCTAGGGTTGACATATGTATTGAAAAGGAAGGTTTGGGCCTGGCAAAAGGGTTACTTTGCCAATTCAAAATGGCAGCTTAAAACGTCACACACAGGCTGCAATGGCAACTTGAAACATGTTTAAAGTGTAGCGTAAGTAGGTGGCACAATCAGTGCTGCAGGCCCACTAGTAGCATTTAATTTACAGACCTTGGGCACAGGAAGTGCCACTTAACAAGGGCGTACAAGTAATTTAAATATGCTAATTGTGTGCATGGCAATTTAACATGTTTTAAGGAGAGTGCACAAGCACTTTAGCACTGGTTAGCAGTTGTAAAGTGCACAGAGTCCTAAGGCCAGCAAAAACAAGGTCAGCAAAAACAGGAGGCCTGAAGGCAAAACGTTAGGGGAAAACTAAGCCAAAGATGTCAGGTCAAACACTCACCTTGCTCACTTTGCCACTGGATTCAAGCTAGCCTGGCTGATGAGGGGTGTTACCCCAAAACCGGACCCAGGATGCTTGTTTGCAGTCCAGGGAAGACTTGGCTTGGCAGTTCGGGCTAGACTGTTCCCATGAGGCACAGGGTCAAGACTGATTTGCATATAGCTGGGTCTGAACTGAGGTGACAAAGTGAGCTAAAGAACGATGATGCATTCAACCCACATCTGTGACTGGGGGTGAGTGTCTGAAAAGTTTAAGAGCTCCGTCCATCATCTCCTTGTGTTTGCTTTGTTTGCCCTAAGTTGGTAGGGTATGCCCAGACATGGGTCCCTTGCTCACTTTGCCACTGGATTCAAGCTAGCCTGGCTGATGAGGGGTGTTACCCCGAAATCGGTCCCAGGATGCTTGTTTCCATTCCAGGAAAGACTTGGCTTGGCAGTTCGGGCTGGCTGTTCCCATGAGGCACAGGGTCAAGACTGATTTGCATATCGCTGTGTCTGAACTGGGGTGGCTAAGTGAGCTAAAGAACGATTATGGATTCAACCCAGATCTGTGATTGGGGGTGAGTGTTTGAAAAGTTTCAGCGCTCCATCCATCATCTCCTTGTGTTTGCTTTGTCAAACACTCACCAAGCCACAACCAAAGTCCAACCCACTTTCCCATCTGAAAAGTCATAGATTCAGCCAACTTAATCACCGAACAGCAAGTTGCTATTACTTTCCAGCTGCGCAGTGTTTCGTTTCCTCATTGCTGTGTCACATTGGGAAAAAAAGGAGGTAAAAAAGATGAAATGATGCAGCCCTGCTGGCTGCTACCTAATTCCTTAGGCATGTGCATGCATGATGATGTATGCACATGCACGTGCCACCAAAACATTTTTTGCACTGCAGAGCCGCCTGAGAGCAATTGTCAGCTGCCAGGCTCTCCAAAAAATACATAAATATTCATAAAGGTCTGCCAAAGGTTCGGAGAGCAACGGAGAGAGGGTGCGGAGGGAGGGAAAAAGCAATAAGGAGTGGGCGAGGGAGCAACAGAGATGCCCAAGTCTTGGCCAGGGGAACGCCACAAAAATAAAAATAAAGGAAAGCTAGTTAGGGGTAGGAAAATCAATGACTAGATTGGGAGGTGGCATGAGGGAGCAAAACAGAGCACACAGGGGAGTGTGGGTGTTTGAGGGGGAGCATCACATGAGGGAGATAAATAGAAAACAGATGCACTCTTATAAAGTGCTAAAAGAAAAAGTCATTTCCTGAAGGTGATCAGTGGAAGAATATGTCATCCAATCAAATTGATGGTAATGTACCTATGGTTCAGGGGATGACATGCAAAAGGAGGAGGCAGCTGGCCACCAAATAGCAAGTAAATGAGAGTGAAAATAAATCCACCCAATGATAAGCAATGTGTAGACTCTGAGTCGACTGTAATTTTTTGGCATGGTTCACAAGAAATCTTTTGTAAACAGACAATCAAAAGTGTCTGGAAGTTGAGACCTAAAGAGAGGTACTTTCTTTTCTGTCATATCCATTTTTATGGTCTGGCTTAATGGACAATTATGTAAGCATCACTAGAGAGGGGCATTGGCTCCTTCCACATTTTGGGAGCCAGAAGTGCATTTTAATTGGGCAGAAGTTGTGTGTTTCCAACAAAAAAGTGCCTGCCCTCCACACAGCTGTGATCATTTTGTTTATTTAACCAGCTGTCTGAGCTTGAATTTTCACTCACAACATCGTAATGCTATTAAAGTGTCTAGCTAAATCCTGTGCACACATACAGGGTAATACAAGTAAAATACAATTGTTGATGTGAGCAATTAGTACAGAGTTCTTGAGTATAGCTGAAAGTTCTTTATTATGATGAAAAAACGCAACCAGCCGACACGTGTTTCGTCAGGGATGAATAGTCCCAAGACTCTTCAGGGCTGGGAATGATACAAATAATAACGTAAAAACATGACAAAGGGTGACTAAAGAGGGAGAGCATAAACTCTCTTGACACATGCGTGGAAGATACCAAAACACACGTGGAACCCTACAAACCCCAAATCTAACTAAGGTGAATGCAGTGAGCTAAAAAACTATCACATCAATATGTGTGCATAGATGTACTAGCAATTTAAAAAAAAAAAAATTATATACAATGTATCATATATTATTTTTGTATCATATATTTTTAAAACAACGCCCATTCCCTAAGAACTACACGGGTGATCGTGTGACGCCAGTGAAACAGTATAAGTGAAAAATATAAAAATAGCAATATGGTGCAGCGCAAACGGAAAGATTTTCTATGAGGAACCCAAACAATGATCACAGAAAACAGGAAAAGAACACAGGGGGGTAACAAGGCAAAGGAGTAGAGGCAGTAATCGGATAGTTAAAGAGGGAAGTACCTCAAGAACAAAATACCCAAATAAAGGTACCTGTAAGAAGTTGCGTGCACTCTGTAACGTCTACAAAGTAAAGGGACAACACAAGAGAGTATTTGTGTAAATGTAATGTTACACACCGAGTAGAGACAAGTCGTAAGGAAAAATAAGAAACTCAAATAAAAAGGAATCTTACTCCGTAGCCGGTGATAATTCCAACCCGGCGGGGCACGCTTGTTACCAGGAAAATTTAAAGCCAGAAAACTGAAAAACGTCTAAGGAAAATGAAAGAAAAAAATCAGTTGCAAGGGACCACGCTACAAACTAAGTGAGGTAAGTAGTAGGAACCAAAAAAGGGGGAAGGCGTCAACAACTACCTATTTTAAGTTGGAGTAATGCAACCAGTGCTGTAGACAAAAAGAGGAGGGATAAATGTTTAGGATGGAGCAGAAAACATTAAGAAGAAAAGGTAGCACAAAAGTATGTGAAAATAAGTATAAAAGGTGGCCTCTCACCGGAAAGCCGGTGATAATTCCAACCCGGCTATCCTGATGCGTATTCCAGGGCAAAAGGTGAATAGATAATATTCCGTAGACAAGGAAAAGGAAATAACAAAATTGCACTGAGTTTCGAGGGCCTTCAAATTCACAAGTCATGTGATGTAATAGTGATATGTGAACATGCTGGTAGATATCAAAACCAGATCTCACCTTAGTAAAAAGTACAATATAAAGCAATTGCCACTAGTAACGGATATGTCAAATCCAAATTCAAATTACATTCAAAAGGTTCGAAGTACTCAATTCGCAAGGGTTAAGTCTTATAAAATCCAGGATTGGTCAAGGCACGTGTGTGTGCTATCGACGTCCCTGTAAAAAGGAAAGACAACAAAAGGACTTGCTAAGCAAAAAAGCAAGGCTCAGAACAGTGTTTCAGAGCCTGAATAACCAAAACGAGATGCTGAGGTAAAATGCCAAACATAAAAGGCAGCACTTGCACTTACTTCATAGAAAGAATAATCGCGCGTACTAGCAGCATCGGTATCGTGCTGGATAAGTGCTCACGAGAGGAGACCCGGAAGTGGTTATATAGTCACTTCCTTAAAACAACTAGACCGTAGAATGAAAGTCAGGAGTTCCCTTTCAGGTATCGCGAGATTCACACTATCCCGTATATAGAGCGCAAATGATGAAAAACGGGCGAATTGTAATGCCATCTCGCATAAGCAAAATCAGGACATAGAGTAAGAGTGTAAAAAGTCCTGATCGAATCGACAAGTACTGTGTAACAGTGTTACGAGCCAAAACTGGGTCTCCTAACTTATTAAGGTGCTGGGAATGGTAAAAGACGAAATAAGGAAGAACAAAAAATTGCTAAGATGCGGAAAAGGTGAATATCCTAAGGAAAATAAGTGAGCTATAGAAATAATAGGAAATGGAATATGAAATGGGATCATGCGAAAACCTGTCCGGTAAAGCGTCAAAGCTAAATAAATGTGGCTCGCAAAAAATATTTGCATGACAGGAAGGACACACACACTGTTTGCTGCATATGGTATACACATTATGTGGTAAGCACTAACTCATAGCATGGATACAACACTCTATCGTAGTTTGTGTTAGCATAGTGTGCAAATGAAATCACAATCATATTATATATTGAGAGAAAAACAATTCTCCATGTCAGTATAACAAATGTTGAGATTAGATAATTGATAAGCAGTTCATATAATGACAATGCCTAGAATAATGCTCTATTGTCATGGGTCAAATTAAAACCGGGATCATCAATCAATCAATCACAGAATTTGTAGAGCGCACTAATTACCCGCGAGGGTCTCAAGGCGCTGGGGAGAAAAAAGGGGGGGGTGCTGCTACTGGTCGAACAACCAGGTCTTGAGTAGCCTCCTGAAGGTCAGCAGGTCTTGGGTCTGTCGTAGGCTTAGTGGAAGGGTGTTCCAGGTCTTGGCGGCGAGGTGGGAGAAGGATCTGCCGCCGGTGGTAGTTCTTCGAATGTGAGGGACGGTGGCGAGGGAGAGGTCGGCGGAGCGGAGCTGGCGGTTGGGGATGTAGAAGAGGAGTCGTCTGTTGAGGTAGGCTGGGCCAGTCTTGTGGAGTGCCTTGTGTGCGTGGATGAGGAGTTTGAAGGAGATTCTCCTGTCGACGGGGAGCCAGTGCAGGTTCCTCAGGTGGGGGGTGATGTGGCTGTGGCGTGGTACATTGAGGATCAGGCGTGCGGAGGCGTTTTGTATGCGTTGCAGTCGCTTGTTGAGCTTGGCCGGGGCTCCCGCGTAGAGGGCGTTCCCATAGTCAAGTCTGCTACTGACGAGGGCCTGGGTGACTGTTCTTCTTGTATCTGTCGGGATCCACCTGTAGATCTTGCGAAGCATGCGGAGGGTGTTGAAGCAGGAGGAGGAGACTGCGTTGACTTGCTTGGCCATGGAGAGCGTTGAGTCGAGGATGACTCCCAGGTTGCGTGCATGGTCGGTGGGTGTCGGGCTGCTCCTAGTGTCGTTGGCCACCAGGAGTCGTCCCAGGCTGAGGGGTTGGAGCCGAGGATGAGGACCTCTGTCTTGTCCGTGTTCAGTTTTAGTCGGCTGATCTTCATCCAATCGGCGACGGCCTTCATTCCTTCATGGAGGTTGGATTTGGCGGGGAGGGGGTCCTTGGTGAGGGAGAGGATCAGTTGAGTGTCGTCGGCGTAGGAGATTATGTTGAGGTCGTGCTGTCTGGCGATGCGTGCGAGCGGGGCCATGTAGATGTTGAACAGTGTTGGGCTGAGGGATGATCCCTGGGGTACGCCGCAGATGATCTCGGAGGCTTCGGATCGGAATGGTGGGAGGCGGACTCTCTGGGTTCTGCCGGCGAGGAAGGAGGTGGCCCATTCCAGGGCCTTGTCTCGGATCCCTGCGTCGTGGAGGCGTGCGCGTAGAGTGCGGTGGCAGACAGTGTCGAAGGCGGCGGAGAGGTCCAGCAGGATGAGGGCTGCGGTCTCACCGTTGACCAGCAGGATCCTGATGTCGTCGGTGGCGGCGATGAGGGCAGTCTCAGTGCTGTGGTTGCTGCGGAACCCCGATTGGGATGGGTCCAGGGTGCTGTTTTCTTCGAGGTATCGGATTAGCTGTTTGTTGACGATCTTCTCGATCATGCGGAAACCAGTCCGGTAAAGTGCCAAAACTAAATAAATGTGACTAACACAAATGTTGAAGTGACAGGAAGTACACATACACAATGATTGCTACATATGGTATACACATTATGTTGTAAGCAATAAATCATAGCATGGATACCACACTCTATCACAGTTTGTATTAGCGTAAAGTGCTAATGAAATCACATTCATATTTTATATTGAGAGAGAAACAATTATCCATGTCAACATGACAAATGTTGGGATTGAATACATGGTAAGCAGTTCCTATGGTGACAATGCCTAAGCTTAATGCTCCTTTATCATGGGTTAAAGTGTACATATTGTACGTTGTAGAGACATTGCGCCACCCATACGTAGTACACACAGCGCATGAGTGGGCAAGTTCACTATAGCAGTATCACAATACTATTACAAGTACAAAAATACAGAATCTTACATGACATGCATTCATATTCAAAATCTTGTATCAAAAACAAAGTATACATCTATACTGCGACTCAGTTAGGGTAGCAAGATAATACAAGTTGGTATGGGTGTACACCTAACAGACAGGGCATGAAAGTTATTAACCCAAAAAATATTGCATTTCTGAGTCACAATTGAGACCATGTTCCACCGTGTGAAGGCGCATGATCCATGTGGCCTCGGTGCGTCTCAGTCGCAGTTCCCTGTTGCCCCCACGTGGACTAAGGTCAATTGTTTCTATTCCAAAAAATAAGAAGCACTTACGTGGGCCCTGCGTGGGGCACATTGCTGCATGTATTGCTACAGGATATCTTGCATCCTGTTGATGTAACGCCCTGAGGTGTTCTCCAATTCGTTCTTTGAGGGGTCTGATTGTGCTACCCACGTACTGTTTCCCACATGTGCATTCAATTACGTAGATAACGAATCTGGTGGTACAGTTAATATTGGATCTGATCTCATAGGGTCTTTTATCATATCCATGGAAATTCTTAGTCTTGTGTTTGGCCCATTTGCAAACCCCACAGCAACCACATTTGTAGAAACCCACAGTATGTGCAGTTAGCCAGGTCTGTGTCCTGTTTATTTTAGGCACCGTTGGACTTAATCTGGTGCGTAAAGTTTTGCCACGTCTAAAAGTGATTTGAGGGTGATTGGTAATTACATTGGTCAAGGAAATGTCGGTATGTAGAATACACCAATGTTTGTTCAGGCTTTTCCTCAAAGTATGACTAGGATCATTAAAGTCTGTCACCATGCGGACCTGGTGATCCCCAGTGGGTTTCTTACTCTTGATTAGTAAAGTATCATCCCGCTTTACGTGGGAGATTCTATTTGCAGCTCGTTTGAGGTTGAGGGTGGAATATCCTCTCATTTTAAATCTCTGTTTCATGTCTCTGATGCAATTCTGGAACTCCGGTTCCTCACTGCAATTCCTTCTGGCTCTTATAAACTCACCATAGTGAGTGACATTTCCTTGACCAATGTAATTACCAATCACCCTCAAATCACTTTTAGACGTGGCAAAACTTTACGCACCAGATTAAGTCCAACGGTGCCTAAAATAAACAGGACACAGACCTGGCTAACTGCACATACTGTGGGTTTCTACAAATGTGGTTGCTGTGGGGTTTGCAAATGGGCCAAACACAAGACTAAGAATTTCCATGGATATGATAAAAGACCCTATGAGATCAGATCCAATATTAACTGTACCACCAGATTCGTTATCTACGTAATTGAATGCACATGTGGGAAACAGTACGTGGGTAGCACAATCAGACCCCTCAAAGAACGAATTGGAGAACACCTCAGGGCGTTACATCAACAGGATGCGAGATATCCTGTAGCAATACATGCAGCAATGTGCCCCACGCAGGGCCCACGTAAGTGCTTCTTATTTTTTGGAATAGAAACAATTGACCTTAGTCCACGTGGGGGCAACAGGGAACTGCGACTGAGACGCACCGAGGCCACATGGATCATGCGCCTTCACACGGTGGAACATGGTCTCAGTTGTGACTCAGAAATGCAATATTTTTGGGGTTAATAACTTTCATGCCCTGTCTGTTAGGTGTACACCCATACCAACTTGTATTATCTTGCTACCCTAACTGAGTCGCAGTATAGATGTATACTTTGTTTTTGATACAAGATTTTGAATATGAATGCATGTCATGTAAGATTCTGTATTTTTGTACTTGTAATAGTATTGTGATACTGCTATAGTGAACTTGCCCGCTCATGCGCTGTGTGTACTACGTATGGGTGGTGCAATGTCTCTACGACGTACAATATGTACACTTTAACCCATGATAAAGGAGCATTAAGCTTAGGCATTGTCACCATAGGAACTGCTTACCATGTATTCAATCCCAACATTTGTCATGTTGACATGGATAATTGTTTCTCTCTCAATATAAAATATGAATGTGATTTCATTAACACTTTACGCTAATACAAACTGCGATAGAGTGTGGTATCCATGATATGATTTATTGCTTACAACATAATGTGTATACCATATGTAGCAATCATTGTGTATGTGTACTGCCTGTCACTTCAACATTTGTGTTAGTCACATTTATTTAGTTTTGGCACTTTACCGGACTGGTTTCCGCATGATCCCGGTTTTAATTTGACCCATGACAATAGAGCATTATTCTAGGCATTGTCATTACATGAACTGCTTATCAATTATCTAATCTCAACATTTGTTATACTGACATGGAGAATTGTTTTTCTCTCAATATATAATATGATTGTGATTTCATTTGCACACTATGCTAACACAAACTACGATAGAGTGTTGTATCCATGCTATGAGTTAGTGCTTACCACATAATGTGTATACCATATGCAGCAAACAGTGTGTGTGTGTCCTTCCTGTCATGCAAATATTTTTTGCGAGCCACATTTATTTAGCTTTGACGCTTTACCGGACAGGTTTTCGCATGATCCCGTTTTGACTATTCCATTTCTTATTATTTCTATAGTTCACTTATTTTCCTTAGGATATTCACCTTTTCCGCATCTTAGCAATTTTTTGTTCTTCCTTATTTCGTCTTTTACCATTCCCAGCACCTTAATAAGTTAGGAGACCCAGTTTTGGCTCGTAACACTGTTACACAGTACTTGTCGATTCGATCAGGACTTTTTACACTCTTACTCTATGTCCTGATTTTGCTTATGCGAGATGGCATTACAATTCGCCCGTTTTTCATCATTTGCGCTCTATATACGGGATAGTGTGAATCTCGCGATACCTGAAAGGGAACTCCTGACTTTCATTCTACGGTCTAGTTGTTTTAAGGAAGTGACTATATAACCACTTCCGGGTCTCCTCTCGTGAGCACTTATCCAGCACGATACCGACGCTGCTAGTACGCGCGATTATTCTTTCTATGAAGTAAGTGCAAGTGCTGCCTTTTATGTTTGGCATTTTACCTCAGCATCTCGTTTTGGTTATTCAGGCTCTGAAACACTGTTCTGAGCCTTGCTTTTTTGCTTAGCAAGTCCTTTTGTTGTCTTTCCTTTTTACAGGGACGTCGATAGCACACACACGTGCCTTGACCAATCCTGGATTTTATAAGACTTAACCCTTGCGAATTGAGTACTTCGAACCTTTTGAATCTAATTTGAATTTGGATTTGACATATCCGTTACTAGTGGCAATTGCTTTATATTGTACTTTTTACTAAGGTGAGATCTGGTTTTGATATCTACCAGCATGTTCACATATCACTATTACATCACATGACTTGTGAATTTGAAGGCCCTCGAAACTCAGTGCAATTTTGTTATTTCCTTTTCCTTGTCTACAGAATATTATCTATTCACCTTTTGCCCTGGAATACGCATCAGGATAGCCGGGTTGGAATTATCACCGGCTTTCCGGTGAGAGGCCACCTTTTATACTTATTTTCACATACTTTTGTGCTACCTTTTCTTCTTAATGTTTTCTGCTCCATCCTAAACATTTATCCCTCCTCTTTTTGTCCACAGCACTGGTTGCATTACTCCAACTTAAAATAGGTAGTTGTTGACGCCTTCCCCCTTTTTTGGTTCCTACTACTTACCTCACTTAGTTTGTAGCGTGGTCCCTTGCAACTGATTTTTTTTCTTTCATTTTCCTTAGACGTTTTTCAGTTTTCTGGCTTTAAATTTTCCTGGTAACAAGCGTGCCCCGCCGGGTTGGAATTATCACCGGCTACGGAGTAAGATTCCTTTTTATTTGAGTTTCTTATTTTTCCTTACGACTTGTCTCTACTCGGTGTGTAACATTACATTTACACAAATACTCTCTTGTGTTGTCCCTTTACTTTGTAGACGTTACAGAGTGCACGCAACTTCTTACAGGTACCTTTATTTGGGTATTTTGTTCTTGAGGTACTTCCCTCTTTAACTATCTGATTACTGCCTCTACTCCTTTGCCTTGTTACCCCCCCTGTGTTCTTTTCCTGTTTTCTGTGATCATTGTTTGGGTTCCTCATAGAAAATCTTTCCGTTTGCGCTGCACCATATTGCTATTTTTATATTTTTCACTTATACTGTTTCACTGGCGTCACACGATCACCCGTGTAGTTCTTAGTGAATGGGCGTTGTTTTAAAAATATATGATACAAAAATAATATATGATACATTGTATATAATTTTTTTTTTTTTAAATTGCTAGTACATCTATGCACACATATTGATGTGATAGTTTTTTAGCTCACTGCATTCACCTTAGTTAGATTTGGAGTTTGTAGGGTTCCACGTGTGTTTTGGTATCTTCCACGCATGTGTCAAGAGAGTTTATGCTCTCCCTCTTTAGTCACCCTTTGTCATGTTTTTACGTTATTATTTGTATCATTCCCAGCCCTGAAGAGTCTTGGGACTATTCATCCCTGACGAAACACGTGTCGGCTGGTTGCGTTTTTTCATCATAATAAAGAACTTTCAGCTATACTCAAGAACTCTGTACTAATTGCTCACATCAAAAATTGTATTTTACTTGTATTACCCTGTATGTGTGCACAGGATTTAGCTAGACTGTTTTGCTGTAGGGTTTTCCCTACACACATTGAGGGGTTTTAAGGGTCTCCCCTTCCTGGTCAGCACCATACCTACTAGCTCACCCAGACACACGAAACGCAAATTTGCTGAGCGCCACAACTTCCTACACACTAAAACCCTTTGCTTAGTTGTTTGCTATTAAAGTGTCTTAGATAACTAGATATTTTATGGTGTTTTTCTTTGGCAGCAGCCAGATGGGAGGAGGCAGTCATTAACATACATAGTACACAGAGGCAGGTCGGTGTATGGAAACTTCTTTATTCGTTGCTACAGGTATCGACAGTGAGGGTGCTTGCACGTCCTACCTCTTTGTGTGTGTGTGTCTGGATACCTGCATGTCTGCATGTTTCCTGCTCCTCCTTCCCACTGCCCGGACGTAGTGTCCAGTTGTTCAGTGCGTGGTAGATCCTAGTGCCCTGCCATTTCTCCACCACTGCGACACACAGATGTTTAGGTCTGGCTTCGCAGTCCAACTGGCACTTGTCCTTTCAACCTATATCAATATTATGCTACAGTTCTTTGCTTCCATAGAAATATGTATCAATTCCCATGCTATTTACTGGTAATGTTTCACATTATCATACAACATTCATTTGAAGCCAGACCTATTGGCATTGCCAATGCATGTTCAAATGCTTTTATCGGTGATTGCTCACCAGTGCAACTAGGCCGCCCATACCTTCCAGTGGATACAACAGGACTAAACTAAAGACCAATAGAAAAATAGTGATACCAAAATACTCATATTGGCTCATTCAAGTTGTGATCAACATTTTCACAAGCTAATAATGGCATAAGTTTCCAAGGCAACGGAAGCCAAACTTGAGCAGGCTGAGCGAAAGCTCCGAAAGCAAGTACAGAATACAATGTCTAGTTCACCATGAATGGCTCAAGTGCCATACATGTGAAACCTAAAAATAACACCGGGACTGGACCAGTATCCTAAAGATAAATGTTGATAATTCACTCCTCTACTTCAGAAGGTGAAAGGCTGAGCCAAGCACTTTTATTTCAAGTTTGAATTTTAACAGTATTTCATTCGGGAAGCGACCTGTAGTTTGCTACGAGATCTCTGCAGTGGGCCTGTACTGTTCTGAGATACAAGTACTAGAAGATTGGCTTCTTCCTGTGAATTCAAAAATGAGAGCTCCCAGAATGCATTGGGCGTGTGATGATTATTATGCCTACTCCTGCAGCGCGCTGAAATGTTAAAAATCTCGCCATTGGGAAGGGCTGCACCAGGATGCGCCATGTGTCTGGCCCGGCGCGTTGGGGGTTAAGCGCTCCAGCAGCGATTACCATCCAGTCAGGTGAATCATCATCAGGGGGATTTGCATGGTTTGATATTAGCAGCAAACGCCTCATTACCAATTAGTAACATTATAGCAAATACTGCTAACGAGGCCTAATTGTGGCATTAGGGAGCGCGAGGCCTGGCGTGGAAAGGGGAAAGGAGAGGAAATGGCTTCAGAGCGTCAGGGGCGGGTGGAACCGGCCAATTACCAGGCGCGGGAGTCCATCTGCTGTCAATGCTACGGGCGGTCCGCAGGCAAATGACACCATATTTATACGAATATAGTGCAGACCATCTCTGTGTCACTAGGACAGGATGCAAAACAGCTGCTTACGTCGAAATGGAATGTGAGGAAGTTTGACCTGTATCCTTCCTGTCCATTCAGGAACTTGCTACATGTTGAAATTCTGAATTCTTTCTTTAACCCAATCCAGTCGAATCTGGTGCTGGTGTTTCTTGGCGCTGTGGAGAAAAAAATTCAGTTGCGAGACATACCTATACATCTTTCTGATGCTGCGTTGAAACATAAGAGCTCCTTTTTTCATAACTTTCTGAAGGTTAGAATTAGAGGTGGCTGAAATCACTTTTTTTGTGTTTCAGAATTTCAAATGCGAAATTGCACGAAATTTCAAGAAATATGCTTGCCTGCATCTCGTGTTAAAAAATCATGCAAGATACAAGTGGGTTTCTGGTCACCTGCTCAAACCAGTCTCCTGTTGACGAAAACAAGATGAAATTCCACCCAGAAAATCTTACGAAATTTAATGGGATTATCTAATGCTCGAGCTGAGTTAGAATGCCCTAATTACTCACCGGCAATCCTCATAACTCTTATTCCTGCACGTCCTCAACCCAGTCATAAACAACAAGAGGTAGTATCCAATCACAGACAGGAAACTAAACAGGAAACGCTTACTGACCCCACCCACCCTCCTTCTAAGTGCTACAATAATCTAGCCTTACCTTAGCTCTTCCTGAAAATACCAAGCACCACAAAGGCCTGGTATCGGAACAGTGGGTGGGAAGTATGACTGGGTCGAAGACGAGTAGGACTAAAAGTAATGAGATTACCGGTGAGTATTCAGGGCATTACCTCTACGTCCCTTGTCCTCGACCCAGTCATAAACAACATGAGGTATACCATAGCATACACCCAAACACAATGAAGGCCTTTGTAATACTGTCACCTGAAATAAAGTACATTGCAGGATATAAAGCACGCCCAAGTGAATTTAATACCATATCCAAAACAAATTAAACAGGAGCAGAAGGCTCCACAGCCTGTAATGCGCCACTCCCAAAATTCAAGTGCTAAGTTTGTGCACAGTTCAAAGGATAATGTCTTATAAATGTGTGTTCAGAGGCCCAAGTCCCAACCCGACAGATTGCATCCAAGGACACTCCTTTAAAAGCAGCCCCCAAAGCTGACACTCCTCTAGTGAACCTCGCCTGAATATTGGAAAGACAAGGCAAGTCAGAGCACTGATATGCCAATGAGATGATGTCCTTAATCCAACCACTCAGGGTAATCTTAGACACTGCTTTCCTGCACCCTGTAGGACCCAAAGGGACTGTCAGAAGTCCAAAATTCAGCAGCTCTGACAACATACATAGATAATGCAAGTTTAACATCCAGAGTCTGCAACACCTGTTCCTCAGGAGAAGAAGGACAGAGAGAAGATAACACTAGTTCCTGAGAAGTATGAAATTTAGGGGCATATTTACAAGGAAATGGCAGTGAGCAGAGCTGCGGCAAATTGTGCAGTGCCTCGCTCCACCATTTCCAAAATGCAGGGATGCGCCGTATTTACAACAATATGGCACACCCTTGTGTTTTCCCTAATGCCGACGCTAAAAATAGCTGCCTAGCACCACCCCAGACACTCTTGCGCCATAGGCAAGGGTGCCTACTTTGCAGAGAATGATTGTTTATGTGCAGTAAGGTGTCCCTTCCTGCACATAAGCAATCAATAATGGTGATTTGCTACTTCACACATAGAAGTAGCAAATTGCTATTATTTAATGATTGTTTATGTGCAGGAAGAGACACCTTCCTGCACATAAACAATTATTAATGGCGTTTTGCTCTTTCTATATGTGCTGCAGAACTCAGCACACATAGAAAAAGCAAAAATGAGGGTAAATAAAAGTATTAGCATGGCGTTAGTTTTTAGCGATGCCTCAGATTTACACATCCTTGTAAATCTGGGGCAGCGTCAAAAAGCAGTGGCTGTTGAGGTGGAACGCCCAAATTAACACCTATTGCACGCCCCTTTCACGCAGATACCTGCGTGTAAGGGTACCATATTTACAAAGCGAGGTTAAGCCACAAAAAATGGCTTAATGCCACTTTGATAATATGGTGCAGGGTGGCAAATGTGATGTTCTGGTGGCACAATCCCCTTGTCGATATGCCCCTTACAATGAACTTTTGGGAGAAGCCCAGAATCCAATCTTAACAGCACAGCATCCTCCATGAAATGCAAATATGGAGGGGAACATCTCAATCAGGAAGTGATAAGGCTAGATTGTTGTAGCCCTTAGCAGGAGGGAGGGTGGGGTCAGTAAGCGTTTCCTGTTTTGTTTCCTGTCTGTGATTGGATACTGCCTCATGTTGTTTATGACTGGGTTAAGGGACATAGACGGAATATTAGGTGTTGCCTTGAATTGCAGTAGCAAAGTAGTCTACTAATGTAAAACTACCACTCTGATTTAATTTTTTGCCTTGACCTTCTTGGTTTGGGGGAGCTGCAGTGTGAGTACAAGTTGGGATCGAAGAGGCCGAAAAAGCTGATTGAGCGAAAAGTTGTATGCCAAAAATGACAGGGGGGGGATTATGAACACTTTTATGCATAATGCACAATGACTTATACGTTGAGTAAGAATTTACCACTCACAGTTTACTCACTCGGATGGGAAACTTTAATGCTCTCGGCCTCTGATTTGAAGGCTTACTGAAGATGAGCTAACGTTACTTCTAGAGGTGATAATGCACTGAAGCCAATGGTATCCTCTAACAGCGCAGAATACTGTATGTTTGGTACCAGTTAATTTCCATTATACAGGCAAAACTTTGTATAATTACAAAATTATGTATTACATCAAATGTTGGAACTTTTTGATATTTTGTGTAAAGCCATATATGCTACATCCAGGTGGATGGTCTTCACTGCTTCCTGTACGTCAGTTGCATGCCAGGAAATGTAGTTTTCACCCAAAACGGCGATTAAGGAAAGAGTTCTCGGATCGCATCGTTGGCAATATCCGCTCAAGACTACAAAACATGTAGGAACCCATATAAAGTGCATGTATCAAGAGAACTAGAAACGCTATGGGCACTTATCATATCGACTAGCATCCAGGTCATAACTGTTTCCTGTATGTTAGTTGCATGCCAGGAAGTGTAGTCTTTGCCAGAAAACGATGATGAAGGGAGATGTTTTCGAATCGCATTGTTGGCAATAATTGTTCAGCACTCGAAAACATGTTTTTTGGCAGCATGTATAAAGTATATGTATCAGGTGAAACTGACCATCAGCAATTATTATGTTAACTCACCCCTCACTACTTCCTATGAATATGGATTGCGAACTGGAAATGTAGTGTTGGCAGAAGAATATTAGTTAGTAGGCTGCATAAGAGAATTGTAAGTTTATAGTGACACGTGGCAACACATGCAGGAAGTCGTGAATACAGGTAACTATTTGATAAATTTAAAAGACCCTGTACTTCAGGTCTATAACGAGTGTTGCATGCTAGTATAGACAATATTCAGACTATACACAGGAGTATCAACGGATATTGTGGATGTCTTAGAATGGACATAGAGATATATATTTAGGTGTGACTAAATATCATTTGAGGTGAGAAAAGGTATTATGAGAAAGATAGCCACGGGATCCCATCATTCAGGCCTATCTCATCTGTACCCAATCTGAACACCCATCTTTGTTCTATTTTCAAAAGAGTTCTTGTCGAGTTAGGTGAAGCTTGTGTCAAGTTGGGTTTGTCCACGAATATCCATCTGAGATCTTCTGGAAGGTGGCCTTTTTCTAGGAAAGGATTCGTTAGTTTGGTGGATTGTTGTTTTTTACATCGAATTGTGCTGGTATGTTCCATAATCCTAATTTTTACTTTACTTGTGGTCATATCAACATATCTCAGATTGCAAGGGCAGACGATCAAATAAATCAGTCTCTCACTATTGCAATTTGTGTGCTGTTACAGCTGCCATGGTCTTGCAGTCCCAATATCTATTGTCTGTGTCGCACTAGTCAGGGCACATACTCCCCAGGACCCACAAGGATAATGTCTTGTGACCTGTGGAAAGCCCCAGAGAGTGTCTTGTTTAGTGTTTAGAGTCAATTTTGGTCTAGTATGGACCAGGCTGTCCTTCAGATTGTTGCTCTTTTCGAAGGCAAATAAAGGGCGTTGTAGGATATGTACCCCTTTATTCAAAATGTGCCAGTTTTTGCAAATCACCTTTTTAATCAAGTTGGACTTAGAACAGAAAGTATGAACACATACTACTCTGTCGAGGGAGTCTGCGTGTGATGGAGTGTCTAGCAATGCCTCCCGTTTGTTTTTCCGTGCTCTTTTCGCTGATCTTTTTATCAAAGGTAATGGGCATTGTCTATCAATAAGATTACTCTTCAACACTGAAGTGCATTTTTTTAACTTGTAGATACTGGAGCAGTTATGTCTCAAGCGCCGAAACTGTCTAAATGGCAAGTTCTCTCGTAATGCTTTCGGATGATAACTGTCATAGGAGAGTAGGGCGTTCCGAGCCATAGGTTTTTTTGTACAGCTCCGTCTCTAAGTACCCTGAAGAGGAAAAGATGAGTAAGTCTAGGAAAGGAAGTAGTGCTTTGCTGTATTCGCAGGTAAACCTCAGAAAGGGATCAAGAGAGTTGACACACCTGGAAGGTTTCAATGGATTAGGCATCACTATGCAAAATCACGAAGATGTCGTCTATATAACGCTTCCATAAGATTATTTGATCTCGGTATGGGTTCCTCTCAGCCAAAACCTACTCATTTTCAAAGGAGTGCATGTATAAATTAGCCATTCTCAAGACATTTGTGGCAAGTCGTGTTTTGAAAGCACCTCTGGCCAGTAAAATTGATGGTGCCTTGAGGGACCCTTGAGGCATGTTTGGGGAAATATGTGGCAAATTCTGCATTTCTTGGCACATTTTATTAACCAACCTTGATAATAATTGAATGAGTTTAAAAGGTAGTTCTAAGCACATTGGGTCTGATTCACAAGGTAAACTTACATTTTTGTGTAACTTTACTCTTTTTCAGTATACACAAACTACGGTTTGATAGTAACTTTGTGACTGCCGAGACTCCGCACATAAAAAGATAGGTCTGCCCTGTCAGTATTCAATTCTAATGCTGGTGGCCTTGTGCCAGTGTCTCAGAATTAGTGTTTGTAGACTTTTCTGGGTCAGTGTTCACATGTTAGTGTTAGTGCATATGTGTCAGTTTCCTCCCTGTTTTTTTCTGTCATCAGTGCTTCAGAATCAATGTCAGGGTCCCTATTTCCCCAACCAGCTGTATCCCAGTGTTAGTACCCCAATGTCAGTGTCCCAAATCAATTTTCCATGTCAGTTCTTTTTCGTAATTGCCAATATGCCCATGTCATCATCCCAATGTCAATGTACCAAAGTGCATTTATGTGTCTCTTAGTCAGTGTTCTCTTGACTAGTGTCATTTTCTTTGTACTGAGGCAGGGGCGCTCTGACAGTTACCTATGGCAATGTTGCAGTGCCCATTGTCTATGTTAGTGCTTTAGAGCTGCACACCTAAGATAACCCATGCTCACCCCCTTAGTAGCTTGGCCAGAGCAGTCAGCTTATCCCTTTTACCAGTGGCGGCTCGCAGAGGGAGTGCTGTGGGACGGTGAGGCGGGGGCGGGGCAGGGTGGGGGGGTAGTTGAGTTGGACATACGACGGCAAGGAGTGAAGTAAGTAAATAAATAAAAATAAAACTATTTACCTTGCGCTGGCTGCATCGCCAACTCGGCGATGCAGCGAGCGCAAGGTAAATAGTATTATTTATTTATTTACTTACTTCACTCCTTGCCATCGTATGTCCAACTACACTACCCCCACCCTGCCCCGCCCCACCGCCCCACAGCACTCCCTCTGCGAGCCGCCACTGCCTTTTACCTACACAGCACACTGCCCATAGGGCTACCTAGGGCGTACCTTGGAGATGACCTACATGTAGTAAAAGGGGAATTTCAGGTTGGCAAGTAACTTTAAATACCAATTCAATCTGGCAGTAAACTGCACATGCAGGCCCTGCAGTGGGAGGCCTGAGACATGTTTGAAAGGCTACTTCTGTGGGTGGCGCAACCTGCGCTGCAGGCCCACTTGGAGCATTTAATTTACAGGACCTGGGTATATGGGATACCACTGTACAAGGGACTTACAAGTAAATTAAATATACCAAACAGGTGTAGACCAATCATACTGTTAGACTTGGCATCTTTTGGCGTGTTTCCCCTGAGTTTTTGCTTTCTGACCTCCCGGTTTTGACTCTGTTTTTGCTGGCTTAGTGTCTCTGCGCACTTTCTCACTGCTGATCAGTGTTAAAGTGCAAGTGCTCCTGTTCTAAACTGTTATGGATTGGTGTTTCCATGATTGGCATATTTGATTTACTTGCCAGTCCCTAGTAAAGTGCACTGAGTGTGCCAGGGCCTGTAAATCAAATGCTGTTAGTGGGCTGCAGCACGGGATTGTGCCACCCACGCTAACAGCCTGTAAATGTAACTCTGGCCTGCCATTGCAGAGCCTGTGTGCAGTCTGCGACTGCCATGTCAACTTGGCAAGTGTACCCACTTGCCAGGCCCTAACCTTCCCTATTCTTACATGTCAGTCACCCCTAAGGTAGGCCCAAGCTACCCCTGTGGGCAGGGTGCAGTGTATGTGAAAGGTAGGACATGCCCTAGTGTGTGTGGCATGTCCTGATAGTGAATTACTGCCAATTTTGTTTTTCACTGTTGCAAGGCTACCTGTTCCCATAGGACAGAATGGGGAGTTTGTTTATAACATCTTATAAACATAACTGGCCCTAGGAACAAGGTGGAAAAGTAAAGTTTAGTATGCCTGAACTCAGAATCTAAAGATGCATCTTTTAGTGAAGGTGATTTTTGCATTCTGTGTTTGAAAATACCACTTTTAGAAAGTAGGTATTTTCTTCCTCAGCCATCCAGTAGGCCTCTGCTGGGTTTTTGGATTGACTGTCTGGGATTTTGGATGATAGGGGCTGGGGAGGAGCAGTGGCTCCAGAGAGTCTAGGTGGGTCAGCAAATGGCTGAATAGACCTGTGCTGCATTTAGAGTCGGGGGAGGAGATTTCCTTTCACCTGAATGGGGCTGGTCTGCCTCTGACAATGCCGTCTCCACCTCCTGCCAGGAAGCTACACCAGAAAGGACAGAACTGGTTCTGGCTGGGCACAGACACTCTCTGCCTGAGAGGACAAAGGATTTTGGGCTATAAAAAGTGGGGCCCAAACCCCTGAACTTCAGAACTCTTTTGGACCAAGAAGACTGCCAAGAAGAAGAGCTGGAGAAGCTGTGAGGAGGAACTACCACTTTGCTGAGTGCTTTGCTGTGTTGGCCTGCTTCCGTCTTGGGCAGTGAAAGGACGGGACTGAACTTTCTGCAAACTATTTTTGTGAGTTTCTCCAAGGGCTTGAGGTAGAGCTTGCCCCCTATTCAAGAAGTCTCAGGAACAGCAAAGACTTCAAGTTCTTCTACCCTCAGCACTGGGGACTCTGTGTTTTGTGCTGCAACAGAAGAAAAAGCAACCAGACGCCGTCTACGATGCCGCTGCTGACTCCGGGTCCTGAAGGCACCGCAGAGGGTACCGCCGCAACGCTGCACCACGACCCTGGTCTCACCGACGACACCTCCTGACGCCGCCACCGAGCCGCTGCTCGCACCGCGACTGGTGGGCACCGCACTCCGCATCGCCGCCTTGGTATTCCCGATGACGACGCTCCACGCCGAAATCGACACCGCTGCTCGCACCGTGGTTCGAGGGCACCGCTCGGAAGGTTACACGACGCACCGCCCTCATCCCGCACCGCAGCCTTGGCCTACCGATGCCATTGACTCCAGTTCGTCAGCCAACGACAACGCTTCAGAAACGACGACGCCGCTGCTTGCACCGTGACCTGCCAGCACAGCGATGAGCAACGCATCACTTCGCACCGCTTTCCTCGTATCACCGATGACGCCATCTGACACCGCCACCGAGCCGTTGCTCGCACCGCGACCTGAGGGCATCGCACGCCACACCGCTGACTCGGCACCGCAGCACCCGACGCCTGCCGACGCCAGCGCTCCTGACTTCAACCGTGAAGAGTTCGATCTGCAACGCGTGTGACTTCAAGGGCCCGACGACTCCTGCACCGACCTCCGGAACTGATGCCTGCGGACGGCATGCTTTTGGAAGCTTAACGAGAGGTCGCCGCCACCCTGCATTTCTAAAGGTACTGTTTTGCGGGTCTTCCCGACACCGTAGCTGGCCCGCGACGCCGTGGTCAGCCAGAACTGTTTGGATTTGTTTGTTCGCGACGCCGTGATAGCCCCAGACGGAGCTATTGACTTCAAGGAACTGTATTTCAAGGTTATTTTGATAACTGAAGATTTCTAAGTACTGTATGGTGGATTTTTATCGTTTTTGGTCTTGTCTTTAGTATATAAAAATATTGGATATTTTTCTAAACTGGTGTGGTGTCCGTTTGTAGTGCTTACACTGTATTGCTGTTGGTTATGTGCAAATGCTCTAAGATAAGCCTGACTGCTCGTGCCAAGCTACCTAGGGGGTGAGCAGGGGTTATTTTAGGAGTGTAACTCCCTTATCCTGACTAGGAAGAAGGGTCCCTATTTGGACAAAGGTACCTACCTCTGCCAACTAGAGACCCCCATTTTTAACACATACCAAGTTTAAAGGAGAAAGCACATGCACGTTTGCACTTATTAGCAGTGGAAAAGTGCCCAGAGTCCCAAAGCCAAGAAAAAGAGGTCAGAAAAAATACAGGAGGAAGGCAAAAAGTTTGGGGATAACCCTGCAAAAGGGCCAGGTCCAAAACATACCATTTTTAATTCTCATCTAGATAGCGCATGCGCTGTCTCTTCAAGACATTTTGTTTACATACAGTGGGCTTACAGCCTGCCCATACCTTACCATTGGTTAGCTTCCCCATTGGCTAGCTAAATCATTACTCTCATTTGCTCTGTTCCTGTTTGTCATCTCATGCCTCCATCATGTCCTCTTCTTGTGTTTGGCCCTTCTCTGGAGTATGGACCAAGTACTTGTGTTTTCTACTGCTCGATTGTTGGAGCTATTTTTTGGATGTGCTCAATCACTTCATTTGAGTGCTTGAATTTTCAGGCTGTTTCCTAAATGGCCCTCCTAACTAGCACATGTTTCTTCTATCTACAACCCACCCACCCACGTTGCTTCTTTTCACACCCTCCACCCCAGTCCATGTTGTTTCTTTCACTACCCCACCCCCCTTCCATGTTGTTTCTTTCAATGTTCCCCCACCCATGTTGTTTCTTTTTACTCCCACCCACCCCTGTCGATGTTGCTTCTTTAGATCATTTCACTCACCCACCGTCTATGTTGCTTCTTTTCCCTCCCACCCTTCTGTCCCCGTCCATTTCTTCTATACCCTTACCCACCACTGTTTCAGCTCCCCTACACCCACCTGACACTGTTTCTTTTTCTATGTCCATTTCTTCTAACCCCCCTGTTGGAACTTGAATTTCTGGTTGACTGAGGCGGAGCCCAACCCAGGGATAACCTTCCACTCCTGTCAGGGATAGGTGATTACACACACTGTATAACCTGCACTCACCCTAAGGTAGCTTGGCACTGAGCAGTCAACCTTATCACAGATAATAATCACACAAGGGGGCTAGAGGAGGTTTTAGGACCTGCGGGAGCCGACTCCCCACTCATTAATCACGTCACAAACAGAGCCCCGAGTCCATAGTCGTAGGGAGGTCTAACAGGTGGCTCAATGTACTCTAGTTCATACTAGGGGATTCCCTTTTAAGGACGGTTCCCCTCACACACCAGAGGTGTCATGCTTCATCATAGGGGTACCTCCTCGCGTGAGAGACCTAGTCCACACGCGGGCTACAACCCCCTCGCTGCGAGGGAGGAGCTCAGGGATGTTTTTGTATGAGGAGGGCGGATGTACTAAAACCCTATGTGAGCCTGGTGTGTTAAAACAAGTGCAGTGCTGTGATGTGATGTGAGTCATTAAAACTGGCTACAGGGTTAGCTATGATGCAACTTTTATTCGGCTACCCGGTGTCAGGATTAAAAACAGAATATAGCTGGTAACGCAGGTGCCATTATTCAAGGCCTATGTGTTATTACAAGACCAACATGTTTCAGCCAACGACCTAAACTAGTGTCACAGCTTTCTTCAGGGTCAGTAATGTAGCTACTGCAATAAATAGGTGAGTAGAACGTGAAAAAACATGGAAAAACACGTGACAAACAAATGATATGATACTGAACCAGGGTTTTTTAGCTGTTCAGTATGTTCAACGCACAACCTATGATAGAGACAAAGAACAACATATCACATTTGCATACAAATTTCTGAAGGATGTAGCGTGAGTACAAAAATAAAGATAAAGTAAATCCTCCCATTAACTAATACATTGAGACACATTCCCATACTAGAACAATGTGTGATACACTATGATGCATGACTCACCACTCTGGGTTTGCGAAATTCACCACATCTGTCCCGGCTTCATAGCCATTGGGTACGTGCGCCACAACCTGTTTAAGAAGGTTCGTGGCATTTAAAAACAGAAAACCCCAAGGGGGAAAAAAGAGAGAGAGTAGAACGCTGTGTCAATGTTTTTTTGGGACTAGGAGACGTCCGCAGATTTAGAGTGTAAGTGTCCACTAGTTCATGTTTAGACAACTCAATTGTCCCAGGAGTAACAGAGTCAGAGCAGAGATGAGCGGGCACGACAGGGGTCGCAAACCGGGGCTGCAGCGCAACATCTCGAGGAGGCGGTGTGGCCATCATGAGGGCTCACAGAAACCGTTCACGGGGAAACGGAACTGTCAGTCCCGACTCCAATGGAGTGGGGCAAGTGAGGGGGAGGTTAGTGCTGCTACGGGTGTGTTCCCCGGAGTCATGTACTAAATAATTAAAGACTCAGGGTGTGAATGAAGAGGCTTCCACAAGATGTAAATCCCGACCTCTACGGACCAGGGAGACATGGTGTACAGGGTCCATCCCGAAGGACGCCCCTCCAGACTTTGGGGTGGTGACTCCAGCAAGCGTAGCCATAGAGGAAGTGTTGAAAGCATATGGGGATAAAAAACTTGCGGCCCTGTGTGTGGGAGGAGTGGGTCGCGCTAGAGGTGTAGCAGCGGTAACTAACCCAGCGGGGGTTTTGTCTACTGTGTGCCAACAATGTGAGGCGAACAGTCAAGTAGAGGCAATGCCGCAGGACCCACGCTGTAAGCACTTACCGCCATTTGTGCAGTCTAGGAAGATCGAGTGGCGTTCGTCCGGGGGCAGGAGGATGTATGACAGAGCCGTTCGGCTTATGTAGGCTGGCTCATTAAAAACAGCCGGAGGGAAGAGAAAACACCTGCGGGCAACGCGGCGGCCGGATATCCGCCGGAAGCTGGTGTATGACGGGAACGGGGGTTCAACCGGCGGTTGTCAAGGAAACGTGTGTATGAAGCGCAGTGGCCAAAAAGGTTCTTCGTCCAGCCGTTTTTCACCATTAATGTATGAACACACGTAGAAGCACCGGAAAACAGGGGCAAAGACTGAACTCCATGCTGGGAGTTGAGTGGGGATAGTGGTGAAAGTTGAAGGGGCCAAATGGGGCGCCGATAAACGGTCACCCGTGCTCCATTCAGTGTTAGGAGGAATTGGACCAACATAGGGGGGCCCGTGTTCGGATGGACCGGGCTGTGCAAGGTGCTGAGAGGTACTGGCGTGCAAGCGATTACTGGTGATGTACCAGGGGAGCACGAGTGATGGCTGGCCCTGTGGCTCTAACTGTTTAGGAAACAAGATGGAGAATAGTACTTATGAGAGCGCCAGCCAGGGGATGTCATCATTGAGCCCCACGTCCGCGGTACCCAACCTATACACCCACCTCTGTTCTAACCTGAGAAGTTTGGTTGCCAACCCAGGGGTGGTTGCGTTCAAATTGGGTTTGTCTAGAATTGTCCAGCTGAGTGTGTCTGCTCCGTGCTGCATGTCAAAGAAGTGTTTGGTTAATCTCGTGATTTGTTTGGCACACCTGATCGTGCTCTTGTGTTCAAGGATTCTGGTGCGTACCTTTCTAGTGGTCATCCCCACATACCTCAAACCACAGGGGCAGGTGATGAGGTAGACCACACGTTCACTGTTACAATTCGTGTGTTGTTGCAGGACCCAAGGTCTAGATGTTCCTATGTCTATGCTTTTTGTCATTTTAGTTTGTGCGCAAGCAGCACAGGACCCGCATGGATAGTGGCCCTGGACATTGGGTAAGTTCTGGAGGGTATTGGGTCTGGGTACATTTGTAGGTGGAGGTCTTGTGTGAATCAAGGTATCTTTCAGATTGCGGCCCCTCTTGTATGCAAAGAGAGGTTTCTCGAGGGTCAGTTGTCCTTTATTGAGGATGTTCCAATTATGTAGTATGGACTTCTTGACTATATTCAAGAGAGAGCTGTAGGTGTTTACACATACTAGTTTGGATGAACTCTCTTTGACAGTTGGCTGTACTAATAGGGCTTCCCTGTTGTTATTGAGAGCGCGTTTCGATGATTTCTTGATCAGGTTCACAGGGTAGTGTCTGTCCAGTAGGTTGTTCCCTAAACTTGAGGCATACGTGTTATACTTCTCGATGCTGGAACAGTTCCGTTGGAGTCTCAGAAACTGCCCATAAGGCAGATTGTCCCGCAACGATTTAGGGTGATAGCTCTCATATTGGAGTAGAGCGTTGCGGGCCATGGGTTTCTGGTAGAGTTCGGTTTCAAGAGTTCCTCCCGCTGGATAGATCCACAGATCTAGGAAGGCCAGCCCCTCCTTACTGTATTCACATGTAAAGCGCAAATAGTCATTCCTGTTGTTCAGCCAATTGTGGAAGAGGTTGATGGTCACGTCATCTCCTCGCCAAATAACGAGGATATCGTCAATGTACCTCTTCCATAGAATTATCTGCGTGAGGAATGGGTTGTCCCTCCCAAGGACAACACCTTCTTCAAACACATGCATGTAAAGGTTCGCTAGACTGGGCGCAAAGGTGCTGCCCATGGAAGTCCCTGAAGTTTGGAGGTAAAGTTGTGTTTCAAATTGGAAAAAGTTCTCTTTCATTGCCAACTTCGCGCACTTCATGATGAAGGAGATTGGTGTGATGTCTCAGGTGGATGTTGTGTCAATAGTTGCTCCACCATATCCAAAGTCTGATCCTGAGGTATACAAGTGTACAGCGATTCCACATCAAATGAAACGAGATAGTCGGTACGTGGGTCAAAATGTATGCCGTCCAACAGGTGTAGCACATCAGTGGTGTCCTTTAGGTATGTGGGCATTTTACACACCAAGGGTCTGAGAAAAAAGTCAACGAATTGTGACAATGGTTCCAAGGCAGAACCGATACCGGAAATGATCGGTCTGCCCGGCGGAGGTCTCTGTGGTTTGTGTATTTTCGGTAATACATAGAAGTAGGGTATAGTCGGTGATTTAGTACAGAGAAAGTCGGCTTCTCTTGCAGTGATCCAGTCATTTTCGCATGCTTCCTTGGTCATGATAGAGATGGTTTCTGTGATCCGCTCCGTAGGATCTTTGTCCAGGCGCCGATAGGCGGTGTCGTTGTTAAGTTGTCGTAAACAATCCGACCTGTAGGTATCTGTGTCGAGTATTACCGTTGCTCCGCCTTTGTCGGGACTTTTGATGGTGATGGTTTTATCCATGGTCAGGGATCGGAGAGCTTGTTGTTCACTTCTCGGGATGTTACTGTCAGTCCTTGTTGATGATGACAGTCCAGAGGAAAGTTCTTTCAGAACTGCCTTTTCAAAGGTTGCTACCTCAGCTGGAAGAGCACCGATAGGTGGATTGAATGTCGACCTGGGTCGTAAGTTGGTGTTCTTGTTCTCTGTGTCTTCGGTCAATGTATCTTTGTCTGCAAAGAAGAAATGTAGTCTGATCTTTCTAAAGAATTGGTGTACTTCTTGTTGAATTTTGAATGGGTCACCGATGTTTGTAGGTACGAATCCAAGGCCCCGATTCAGTACTGCAGTTTCATCGGGCGTCAATGCTCGTTTGCACAGGTTGACGATTAAACTGGTTCCCTGCTCGGGCCCGCCTGTTGTCCGGTCTTCGTCATGCTCCTCGTGCTCCGTTGGTCGACCGGGGAGCTCCAGTATACCTGTTGTTGGGACCGTCTGCGGCCTCTTGACCGGCCGCGGCCTTGCCCTAATAAAGGCTGACCGTAACCTGCTGGCGGATTTTGTTGGAAATTCATCAATGGGCCTGGTTGACCTTGTCCAAAGAAGGGGAAACTGGGAAAGCTCCAGGGGTTTGGGGGCCACCATTGGTTATTCTGGGCACCTCCTCATGATCCACGCCAGTTCCTTTGGTTCTGATATTGTGGTCTTCGATTAGTGTTACCTTGACTCATGTCCGAGTCGCTGGATGTGTCTTCTCTATCCGATGATGAATAGTTTGATCCGTATTTTCTGCCTGCCCTGTGATACTCTGGAGGTTGGTATGAAGCATCAGTGTAGGGATACACCTTTTCCATGGAAAAGTTCGCCAAATCTTTCTTAAATTAGGTAATTTTACTTGCCAGGAGAGTCTCTTTGTATTCTTTAGTTGTCTTAATGGTCTCATCCAGGTTTTTTTTGAAGATGGTGGCACCAATAATGACCTTTATCTCAGACTCCAAAGTCTGGATATGGACCAAAACCTTCTCCGCCTCCTTCTTGGCCGTGCTAATAATCAGGATTAACCAGTCCCTCGTGCATCACCATGCAATGAGGGACCAGTCTTTCAGGAAGGAGGGATTGTCAAGAAATAATCTGGGGATGTTGGTAACTATGAGTCCCGTGGGGGCGCAATTACCCCGAAGATATTCTGTCATGATTGAGCCATGTGTAGTGGTTCTGATGTACATTCGTTTCAGATTAGTGAGTTTGTTCCAATCTTCTGAGGTTGCCATGGTTTGGGTCAGAGGTGTTTCTAAAATACTGGGTGTGGTAAGAATGTCAGCGAAAACTGCGTCGTCATAAGATAGTCCTGTGCGTTCCGCTATGTTTAGGAGTCGCTAGTTCCTCAGTATAAGATACAGAGCGTTCAAGCCAGGAGTAGAGACAAAAGAGAAGAATGAAAAAAAGAAGAAGAGAACTAGCCCGCAGCTGACCCGCTGCGCTAGAAAATAATCACACAAGGGGGCTAGAGGAGGTTTTAGGACCTGCGGGAGCCAACTCCCCACTCATTAATCACGTCACAAAGAGAGTCCCGAGTCCGTAGTCGTAGGGAGGTCTAACAGGTGGCTCGATGTACTCTAGTGCATACTAGGGGATTCCCTTTTAAGGACGGTTCCCCTCACACACCAGAGGTGTCATGCTTCATCATAGGGGTACCTCCTCGCGTGAGAGACCTAGTCCACACGCGGGCTACAACCCCCTCGCTGCGAGGGAGGAGCTCAGGGATGTTTTTGTATGAGGAGGGCGGGTGTACTAAAACCCTATGTGAGCCTGGTGTATTAAAAGAAGTGCAGTGCTGTGATGTGAGTCGTTAAAACAGGCTCACATAGGGTTTTAGTACACCCGCCCTCCTCATACAAAAACATCCCTGAGCTCCTCCCTCGCAGCGAGGGGGTTGTAGCCCGTGTGTGGACTAGGTCTCTCACGCGAGGATGTACCCCTATGATGAAGCATGACACCTCTGGTGTGTGAGGGGAACCGTCCTTAAAAGGGAATCCCCTAGTATGCACTAGAGTACATCGAGCCACCTGTTAGACCTCCCTACGACTACGGACTCGGGACTCTGTGACATGATTAATGAGCGGGGAGCCTTATCACAGATCCAATATGTAAAGCATTGGCACAGCACTTTCACACAATAAATTCAGTGAGCGTCACAAAAGAGATTTCACACTTGGTGTATGTAAATAAAGATTGTATTCAACACACACATTAATTAACACAACATGAACATCATGTATTTCTGCGCATCAATCACACTTGAAATATTACTAGCAGTACTTGGCCCAACAGTGCTAAATTACATCAATAATATGCACACTTGGGAAAAATCCTATTTTACCCCAGCACCTTTATGCCGTGCGATACTTTGTCAAAACTAGGCTAACCCTGGCAAATAACACAATTCAAATCCACACAATCCTAGGGTGCACCCCAGGTCACAACGATATCAGGAATGTGAACACACAGGAATTTATACCACTTTTCAGCTGCACCATGGGCCAAGGTCGCACGGGTAAAACCAATGTCAAAACGGAGTATTCATTAGGTAATGAAACAAACCAGCAAAACAACACCGCTGCGCGGAGCAACTATAAGCAGGCTGTTGTCATGCAGCACACTCTCTCACACTCACACAGCTCTGTAACGTGGTGCAAAGGATATCTGCAAGTCCGTATGAAGCACACTTGCACACTCACACAGTCGGCACTGTAACGCAGTGCAGATCATATCCGGCAGGTCAGTTGATAATATGAATGTGGACCCTGTGGCACAATCCCTCCCCCACCTCTCAGTTAGCCACCCATTACTCTGCCCACATGTTAAAGTAAAACCCCCCCACCCCTTACTATACTGGTATAAGGCCGGAGTCACACTCAGTCAGGGGCCCAGGGGAGAAGGCTGGAGTGACTATCAGCGTTACCAGGCAAGAGTCGACAAATGGGGGTTTGACCACTACTCAGGAAGTTCACCACTTTATGCGGAGCAGAAATGGGCTAGAGGCTGTCCCAATTCAATCAAGAAGCCCCTCAATCCGCCTTCTGGCACCAGCCCAGCTCTGCGGAGCACAGGGGGTCACGCAGTTACTCAACCCACTTCGGATCGGTCTCGGAAATATTCCTCAGCCCAGTGACTTACTGTCACCACCCAGGCCCGATCCAGGCGATACTACCTGGTAAAACAAAGTCATCAGTTTGGGTGAGGAGATGGCAGTTGATTCGCTGCACTGAGGGCAAGACAAAACACTTGGTGAATGGGGTTGCACGATGATCCGAGTCGCACCAGACAATCCAGTCACAATGAACCAAGAGTCGGGTTCTCCGTACCTCTCTAGAAATAAGGCACAACGTCTGGTGCGCAATGATTCGATTCGCACCAGACACTCCGGTCAAATTCAACCCATGGTCGGGTTCACCGTACCTCCCTGGAAAGGAGGCACAATGTCTGGTGCGCAATGATACGATTCGCACCAAACAATCCAGTTACAATCAACCCACGGTTGGGTTTGCTGTACCTCCTTGGAATGAGGTACAACATCTGGTGTGTGATTATACGAGTTGCACCAGACAATCTGGTTCCACACGCACAGTCGCAAAATTTGGAGTACCGCAAGAGGTAGAATGATGCACTACTATGGATGCGCCCTCCCTCTGAGGGTCGCAACCTGTGAATCGGACACCGCATGCAATGAGCATTTAGTCGGCGTTTTGCACGAGATAGATGCGCACGGTCAACAAACTGGGCCACGCTGAGTCCTGTAACCAGTGAATCCACGCATCATCAACAAGATGCTTGTGTGTTCTGAGGCCCCATGATGCAGGGGCCACACTCCTTAGATGCAGGCACGGTTTGGGAGCTCCACACAGGCAATCCAGTCTCCAGGCACAGTACTTAGTTCCACGCTCCCCTAAATTGCAGTCCTGTCTGCCATGGGGCCCTGGAATGCAGATCTTAATCTTTTGTGGGGCCATGGTCTGGCTTGCCAGAGGCCAAGTGTCAAAACCTCTCCCCCCAATCAAACCGGCCAAGGCAGACATCTGTCATTCCAGTTGCATGCCCAATGTTTATGGCTATCCCTGGGGAATGCACAGATGTGCTGCCCCAGCCTCCAGTGTGGACTGGAGTCAAACTAAAAGGCACACAGAAAAGTTTAGCAAAGAAAAAGGCTTACTTTCTAGAAGTGGCATTTCTAAGTTATTAATGACAAATCCACCTTTACCACAAATGAGGATTTGTCATTGTGAATCCAATGATAGTAAACAACATAAGGCTGCTCCACTGTAAGCCACCACTGCAGCTCAAATTAATCTCACCCATTCCCCCATGTTAACCTATGGGTAGAGCAGACCTCATAGGTAGTGAAAACACACATGAGGGTTCTTCACTATCTGGGCAGGGAACACACATGTGGACCTGCCTGCCTTTCAGCTATCACTTGCTCCACCCCCAGGACTCATCACCCTAGGGGTTCTCTAGTGTTAGTGAACGGCACCCTCAGCATTGGCCAATGATTTAGAAAGGCCAACCTGAGCATAAGTGGAAATGCACACACAAGAATGCAATGGCAGGCATAAGACATGTTTGAAAACACCATGAGGCTACTCCTTGCTGTAAGCTAAAACTGTAGTTCAAAGGTCATTCTGCAAGTCCCCTATGTTGACCCACAGGATGAGAGGACCTCGTAGGTAGGGAAAACCCACATCAGGATTATTCACTAACAGCGGCGGATGACAGGAAACGGGGGTGACGGGGTGGGGGAGGGAGGGTGGAATTTTTTTTTTTTTTTAAATTACCTCTTCGACCTGCCACGTCTCTCCTCTGCCTCTCTGCTGACATCCCAGAATGGAAGCAGGAACTGGAAGCACACACAGGCTCCCTTCCCTAAGCCGATCACAACTCTGCAATGTAGCATTGTGATTGGTCTGAGCGAATGGGGAATGGGAGCCTGGGTATGTTCCTCACCAGGCTGTGTAATGCAGCCTGGTGGGGAACATGCAAAGTGCACATGACTGTTTGGCCGGCCGAAGACGGCCCCCAAAACAGTCATGCACACTAAGAGTGTGCCCACCACTCCTCCCATTATGATCCCAGCCCCACCCTACCCTAACCCAGCCCCGCAGCTACCAAGAATAAAATGATAATAACAAAGTTATTATCATTTTCTTTTTTCTTTTTTCACTGCTTTGAAAGCAGTGGGGCGACGCTCATCCGCCTTAGCAGAGGAGCCGCCCCTGTTCACTATCTGGGCAGGTAACACACATTTGGACCTGCCCTGCCTTTCCCCTACCACTAGCCCCACCCCTCAGGGCTTCCCTAGGGGTGTCCTAGTGCTAATGAACGGCCCAGTCAGCACTGGCTAATAGTTTAGAATGCCAACCTGAGCATAAGTGCAAATGCACACACACAGGCCTGCAATGGCAGGCTTAAGACATGTTTGAAAGGCTATTCTTGTGCGTTGCACAATCAGTGCTGCGGCCCACTAGTAGCCAGTGCAATACATGTCCTGAGTATATGGCATACCTCTGTACAGGGTACTCACAGGTACACCACCTAAACTAATCAGGTAAGCACCACTTCCTAGCATGTGTAGGAAGGACGCACGTACTTTCACACTGCATTACAGTGGAAAAGTGCCCAGAGTCCTAAGGCCACAAAAAGAGGATCAGCAAAAACCAGGAAGAAAAATGCAAAAAGTTTTAGGGACTTATAAAGCAGCTGGTATGCCTACCAAGCAGTACTCTAGTGTATGCCCCCAGTTAGTTACCTTGCAACATGACCTGGAGCATTGCACAGTCACGTATGTTTGCTGCGCCTTTGCCTATATAGAGCTGCAGTATCTGGATAAAGAAGCATTGTTAAAGCTAGTAGGTCTTGCCTAAGGGTAAGCTATTGGTTTTGTCAGGAGGGTTAGAGTTGTGAAGGAGGAGGGAGTGGGGGTTGTAAATGGGAGGGCAGATGAGGGTTTTTGAGCAGGATGTTTAAAAAAAAAGCGCTAGGAAGCTGGCACTTTTTTCTATTACTTTGTTGGGAGTAGGGAGAACAAATAGACGTGGGTGGTGGCATTTCCCTAAAAGTTTTTGCCTTTCCTCACATATTCTATTCATAGATTTTCAAGAAGCTAAACTTGTTCCATGTGGCATTCACTACACTACCTCTCCTGGTGCTAAATCAAAGACCAGCTGAGCTTGGCTTCCTCCAAAAGGTCCTGTGCCCATGTGTGAATATCTAGGAATGATAGACACAATGGCACCGAGGGCTAAGGATACAATGTGGCGTATGCCCAGGTGTGAGCATAATAGAGTGCCCACAGTGATGGCAGTTGCTCTTCTCCATGCAGGACATTGCACCGAGGGAGAGAAATAGGGGAAGGGGGGACATCCAACCAATGCTCCTTAGTGTGATATTCATTCTAGCACCAGGAGAGGTAGTGTAGTGAATGCCACATGGAACACGTTTAGCTTCTTGAAAATCTATGAATAGAAGATGTGAGGCAATGTTTCACTAGGAAGTAGCCAAGACCGGCTCTACCATGTGGAATGTAACCTTTTCTCCGCAAAATTTACTCTGCATGAGTCTTACCCAGCAGTCTTTCCAATGCATGTTAGTACCATGGAGGTAAGCAATTCCCGATGGGTTTTTACCTTTACATCATATTCTTTACCACACAGTACTAAACTCTGCAGTTAAAGGCATGTGTGGCGGTAAAGGGGAAGAGGTTAGGGTCATTTAAGGAAAAGAGTTATTTTAGGATTTAAGGGTGGGCATAGTTAAAGGAGCTATGGGTGAATTTAGGGTAAAGGTGAGGGTAGTGGAAAAAGGGGAAGGGGTGATTTTTGGGTTAAGGGGTGGAAAGTGGTAAATGGATGAAAGGGTGAGTTTAGGGTTTGAGAGATGGGTATAAGTAAATAGGTTGTGGGCGAATTTAGAGTCTACAGATGGGTAGTGGTAAAGGGGTGATTTTAGGGTTAAGGGATAGATAGAGGTAAAGAAATGTAACAGGTGATTTTAGGGTTTAGTGGTGGATAGAGGTAAAGGAGGGGGAGTGTATTTTTAGGGTTTTGGGGTGAGTAAAGGTAAAGGGTTTGTAGGGCTTAGGGGTGGGTAGAGATAAAGGAAGGTAAGTTAGATTTTAAGGTTCAGGGGTGGGTATAAGTAAACAGTGGTATGGATACTATCAGGATTTAGGGGTGTGTAGAGGTGAAGGGGAAAATGTTACATTTAGGGTAAAGGAGTGGTAGCAGTAAGGGAGGTAAAGGGTTTTAGGGTGGGAAGAGGTAAATGAAGGTGAATGGGTTTAAAAAAGAGAGTGGGGGTTGGGGTATAACACCCAAATGAAATCCTCCTAAAAAGGGGGGGTTTGATGGTTTACCCCCCAAAACAGACCCTCTAAAAAGAAAGGATGGTTAAGGGGCTCACCCTCAAAAAGAAGAAAAAAAAGTCTCTCTCTTTCTCCCTCTCTATGTGTACGTATATATAACCCAGTGGTAGTCGCCACTGAGTAGTTATAGTTAGGTCAGCTGTTCCATAGGAAAAGCGTTTTTTGTGTTGCTATTAACTTTGGCATCATTTGACGAATCTTCATGGCACTAGCAAAAAAGATGCTACTTTTTCAGTCGTTTATGCATGGAAAGTTTTGGGGTTTGCCATCAAGGGTGGGCTGAGAAAAGAAAGTTTATAGTTATAGTGGTTTTTTTCATTGAAAACGTTAATGTTGTCACTGACATATTCACTTAACTATAACGTTACTTTAACTATTTTTTGCGTTCATTTTTAAGTTTTTTTAAGGCAAAAACAGATCTTTCTATTACACCTAACTAGAATTTTACTTTAAACATAGTTTTTTTCAGAGAATATATATATATAGATAGATATATATAGATAGATCTATCTATATATATCTATCTATATATAAAGATATATATAGATATATCTATATATATAGATAGATATATATAGATATCTATATATAGATATATTTTGCCTATAGTTAGGACCTAGTTTCCATAGGAAGAGCTTTTTTGATTTATTAATAACTTTGTCGTCGCCTAACGATTATTCACAAAATCTTAAAAATGAGTTTGCCAGTCACATCAGCTGCTGTTTGGAAAGTTTTAGAATGGTCTGTCAAGCGGGGGCAGAGAAAAAGGGGCGGTCCCAAAATGCGTTATCCCCATGCAGTTTCCCATAGCGATTTTAGACATGACTACCGCCCGATTCGCTGAACGGAATAACACCAAATTTGGCAGTAAATTATCTCTTGGTCCAGAAAGAGTGCTTTTTGTAATTTAGTGTAAATCTGTTCACTAATTTTGGAGTTATTAAAGTAAAAATATTTATGTATATCTAGAGCCGCGGATCCACCTTTGATCTATCGCAGTGGATCTGCAGATCCACCACAGCGTAACCGCAGATCCACGGGCCAATAGCAATGCCTTGATTGGCTGGCTACAACCTGAAAGGAAATCTGTGGCCGCCCTTTGGGACTAGGTTCCCAGGGGAAAAATAGCATTTAAAAGTGATAGAAGGGGCCAGAGTAGAGGTACCCTGACCCCATGGGACTGATAGAGGGGCCAGGGCGGGACCCCTCATAGGCAAGAAATTGTCCAAAAATGTTTTTGTTTAGCGTGTGAGGATCAGCATATCTACTGCGGTGCTCAGCGTGACCCCTTGTGTGTTCCGCGGCGGATCGTGAATCCAGACCCCAATTTAAAAATGTATACACCCACTCACAGACCCACACAGCTACTCATATAGTCACTTAAACACCCATGCAACCACTCATACAACGATACAGACACTCACAGACCAACAAAACTACTCACACACCCACTCACAGATCCACACAGCCACTCATACACACATTCACACAAGCACTTACACACCTGCACAACCACTCACACACCCATTCACAGGCTCACAAACTCACTCACAGATGCACACAGACACTCACACATGCACTCACAAATCCAACCACTCACACACCCACTTACACACCCACACAACCACTAAAACACATACTCACTCACACACACATACAGCCCCTCACACACCCACTCACAGACCCACAAACCCACTTACACACCCACTCACAGACTCACACAGCCACACACACAGCCACTCACACACCTACTTACACACCCACCCATACAGTCACCCACACCCCTCATAGACCCACTAAACCACCTACACAGCTACACCCACTTACAAATCCACACAACCATTCATACACACACACACACACATATATAGCCACTCACACACCAACACAGTCATTCACACAGCCACTCACACACCCACATACAGGCAGTGATACACTTATTGAAATTGCATTAGCATATGTTTTTATTAAGTGTATTGTTGTTTTAGTATTGGAAGTGTACAATATAACCGGCAGACGCATTATTTGTCTGAGGATTCAGTATGGATCTGCGGTGCCATAAAATGAATTTGAAGAAAAGAAAAATTGGTGCATTGCATTTAAAGAAAGACTACATAAGTTACTGTGCTCTAATTTTTAAATGTTTTGTTTTAAAATATATAATAAGATGAATATGTGAATAAAATGTATTTATAAACTTGTAAAAATGTATTTTATTAAATTGGACTTATGGGTAAAATTGTAGTACAATTTATATTTATTTTTTAAAATTATGAAATTCGGGAAAAAAAAGTTACAGGGACGTTATAATTGGGAAATTGCATTAAAGAAACATAGAAATTCAATGATTAAAACCAAAGGTTACAGGAACGTTATAGTTAGGATATAGGATTAAAAACAACCTTAGAAAATGGTGTCACAGACATTGTCATAAGTGATGTAATATGTGAGGTCATAGGCAGTGCTTTGTGAGGGGCATAGGTTAAAGTTAGCTCAAGTAACTATAGCTGCTGAATTTTGATGGTTTTGTGTTTGTAGAATCTGAACCTAATTATAACTTCCCTGTAACCTATGTTTTTTTCAGCGAATATATATATATATATATATACACACACACACACACACACTGACATCAGACATTACAATGCAGCGTAAAGGCATGTGTTGTTAAGTCCTGAAGCCCTGTGGGGTATTACAGCGCATTGTAAAGGCCAACACATTTTAATATCCATGCGGAATAAGTCCTTATCCTCCTGGCCCTGGTCCTCCTGGCAATTGTCCAACTGACCTTGGTCCACCTGATCTAAAGTTTTCATGAGCCCTTTGTGCAGGTTCTTAATGATTTTGGTTCTGGTTCTGCTTGTCCTCCTCATCCTTTTGGATCTAGTAACCTTGGTGTCCCTGGTGGTCCTAGCCATGCTAGTGACCCATGTCCTCCTTGGTGATTCTCCTCCTTCCCAGGAATCACCTGCAAGAATATCACTCATGTATTTTAGTAGGTTCCAGGTTTTTAAACTGGGATTGAGAAGCTATGACGGACAGAAAGTGAGAGCCCAGCAAGTTTTGCGTTCAACAATTTTTTGGTTGCTTTGTGGGTGCTGAAGACTTACAGGGCTCACACACTGAAAACACTGCGGTTAAGGCACCTGCTGTACAGATCTATGTTTATCTATGCAAATTTCAGGGTATTGACTAAGCAAATTAACTCTGGTGATTGATTCATTTGCTGGAGAGATATATATGGGCCTTCTCTTGTCACACATTAGAAGCATCATAAAATTGCCCAGTTAGTAGATGTTTAATGTGCTTGAGGTGCAAGTCCTATGCTTGTATTTGTATAGGATATCTCAACGGATTAATGCTTTTGTTGAAGATATTGTTGATTACCTGCAAGTGATGAGGTAGAATCCCAGTATTATAGGTATGTGAGGTAAGTAAGATAAGTATGGTATGCACTTGCATCAATGAGCTCCGTGTACCCCACACGGCATACATTTTGTATCGTGCAGATGCTTTTCTCAATCTGTCCTTAGTCTTATGTTGTTAAAATGCTTTCATTTTGGGTGGTTATAAAATAAATAACTAATAGAGTAATTACACAAGCAGTTACACCTTGCATTCTTACATGACATGCAAAGAACTACACATCTTGTAACACTTCCAAATCTTAGTTTGTCTTGTTGTAACTTGTAAAGGGATGTGCTGCATGTCTTTGTTTCCTCTGACTGTGATGGTTGTCTGGGTTCTGCATCAAGGTGTCACCCTTTAACATACATCTGCTCCCAGCCTGATTGTGTAGGTAGAGCTGCTAATTTCTTTTAGGTTCGCTAAAGGCCCAGCTGTGAAGGGAAGTTAGAGAGTTTGTCCTGATGCTGCAGCACCTCTCATCCAGAGCCTGAAAAAATATGATTACACCCCCCAACCGATATGGAACTTCACTTGTTCCCCTTGCCAGACAACACCATATTCAAAACCCGATGTATCATTCACAACCAACACCCCCTATTATCTAGCAGGCAAGCTCGCCATCTCTGTTTGCCCTGGACAAGCTTGCAGCAGGACACCATCACACTGGAGACAAGGAAGTGTAAAAATATGAAGAACAATGCAACAGGCCTTTGCCATCTATGCACCCTGGCTCTGGAACAACAACCCCATATTCCTCAGGACTGCCCCAACCCTGGTCCAATTCAGGGAAGAGTTGAAGACATGCCTCTTTTTAAGAAATACCGTAAATGCAGTAACAGTCCACAAACATACTCTATTATATCGATTTGATGGTGTAAATCGCTCCACTGCCTTTGGCTAGGTTAACGCTATACAAATACTACATTCACGTACACACATACATACAGTCAGGGCTTTAAGTGGGCCGGGTCTGTCCGGGTCTGAGCACCGGCAGTTATTTTCAGGGTGCCTCGAAACGGGTCTCTATCGGGCTCTATTTTCGGGCCTCGCAAAGGTAGTCCGTTTTTTTTTTTTTTTATTGGACTGCAGTGAGAGCATGCACATCACTCACTACTGAGAAGTGGAGACGTCATGCCAGGTGAGCCGCGTTGTAGGGGAAGGGAAATCCTTTAAAGAGAGCCATTTTCTCTCAGGATTTCCCTTCTCTTTTTAAAACGCAGGAGCAAACTCATCGTGGGATGATTAGGAGAGAGACGACCAGGCGCGCAACGCCCATTGCCCCGGGCTGAGACAGCTTCCGGGCGCACACACAGCCGCACCCGAGTACTTCACAGGTCTTTAAAAGACCATTTGCTTGTAAATGAGGCTCTGTTGTTTTTCACCCCTTTTTAGAGCCCCTGCATCCCCACTCTGCCTATTGCTGGAAGAATTAGCCTCCCCGAAATTTTTCTTAGCCCCCCCTGAAATTTGGCTCTAGTTGCGCCTCTGGAGACCAGGCAGCCTGCTCCAGCACGACCCTGCTCTGACCTTTCACAGTGTCTTGTTTTAGTGCTACGAAAACACACGCTTTGCCTGGCTCACTTAGTTCTCACACCCCCTCTTTAATATGAAGATAGTTGCGTTGGAATTACCTTTATATTCCTATACTGTGCTTCACATGGAAATATAGAAGGGCAGGTTCTCACCACCCCAAATTAGCTGTTTGGTATACTCTCTCAAATGTAAGAACTACAGGTATTCAGTATCTGTCAGTCACGCCCAATTTAAAGCAGTGTTCCTCTATAGAAATGGACAAAAGGTTATGTTTCTGAATTAGCGTCTTACACTGAAAAGCTGGTTTACATTTCTTTGCTGGATCAACCTTTGTTTAAAACACCCCCAGAGAAGGGTGGTGAACTATGGTCCACAAAGAGCAACTGAAAGCTTTCTTTTTCTTTATCAGAAACATCTGCCTGTCAATGGTTATCACCAGCCTTTTTGGCCCATTAAGAGGCTGGGTGGATGAGTATAATACGGGGTGTTTAGGATCGGGGGCGGAGGGTGCACGGAAAGAAGGACGGATAGGTGAATAAAGTGCGAGTGGATGGATGGCCAGATAGATGAATGGATAGCTAGATGGATGGATGGATGAATGTATGGATGGATGGAAGGATGAATGGATGCATGGACCAGTACTTAGGATAGGCGGTTGGGCTGATAGATGCTTAGGATAGGTTCTGGGACAGATGTATGTATGGATGTATGGGCGTATGGATGGATGGATGGCACAGTGCTTAGGATAGGCGGGTGGGCTGATAGATGCTTAGGATAGGTCCAGGGACACATGTATGTATGGATGGATGGATGGATGGCTGGATGGATGAATGAATGGATTGCTGGCTGGATGAATGGATGGATTGCTGGCTGGATGAATGGATGGGTGGATGAATGGATGGATGGATGGAAGGATGAATGGATGAATGGACCAGTACTTAGGATAGGCGGGTGGGCTGATAGATGCTTAGGATAGGTGCAGGGACAGATGTATGTATGTATGTAGGTAGAATGTATGGATGGATTGAAAGATGGTTGGATGGCGCAGTGCTTAGGATGGATGGATGCAGGGCTTTAAGTGGGCCGGGTCTGAGCACCAGCAGTTATTTTCAAGGGGTCTCGAAACGGGTGTCTATCGGGCTCTATTTTCGGGCCTCGCAAAGGTAGTCCGTTTTCTTTTTTTTTTTTATTGGACTGCAGTGAGAGCATGCACATCGATGTGCGCATGCTCATTTTGCTCACTACTGAGAAGTGGAGACGTCATGCTAGGTGAGCCGCGTTGTAGGAGGAAGGAAAATCCTTTAAAGAGAGTGTTTTCCGAAGGTAGGATAATTGGAGGGGATTTTCTTAAACACACAATGCTAGTTATCTTGATTTAGACCACACCCCTACTTGGATAGGCCACACTCCTTTAAGAGGTTTGCCCCGCCCCTTTTAGAGCACCCCCAGTTTTTTTTTCCCACTTAAAGCCCTGCATACAGTACAATATAGGTGTGTAGAAACAAGAAGACGTTCTCATTAACATTGCCTATGATGTGGAATAGTTGAATATTTTTGTGCAAAGAGATGTCTGCAGCCAGTTGCTGCTCACGAAGACATCCTTATTAACCACTCCCCCCTCGTGCTGTCAGCAGATCGGTTTTTATGCGACCTAATGAGGTTCTGGCGTGAGGCTACCTGGGCCTCTAATGCAAGCAGGGCTCTCTGGTACCTTGTCGAGTTATTTTAGTTCAGATCCATAGCAGGGCAGTGAGTGATGGGTCCTCTGGGAGCTGGCAACATAAGCTCGCTGCCTCTACTCCTGACAGGCTGTTACTGAGATCTAACCTTTGTTTAGCCCTAGATGTTTGGTCTCCTTTGTTTTATTATGCTTCGATTTAAGCACCGTACGTTGATCTCTTGCAGAGCCAGTGTCCTAAGGCGGTGGCTCGCACAGTGTTGACTGGCTGCAGTGCTATATTTCAACAAGCAAAAATCAGTAACACAATGCGTTTTATAGCAGTTGTTAAAATAAGGTGATAATGCAAAAGGGTTTAGACCGAGACCAGGATGCAAATGTTAAGCCAATAGAGCCCTACACCAGGGACAAATTAGCACCTCAGGGACTCCTGAGCTGCCAGGCTACACAATTTATAGAACAACCATATCTGTACCCGGGGCTTTAAGTGGGCCGGGTCCTGCCGGTGCTCAGCACCAGCAGTTCTAAAAAGCAGGTGCTGAGACGTGTCCCTAACGGGCTCTCTATTTTTGCCCTCACCCCCAGAATGGAAAAAAATCTTAACTCTGCAGCAGTGCCACCCTACACTGGCTTTGAGGTAACTTCAAAGAGACTCGTTATAGTTCTTTTCCAGGCTCATAATTTCAGAACTGAATAATTTTCAATATTATATACAACAAAGCCGTAGCTGTTGCTTATTTATCTTATGCTGCTAACAAACAATGACAAAGTCAATAGTCCTGGCTTGTTGTATCATATATCTGGATGCAATGACAGGAACAGCAAAATACCAGTCTGGCGGCGCACCGTGCTAAGTACCAGGGCACAAGTCCTAAAAAAAGAAGTGGGGGGACTAACCTAGTTAAGCAGTATGCAAGTGTCATCACGGCGCGTGACATCACGATGTGTGACATCACGGCGCATGACATCACGGCGCATGACATTACATGTGGTATCACAGCAATTGACATCATAGGAAGTGGCATCACTAGCCACGACTTTAATATGCACATGTGATGTAAAGCACTCTGACACTCTGCTTTGGGATGTGTAGCGCTATACAAGAAAAAATAGTGGTACTTAAATTAATTCATCGCCTCCTCAGGGATAGCAAGCGCTTTATAATTTACATTTATTTTGTGTAAATACTGGGAGAGACCAACACATCTGACATTCTTACAGAGTAAACAGAGCCTGAACAAAATGAAAAGGTGCCTCTCAAGTATGTGTGAAGTGCTAACCTTTGTTTCCCCTCTGTTGCATATGTTTCTAGGTGTGAGGCTCCTGACTGCTCCCAGCCAGGAGACTCGAATAAAAGGAGGCCTGATGACCCCTCAAATTCGGCCTTTGTTATGGGCCCAGCAGGAGTCTAAAATAAGAAAGCCTCGTCCCCGCCTGCAGTTGTTGCTTGTTGCAGATGGAAAGCAGACAACGGGCAGGCGCTGCTGAAAGTGTCTCGGTGTTTGGGAATTACACCGGAATGAGTTCAGCACATTATTTAGTGGGGCCCAACTTCTTGGCAGGGTGGACGGCGTACACCCAGTAAAAATAGTGGGTGGACGCCATCCACCCGCGTGTACCCCAGACTTGTGCCCTGCTAGGTACAGATTTTTAGTTTAACTGTTTTTAAGCCACGCCCTTAATTACATCCGGGACGCCCCTTGGAGAGACCCACCAGTTTTTTCATCCCACTTATAGCCCTGTCTCTACCCCAAAACACTGTTTATATACTCACGGAGAAAATCAGAGATTATGACATTGCTGATTTTACTGATGACGCCACCAGTGATGACAAGAACGGCGGGGCCGGCATCGGCCACGCCAAAAGTATGGCGGTCGTGCCGGCCCCCTCCGGAGACCACAGGGGCAGGCCTGTCGCGCGCGCTGGTGACGCGACGGGCGTGCCTCACCAAGTCTTGGTGGTCAGTCACATGACGGGGGGCGGGCCCCGGAAGTGATTGGAATCACTTCCGGGGCACGCCAAGAAAACAATAAAAGGCTGGTGAGCGCGGGAGTAGGTCTCTTTGCTCCTCGCTCCCCAGCCCACCACACCAGCCTCGCTAGGGGCTGTAAACTCAATTTGCCCACCCACCGTCCCCTAAAGCAAATGTATTGGGGTAGCTAAGCAACAAGCTGGTTTGAAGTATTCAAGTATAAGTATCAAATTCGTGTTTTTCCCACTAACGTTTTCAGTTTACAGGTCTTCAATCGTCGTATTTTAATGCTATTCCTAGGTCAGGCGGTAAGGTCATGATTGGTGAGCAGTAAATTTAAGGTCCTTAGAGGGCGGCGCCATTCTTGAATGGGGTCGCCCAAGTGGGAGGGACAAGTGGTCTCTCCTAGAACTCCAGGGGCAGTTTACAGCCGGTTGGCTGGATGGGTGCGGGGAGGGGGAGTCACGCTTTCCCTAGGCTGGTTGGCCACCCCGCACGTGCACAAGGTCGCCAGTAAACGGCGCAGAACTGCAAGAGCCCCTTTATGGAGATGATATACAGAGCGTACGGGGGTAACCGGGGGGAGTACCCTCACGGTAAACGGGCCCTCTGCGCATGCGCACTCCGGCTGGAGGGCGTGGTTAAAAGTTGATAAGGATCTGACACCAGTTAGTGACCTTGCCGTAGGCCCAAATAGGATACGCAGAAAAGTAAAATGCTGTGATGAGTATTAAAGATATGTTAGATTCGGATAGGAAAACCTTTGTATTAGAGTCATGTTAAGGTTAGCCAAACGACATATGTACTTATCAATTGTAATCAGTGTAATGCATAATTTTCTGCGTAAATTGTAAATATTGTATATATTAATTATGTTTTAATTTGTTTTAATAAATACGGCCGGGGGTTTACGACCCCCACATCCAAACCCTTCTCATGTCAGTTAATCGGGGTACCTTGTTGGGAGGAGGGGGCGTAGGTAGTACCTGGCCATAATTAACTCACCAGACCCTGCTGTCTGTGCCCTATTAACATTTATGCAGCACTTACATGAAATGGCCTAAGAGCCTAAGTTCGGCGCATACAGGTGTATTATTATCATGAAAAACATAGATTAAAAACTTGGGGCCTGATATATGAAAGGGTTTTACACATTCTTTGCCTAGGGGGAAATGAGTTGATACATAAGGGCCGTAGACTGGAAAAGCATAGGCTTAAAAACTCTGTTGACAAAATATCTACCACACATAAATATCTGCTAGCATGCACTCAAACCCACTATCAGGCACTTGTCCCCAAATACACTAATGGCTGGACTTAGTAAATTATGCCATTTATACCACTCCTAGAATAGATAGGAAAGGAGTGTGACTGGATTTACTAATTTAAAACAGGTCAAGTAGATATTTGGAGGTAGATGTCTCTGAGTCTCCATTTTTCCAATATATGTTTTACTACTTTTCGCGTGGAAATGATGTGTCATAAACTCCTGTGTGTTGCTTGAGGAGGGTATTGTGAAAGCAGAGGCGTGGCTGCCATTGGTGCAGCAGGTGCAGTGGCACCATGGCCCAGAGGCCTGAGGGGCCCACTGAAGCCTGATTATTGTTGTCTTTTTAAAATCAAAACAGCGGCCAAGTGACCCATTTCTTTGCTGGTACGAACCCCAGTGCCATACTGGCTACGCTACTTTAACAAAAACATACCCAGCTGATGTGGTAAAAAAGAACAGAGCCACAGGTGAGTCCTATATATCTTGTGCCCTTGTATGTAGCAAAAGGGTGACCTTGTATGTAGCAAAAGGAGGCCCTTGCTGAAGGCTTTCCCTGAAGTACAATACAAAAAGGTGTGACTCGTGCACAGTTCAGAAGGAGGGTAGAGGGAATGGTGTGATCCACTGACGAGGAAGAAAGGGTGTGGTAAGAGACTTCACAAAGACAAAACAAGATTTAACTTGTTTATTTTATTCGTTCTTGTGCCCCAATGCATGCCGCGTCCATCTGGCTCGGAGTCTGACTGCAACTGGCTTGTTGCCGTTCGAATCTCCGCCACTGTCCGCTCCATGCGCGTGTGAAAATACAAATAATGACATTGAGGAGTGTCTCGAGGGATGCATCAAGACACACTACATACATCACATCGCCTTCCCCTTTTTAAACCACAAAAACAAATTCACTAAATAGACATTAAATTGCAAACATGAAAATAATGCATTAAAAGCGAAAATTCCTTAAATACATATTAATTTGCAATTGTGAAAACACCATATTAACACGCTATATATTCTAGCACCTTATGAAGTCATCAAACATCTTTGGAACCTTCATGGTGCGTGACCTTAAAACCACTTCTTTACTTTGACTGTCCCTGTCATAATGACCCAATTTAGTGGGTAACACCTGATCAGTGGCTTCACCATCCTGTCCACCAAAATTCTTATGCTCAACATCTGACTGCAGGCAATGCGCCCAATCATAGTCATAAATAGATACATCAGTTTTCTTTTATCGCCTGATATTAGCTTTTTCTGGTGCTACCTTCACCAGTTGTCTTTTGTTCCACCAACCTTTCCCTGTGATGAATGGTGCACCTTTGCTAACTTTGCTGACTTGTACAGGCATGGAAAACTTAGATTCCTCTTTTTTAACTTTGATGGGTTTCTTAATTAAAACCCAGTCTCCAGTCAACACATCTGTCATGCCAGACCAGCTTTTGCTGTCAAAGTTGCATGTCATGGCCGCTTGCCTCATAAGCACCTTTGATGCGATCCCTCCTGTATCAGGAATCCCAATCTTGGCACCACTTTCTTTCTTTCAACCATGAGGGGAGTAGAGAACTGGCACCTCCCTGGCTCTAATCAGCAAGAAAGGTGTGACCCCGGTGGAACAAGGTGGAGCTGTATTGTAATTCCACATCTTCTGTTCGATTAACTCCTTCACATCCACACCTGAAGCTATGGGAGTTTGCATGCCTTCCTTCATAATTTTATTTCCAAGCTCCACTAAACTATTAAAAGTGGGTGAGTGCAGCGCCACTCTCAAATGTTTTATGCCCTGTTCAGACATGAATCTACGCATTGGATCAGAAACAAACTGTGTGCCATTGTGTGTGATCATGACGTTAGGAGCTCCTTCTATTAAAAACACCTTGCTCAGAAATGTAAAGGGGTTTCTACAAGTTCATAATACATCTATTTTGAGAAATAGTCAATGGATAAAATTAAATACCTCATATTGTTGGGTAACATGAATGGGGTCCAGAAAACTCTAAGACAAATTTTTCCCATGCCACATTCGGAAACTGAATGAGATGTAATGGTGTTTGAACCGTTTTCCAGTGCTTATCGGATACTAAACATTCTGGGCACTTATAAACCCATCATTTTAACTTGACTGTCAATAGCTGGCCACCAATAATGTTGTTTCACTTTCATACACGTTTTCGTGGTACCTAGGTGGCCTTGGTGTGCTTCACCTATGATTGCACTGCGTAATGCCAGTTGTGGGACAAAGCGGTAACAACGGAGTACAGTGCCATTTTCTACAGATAATTCCTCAGCAGTTTGTGAAAAAGTTTTCAAATCCCCACTCAAACATCTAATTTCTGGCCACTTATGAGTTGTGTACTCAGTAAGTTTTGTTAACGTTACATCATTTGCACAAGCCTCTGTCCAATCTTTTTCAGTTATGACAGACTCATATTCTGCTTCCTCATCCACCAAAGCTACACATTCTACATCATCCATGCGAGGATCATCATCATCACCATCCAATGTGTTGGAAAGTGGGTTATTGATAGAGGTAAGTATGTACCTACCACTTGTAATAAGGCCACTGTTAGAACTGGGGGTCTCTAGTTGGCAGAGGTAGGTACCTTTGTCCAAATAGGGACCCTTGCTTCTAGTCAGGGTAAGGAGGATACACACTTTAGATAACCCCTTGGTAGCTTGGCACGAACAGACAGGCTTATCCCAAAGGCAATGTGTAAAGTATTTGCACCAACACTCACAGTAACATAGTGAAAACACCACAAATGGACTCCACACCAGTTTAGAAAAATAATATATCTTTACTAAACTTAAACAAGACCAAAACGACAAAAATCCAACATTCAAAATTCAGTAGAATGTCTTTAAAAAGGGTTGTTGCAAAAATAAACTTGTAGATCTCAAATGCGACACTTTGTCTCAAAGTACCTGGGATGCGTAACGCAAATCAAGCAAAAGGGGCGCAGTGAAGGCGATGCGTCGGTTCTTCCTGCGTGCCGGTTCCGGTGCGACAAAATGGCGCCTTGATGCGTTGAGCTGATCCGGTGTGATACGATGAAATGGCGTCTTTGTTGCGATGCGACACTGTAGAGGCGATGCATGCACGCCCGACGGCCGTGCGGCGAACTCGGTGATTTTCAGAGCCGCGACAGGCCCTACGACACGCTTCTCCGGTGTTGCGACGACGATCAGCGGCGGTGCGCTTCCTCAGCGATGCAATGGCCCTGCGACACGCTTCTCCGGTGATGCGATGACACCCTCGGTGACGGCGACACGCTTCTCCGGTGTTGCAGCGGAGAACAGCAGCAGCGGCGACACGCTTCTCGATGATGCGACAGCGGCTGCTGCGGCGGCATCACCCTTCTCTCGTTGCGTCGCGCTTCCAGCTCCCAACAGCAAGAGAGGCCTCACACACAGTTACAGGCCATCCTGGCAGACTGGAACTCCCAGCAAGGAAGTTCAGGGAGGCTGGGGGTGAAGTCCTTTTGTGCCTGGGACTTCAGAAACAGGAGGCCACCTCTTCTCAGGCCCTTGGAGACTTTTCTTCAGATGGACACAGCACTCAGCAAAGTCCTTTTTCAAGCAGGGGGTCACAGCACGCAGCAAAGTCCTTTAGATCTCTCCTCAGTAGAAACAGCAAACTGCAGGTCAGCCCTAGACACACTTGGGCAGTACTTCTCCTTTAGTCTCTTCAGCTGATCTTCTTTGGCAGGGATTCTTCTTGATTCCAAAAGTAGTCTAAAGTTCAGGGGTTTCAGCTCTAGTATTTGTACCCCAAAAGTATTTGTTCTCCATGTGTGAGGGGTCCTGGACCCAGTCCAAACCAGTTCAGGGTGCATTCTGCCAGGGCACCTCTCTTTCCTTTGTGAGTGTGGGCCAGGGTCATCAGATACACCGCAGGAGGTGGAGCCAGCATTGTGGAAGGCAGACACAGCCCTATTCAGACCCAGGTGCCACTCCTCCCACCACTCTACATGCAGATAGGTCTTTTCAGCCTAGTGCTGACTCACCCAGCCTCCTGCAGCCATCCCCAGCCCCTGTCACTCACAAACCAGACAGTCAATTCACAAACAGGCAGAGGCACACAGAAAGGTTGAACAAGAAAATAGCCACTTTCTAAAAGTGCTATTTCCAAACTTAGAATTTAAAAACCATCTTCACTAAAAGATGTGTAATTAAAGTCTGAGTTCAGGGGTACCAGATTCCAACTTTCTATCTTGCTGCTATGGGAAGATATGCAGGTAACCATGTTACACAGCATTCCCCATGTTATCCTATGGGCAAGATAGCCTTTCGATAGTGAAAAACGAAATTGGCAGTATTTCACTATCAGGACATGTTACCCACACTAGTACATGTCCTACCTTTCACATACACTGCACCCTGCCCAGGGGGGTAACCTGGGCCTACCATAGGGGTGTCCAATGTGTAAGAAAAGGGAAGGGTTAGGCCTGGCAAGTGTGTACACTGGCCAGGACAACATGGCAGTTCACAAACTGCGCACAGGCACTTCAGTGGCAGGCCTGAGACACCATCTTAGGGCTACTCCTGTGGGTGGCACAATCAGTGCTGCAGGCCCACTAGCAGCATTTGAATCACCAGCCCTGGCACACTTAGTGCACTTTACTAGGGACTTATTGGTAAAGCAAATATACCAATCATGGATAGCCAATCACAATAACAATTTTACCAGGGAGCACTTACACTTTGGCACTGATCAGCAGTGGCAAAGTGCCCAAAGCATCTAAACCAGCAAAAACGAATTCCAGCACAGTGTCAAAAATACAGGAGGTAGAGGCAAAAAGTCAGGGGAAACCACGCCAAGGATGCCAGGTCTAACACGTGTCCCCTCCAGCTGAAAAGTGTGGAGAACTACCCATCGTAATACACTAATGTAGCGGAGGAGGAACCTCTCACTACTTGAAGGGCCGAGAGAAACTTTGAAAGAGGAGTACACCCTCCCGTCATATAACACTGATCCACAATAAATACTCCCCTTATACCCTAACCGTGTAGTTCGGTTATTAGAATACAAACAGATACTGGTTGATTAATGGTGGAATGTCCTTAAATGAAGCTGATGATTATACACCACTCTAAAATGGCGAAGGAGGCAACTCCTTTTGTTTTATATTCCCTCACACACCCTAGTGGTGTCATGCTTCATCATCGGGACACCCCGACGCCTATAAGTCGGGGTGGGCTCAACCGTATTGTAGGGAGCTCTTGAAGAATTGTTTGGCCAGGGGGTTAAAGATTAAAAATCCACTGGCAGATCCCGGTTTCCCTTTATTTTATTAAAGGGCAGAAAGCTGCCACAAGCCGCTGGGACCCACACCGAACAGGTCACACTACGGGGCAGGACCCTTGATGACATTGAGTGATCTAAAATCTTCAAGATTGTGTCAAACAAAGTGAGCAGCTTTCTGCCCTTTAATAAAATTAGTATAGGGAAATTCCTTAATTCTACCCTTCCAGGGGGACAACGTTATCGCCCTGAAGAAAGTCCTGCACCATATTTTGGGCTTGAATTGGACTGAAACATGTTGGCTTTAGGGTCTTAGGACCATAATATCCCAATGACCTTATTCTTCTTTATTTTAATATCCTTGACAGATCCAAAAATAAAGGGAAACCGGGATCTGCCAGTGGATTTTTAATCTTTAACCCCCTGGCCAAACAATTCTTCAAGAGCTCCCTACAATACGGTTGAGCCCAACTTAGGAGACAGGAGTGTTAAGCATTTAAAAACACCAATACATCAAATAAGTGAGACACAACACACAATAACAAGCATTGGCATAGCCAATAGGTCTCGCCTTTAGGACCTTATGTGTTTAGCCAGAACTTTTGGCTATGTTGTAGAGCATTGTGGATGCTGTGCATTATGTTGAAAAGTTATAATAAAAAGTGTTAAGCATTTTTGTTACCTTTATACAAACGAAGACGACATTATATACAACTGAAAAACCTGATTAAAAAAAGATTTTAACATAAAAAATGTCTTCTACTTTATTTGTACTTGCACTGCTGGCAACTTCTTCCTGCCTGTTCTCATGCTCGTTTCTTATAAAAAAAATTGTTATGGGGGAGCGGGACATAAATAACGGGGGAGTGGAGGTTGGAAAACAGTAATTTAATTAGAACACGAGCAGTGGACGGACACTAGGGGAGAATCAACAGATGCCAGATTCCAAGGGCAGACTGACGTGATGCTTAGGTGGTGCGCTGATGCAATATGGTGGTGGTGAATGATGTTTGGTGCTCAGGTGGTGACATTATATGGTAAGGATTGGAGGTACGTTGTAGATTGTGGAGTTGAAATATGTTGTTTGGTGTGTAATTATGCGGTGTGTATTGGAAATGTGTGGAGTTGAATTATGTGGCCTGGAACTGTGGTGTTGAGTGAAATTATGCTTAGTGAAATTGCATCATGGTGTGGAGTGCATTTATGTTGATTGGTGGTATGTGGTATAGAGTGCATTTATGTGGAGTGTATTTATGTTGCATTGAGTACAGTGCAATTATGTGGCACTGAGTGGTATTATGTGGAGTGTATTTATGTTGTATTGAGTAGAGAGTAATTATGTGGCTTGTAATGTGGTACTGAGTGGTATTATGGGGAGTGTATGTTGTATTCAGTAGAGTAATTATGTGGCGTGTAATTATGTGGCACTGAGTGGTATTATTTGGAGTGTATGTTGCATTGAGTGCAGTGTAATTATGTAGCAAATAATTATGTGGCACTGAGTGGTATTGTGTGGAGTGTATGTTGCCTTCAGTAGAGTGTAATTATGTGGCATGTAATTATGTGGCACTGAGTGGTATTTGGAGTGTATGTTGCATTGAGTGCAGTGTAATTATGTAGCATATAATTATGTGGCACTGTGTGGTATTATGTGGAGTGTATTTATGTTGCATTGAGTAGAGTGTAAGTATGTGGCGTGTAATTATATGGCACTGAGTGGTATTATGTGAGTGGTATTATGTGGAGTGTATTTATGTTGCATTGAGTAGAGTGTAATTATGTGGCATGTAATTATGTGGCACTGAGTGGTATTATGGGGAGTGTATGTTGTATTCAGTAGACTAATTATGTGGCGTGTAATTATGTGGCACTGAGTGGTATTATTTGGAGTGTATGTTGCATTAAGTGCAGTGTAATTATGTAGCATATAATTATGTGGCACTGAGTGGTATTGTGTGGAGTGTATGTTGCATTCAGTAGAGTGTAATTATGTGGCGTGTAATTATGTGGCACTAAGTGCTATTGTTTGGAGTGTATGTTGCATTGAGTGCAGTGTAATTATGTAGCATATAATTATGTGGCACTGAGTGGTATTGTGTGGAGTGTATGTTGCATTCAGTATAGTGTAATTATGTGGCGTGTAATTATGTGGCACTAAGTGCTATTGTTTGGAGTGTATGTTGCATTGAGTGCAGTGTAATTATGTAGCATATAATTATGTGGCACTGAGTGGTATTGTGTGGAGTGTATGTTGCATTCAGTAGAGTGTAATTATGTGGCGTGTAATTATGTGGCACTAAGTGCTATTGTTTGGAGTGTATGTTGCATTGAGTGCAGTGTAATTATGTAGCATATAATTATGTGGCACTGAGTGGTATTGTGTGGAGTGTATGTTGCATTCAGTAGAGTGTAATTATGTGACGTGTAATTATGTGGCACTAAGTGCTATTGTTTGGAGTGTATGTTGCATTGAGTGCAGTGTAATTATGTAGCATATAATTATGTGGCACTGAGTGGTATTGTGTGGAGTGTATGTTGCATTCAGTAGAGTGTAATCATGTGGTGTGTAATTATGTGGCACTAAGTGCTATTGTTTGGAGTGTATGTTGCATTGAGTGCAGTGTAATTATGTAGCATATAATTATGTGGCACTGAGTGGTATTGTGTGGAGTGTATGTTGCATTCAGTAGAATGTAATTAATTGGTGTGTAATTATGTGGCACTGAGTGGCAAAAAAATGTACAACACCATCGGCCTCGCTCCATCAGAAAAGCCTGCCATGGAATCATGCTAAAGGTAGAGGTGGAGAGAGATAAATCTCCAACGGGAAGGCAAGCCATGAACTCCTTCCTTGTACGGCTGGCTGTACTTTGCTGCTCTAGACAGTAAAACTTATCCGTGAAGCGGTGTCCTAGTGATCTGACCGTGTGTGTGCGCAGGGGCAGGATTCACAAGAGTAGAAAACAATAACAACAAGAGGGTGTCTGGCTTGGAGTGGTTACGCTTGGCACTCGATTGACAGCACAAGACGCTTTGCATAGATTGATACAAGCGCAATGCAGTGCAGTGCTGAGTGCTGAGAAGGTGCTGCTTGAATGTTTTTAGACTTTGACTAGAGCTGCCTTTTGTCCCGGTTCCGCTCAGCAGCCCTTTTCTCTGCAAGGCCAATCCCCACGCCGGGTGCCTTCGGCTCGAGCAAGGTTAAGGAGCTGTCTGATGCTGGGGAGGGCCCCCTGTCTGATGCTGGGGAGGGCCCCCCCTCGGCAATTAGTGGACACACCACCCTCCTTCGCACTCAGGCTGCTTCTTCGGCACCCTCTCTTGAAGCGGACAAGCGGCCCAAACACATGGATGGGCCCCTTGCCATTCTGTCACTTACACGGAAGTCAAGGCTTTCACTGCTTACAAGCGAGAGAGCCGAGGGTACCTCAGCCCAAGCCTCTTCCAGCAAAGAGTCATGTCCGTGTGCTCGGGGGTTAAGCAAGTACACACCTACATAAGAAACATAGCCACAATGGACAAAGGCCTTGAGGTTAAATATCACACATGCGCATCCAGACGTACAGCCAAATAAAAAGAACCCGAAATAAACACACTCGAATCAACCACAGACAGCGAGAAGTACAGATTTTCGCATCAGATATAGAGTTTAATCAGCTCGGTACACCACTATCCGACTGGCATGACTAAAGATACAAGTATTGCCAAATGTGGGTTATACGTTGTATTTCTCTGCACTATCTGTGATGTGCATACATACACCCAAAAGCAGAGGGTCACCTCTCACACCCAAGCACGTGACTTCCAACTTGCGCACGCAGAGAGCGTAAAATCTTAGACGCAGGACCTGATGCCCAGAATGTCATCACTCAGGTGACACCAGGGACTGCACGTACATGTTTGGGATAGGAGAGATGAGATACTCTGATGTAGGGGTGTGCAGCACGCGCTACCCCATCGGAGCTCTGGGCATGAGCAGACTGGTTCAGTGCACCAGGGCCAGCTACTAGACGTGCAGGGCATTGTTTGGAAATGCTCTTTCTTTCCGTGCCTTTAAGGGCACGGAAACAGATTCAAAGCGGTAGAAGCGCACAAGCCACAATGGGGCAACAGTTAAACAATGTCAACAGTTCAACAACAAGCTACCCGCGAGTGGTGTGCCCGCGCGCGCGCGCTACAAGGGAAAACAAGCGCGACCAGTGCTGACCGCCATCTGTTCCCAATTGCGATAATTGGAAACAGATGGCGCTACTGCTCGCTCCCGAGCAGCCTAGGCCACAGTAGACAGAAGGCGGGACATGCACCGCCTTGGGCCAATTGCGTGCTGTCTTTCTAAGAAAGACGCATGCAAAGGCCAATAGCGGGTGGGGAAAAAAAAGCACACGCACGGGCGTGTGGTTAGAGTTGAAAAGCCCTTACTTAAAGTCTCACAGAGCAGCGCATGAGCGCTGGCTCAGGCAAGACCTAAAAATCCCACACCAATTTATAACAATAGGAAATAGTTTTATGAACAAATAGACACCAAAATGACAAAAATACAATGTAGGGAACCAGAGATATGAATTTTTAAAGATTAATCACTTTATAGTGCTTAAAAATATATAGCGCCACTCTGGGACATCTGGTCGCACTTGACGGGGACAAAGTCAAAGTTTGAAGCCAACTGCAATGGAGCCCTGGTCGGATACATTAAGCGGGAGGCCCCAGTCAAAATTTTACCTTCACTCTCAGAAACTTTTTTGGAGCCTTTTCTTCCGACATCGCTCGACCCTCCACAGCAGGCCAGATTCGGTGAGGGTTCACTGGCTTGACTTTCTGCAAGGCTCCGGTCAAATTCTGGAAGTCTGGAGCTCCAGAGCTTTCAGCGGGACGAACCTGAAATCCTGGCCTGGTCGCAGTTGAAGGTAGTTGGCTTGACTCTCGATGTCGGGTTGGTCACCTCATGGAGCTTTTTCACAAAACTTCTCCAAACTTTAGGAGGTGCTTCCTGAAGGTCTCCTTGTAGGTACGAAGTGTCCAAAACACCACTTCAAAGGTCTGGAATCTCCTAGATGGTCCTTGGGATGGGTGGACTACAATTCCCACAATGCACCTGGCCAGATCTTTAGAAGTCCACTGGATGCCCTCCAGGATGGGGACTCTTGGTGGAGATGTTGCAGGTGGGCTCTGTTAATCTGTAGCTTGCGGTAAATCCACTCCTTAATCCTTCTTGAAGCAAGGCACAGTCCCCAGGGCCATAGTACCAGATTGTTTAGCTGGCACAGTCATTCTGAGTGCAAGCCTTTGCTTGCAGATCCAGAATCCAGCAGGGCAGTCCTTCTTCTCCTTGTAGTTTCAGGCAGCAGATCTGAGAGACTATGCAGCTCTCACATATTTATTCAGTGCTCTGGGGTGATGAGCAGGGGAGCACCTCTGTCCAATGAGATGCTGGGTGCCACCAAAAAGCATGACAACTTCCTCCAAAGTGTGGCATCTTCTTGTCCCACAGAGCACTGCACTTCCAAAATCCAACATGGATGATTTCTCTCCAGAGCAGTAAGAGCTGGATAAACCAACCCACAGTGTGGTACATTTCCATTAGATCTCCTCCCCCTGAACGTAGCAAATTCCTGTCCTAAGTCTGTCATCTGGCTGGGGCGCAGGATGTGGGGGTAGGTATGCCTGGCATTCCTTACTGATCTGCTCTCTCTTTGAGGTCAGTTTGATTTACCCAGCCTCCTCTTAATGACCTATCCTCCACAGCTTCAGAGCTCTTTCCATCAGATAACCTCTGCTCCAGCCAAACCACTTATCACCTAATCAAAGTAGCCTGGCTAAGCCTGTTAAGCTGACCAATCAGCAAAGACTACTAGAAGGCTGGATTTTGGCTTACAGAAGAGAAAGTTCTATAACAGTGGCAAGTGGTTACATTTATCAGTAGCAATCTTTAAGTCTTTGAATAATATTTTATCTCATTTCTTAGCAATAGCTATACCTAAATATAATATTACAATGTTAGCCTATGGAGCTAAGTATCTACAATGGAAAAAATGAAATGGGAATTTTTTCCCCCCATCAGGGCATATAAAACATCTTTTATAAGGTCCCTGCTTATAGTTACATGCCCCCCCCCCACCCCTGGGACACCTAGGGGAGGCCTTGGGGTGCCTAATATGTAAAACTAAGGTAGATTATTTATCACTTTAAAAGTGCCCATACCCCAAAGTCAAATTTGCATACAATTTACTTTTAAAGACAATCTGCAAAGCCAGGCTGCCTTTAAAATGACATCAAGCACTCAGCAGTGCACACATGCAAGTGCCGTAAATCTGCTGGGCCTCTAGACTTCAATGCCCTATTATATACTAGGGACTTATAGGTAGTTTAAACCCCCAGCCCTAATATATACTAGGGACTTATAGGGTCTGTCAATACCAATTGGGAGAATATACTTTGAAAGACAGGCTGCAAGGCAGGACTGCCTTTATACGGACAACAGCACACAGCAGTGCACACATGCAAGCGCAGGAAATCTGCTGGTCCTCTAAACCACCATGCCCTATTATATACTAGGGACTTATAGGTAGATTACACCCGGCCCTATTATCTACCAGGGACTTATAGGGTCTGTCATTGTCAATTGTAAGTGTACTCCCTTGCATGCACATTTTTAAACATAGCACTTGCCCAGGGCCTGGTTAGCAGAGCCCAGGGTACAGTCATAGTCAGTTACCACTAGTATCATTCAGCAAACAAAAATGGGGGTGGGTGAACAGGGCAAAAGGATGACTTTCTAACACACTGGAATTCGGGACAAACAATCTGCCCTGAAGTTGATCAAACAATTGTACTCCTGTAGCTTGGACACTAACCTTGTAAGCCTGGCTGACAAGTTATTACTGATTACTTTACTAAAAATGCACACCAGTGGCTTGTGATCAGTGAGTAGTTCAAACTTGCTTCCCCAAATGTATATTTTATTTCTGCACTGCCCACATTCATGCAAGTGTTTCGTGTTCAGTCGTACTGTATTGACGCTCAAATTGTTTCAGAGCCCTTGATGCAAATACTACAGTTTGTTCACGCCCATTCACTCTCTGGCTGAGAACAGCAGCTAAACTGTAAATACTGCCATCCACCATTACTAACCCTTCCAGAAAGCATGTAACTTAGGTTTTATGGTCGTAGACGACACTGTGTGACCCAAGTATTCCAATTCATCAGTTGCAAATTTACACTTCTCAGCTCTGACTGTCATGCCCCTCTTATCCAAGATGGTTAACACATCTTTCAATACTACATTATGTTTCTCCAGAGTCTCTGCACATATTATAATGACATCTTGATATGCTTGTACCCCTCTGATGCCTTGGTACAATGTGTCAATTAGTTTCTGGAACAAACTGGCCACTGAGGCCAGTCCAAACGCTAGTCTCTGAAACTTGTAGGCACCAAAGGAGGTTACAAACATCATCAACTTTTGAGACTCTTCAGTTGGCGAGAACTAGTGGTAAGCTGACCGCAAATCGATCAGGGAAAACCAATCCTCCCCCTTCCTCAGATTCGCCAGCAACTCGTGAAGTTTGGGCAGAGGGTGGCATTTCACAATAATGTTCTTATTTAGGGCACATAAGTCGGCACATAGCCTGATCTCTCTCAATTTGTTTTGTGTGACTACTATGGGCGCCACTCACTGTGATGAATCTGTAGGGTAAATAATCCCTTGTTCACATAGATTGTGTAGCGTGTTCTTCAACTCTTCCCTGACACTGATGAGTACAGTCCTTGCTTTGTGTTCCACAGGCTGTGCATCAGGTGCAGTCTTATGCTGTGTTTCACTCCTTTCACCAACCCTACTTGGTTGCTGAATGAAACATATCCAAAATTATGTTGACTGAAACTTCCCCACAATCCACATCGCACATAGGCAAAGCACCTACCCTTCACAGGGTTTTCAACTCCTTGTACAAGATACAGACTCATATGTGCTAAGTCTTGCCAACCAATTATGTTCTTCTCCTTCACAACTACGTACACTTTCATGTGTGTTTCTCTGCCTAAACACTGAACTTTAGACAAGAAATAGCAAACCATCTCTATGTCTTTCTTCCCAAATGCTTTGGGGTTCACATTTGATTGTGTCAATGAAACATCTATACCCCAACACTCATAAAAGGTAGTGACTCTTGGAATAGTTTTGGGCGATCCAGAATCTGCCATGATCTGAAAAGCAATGCCATTAATAATAGCTGTACACAACGGTCTTTTACTCAGCGACCCCTGACCTTGACTGGTAGGTCGCTCCCCCACCACACAGCTCCGTCTGTGTGCCCTGCTGCTGCCCCTGATTGTGCTCGTTTTTTCCTTCTGTGCCCCCTTGCTGCCCTGATTGTGCTCGTTTTTTCCTTTCTGTGCCCCCTTGCTGCCCTGATTCTGCTCTGTTTTTTCCTTTCTGTGCCCCCTTGCTGCCCTGATTGTGCTCGTTTTTTCCTTTCTGTGCCCCCTTGCTGCCCTGATTGTGCTAGTTTTTTTCCTTTCTGTGCCCCCTTGCTGCCCTGATTGTGCTCGTTTTTCCTTTCTGTGCCCCTTGCTGCCCTGATTGTGCTCGTTTTTTCCTTTCTGTGCCCCTTGCTGCCCTGATTGTGCTAGTTTTTTTCCTTTCTGTGCCCCTTGCTGCCCTGATTGTGCCTCGTTTTTTCCCTTTCTGTGCCCCCTTGCTGCCCTGATTGTGCTCGTTTTTTCCTTTCTGTGCCCCCTTGCTGCCCTGATTGTGCTTGTTTTTTCCTTTCTGTGCCCCCTTGCTGCCCTGATTGTGCTAGTTTTTTTCCTTTCTGTGCCCCCTTGCTGCCCTGATTGTGCTCTGTTTTTCCTTTCTGTGCCCCCTTGCTGCCCTGATTGTGCTAGTTTTTTCCTTTCTGTGCCCCCTTGCTGCCCTGATTGTGCTCTGCTTTTTCCTTTCTGTGCCCCCTTGCTGCCCTGATTGTGCTCGTGTTTTTTTCCTTTCTGTGCCTGTTTCCCGCCGCTGCGCGCCTGCGGCCCCGCCCCTCACTGCCCATTCGCTGCCCCATTCCCTGCTCCTCCCTCCCACCTCCCCATTTATGGCGGCCGCTGCGTGGTGAAGAGAGCGACCCCTGACCTTGACTGGTAGGTCGCTCCCCCACCACAGCTCCGTCTGTGTGCCCTGCTGCTGCCCCTGATTGTGCTCGTTTTTTTCCTTCTGTGCCCCCTTGCTGCCCTGATTGTGCTCGTTTTTTCCTTTCTGTGCCCCCTTGCTGCCCTGATTGTGCTAGTTTTTTTTCCTTTCTGTGCCCCCTTGCTGACCTGATTGTGCTCTGTTTTTTCCTTTCTGTGCCCCTTGCTGCCCTGATTGTGCTAGTTTTTTCCTTTCTGTGCCCCCTTGCTGCCCTGATTGTGCTCGTTTTTTCCTTTGTGTGCACCCTTGCTGCCCTGATTGTGCTCGCTTTTCCTTTCTGTGCCCCCTTGCTGCCCTGATTGTGCTCGTTTTTTTTCCTTTCTGTGCCCCCTTGCTGCCCTGATTGTGCTCGTTTTTTTCCTTTCTGTGCCCCCTTGCTGCCCTGATTGTGCTCGTTTTTTTCCTTTCTGTGCCCCCTTGCTGCCCTGATTGTGCTCTGCTTTTTCCTTTCTGTGCCCCCTTGCTGCCCTGATTGTGCTAGTTTATTTCCTTTCTGTGCCCCCTTGCTGCCCTGATTGTGCTCGTTTTTTCCTTTCTGTGCCCCCTTGCTGCCCTGATTGTGCTCGTTTTTTCCTTTCTGTGCCCCCTTGCTGCCCTGATTGTGCTCGTTTTTTTTCCTTTCTGTGCCCCCTTGCTGCCCTGATTGTGCTCGTTTTTTCCTTTCTGTGCCCCCTTGCTGCCCTGATTGTGCTAGTTTTTTTCCTTTCTGTGCCCCCTTGCTGCCCTGATTGTGCTCGTTTTCCTTTCTGTGCCCCCTTGCTGCCCTGATTGTGCTCGTTTTTTCCTTTCTGTGCCCCCTTGCTGCCCTGATTGTGCTAGTTTTTTTTTTTCCTTTCTGTGCCTGTTTCCCGCCGCTGCGCCCCTGCGGCCCCGCCCCCTCACTGCCCATTCGCTGCCCCATTCCCTGCTCCTCCCTCCCACCTCCCCATTTATGGCGGCCGCTGGGCAGCCGCACAGCGGACGTGCGCAGCGGGCGCGCCGCTGGCGCGCCGAAGGCGCGCCTAAGGCAAGCCCGTCTGTGCCCGTCCGCGCCGGGACCGCGCCCAGCGCCAGAACTTCTGGTCCGGGCATCCCCCGCGCCCGCCACATCAACAGACGCCGATACGACGCCAGCACCCTCCACGCACTCAACCCCGGAAAAGATCACGCCTGCTACCTGGCCACCCCGAAGCGCACCCATGGGCCCTTCACCTGCCGGAACTGCAGCTTCGCCAGCACCCGCCCCGCCAAACCACCGCCCAGGAAAGAACCCAACTACCTCAGATGCATCCTCCTCAACACCCGCTCCGCCCGCAAACACGCCATTGAACTCTGGGACCTTCTCGGCTCAACCTCCCCAGACGTCGCATTCCTGACGGAGACCTGGCTGAATCCCGCTTCAGCCCCCGACATCGCCATTGCCATCCCGGACGGCTACAAGATCACCCGCCGGGACCGCACCAACGGAGTCGGAGGAGGCATCGCCATCGTCCACAGGAACACCCTCAGAGTCTCAACCAACACCGACGACACCCTCAGCACTGCCGAACACATGCACTTCCAGATCCACACCGATCCCAACACCACCCTCAGAGGAACCCTCATCTACAGACCCCCGGACCCCGACCACAGTTCAGCGATTCTATCGCTGACTTCGTCAGCACACACGCCATCGCCTCCACGGACTACATCCTCCTCGGGGACCTGAACTTCCACCTCGAGAACAACAAGGACACCAACTCCACCACCCTGATCGACAACCTCGCCACCCTCGGACTCAGACAGCTCGTGACTACACCCACCCACGCCGCCGGCCACACGCTAGACTCCATCTTTTCCGCATGCCCACACGTCTCCTTCAACCACACCTCCGAACCCCACTGGACTGACCACCACTGCATCCACTTCACCTACAGGAAGCCCACCACGCACCACCGCACCGAACAAATGCCTCGCCGCTGCTGGAGCAGAGTCACCGAAGACCAGCTAACCACAACCCTCGCCCTGAGCCCACCCGCCGAACCCTCCGACCCCGACACCGCCGCCCGCAACCTCAGACAGTGGATCGACGACTGCGCCAACACCCTCGCCCCGCTCAAGAATCCGCCCAACAGCCACACCAGCAAGAAAGCCACCTGGTTCACCGAAGACCTCCAGGCCTCCAAACGAACATGCCGAAAACTGGAGAAGATCTGGCTCCACGAACGGACAGCGGACAGCTACGCCGCCCACAAGAGCGCCACCCGCAGTCACCATCACCTCATCAGATCCGCCAAAAGGGCCTCACTCAAAGACCGCCTAGACAACAACGCACACAACAGTCTTGACCCTGTGCCTCATGGGAACAGGCCAGCCCGAACTCCCAAGCCGAGTCTTCCCTGAACCGGAAACAAGCATCCTGGGACCGGTTTTGGGGTAACACCCCTCATCAGCCAGGCTAGCTTGAATCCAGTGGAACAGTGAGCAAGGGGCCCACGTCTGGGCATACCCTGCCAACTTAGGGCGAGCAAAGCAAACACAAAGAGATGATGGACGGAGCGCTTAAACTTTTCAGACACTCACCCCCAGTCACAGATCTGGGTTGAATCCATCATCGTTCTTTAGCTCACTTCACTACCTCAGTTCAGACCCAGCTATTTGCAAATCAGTCTTGACTCTGTGCCTCATGGGTACAGTCCAGCCCGAACTGCCAAGCCAAGTCTTCCCTGAACCGGAAACAAGCATCCTGGGACCGGTTTCGGGGTAACACCCCTCATCAGCCAGGCTAGCTTGAATCCAGTGGCAAAGTGAGCAAGGGACCCACCTCAGGGTATATCCTGCCAACTTAGGGCGAGCAAAGCAAACACAAAGAGATGATGGACAGAGCGCTGAAACTTTTCAGACACTCACCCCCAGTCACAGATCTGGGTTGAATCCAGCATCGTTCTTTAGCTCACTTCGCCACCTCAGTTCAGACCCAGCTATATGCAAATCAGTCTTGACCCTGTGCCTCATGGGAACAGTCCAGCCCGAACTGCCAAGCCAAGTCTTCCCTGAACCAGAAACAAGCATCCTGGGACCGGTTTCGGGGTACACCCCTCATCAGCCAGGCTAGCTTGAATCCAGTGGAACAGTGAGCAAGGGGCCCACGTCTGGGCATACCCTGCCAACTTAGGGCGAGCAAAGCAAACACAAAGAGATGATGGACGGAGCGCTTAAACTTTTCAGACACTCACCCCCAGTCACAAATCTGGGTTGAATCCATCATCGTTCTTTAGCTCACTTCACTACCTCAGTTCAGACCCAGCTATTTGCAAATCAGTCTTGACTCTGTGCCTCATGGGTACAGTCCAGCCCAAACTGCCAAGCCAAGTCTTCCCTGAACCGGAAACAAGCATCCTGGGACCGGTTTCGGGGTAACACCCCTCATCAGCCAGGCTAGCTTGAATCCAGTGGCAAAGTGAGCAAGGGACCCACCTCAGGGTATATCCTGCCAACTTAGGGCTGAGCAAAGCAAACACAAAGAGATGATGGACAGAGCGCTGAAACTTTTCAGACACTCACCCCCAGTCACAGATCTGGGTTGAATCCAGCATCGTTCTTTAGCTCACTTCGCCACCTCAGTTCAGACCCAGCTATATGCAAATCAGTCTTGACCCTGTGCCTCATGGGAACAGTCCAGCCCGAACTGCCAAGCCAAGTCTTCCCTGAACCAGAAACAAGCATCCTGGGACCGGTTTCGGGGTACACCCCTCATCAGCCAGGCTAGCTTGAATCGAGTGGCAAAGTGAGCAAGGGACCCACGTCCGGGCATACCCTGCCAACTTAGGGCTAGCAAAGCAAACACAAAGAGATGATGGACGGAGCGCTAAAACTTTTCAGACACTCACCCCCAGTCACAGATCTGGGTTGAATCCATCATCGTTCTTTAGCTCACTTCGCCACCTCAGTTCAGACCCAGCTATATGCAAATCAGTCTTGACCCTGTGCCTCATGGGAAGAGTTCAAGCCCGAACTGCCAAGCCATGTCTTCCCTGAACCGGAAACAAGCATCCTGGGACCGGTTTCAGGGTAACACACCTCATCAGCCAGGTTAGCTTGACTCCAGTGGCAAAGTGAGTAAGGGACCCATGTCTGGGCATACCCTGCCAACTTAGGGCGAGCAAAGCAAACACAAAGAGATGATGGACGGAGTTCTGAAACTTTTCAGACACTCACCCCCAGTCACAAATCCATCATCGTACTTTAGCTCACTTCGCCACCTCAGTTCAGACCAAGCTATATGCAAATCAGTCTTGACCCTGTGCCTCATGGGAACAGTCCAGCCCGAACTGCCAAGCCAAGTCTTCCCTGAGCCGGAAACAAGCATCCTGGGACTGGTTTCGGGGTAACACCCCTCATCAGCCAGGCTAGCTTGAATCCAGTGGCAAAGTGAGCAAGGAACCCACTTCTGGGCATACCCTGCCAACTTCGGGCGAGCAAAGCAAACACAAAGAGATGATGGACGGAGCGCTGAAACTTTTCAGACACTCACCCCCAGTCACATATCTAGGATGAATCCATCATTGTTTTTTAGCTCACTTCGCCACCTCAGTTCAGACCCAGCTATATGCAAATCAGTCTTGACCCTGTGCCTCATGGGAACAGTCCAGCCCGAACTGCCAAGCCAAGTATTCCCTGAGCCGGAAACAAGCATCCTGGGACCGGTTTCGGGGTAGCATACCTCATCAGCCAGGCTACTTTGAATCCAGTGGCAAAGTGAGCAAGGGACCCACGTTTGGGCATACCCTGCCAACTTAGGGTGAGCAAAGCAAACACAAAGAAATGATGGACGGAGCGCTGAAACTTTTCAGACACTCACCCCCAGTCACAGATCTGGGTTGAATCCATCATCGTTCTTTAGCTCACTTCGCCACCTCAGTTCAGTCCCAGCTATATGCAAATCAGTCTTGACCCTGTGCCTCATGGGAACAGTCCAGCCCGAACTGCCAAGCCATGTCTTCCCTGAACCGGAAACAAAGTGCATCCACAGGCGGCAGTATAACGACAGAGGTCTCAGAAATAGGTATAGAAGACATGTATACAAGGAAATCATGAGGAGACGATGGAGAATTTTAATAAGATTAATAAATTGAAGGTTTCATTGCTACTGCCCAACCAATTTCTGGACGTTGAACGTACAGGTCACTTACACCCATAGTTCAATCAGATAGCTATAGCTCTGTTCCTGTACTTGGAACAGGACCCTCTTCATTCTGCCAACTCCGACCTATTTCATTACTTAACATCAACATGAACATTTTGCAAAAAACTCCTCGCCAACAGTCTTGGTCCATTGTTACCCTCTCTGATTCACCCCCCCAGGCAGGCTTTGTATAGGCCTGGGTGAAATTTCTTTTTACACTGGCATAATCTTGCATAATCTTGGAAATTTTGCATTACACTTGTTACATGACATTACACTGTCATGCCACATCACAATATTACATGTCATTTGCAGTAAACGTGTAGCTTGAATACATGGGAACAACATGAACTGAGCAGCCAGAACGTGAGTGGTGGTTGTTTGAGGCACTACTGTATTTTGCACAATTCTTTTAGTACAAAATGCGTCCTCGCATCTCAGGACGCGTTGCTCATACAGAGCCAATGGACAATTTTGCATAATTATGCATAATTTCGTGTAATTTTCCTGAGATTTCACATAATTAAACAAATGCCAAATACTCAGATTTCTCACACCCTAAGCTTTGTGTCTGACAGATATCCTGGTTACAATACAAGGACACTCCTGGAGATACCTGTTTTAAGCTCAAGAAAGAGCAAGAATATGTACAGAGTTCATGAACAAGATCTGCTGGCTTTATGAAGCACGCTCAGACCAAGATCCCTGCAATGGCTTTTATTCATTGTCTTTCTGTTCTGTAGAGGGACCTGCCTGGGATGCTTGCTACTGGCCCGCTTGTTCATTTGGCTATTCAGCCATTAGCCACTAATATCCGGATGAAGGCTACTGTGAAACGAATTGACATACCAGGAGGCACCCAGAAACTACTCTTATATGTGGACGATATGCTACTTATGCTCTCCAGCCAGACCACACCTATCCCTTCTGTCATGTCCTCGGTTGAGTAGTCCTTCCATTTCTCTGGGTACTGTATTAACTGGGCCAAGTGTGAGGCTCTATCGATGTCTGCATCTACGACCAGAGAAGCCTTGGGAATCCATATTTTCTATTGGATGCCATTCAACTTGCAGTCTTTTGGTATTTTTATCAATCAAAGCTTCAGAAATATGGTACTGGACAACATCCAACCCTTGCTTACAAATGTAACATAAGTTTTCGTGAAATAGTCCTACCTCCAACTGTCCAGAATGAGTAGAGTCCAAGCATTTAAAATGACCATAGCACCTGGGCTTAACTTCATCTTTGCAAAACTTTACCTCCTGAATATCACCTTATCAGAGAGTGATTCATCATGAAGACATTTATTGGGGGGAAATGACACAGAGATTTAAATCTTCCAAATGCCATGATGAGTGACAACCTTTGACTACCCCATTTAGGATCATACTATCTGGCGCATCAACTGGTCTAAATATCACGCCTACTACAGACATAATTAAACAAACCAGTGTGGTTCAGAATTGAATACTGATTGCTGTCCATGAAGGGTGTCCTAGACCTGGTGTACAGTAGTGCCTCAGGTGCACTGCAGGAATATAACCCTATAGAGCATGCTACAGCTCTTGTATGGTATAATGCCCACAGACGTCTTAAAATATACCCTCATTTATATCTGGATGCACCTTTGTGGGGTAATGTGGACCTCATGCTAAACGGTATCGAGATGTGTCGGCGGACATGTGAAGAGGCAGGGGTTTGCACATTAGCCACTGGATGCCTGCTGCGTGAAATCATTAGATGATGTTCAGACAGAATTTGGTCCACATCACTCTCAAATCTGGCAGTATACTCAGTTGAATCCTCAGCCGGCTTTAGGGCAGTGTGGCTGGTACAGCTGCATCTGATGCTGACCTCTTGGTGGGGGCTGTGTTTAGAAATAAAACAGGTTTAAAAAACACCTGCTGCATAGTTCCTTCTGTGTCCAGCAGTTTTCAGGAAACAATGAAAATGTCAAGAAATCTCTGCTGATTAATATTCCAGCTGGAGAGATAGGAGTTTTGCCTGGTGGCAGTTTCCACTGATGATAAAGTAGCACGGAGGGATAATATGCCTTCTGCAAAGAACTAGTACCACGCAAATCACCGAACTGTATTTTATGTGGATCGTTCACTAGGTTACTGCTTTCGTAAGAGAGATCCTTTTGTTGCTTGTAGTTCATAAGTTACAACCCTAATATAGCACAGTGAGCTATGAACTGTCAACAAAGAGCAGCATGCAAACTGTATGGAATAGGTTATAATGTTATGTTTCTTTCCCCAGTCTATCATTATCCAAATGTTGCTAAAAAGGGTTCTTTAGGTAGAAAACTGTCATACGTTTTAAATCCTGAATTTTTGCTTCTCCAGACCAAACACTTTTAAAATATACTGCCTACTAGTATCAGTCACATGTGACCCCTACACCTTGTAATCCTCGTAGTCTGATGTAACTTTTCCTATATAGACTGATTTACATGCCTATGATTAATTGGCTCTGTATAATGTGTGTTATGTATAGTGCCCAGATACCCTACAATGGTATGAGTAGTGCAGTAAAACAAGTTAAATGCATGGGAGAGAGTAGTTATGGAGACATGAGGGACAAGGAGGATTTACGTGCGGAAGTGACTAAAACAAAGATTTTTCCACTGGGCGTCACCAGCGGTAAAGCCGGACCTGATTGGACCATTTTGTGCATACTAGGCTGGGGACCCCTCTGGTGCCTAGCCGCCTCCCCAATTAAAAAATAGTTTAAAGTTTGGGAGATTATAGAGAACTTTTCAGCCAATATGGCACTATTATTGACTCTACTTTCTCTGCACCAAAGTTGGCAGCACCTAAACTAAGTGGGAGGATAAACGTGTGCTGTAATTCAATGACAAGGCTTAGTTTGATATTTTAGCATTTAATGGGAAGCAAGACTCACGTTGAAATCTTACATAAATGGCACTGGTCCCCTTGGAGGCTACACCAGACCTGCATGAGTTCCTTATGAGAACTTTGTGGTGTACCACAGCATTTTCAATTGCCTATTTGTGTATATGCAGGCTACAAAATCCTCATCTGTTTCTACTCATTGTGATTGGTTTAATGAAATGATGATCATGGGGACTATGAGAGGATCATTTAGAAGCTAAGGCCCTTATTTATGAAGGACTTGCGCTGTCGTCACCCCACTTTTTTGTGACGCTGCGGCGGCATAATCAATGCGTCACACTGCCCCCTATTTACAAAGTGATCAGGGGCGGCTCCTCCATTAGGGCGGAGGAGCATCGCCCTACTGCTTTCTCGCAGTGCGAGAAGCAGAAACATAAAATGGTATTTTAAAGAAGGGTATGCCTGGTTGGGGGCGGGCGGGTGGGCGGGTGGGCGGGTCGGGGAGGAGTGGCTTGCCCAATGCTGTGGGCCCTGACTGTTTGGTCGGCCCTCTGGGGCCGACCAAACCAGTCATGCGCACTCTGGATTTTCACTATGTAGGCTGCATGCAGCCTATATAGAGAAAATGGCCTCCCCATAGGCGCCCGGCTGGGCGCCGTCCTCACCAATCACTATGCTGCCATTGCAGCGTTGTGATTGGCTAAGGGGAGGGGAGGGAGGCTGCCTTCTTCCTGTTCCTGCCGAGCAAGAAAGCAGCAGGAAAACGCGAGACCCGGCCAAGAGCGGAGGCAGCGCAGGACCCGGTAAGGTAAGTTTAAAAAAATATATTTATATTCCCCCCCGCGAAAACCCCCGAGCGACCCCCCTACCTGCCCCCCCACCCGCGAGTCATGCCGGCCGCGACTGAAAGTGATGCATCCAGGCAGATGCGTCACTTTGTAAAGGCCTGTGCTACATTCTACCTGCGTCAGGTATAATGTATGCAGAGTGGGCATTCCCCCATATAAAAGCCTCGTAGAAAGTGCGCAGTGAAATTTGAGATTTCACTACGCCACTTCAATGACTTGACAGCGTCAAAATCCTTATGCCTGCATCAAGCAGGCGTAAGGATTGACGCAGGTCTTATCATATGGAACTTGCCCATGGGTCATGACACATTGCTGGAGTTGCGCCAGTTTTCCGACACACTCCAGCAATGTGTCATTTTTGCACCACCAGATATGTCAGAATTTGTGACGTATCTGTAAATCCTTGTGCCATGGAGTGCAGTATTGTAAATATGGCACATCCATGGTGTTGTAAGGATGGTGCTATGAAAAATGACGCATCACTGTTTTTGCACAGCGATGCATCACTTTTCATAAACGAGGCCCTAAATGATCAAGTTGCTACCTTTGGCCCACTATGGCGGCACTTCATGATATCCACATGTCCCAAAGCTGCTTATTAGTCCATGAGGTCACCATCCCTCTTTTAAGGGATGCAGTACCCCACCCACACACCTAAGCCGCCCACATGTTTCCTGCATGACAGATCCTCTTTTTGATATATTCCAGATTTTATTGACAGAAGGAGGGACCTCACATTGTGCATCTCTGACACGTCCGTTTCCCTTTACCGCCACATACCTTTCATCTTCACCCCTCATATCCATTCCAAGTGGCATGACACATCATTTAGCCAGCCATGTCAAGAACTGATCGTCATGATTACACTTGAGTTTGGTGCAACTGGCTCCCTACTCACTTCAGGATTGGTTGATGAAATTTGGGCCCCTTGGTAGGTGTTTCTGGGAAGTTGGGTGTGCCCGGACTCTTACCGATTGCACCTCATGTCACATTCAGCACCTTGCCTCCACACACTCTCCATTTGCCCTGTTCCCAGTTGTTGTGGGATGCTACCTCACCTTCTCCCTACAACCCTACAACAATTTTTCTTTGTGCATGCCACGCTCTACAGGACCACAGATTCAAAGATTCACGCTGCCCATTTTTCCCCTCCTCTTGAGGTCGGTTAGACTGCAAACTCTATGCCTGCTGTACCTGTCTGATTCTACTCCTTCTCCCCCATCTTATGTGCATGTTCTGTACTGTCACCAGACCCTCAGTGGGCCACATCTTGTGCAGGGACATGTTCCACACATTGCTGACTGCCAGCGTCTCCTTCAGTGTGTGGTGGTCCTCATTATGGTGTACTGATACTGGCTGCTTAGAATGGAATTACTTTGTCACTATAATACCCATTAGTATACTGCACATCTGATTTGATTGTATTTTACAGAGATATAAAAGTTCAATAAACTTTTTGAATACAAAATACACTCCACTAAGTTTACTGGCTGGGGACAACGTAAACCTAGAGAAAACCCAAGATTGTTTGATACCCCCAAACCCCAGAAACAAAAAAAACCCAAGCATGTCTGCTACCCCAAACTCCAGAAACACAGAAGAGCATAGCTGAAGGTCAAACCTTAAAGGGAAATTTTCCCGTGCCAGGAGACTGGAGGGAATTACCATGGGATGAGCAACAAATGCTAAAAATCTGATACACGTCATGCTCAGCCTGATCTACTGACCAGCCAATGAGGGTGAGACAGGTATGGCACCAAGAGACAGAAAACCTCAAATGCATAGATGTTAAATATATATGGCTGTGGTATATTTCCATACAGACCACAGTTGATATCTGCGACAAAAATCCTAAACTGGCATTTCACTTACAGCTGCTTCCCAAATTTTCAAAATGCACTGTATCCAGTTTACCGCCTGTGTGCACTCTGACGCCATAGAAAATCTGTGCAGGTCTGCTACATTTTCTCAGGAAACCCAGAGGGAAAATTTGGGTGTCAGTCCTCAGTAGAGGTAGGTTTGCTTGGCAAAGGAGATTTGAGAGAATTACTATGTTTTGGGAAACAATCCATAATTCTGCCAAAAATCATGTGCAGAGAGTTCTATTGACCGGCCATGCAGAGCAAGGGAGGTCAGGCTACCACAACCAGATTCTTTAATTCATAAAGAATTTGAAAATATATAGATTGTATACTTTTGATATTGTCCTCGTTTTGATAACTGTCATCAAAAGAACAATACAACATGAACAGACACAATTTTGTGATCTGCGCTAATTAATATTGCACAATTGCTTGTGTAAATACCCTAGCAGTTCAAGAGTTAAGGGTCCTACAGCACTGCTGGGAGAAGCCCCCCTTCATGGACCCTGCAGAAATGTCAGGAAGTTCTCTTTTCACGAGTGGGAGGAAGCTTTCGTTGTTAAAGTCCTTCATCCCTGCTGTGGAAAAGGTGACTTCTCTTCTAGAATCTGCTAGTGGCGGTTGTGCCCTGTGAAATCTTTCATTAGGAGAAGATGTCAGGTGTCTGTTCCCCATCCCTCCCCTGGGATGGGAGATGGAGCGTTGAGTGTAATGCTTGCTCTTGTATTCAGACACCTGGTGCAGCACTGACACTCTCTTGGGGAGTTGGTAATGAAGGCATCTGCTGGCAATGAGCACCTGGCCACATCAGGGCAGTGGGAGCTCATTAGTATGCATGATGCAACCATAGCAGTATTCTTACCCCAGCCATGCTCGCACGTGCCATAGAGAAATAGCTATCACAGTGAATGAGAGGTGGCAAGAGCCAACATGCCTTTCAGTTCTGGCCCTTAAGTGTACATGAATATCTAGAAAAGTTATGTGTGTATGTATGTATCCATGTATGCATATATGTATGTATTTGGGATTTCTATGGCATGAAGTTAGGCAAAAGGTAGCGAAGCACTGCACAGGGTAAAAGACAATCATTCAGCCAACAAGTAATAGAAGATATGGTTCCACTTCCTTTAGAAGAAAGTTCTGGTACCAGGATACCTTTGTTTTTTAGCAATATGTTTCTTGATGGTAGGATTGATGTTCAGGTTGAATCCAAGTGACTTGGCAGTCAGTGAAAGTTGTGGTCCGAAGCCATCAAGGTTCATGTCATTAAGCCAGGTTTGTACTATTATTTGCTTGTGGTTCTTTTCAAGTAACTGGAATTCGGTCTTGGTGGTGCTGAGCTTCAGGTAGGCGCAGGACATCCAGATCTGGATGATGTGCAGGCATTGATTGAGGCGTTGGATGCCTGCAGTGGAGGAGACTTTGACATATTGATTAATTTTGATGCTGGTATCTGTGAGTAGAGCCCCAAGATAGTAAGAAACCTGGAGGGTCTCCGGAAAGATCCCTTGGGATCTAGAGGTGCTCATATGAATACATTGGTGTTGATTAGAAACGCAGGAGCATTACCAGTGAATACCATTTGAGACTCCAGGATGTGGGCAAGGTTGGGATGGTCCACTATGTTGAAGGCAGCTTAGAGGTCCAGCAACATAAGGAGTCAGGGGTCATCTTCTTCTGTGGTCAGGAGGGCATCCTCTACAATGTGTATGATACCGGTTTCTGTGCTGCAATGTGATCTAAAACCAGATTGGTAGTCATGCAGCAGATAGCACTGATGTGATGTAGCAGTTGAGCATAGACCGCATTTCTAATGATCTTGCCAGTAAAGGGCAGGTGAATGATGGGTGGGTAGTTGCTGAGATTATCAGGGTCTAGTGTAGGTATGCTTTGGAGTGGGAGGATCTGATTGGCTGTGAAATATTCTGCGAAGATGCAATGAGTGAGGGTGGGATTGACAATGGTGAGTAGGGCTGACAGAGCTTCCCCAGAGAGAGCTCTGATGGAAGTGGTGGGAGAGGAGGAAGTAAAATGTGAGATGAAGTGCCCCCCCCCCTTTGTAAGAATATTGCAGGTTATTGTGGAGTACTGTATATAGGAGCAAAGTTAAGGGCCAAATTCTTTGATAAGGTCACACAAGGCTGAGGTGAAATGCAGTATTCTATGTGATATTTTTATATTCCTTAAAATACACGATTACCTTCACAACCCATTAATAATGCTATGTTAATGCACTCTTAGGAAAGAAAGCTTTAAGGTACAGGCATGCAGAATTCAGTTCTGTGGGTCATGTTTTGAAGTGCGAGTCTCTTTTAAAGGTGACTGCTCGATTCAACATATAAGGGTGTATGCCAATTTCCACTCCTTGGTACAGGAATAAATCCATGGCCACAGTGCCATGTGACTGGACTGTGAGTGCTACATAAATGTTCTCATTAAATGTTTTCACATTAGCCACTAACTGTGAACGATCAGAGAAAGGTCAGATGAAATGAATATTATTTTTAGCTTCATGTAGATTCAAGCTCTAGGATCAGACTTTGCGACATCACATATTGACTGTGATGTGTTATATTTGAACGTCCCAAGTAACCAGATATGATGGATTTATTTACAACACTAGGATGTTGAGAGCTCCGTCAAAGACAATGGCATGGAAGATGGTGAATAATTTCCAAGAATGTCCATGCATGTTCTTTTGTAAACGTGTCTTAGATTTCAAGAAAAGCTTTTGGTATCCCTTCTCATATACGGTAGATACAATCAGTATAGATCAATGTTCCTTAGAGATGATGGACGAATTATGTTTGAAAATGTTCGAGACCCGATAATAGCACTTAAAGCTTTCCTTACTCTGTAGTCTCTTCATGGGTTCTAAGTTACGCTGGAATATAAAGAATGACAATAGTCATGTTTGAGCTTTCTTGCCGACTGACCCTTTTTGTTATTCCCGAAAACGTCTACTTGGTCTCAGAAGACTGTAGGTCAAGTATTTTAACCGTGGCCCAGGTAAAACTCCTGTCTGAAGAAGGCCATATTTTCATGTGCTTCATACATACCTTGTGTTGTGGCGAGAAAGGGTGAGGGCAGTGTAGTGTTTTCCAGACCAATCAGTGGGCAAGGAGGAATGATCGCAGCATGCTTGATCCCTGATTGACTGGAAATAAACCCATCAGAGTTGGCCAACCTCCCCATTGCTCTCTGACTGGTCAGCGCTACACCCACCAGGAATATAAAATCACCAGCTCTTAATTCTGATTGGCAAATACCACTCCCACCAGCCTCCTCTGCTTCCTAATTGGCCAGTTCCACACCAACCCACGGCATATTTGCTTATCTTCTCTGGCATTCTCAGTGACATTCAGATTATTGTGTCCATCATCCCCGATTCAATGGAGACATGCGAAGTCTCCTTACTGGATTACTTATGGGAAAGGAAAACAACAAAAAGCTTTCGTTTTGCACATTATTTATCCCATCCGGGTCTTGAGGGAGTCTTCCGTCTATAAACCCTCACATCCCTCAATGCAGCTCGGCCTCTGCTGTGCATGTGCACGCATAGCATGCATGCACACTGCCAGGCCTCTATCTTGTCTCCCCTCATTTGCTAACAGTATGGCAAGGCTCCCAAACATACACTTTCTCCATATAATCAAGGACTGAAGTTCGAAACGTTTATGCATCTACAAATTCGGCTACTTGGGAATCTAGGGACAGAGGAAGGCCCTGAATGCAACCTTAACACAGCGAGTTAGCTATCAATTGTGCAGCAGGTGCAGTGGCACCAGCGCCCAAGGGGATGAGGGTCCTCATCATCCTAATTAGTGTCTTTTTATTTACTATAAATCCAGTGGATGAGGGGGCCCGATTTATTTTCCTACGTTTGGGCCAGTAGCACTCTTGCTACTACTGCTTGAACACACATCATGCCATGTTAGGGAGACAGGGGGGGCTCGTTCATCGGAAATGCATTTGTAAAGCTTTGACAGGCGCTCCCGGATACCCTCGCATCCCAGAGGAATCGTGCTGGCAGTGAGGTGTTCACAGCAAGGCGCCTGACAGCAGGAGACCTACCGCTCCTCAATGCTACCGCTGCCGCCGCTCCTCGGGTGATCGATGCTCGGGGTTGGCTGTGAGCCGGTTACCGGATCTGGTGGACCTCACAGAAGGATCCCAAGAAAGAAGCGCTCGTCCCAGAGGTCACCGTTGCAGCAGATAGTCAGGTGTCAACTTGTCAATCTCAATATGAGATTCCAGGGGTGCTTTCAGTTTCTGAAATGAGTGACATGTCCCCTGCAGTCAGAAACAGCTTCTTCACTCGGACTCCACACCCAACACAGTCCGGATATGCCATTAATTGGCTAAGACATCCAACAATCTTGGTTACATCCCCTACTTACCATACATATTTGTTTGGTGGACGATGGGTAGGCGGACCGACCGGGGGAATATGTAAATAATTTGATACATCCCTCAGGTCTCACCCAGACAACCCGACATACTCACCCTCCAGACCACACACCTCCCTGCGATGGGAACGTCTGGAAAGTGATACCTTGGTTACAGAAAGATGCTGCGATGCTTTAAAAGTGGCAGATTGTGCACTATTCCAGTGCACAGTGCTAATTAGCAAAAACAATATCAATGCTGACGGATCACAGCAGATGACCCTTTTGTAATTTGTCGGATGAGGAGCTCAAAGCATCAGGTCTTTTTACGAAGCATTAGCGTAGCTCATTAGTGCCTCAATCTCATTACATTTTGATCAGTCACATATTTGATGAGAATACACAAGGGAGAAAGGTCCACCATATGGGCTGCTGAAGCATGTAAGCATATGTGGCAGTCCAGCGCATTCCTCATATTCTGCATACAGTGCACATTAGGCTGCGTCGCATGCATGCATAGGCATGCTAATCCATTGTACGCCGCGCTGGCGCGTTTTGGCTCACGGTTTGGACCACCTCTCTAGTAGACATAAAACCTTCATTGTATTGAGACTGGGGGTTTGGTGGGACCTAACAAACCCTGAGTGTTTACTGACCACTTGTATTAGAGGAGTGACTGGTAAGTGGAACAACGAAGTACATATGTATGTAGCACTGCTGTTAGTCAGCTGCACCTAGTGCAGAGGCACCCAGAGGCTGTGTATACATACCTCAGAACCCAAATCTATGGGGGTGGTTTAGAGTTTAACAGACACGGTGCTCCGTCGTAAATATGAAGAGGTTACCTGTCCACCAAACTGATGGTCCACCTGCCCTATTTAGGGTCTGGAGGACCAGCAGCTTCCAGCGACAGAGCTTCCATTGATTCTGTCGATGGAAATCCACCTCCAACAGCCTAAAAGAATAGAGGCCGTTGCAGTAAAGCCATCACACCGCCCACTCTATTTACAGTGGGTAGTGTGATGTTTTTTTTCTTTTTTGTCCGCACCACCACGAAAAACCTAGGAGTGAGGGACAAAAAAAACTAATAACCGCTACACCCTGAGAAGGGACATCCATGATGTCAGGGTCAAGAATATGTTAAACGTTTGGTCGATGGCCTTCAAAAACATTGGCAGCATTCCACAAAACTTTTTGTAGTTTGAAAGGAACTGATGTGATTGCAGTTCCTCTCAAAGAACAGAAATGACCACTGGGTTGGTGGTCATCTCTCAATAGGATGGACGACCATATGTCAGGGTGGTGAACTTTGTCGTCCTTAAACCTGACAGATGGTACTCTGTCCTCCGAGGGCTAAATCAGATTATAAGTAGTTTTGAAGTCAGTTGTTTTGCATCTGGAGTTAAAAAAGTGTGTCCAAGAAGTAATGCATGGAAGAAGCCATGACCTGGTTGTGCCACAGTTCTGCAGAAAGTATGGCTTTAAGACCACACTATCTGAGAGACGTCATGGCCTTAAAAATTTGAAAGTGGAAAATGATTTTAGCTTTGAGGTATCATGACCGAAGCAGCATCGTAAAATATTGTATACCGGGAGACCCTTCGGGCTGAGTTTGAGTTTGGCAGGCGGAAGGTATTCCATCAGGATGATGGAGGACATTACCCACAGCATCCCGAGGGACCTCTGCCTGACATCGCTAGAGTTGCCCTCCAGTCCCACAGACAACTGTAATATTATCAGGAACCACCATGATTGTGTTTCCTGTCAATATTGTAAAAGTTCGATGGACGGCTCCATGAAAATGACAACCGCCCGCCAAACTTTTACAAAGTTTTCATTTTTTCAAAAACAGCCCATACACTGACAGGCCTTTGAAGGAGTATGTTGTCAGCGGAGCTGGAATAGGCTCTGTTATCGACATACTTAAAATCCATCTGCCTCTAACTCAGGTGGGAAGACCTTGAATTTGGTGGAGAGGGTACTCTGTTGCCGTTGCGAAGGAGTACTGTCCTCACCAAACTCTAAATCAGCCTCATCATGTCCTAAGAGAGGCTAAGGGCTGTGAAGTCTTGCGCTCTGAAAGATGTACTAAATTTGCAGCAAGGGCATTTTATTTGTCGTCAAAATTTCTGCCCTAGCATGACTGGCCTTTCAGATGCTCTAGCCTGTCTAGTCCACATCTGCTTGAGAAAGGCCAGAGGAACTGAAGAGTTGGTATCCTTTCAAAATCCTATGGAGAAAGTTGAGGGAGGATGTGGAGGAATGAACAGGGAGAGGGAGAGAGCTCTGGAGCAGCAGCATTTCCAGAGCAGCTCCCTGCCACAAGGCTGGTGCTCTTGCATGGTGGCAATGGCCTCGCCCATATCTCAGCAGGCAAAGACTTTGGGAAGACAGAAACAATTGGCATGAATGTCGTGTATGCAGAGGCTTCCGTACTCCAGCTAGCAATCTGTTCTGGTTATGGGTTTCCAGCTCACCCTGTGATGATGTTTCTTCAACAGGTGACCGTGTGGAGTGCTGATATATGAGTTGGCGGCGTGGAACAGCTCCTGCAGCAGACTACACAGGGCCGCCCGCTCCCACAGAGCTCCTGGGCCACCAAAGGCCCATTCACTGCAGGTAAAAGTTTTTTTTAAGACTTCATACTTTCTGTGCATAATTGTTTCACTTGTATGACAATCAGCGATGGCTACTGCTACTTAAAATGTCTGGAAATAGATGTGAAGCCTTCAGGGATAAAAGGTACCGTTATCACACCCCTCCCCCACCCAAACAAACAGCAGGGTATTCTGCAAAACTCAGAATTCAACAAAAGAAAGAGAATAAAAGCCCCATCACAAAGTAGGTACGAGACAGTTATATTACACAAACAATCTGAGAATGAATTTACATCCCCAATTTAAAACGTGTAGGAAAGCAGAGCAGACATCTTTGGGGAGGTTAATTTTATTTTTTACTGCTTTTAAGCCATGCATCACATGTGACGTTATATGAAAACTGAATTAAACTTCTCAAAAACAAATATAGTACAAGGGGTTAAATAAACATTAGGATTGGTTGCTTACATGTACAGGAGGCGTGAATGTAGGCAAAGGAACAAACGCTCACCACATCCAAAGGGACAGGAAAGGGATCCACGAGCTCCGGATAGGCGGCGTGTGAAACCAAAAGCCACAGGTACTCTCCAACACGAAAAGAGTGTGCTTTGCCAGTCCAGGGTTCGAATCCAGTCGTCGCCAGTGAAAGGAAGTCGATGACTCGTTAGGTAAGTTAATGTTCTTTATTGAAGTTCAAGGTAGACGACCAGTCAGAGCAAAAACCAACACCAACTGCTGCTCCTGACCATTCCACATGCCACCATTCCAACATAGAACCCGTAGTCATGGTGGCATGTGCTAGTATTAAAAGGTACAGGACCCAACACAGTGCTATTCTGGAGATGCATACGATGTGAAGGGATATGTGTGGGTACATGTCAGCCATGCTTTGTGCCCACTATCCATGACTGTAGTAATTGCTGGGCCCCATCTGCAGCTGTAGGCTGGTCAATTTGGGCAGAACTATGCACTCTGCTCAGTACCCCTCCCTAGAGATGTGAAATAGTGAAAAATGTTTAGAAATGCCAGTCTGGGCCACAGATGTTTCAGATTACAAAATAAGAACGAGAAGCATCTTTATCAAAGTCATCAAGGTCAGATTGGGAACCAACCCCAGCCCTGGCAAAAATGTTTAAACTGGTATGGCACTGCCTTGTGCCAGCGAGAGAAGTGAGCATCTGGGATCCTCTCCAGCAGGTTCGGTTCTAGCGGGTGGGCCGGGTGGGCCAGGCCCACCCAAACATGAGCCTGGCCCACCCAAACATGAGCTTTGGCCCTCACAGTGAATCTGTCAACGATGCACAACGATAATAAAAAATGTACCAATAACTCTGGTGATTTATGATCCTGCTGGAGAGCAATCATTTTGTCTGTTGGTAGTTTTTAAATGCAGATAAACTGAATTTTATGTGGATAGCTCAGTGGGTTACTGCGTTTGTCACAGAGACTCTGCACGTTCCCCCTTCTTCCTACCTCCTGAACAATCAACACGAAGAGGCCGTTTACGTCGTAAATGGGGTTCAAAGTGGGGAGATTTGCATATCAAAAGAAAGGCGAGGCTGGTGGCGGACAGGGTCTGTCTGAAGGACAGCCAGAGGGTTCACATTGCAGAAATGCTTATTTTCTTTTATATGGTGCACATGTAGTCCGAGTTGACATCAGAGCCCTTTAATAAAAGGTACAATAGACATTGTACATTATTTACATTCAGAGCCGACACAACTAAATCACTATGCCTCATCAGAAGTAGTAAGTGCTATATAAATAAATTGCCATACACATGTGTCCTCATTACAGAAGTGCTCTCTCGATGAACGAAGGTTGTGAGTGAAGAATTTGAAGACCCGCAGGACGAGGGAGCTTCATGGCCAGAAGAGGCGCGAGATTTAAAACAAGCATTTGCAATGCAATAGGTCTTGCATTTGCTAGAGTTTGAGCTATTGGCATTGTAAATGATAATGCCTTTTATTTATGTGTTGGTTGTTAAAACATAAATAAAAGGCATTGTCACTTACAATGCCAATAGCTTCAACTCTTGCAAATGCGAGACCTATTGCATTGCAAATGCGTGTTTATTTAATTAGCAGTCTGGTCATTAGGGCAACTGTGGAACATACTTTAAAGTGCGTGCTAATTATATTTACTGCTGTATTCAATGTTTCAAGTTTGGAGGTGATTTTACAATTTGGAATAATGACAGTGGAACCGGATGGTGGCTGGTATGGGGCTGTGGACCAAGGTCAGCTGTGAGATAAGATGCACTGGAAAGGGGTGGTAGAAAAGGGATAATCAAGACTGTAAGGGAGCGTGTTGCAGAGTCAGGGGTCAGGTGGAGGTAGTAATGGAGAGGGATTCTCCCTGAAGGCTCGCACATAGGGAGCCTGAGTAGTGTCACTTGCCTTATACTCCCACCTCAGAAACATCCTCTTCCCATCAAAGGGACATTACATGGAAAAAAACACTTTTTGAGAGTGATAACATTTAGAAAGAGATTTGGAAAAGAGTGCGCTTTACTGGGCCTTGTAAGACTAAGAAGAGATAAAGGACGGCCCTGAAGCAGGCCTGGCTAGACATATAAGTGACAAATCGGGCCCGCAGTGGCCCACCCGAATGCATAGCTGCCAAGGTTTCAGATTGCTATGTGTGACATTTTCATAATTTTACTTGAATTATGAGTGACATTTCAACGACTATGAGTGACACTTTGACGCAAGCAAAATCAAAGTAATGAAGACGAGGGAAACATAATTAAATATCAGAAATGACACCCATTTGAGCAACGAGAAACTCCAAGATCTTAAAACTGCTGGAAAACACCAGAAATAAGGAGTGCGAGGCACACATTACAGACAACCAGGACACTGTATTTATCCTTAACTATAGTAGTGATTGTTCACCCCTAATAAAAGTGATTACCAGCACTGCTGAGCGGTGTCCGCCCCAGTTGGAACACCACTGCCTGCTGCCCAGCCCCACAGCACCAGATCTACTGTAGGCTGCGAGTAAGGCAGTCCCAGAGCTACTATATACAGGCTCTTGACTTAAACTAATTGGTGCTGGCCGCGCTGAAAGTTGACAGGCACCAGTGTGATCACTGCACGCTGGCGCTGTCTGCACTGATTAGGGCTGCCTGGGCCTCCGCTGCCATCTTGGTCCTGGTAGGAGGTATCTCAGGCCAATTCTGTAGGAATCTATGTGCTGCCCACAGTGGTTCGTGAGATTGTGCCAAGCGGTTTTGTGGCCTGGCAGGTTATGTTGGCCTTGAAGGGTAGTGCATCACTGCCTGCTGCCCGGCCCCGCGGTGCCGGATCGCGCTGGCGGGCTGCGGCTGTCACAAGGTAATTCCAATCTGAACACCGGGCTGTTAGCTGTCGCCGCAGCGGGCCATGCGGAGAGCTAGACGGACCGGCGTTGGTGTGGCTGCGCGCTGGCGCTATCATGGTTGGGTAAATGTTAAGTGAATCAGTCACTTACTTGGTTTTGCTCCTACTGTGGCCGCGGCAACTGCTCCAGTGGCAAGCGTCAGCTCGGCCACGATTCTGGGCCTGGCTCCGCAACTCTGCTTGCACTTTGGTGTAAACTTCTGCTCCGACACCGGCTCACTCGTCCGCCGGCGCTTCGGACGGCTCCCTTCATTCACGTGCTGGATTATTTTTACATAATTAATGCGCTATGCAAGGAGCAGCGCTGCCATAGCCAGTGTAGCTGCTGTTTGCCCAAACTTTTCAATTTAACTGGCCGCTCGTCGCGCAGCCGCGGCAGCAGGAGGTCACGTGACCGCACCTCCTATTTTGTGCCACAAACCTCACCCCCAGGCTAGGTAGTAGCCAATCACATCCGGATAATGGGCAGGCCCCGGCGCCCTGGTGAGTGTGGGCTGTGTGTCAGTTTCACAGCCTGCCGCGCGGCGCCGCGGGCGGGGCCGGGAATATTAATTAAGGCTGCCTGGCAGGCGCGCCTGAGGCCGCAAATTGTAACAAATGTAGCTAGCAGCACTGCAGCACTCTGACTTCCAGCCAGAGCTGCGATCCTTAACTGTTTATGAGCCAGAGAGCGCTCAGCGGCCTGGCGGCAAGTGACTCTGCTGGGAGCAGCAGAGCGGCGGCGTGCTAGTAGTAGCACCCAAGACAGTGGCATTAAAATGCGTGACAAAGCATTTCAGTGCGGTGATGCGGAACACCACACTGAAATGCGTTAGTGTCACACATGATGCGTGATACTTGGCAGGACTGCGAATGCACCCTTGGCCCACCCAAATAAATATTCCTGGAGCCGGGCCTGCTCTCCAGAGAGGTGGGGAGGGGGGCACCCCCAGTGTCCAAGTACTGCATATTACATTTTTCTTGTTCTTGTAGGGCGCGCTCAAAATTGAACAGCTTTTCTCAAGGTCATCAACAGTAAAGTTTTCAAAACACACCAGTAGTTTTCTGCATTATCCTCCCTGGCGCGTGAATGCCGGGATCACATCTCGGTGAGCTGACAGCCATCAGCTGACAAAATGCGCTTTGTTGACGGTGGTCAGACTCAGACTTCCATAGATAGGCAAACTCAGTACCATAAATAGTGTGGCGATAGTGCCTGTTGTTTAGAGCGCTTAGAATCGACAGAAGTGAGAAATCATAAGTTCTCATTTTCATAGTTGCTTCACTATATCCACAATCCTTTAGCAAGGCAACGCCTGGTCTAATGTCTGCCCAAGGGGAAAGAAAAAGCGGGTGAGACACTTGCCTGCCTAAAGGGACGTTTTCACACAGCAATTTCGATGCCCCTCCCCAGCCCTACCTGCACCCAGACACATTTTTTTATTTTTTGCATATTTATATAGCGCGAACTCGACCCGAAGGTATTGGAGCGCTTTACATGAGCACCGTATTTACATTACACATTCAGGCACGGGGAGATTAAGTGATTTGCCCAGAATCACAGGATGTGAACGCGACACCGAGGCTCGAACCCTGGTTTCCAGCACCAAAGTCGGCACATTAGCCGACGGACCACCATGCAGTTCACCTCACTTGCCCCTTCATGAGCTGCTATCCTTCGTGTGCGCAGCTGTTTCTGCTGAATCTGTACTTCTGAGACAAGGCCGCTGTGCGAGGCTCGCCCCGTAGCTGGTACATTTTCCTTTCTTCCCCTCCCCAATCATCCTCCTAATCTTAGCATCCCTGTGAACTCGACACCGCTTCCTCCCTTACCGCGCCCCGGCCCCTCCTCCTCCCGGCCTAGTGTTCCTCCTGGAGGCGCATCATTAAGACTTCAGCTCGAGCCCAGGGAATTGTCTCATGTTTTTGCTGCCTCAGCAGGACGAAGCCCCGAAGAGCTGCGCTGGGGCTGTGGCTAGCTGAGCTGGCACAGCCCTGGCGGCTTCCCTCCCGAGGAGACCCGCTACCTAGAGAGGGTGACAGGTCACAGCCGGTCACGGAAGAGCCTGCGAGCTTGCAGAGTTTACGACTCACTCCGCCCTCCCCTTCCCCCCTTCAGTGGGCACGAAGGCTCTGTTCCGGGTATGAGGCTCGAAACCCGCGACTGATATAAGTACACTAACTGGCGCTTCGATTTATTGGTGTGGGACAAACATTATAATGTCAGGCGCGGTTAAGTAAGGTGACCATATTTTGAGAACCGAGAACAGTGATATTCCATAAACAATTTTGCATTGACAGAGAGGGAGAGAATGACGTAAGTGACAGAGCTCAGCATATGCAACTTTTACACAGTCTATCATCTGTGTTATTTTTTTTATTTAATGCAATTTTATATAGCGCGGACTTTACCCAAAGGTGTCAGAGCGCTTCACAATAGAACCACGTACGTTACATGAGGAAATTTACATACTTACACGTTACAGATACAGACGACATAGATGAAAAAGTAAAATAAAACAATAGATGGCAGTCACACAAAAATCAAAAACACAATAGGATTAGGATCGTACAGGCATAGATTACATATTTACAACATTGTAAGAACTTCCTTGAGGGACATGAAAGGGGATGTATTAACAATTAGTGCTTAAACCGCTGAGCATTACTAAACCTTACACGCAGGGATACAATACATATATTTAATCAATAACATTTGAATTAAAAACTGCATAGAAGATGTGTAAAGACCTATAAACATATTCCTAAATAGATAGCTAGACAAAATGGTCCTAAGGGGATTGCCTAGTTCTTTGATATAGACCCATTCTAATTAAAGGCAGCCGCCCACTGTGTGTACACTGTGCAGTTCCTCTGGCAGCCAGCTGGTGGCACCAGGGGACTATAATATACAAGGGGGCGGGGACTTTCAGAGACAGGGTGCTGAAAATGAAGAGGGACACTGAAGAAACAAGCATTGGCATAGCCAATAGGTCTCGCCTTTGGGACCTTATAAGTGTTTAGCCATGCAACAGTTGATGTTGTTGCACCAAGGATATTGTGCTGCATAACTAAATACTTATAAGGTCCCAAAAAACAAATCTACTTGAATAACTGTTGCTCTTGAAAACAGTCTTTGGGCTAATGTATAGCCAGTACCACTGAAATTATGAGGTTGTGCGGCTGCAGCGTTTTTTGCATGTTTATGGATTGGACATATTTGCCACATTATCCATCATCTGCTGCATAATCTTCAGATTATAACCAAAAAAATGGTTTCCAACTCAAGTGGTTCAAAAGTTACTAAAAACACAGCGAGACATGTTGCAGTGCAGTGAGAAGCCCTTCAAGGTTGACTGGTCACATTTCTGTTTATTGATATATTTGGGTGTTAAACGGGTACAAGTGAGGTGCAACCTATGCCCTGGCAGTTAACAAGTGTAAAAAATGAAAAAATAATGAAGTAGTACTATCACATAATGTGCCGTATTACGCCGCATAATTTGCCTTTTCTTGATGCATAATTTTATCAACCCTGCCACATAATTTGGCCCTTCCCTGCCACATAATTCCATTGGCCCTGAATATAGCCCTGCAATAATGTACGCTAAGTGTGCATGAATCTGCATACCACTTGTGTAAAGTAACACTGATGTTGGTAACTACAGTGTGTCGAAAGTAAAGGCGATGTTGGTAATTTGAGCAAAGGAATGCTGGCACAGGTATTTATGCCCACAGTCTCCAAGAGCCTGCCAATCTTCATACCTTGTTATTTACGATCTGCCAGGAAACTGTTCACCTTCATACAAGGATTAGGTCCCGGGGCACTGCAGGCATCAGAGACACTATTTAAATAGTACCCGATTAAATGAGCAAGTATTTGCTTGTTAATTTTATTCCAGTGGTTATATGTTGGATAGTTAACAAATGAAGCTGGCAGATGAGTATTTTGGGGTAACACTGTCTGACAGATTCGTGTAAAACCAGAAGTGCCAGAGTCCAAATTTCTGTGAGGCCAACTCAGACTTTCATCCTCCTGATGTTGACAACAAAAGGACCAATAGGTAAGATCGCGTTAATAGCAGTTCTTTACATCAGCAGGTACTGGCAAGTACAAGTACCTGAACTTCTTTAATTTGAAAGGGATAGTACCGGCACTTCTCTGTACATTAAATGGGAAAGTACCAGCACTTCTCAGGAGCAAACAGGTACTCTAAAGCGTGAGTACCTGCACTTCTATATTTCCATTTAAAGCACTGGTTAATACCGATTGTTAACACCAATAGTTTGCAGCTGGCATTTCATAAAGTGCAGTATTAGCAGAACATACAAGTAAGCACACAAATATGGCTTGCAATACCATTCACACTCTGCTGCTAGTAATGTCCGTAGGCACTTAAAGGTGAGCATCCTTCCTACATGAGCCTAAACAGAAAGGACGCCTGTACACAAGAGTACATGAACCTTTATGCGGGCCTCTGCCACCTGCCACTATCTTTGGCTGATGTCGGGAGTTTGAAAACACTGAACAAAGGGGGATTTATCGATGAAATGGGTAATCCCTCATCCCAAAGTCACAGTGCTGCCTGTAAACAAGCCATCTGCTGCACTACAAAGGCACCCAAAGGTCAGAGTGGGCGTGGCCTTAGGGTGCCTAATATCCCGGCTGAAAAGCCAGGTGTTTATCACATATCAGGAAGCTCGCCACGGGAGCTCATTTAATAAAGAGCTAGGTGTGATGCGAAGTGTAGCAGGAAATAAACGCGTTATTGGCAAAAAGCTAAAATTGGTAAACTAGGACAAAAAAGCAGCAAACTCAAAATTATTTACGCTTTATATGTCTCTCAGTAGTGCCAACCTGCAGCTTAAAACACACCCACTGATAGGCAGTTAAACCCGAACAGAAAGAGGGGCTGTGTTTTTTCCATCGCCAGCAGGAGCGGGTGCTCTTTCCATAATTCCCTCAGCCTTTCCAGTAACATACATGGCAGCTTTGCATAGGTCTATCTCACGCAGGGAAAAGTCCAGTGAAACGCACCAATAACAAAAGATAACATGCAGTGAGCAGCTCACCTTCGCTTGAGGTGACCAGCAAGTCTGTCCACACAAGAACACTTCCTTATCCACATTCACTCCTTTTCCCATGGTTTCAGCTCCATAGCCAATACCAGGTCCGGTACAAGGATAAGGGCTGTTCATATTCGAGGTTCTGCACTACGCCCAGGCAGACAAAGTTGAAGTTCAGGTTTTGAATTTGTTTGAAATAACATCACTGATATTGTCCACACATCATCGCAACCAGGAGGTGAGTGATCTACAACCGAGCCAGAAACAGAGGTGGAAACAAAACTGGGACAGGCACGTTACTGAGTCGGCCTATCCCCAGGTGTCTTTCAGAGGCACCAGCCTCTTAGGACATCGCGACATCTCCCTCATAGGTCAATCCACCTCTGATCTTTTATGTACACTCAAAATGTCAACTGGGAGGTCAAAGCACTTTACAAATGTACATTATTTATTTATATTGGTTTTATGTAGCACAGATTTAACCCACGCGGTAGTAAACAAGCGCGCGCCTCGCGCTGAAGGTAAAAAAAAAAGAAGCAAAAGCGCGCCTCGCGCGACAACAGGGGGTGAGGGGGGTCTGCCGATTGCCTTGCGGGAGCCAGCGGCTATAATTGATACCATATGGCGCTGCCGCTCGCTCCCGCAAGGCAATCGCCACACGTGCACGCGTTGCCATTGAAGGCAATGGAACGCGTGCACGTTTTTGGGGAAAAAAGGGAACTGATGGCTAAAGGTCTCCTCCTATGCAGCGCATGCGCGCTGCGTAGGCGAGACCTAAAAATGGCTTTCTGGTAACTCAGCTAGGTGACTCTTAGTTTTGTGCGTATAACAAAAAACACACTGGCCCCCAGTAACAATACTTTAGATGCAAAGAACCAATGGCGAATAAAATGTATTCAAAGGAGTTTATGAAAAACTGTTTCGAGACACTTAACGGTGCAGTGAATATTGGTGCAAAATAAACATGCTCAGCGCTCTTTTTAGAGGTTATACACTCAAGTAATAAATCGTGATCAACTAGTGTATCAACAAGCAGAACAACAGCACTGCCCTTTACAGCAAATTCTCAACAATCATATAGGACCTGTGTTTTTAAAGCCGCCAGTGTTTCGATCCCAATAAAAACAGCAGGATCATCATCAGGACTCAAGGGGATGCAATGATCCAGAGAGAGAGAGATTATGCAGTAGGAAGCACACGTGTTGTGTCCATTTGAGAGCTCTTTGTCCCGAAAGGACTCCATGCTGCCAGTCAGTGCTACCAGTAAATATCCATTTTTGGGTTGATTGAAGCCCTGTGAAGGAATTTGGCACTCAACATTGAGACCCAGACCACATGTGTGCTTCCCACTGAGGGCTGATTGGAGCCACCTATGGGTATCCAGCATATTTCCAGCTCAGGTCATTCCCAGCCACCCTGTTCCTGGGGCATGTCACCAGGAACTCTGCCCTTTAGCAACTGCATTACCTTTAATAACCCTATATGACCCTATAAGATTGCTGAGAATTTGCTTTAAAGGGCTGTGCTGTTCTTGTGTTTCTTGATACACTTGTTGATCACAAGTTATCACTTGAGTGTATCACCTCTAAAGAGCATGTTTATTTTGCACCAATATTCACTGCGCCGTTGTGTGTCTAGAAATTGTTTTTCATAAACTCCTTTAATTACATATTATTTGCCATTTGGTTCTTTGCATCTAAAGTATTGCTACTAGCGAACAGTGTGATTTTATTATCGTTATTACCCAAGGTGTCCAGTAACCCTCGTGTCTCCCTTGTTGAAATATTATTACGTTGGTTTTGTACGGGCACCCTGCTGTGATTTCATTTCTGGGTGCTCCAAAGAGTTGGCCACATCTTGGTTCTGTGGTGCTTGAGCCTTTAGCAACTGGAATAAGTTCTTCAAAAATTTGTTCTCTCTGCAGCCAAGGTAATAATAATGATAATGCTGCCAAGATAATTGTGATACAAAAGGGGATGATGGACGGAACGTTTGAGCCAATCAAACACTCACCCCCAGTCAACTGATCTGGGTTTAATCCATCATCATTCTTTAGCTCACTCCACCACCCCAGTTCAGACATGGCCATATGCAAATCAGTCTGACCCTGTGCCTCATGGGAACAGTCCAGCCCGAACTGCCAAGCCATGTCTTCCCTGGACCGGAAACAAGCATCCTAGGACCGGTTTCTGGCATTCCAGCCGTCATCAGCCAGGCTTGCTTGAATCCAGTGGCAAAGTGAGCAAGGGACCCACGTCTGGGCATACCCCGCCAACTTAGGGCGAACAAAGCGATACAAAGGGGATGATGGACGGAACGTTTGAGCCAATCAAACACTCACCCCAGTCAACTGATCTGGGTTTAATCCATCATCATTCTTTAGCTCACTCCACCACCCCAGTTCAGACATGGCCATATGCAAATCAGTCTGACCCTGTGCCTCATGGGAACAGTCCAGCCCGAACTGCCAAGCCATGTCTTCCCTGGACCGGAAACAAGCATCCTAGGACCGGTTTCTGGCATTCCAGCCGTCATCAGCCAGGCTTGCTTGAATCCAGTGGCAAAGTGAGCAAGGGACCCACGTCTGGGCATACCCCCGCCAACTTAGGGCGAACAAAGCGATACAAAAGGGGATGATGGACGGAACATTTGAGCCAATCAAACACTCACCCCAGTCAACTGATCTGGGTTTAATCCATCATCATTCTTTAGCTCACTCCACCACCCCAGTTCAGACATGGCCATATGCAAATCAGTCTGACCCTGTGCCTCATGGGAACAGTCCAGCCCGAACTGCCAAGCCATGTCTTCCCTGGACCGGAAACAAGCATCCTAGGACCGGTTTCTGGCATTCCAGCCGTCATCAGCCAGGCTTGCTTGAATCCAGTGGCAAAGTGAGCAAGGGACCCACGTCTGGGCATACCCCCGCCAACTTAGGGCGAACAAAGCGATACAAAAGGGGATGATGGACGGAACGTTTGAGCCAATCAAACACTCACCCCCAGTCAACTGATCTGGGTTTAATCCATCATCATTCTTTAGCTCACTCCACCACCCCAGTTCAGACATGGCCATATGCAAATCAGTCTGACCCTGTGCCTCATGGGAACAGTCCAGCCCGAACTGCCAAGCCATGTCTTCCCTGGACCGGAAACAAGCATCCTAGGACCGGTTTCTGGCATTCCAGCCGTCATCAGCCAGGCTTGCTTGAATCCAGTGGCAAAGTGAGCAAGGGACCCACGTCTGGGCATACCCCGCCAACTTAGGGCGAACAAAGCGATACAAAAGGGGATGATGGACGGAACGTTTGAGCCAATCAAACACTCACCCCCAGTCAACTGATCTGGGTTTAATCCATCATCATTCTTTAGCTCACTCCACCACCCAGTTCAGACATGGCCATATGCAAATCAGTCTGACCCTGTGCCTCATGGGAACAGTCCAGCCCGAACTGCCAAGCCATGTCTTCCCTGGACCGGAAACAAGCATCCTAGGACCGGTTTCTGGCATTCCAGCCGTCATCAGCCAGGCTTGCTTGAATCCAGTGGCAAAGTGAGCAAGGGACCCACGTCTGGGCATACCCCGCCAACTTAGGGCGAACAAAGCGATACAAAAGGGGATGATGGACGGACGTTTGAGCCAATCAAACACTCACCCCCAGTCAACTGATCTGGGTTTAATCCATCATCATTCTTTAGCTCACTCCACCACTCCCAGTTCAGACATGGCCATATGCAAATCAGTCTGACCCTGTGCCTCATGGGAACAGTCCAGCCCGAACTGCCAAGCCATGTCTTCCCTGGACCGGAAACAAGCATCCTAGGACCGGTTTCTGGCATTCCAGCCGTCATCAGCCAGGCTTGCTTGAATCCAGTGGCAAAGTGAGCAAGGGACCCACGTCTGGGCATACCCCCGCCAACTTAGGGCGAACAAAGCGATACAAAAGGGGATGATGGACGGAACGTTTGAGCCAATCAAACACTCACTCCCAGTCAACTGGATCTGGGTTTAATCCATCATCATTCTTTAGCTCACTCCACCACCCCAGTTCAGACATGGCCATATGCAATCAGTCTGACCCTGTGCCTCATGGGAACAGTCCAGCTCGAACTGCCAAGCCATGTCTTCCCTGGACCGGAAACAAGCATCCTAGGACCGGTTCTGGCATTCCAGCCGTCATCAGCCAGGCTTGCTTGAATCCAGTGGCAAAGTGAGCAAGGGACCCACGTCTGGGCATACCCCCGCCAACTTAGGGCGAACAAGCGATACAAAAGGGATGATGGACGGAACGTTTGAGCCAATCAAACACTCACCCCCAGTCAACTGATCTGGGTTTAATCCATCATCATTCTTTAGCTCACTCCACCACCCCAGTTCAGACATGGCCATATGCAAATCAGTCTGACCCTGTGCCTCATGGGAACAGTCCAGCTCGAACTGCCAAGCCATGTCTTCCCTGGACCGGAAACAAGCATCCTAGGACCGGTTTCTGGCATTCCAGCCGTCATCAGCCAGGCTTGCTTGAATCCAGTGGCAAAGTGAGCAAGGGACCCACGTCTGGGCATACCCCGCCAACTTAGGGCTGAACAAGCGATACAAAGGGGGATGATGGACGGAACGTTTGAGCCAATCAAACACTCACCCCAGTCAACTGATCTGGGTTTAATCCATCATCATTCTTTAGCTCACTCCACTCACTCCCAGTTCAGACATGGCCATATGCAAATCAGTCTGACCCTGTGCCTCATGGGAACAGTTCAGCCCGAACTGCCAAGCCATGTCTTCCCTGGACCGGAAACAAGCATCCTAGGACCGGTTTCTGGCATTCCAGCCGTCATCAGCCAGGCTTGCTTGAATCCAGTGGCAAAGTGAGCAAGGGACCCACGTCTGGGCATACCCCCGCCAACTTAGGGCTGAACAATGCGATACAAAGGGGATGATGGACGGAACGTTTGAGCCAATCAAACACTCACCCCAGTCAACTGATCTGGGTTTAATCCATCATCATTCTTTAGCTCACTCCACCACCCCAGTTCAGACATGGCCATATGCAAATCAGTCTGACCCTGTGCCTCATGGGAACAGTCCAGCCCGAACTGCCAAGCCATGTCTTCCTGGACCGGAATCAAGCATCCTAGGACCGGTTTCTGGCATTCCAGCCGTCATCAGCCAGGCTTGCTTGAATCCAGTGGCAAAGTGAGCAAGGGACCCACGTCTGGGCATACCCCCGCCAACTTAGGGCGAACAAAGCGATACAAAGGGGATGATGGACGGAACGTTTGAGCCAATCAAACACTCACCCCAGTCAACTGATCTGGGTTTAATCCATCATCATTCTTTAGCTCACTCCACCACCCCAGTTCAGACATGGCCATATGCAAATCAGTCTGACCCTGTGCCTCATGGGAACAGTCCAGCCCGAACTGCCAAGCCATGTCTTCCCTGGACCGAAACAAGCATCCTAGGACCGGTTTCTGGCATTCCAGCCGTCATCAGCCAGGCTTGCTTGAATCCAGTGGCAAAGTGAGCAAGGGACCCACGTCTGGGCATACCCCGCCAACTTAGGGCGAACAAGCGATACAAAGGGGATGATGGACGGAACGTTTGAGCCAATCAAACACTCACCTCCAGTCAACTGATCTGGGTTTAATCCATCATCATTCTTTAGCTCACTCCACCACCCCAGTTCAGACATGGCCATATGCAAATCAGTCTGACCCTGTGCCTTATGGGAACAGTCAGCCCGAACTGCCAAGCCATGTCTTCCCTGGACCGGAAACAAGCATCCTAGGACCGGTTTCTGGCATTCCAGCCGTCATCAGCCAGGCTTGCTTGAATCCAGTGGCAAAGTGAGCAAGGGACCCACGTCTGGGCATACCCCGCCAACTTAGGGCGAACAAGCGATACAAAGGGGATGATGGACGGAACGTTTGAGCCAATCAAACACTCACCCCCAGTCAACTGATCTGGGTTTAATCCATCATCATTCTTTAGCTCACTCCACCACCCCAGTTCAGACATGGCCATATGCAAATCAGTCTGACCCTGTGCCTCATGGGAACAGTCCAGCTCGAACTGCCAAGCCATGTCTTCCCTGGACCGGAAACAAGCATCCTAGGACCGGTTTCTGGCATTCCAGCCGTCATCAGCCAGGCTTGCTTGAATCCAGTGGCAAAGTGAGCAAGGGACCCACGTCTGGGCATACCCCGCCAACTTAGGGCGAACAAAGCGATACAAAGGGGATGATGGACGGAACGTTTGAGCCAATCAAACACTCACCCCCAGTCAACTGATCTGGGTTTAATCCATCATCATTCTTTAGCTCACTCCACCACCCCAGTTCAGACATGGCCATATGCAAATCAGTCTGACTCCTGTGCCTCATGGGAACAGTCCAGCCCGAACTGCCAAGCCATGTCTTCCCTGGACCGGAAACAAGCATCCTAGGACCGGTTTCTGGCATTCCAGCCGTCATCAGCCAGGCTTGCTTGAATCCAGTGGCAAAGTGAGCAAGGGACCCACGTCTGGGCATACCCCCGCCAACTTAGGGCGAACAAAGCGATACAAAAGGGGATGATGGACGGAACGTTTGAGCCAATCAAACACTCACCCCCAGTCAACTGATCTGGGTTTAATCCATCATCATTCTTTAGCTCACTCCACCACCCCAGTTCAGACATGGCCATATGCAAATCAGTCTGACCCTGTGCCTCATGGGAACAGTCCAGCCCGAACTGCCAAGCCATGTCTTCCCTGGACCGGAAACAAGCATCCTAGGACCGGTTTCTGGCATTCCAGCCGTCATCAGCCAGGCTTGCTTGAATCCAGTGGCAAAGTGAGCAAGGGACCCACGTCTGGGCATACCCCCGCCAACTTAGGGCGAACAAAGCGATACAAAGGGGATGATGGACGGAACGTTTGAGCCAATCAAACACTCACCCCCAGTCAACTGATCTGGGTTTAATCCATCATCATTCTTTAGCTCACTCCACCACCCCAGTTCAGACATGGCCATATGCAAATCAGTCTGACCCTGTGCCTCATGGGAACAGTCCAGCCCGAACTGCCAAGCCATGTCTTCCCTGGACCGGAAACAAGCATCCTAGGACCGGTTTCTGGCATTCCAGCCGTCATCAGCCAGGCTTGCTTGAATCCAGTGGCAAAGTGAGCAAGGGACCCACGTCAGACTGGGTCAGACTGATTTGCATATGGCCATGTCTGAACTGGGGTGGTGGAGTGAGCTAAAGAATGATGATGGATTAAACCCAGATCAGTTGACTGGGGGTGAGTGTTTGATTGGCTCAAACGTTCCGTCCATCATCCCCTTTTGTATCGCTTTGTTCGCCCTAAGTTAGCGGGGGTATGCCCAGACGTGGGTCCCTTGCTCACTTTGCCACTGGATTCAAGCAAGCCTGGCTGATGACGGCTGGAATGCCAGAAACCGGTCCTAGGATGCTTGATCTCGGTCCAGGGAAGACATGGCTTGGCAGTTCGAGGCTGGACTGTTCCCATGAGGCACAGGGTCAGACTGATTTGCATATGGCCATGTCTGAACTGGGGTGGTGGAGTGAGCTAAAGAATGATGATGGATTAAACCCAGATCAGTTGACTGGGGGTGAGTGTTTGATTGCCAAACGTTCCGTCCATCATCCCCTTTGTATCGCTTTGTTCGCCCTAAGTTGGCGGGGTATGCTCAGACGTGGGTCCCTTGCTCACTTTGCCACTGATTCAAGCAAGCCTGGCTGATGACGGCTGGAATGCCAGAAACCGGTCCTAGGATGCTTGTTTCCGGTCCAGGGAAGACATGGCTTGGCAGTTCGGGCTGGACTGTTCCCATGAGGCACAGGGTCAGACTGATTTGCATATGGCCATGTCTGAACTGGGGTGGTGGAGTGAGCTAAAGAATGATGATGGATTAAACCCAGATCAGTTGACTGGGGGTGAGTGTTTGATTGGCTCAAACGTTCCGTCCATCATCCCCTTTTGTATCGCTTAGTTCGCCCTAAGTTGGCGGGGAGTATGCCCAGACGTGGGTCCCTTGCTCACTTTGCCACTGGATTCAAGCAAGCCTGGCTGATGGCGGCTGGAATGCCAGAAACCGGTCCTAGGATGCTTGTTTCCGGTCCAGGGAAGACATGGCTTGGCAGTTCGGGCTGAACTGTTCCCATGAGGCACAGGGTCAGACTGATTTGCATATGGCCATGTCTGAACTGGGGTGGTGGAGTGAGCTAAAGAATGATGATGGATTAAACCCAGATCAGTTGACTGGGGGTGAGTGTTTGATTGGCTCAAACGTTCCGTCCATCATCCCCTTTTGTATCGCTTTGTTCGCCCTAAGTTGGCGAGGGTATGCCCAGACGTGGGTCCCTTGCTCACTTTGCCACTGGATTCAAGCAAGCCTGGCTGATGACGGCTGGAATGCCAGAAACCGGTCCTAGGATGCTTGTTTCCGCTCCAGGGAAGACATGGCTTGGCAGTTCGGGCTGGACTGTTCCCATGAGGCACAGGGTCAGACTGATTTGCATATGGCCATGTCTGAACTGGGGTGGTGGAGTGAGCTAAAGAATGATGATGGATTAAACCCAGATCAGTTGACTGGGGTGAGTGTTTGATTGGCTCAAACGTTCCGTCCATCATCCCCTTTGTATCGCTTGTTCGCCCTAAGTTGGCGGGGGTATGCCCAGACGTGGGTCCCTTGCTCACTTTGCCACTGGATTCAAGCAAGCCTGGCTGATGACGGCTGGAATGCCAGAAACCGGTCCTAGGATGCTTGTTTCCGGTCCAGGGAAGACATGGCTTGGCAGTTCGGGCTGGACTGTTCCCATGAGGCACAGGGTCAGACTGATTTGCATATGGCCATGTCTGAACTGGGGTGGTGGAGTGAGCTAAAGAATGATGATGGATTAAACCCAGATCAGTTGACTGGGGGTGAGTGTTTGATTGGCTCAAACGTTCCGTCCATCATCCCCTTTTGTATCAGCTTTGTTCGCCCTAAGTTGGCGGGGGTATGCCCAGACGTGGGTCCCTTGCTCACTTTGCCACTGGATTCAAGCAAGCCTGGCTGATGACGGCTGGAATGCCAGAAACCGGTCCTAGGATGCTTGTTTCCGGTCCAGGGAAGACATGGCTTGGCAGTTCGGGCTGGACTGTTCCCATGAGGCACAGGGTCAGACTGATTTGCATATGGCCATGTCTGAACTGGGGTGGTGGAGTGAGCTAAAGAATGATGATGGATTAAACCCAGATCAGTTGACTGGGGGTGAGTGTTTGATTGGCTCAAACGTTCCGTCCATCATCCCCTTTGTATCGCTTTGTTCGCCCTAAGTTGGCGGGGGTATGCCCAGACGTGGGTCCCTTGCTCACTTTGCCACTGGATTCAAGCAAGCCTGGCTGATGACGCTGGAATGCCAGAAACCGGTCCTAGGATGCTTGTTTCCGGTCCAGGGAAGACATGGCTTGGCAGTTCGGGCTGGACTGGTTCCCATGAGGCACAGGGTCAGACTGATTTGCATATGGCCATGTCTGAACTGGGGTGAGTGGAGTGAGCTAAAGAATGATGATGGATTAAACCCAGATCAGTTGACTGGGGGTGAGTGTTTGATTGGCTCAAACGTTCCGTCCATCATCCCCTTTGTATACGCTTGTTCGCCCTAAGTTGGCGGGGGTTTGCCCAGACGTGGGTCCCTTGCTCACTTTGCCACTGGATTCAAGCCAGCCTGATGACGGCTGGAATGCCAGAAACCGGTCCTAGGATGCTTGTTTCCGTCCAGGAAGACATGGCTTGGCAGTTCAGGCTGGACTGTTCCCATGAGGCACAGGGTCAGACTGATTTGCATATGGCCATGTCTGAACTGGGGTGGTGGAGTGAGCTAAAGAATGATGATGGATTAAACCCAGATCAGTTGACTGGGGGTGAGTGTTTGATTGGCTCAAACGTTCCGTCCATCATCCCCTTTTGTATCGCTTTGTTCGCCCTAAGTTGGCGGGGTATGCTCAGACGTGGGTCCCTTGCTCACTTTGCCACTGGATTCAAGCAAGCCTGGCTGATGACGGCTGGAATGCCAGAAACCGGGTCCTAGGATGCTTGTTTCCGGTCCAGGGAAGACATGGCTTGAGTTCGGGCTGGACTGTTCCCATGAGGCACAGGGTCAGACTGATTTGCATATGGCCATGTCTGAACTGGGGTGGTGGAGTGAGCTAAAGAATGATGATGGATTAAACCCAGATCAGTTGACTGGGGGTGAGTGTTTGATTGGCTCAAACGTTCCGTCCATCATCCCCTTTTGTATCGCACTGTTCGCCCTAAGTTGGCGGGGGTATGCCCAGACGTGGGTCCCCTGCTCACTTTGCCACTGGATTCAAGCAAGCCTGGCTGATGACGGCTGGAATACCAGAAACCGGTCCTAGGATGCTTGTTTCCGGTCCAGGGAAGACATGGCTTGGCAGTTCGGGCTGGACTGTTCCCATGAGGCACAGGGTCAGACTGATTTGCATATGGCCATGTCTGAACTGGAGTGGTGGAGTGAGCTAAAGAATGATGATGGATTAAACCCAGATCCAGTTGACTGGGGGTGAGTGTTTGATTGGCTCAAACGTCTGGCCCATCATCCCCTTTGTATCGCTTTGTTCGCCCTAAGTTGGCGGGGGTATGCCCAGACGTGGGTCCCTTGCTCACTTTGCCACTGGATTCAAGCAAGCCTGGCTGATGACGGCTGGAATGCCAGAAACCGGTCCTAGGATGCTTGTTTCCGGTCCAGGGAAGACATGGCTTGGCAGTTCGGGCTGGACTGTTCCCATGAGGCACAGGGTCAGACTGATTTGCATATGGCCATGTCTGAACTGGGGTGGTGGAGTGAGCTAAAGAATGATGATGGATTAAACCCAGATCAGTTGACTGGGGGTGAGTGTTTGATTGGCTCAAACGTTCCGTCCATCATCCCTTTTGTATCGCTTTGTTCGCCCTAAGTTGGCGGGGGTATGCCCAGACGTGGGTCCCTTGCTCACTTTGCCACTGGATTCAAGCAAGCCTGGCTGATGACGGCTGGAATGCCAGAAACCGGTCCTAGGATGCTTGTTTCCGGTCCAGGGAAGACATGGCTTGGCAGTTCGGGCTGGACTGTTCCCATGAGGCACAGGGTCAGACTGATTTGCATATGGCCATGTCTGAACTGGGGTGGTGGAGTGAGCTAAAGAATGATGATGGATTAAACCCAGATCAGTTGACTGGGGGTGAGTGTTTGATTGGCTCAAACGTTCCGTCCATCATCCCCTTTTGTATCGCTTTGTTCGCCCTAAGTTGGCGGGGGTATGCCCAGACGTGGGTCCCTTGCTCACTTTGCCACTGGATTCAAGCAAGCCTGGCTGATGACGGCTGGAATGCCAGAAACCGGTCCTAGGATGCTTGTTTCCGGTCCAGGGAAGACATGGCTTGGCAGTTCGGGCTGGACTGTTCCCATGAGGCACAGGGTCAGACTGATTTGCATATGGCCATGTCTGAACTGGGGTGGTGGAGTGAGCTAAAGAATGATGATGGATTAAACCCAGATCAGTTGACTGGGGGTGAGTGTTTGATTGGCTCAAACGTTCCGTCCATCATCCCCTTTTGTATCGCTTTGTTCGCCCTAAGTTGGCGGGGGTATGCCCAGACGTGGGTCCCTTGCTCACTTTGCCACTGGATTCAAGCAAGCCTGGCTGATGACGGCTGGAATGCCAGAAACCGGTCCTAGGATGCTTGTTTCCGGTCCAGGGAAGACATGGCTTGGCAGTTCGGGCTGGACTGTTCCCATGAGGCACAGGGTCAGACTGATTTGCATATGGCCATGTCTGAACTGGGGTGGTGGAGTGAGCTAAAGAATGATGATGGATTAAACCCAGATCAGTTGACTGGGGGTGAGTGTTTGATTGGCTCAAACGTTCCGTCCATCATCCCCTTTTGTATCGCTTTGTTCGCCCTAAGTTGGCGGGGGTATGCCCAGACGTGGGTCCCTTGCTCACTTTGCCACTGGATTCAAGCAAGCCTGGCTGATGACGGCTGGAATGCCAGAAACCGGTCCTAGGATGCTTGTTTCCGGTCCAGGGAAGACATGGCTTGGCAGTTCGGGCTGGACTGTTCCCATGAGGCACAGGGTCAGACTGATTTGCATATGGCCATGTCTGAACTGGGGTGGTGGAGTGAGCTAAAGAATGATGATGGATTAAACCCAGATCAGTTGACTGGGGGTGAGTGTTTGATTGGCTCAAACGTTCCGTCCATCATCCCCTTTTGTATCGCTTTGTTCGCCCTAAGTTGGCGGGGGTATGCCCAGACGTGGGTCCCTTGCTCACTTTGCCACTGGATTCAAGCAAGCCTGGCTGATGACGGCTGGAATGCCAGAAACCGGTCCTAGGATGCTTGTTTCCGGTCCAGGGAAGACATGGCTTGGCAGTTCGGGCTGGACTGTTCCCATGAGGCACAGGGTCAGACTGATTTGCATATGGCCATGTCTGAACTGGGGTGGTGGAGTGAGCTAAAGAATGATGATGGATTAAACCCAGATCAGTTGACTGGGGTGAGTGTTTGATTGGCTCAAACGTTCCGTCCATCATCCCCTTTTGTATCGCTTTGTTCGCCCTAAGTTGGCGGGGTATGCCCAGACGTGGGTCCCTTGCTCACTTTGCCACTGGATTCAAGCAAGCCTGGCTGATGACGGCTGGAATGCCAGAAACCGGTCCTAGGATGCTTGTTTCCGGTCCAGGGAAGACATGGCTTGGCAGTTCGGGCTGGACTGTTCCCATGAGGCACAGGGTCAGACTGATTTGCATATGGCCATGTCTGAACTGGGGTGGTGGAGTGAGCTAAAGAATGATGATGGATTAAACCCAGATCAGTTGACTGGGGGTGAGTGTTTGATTGGCTCAAACGTTCCGTCCATCATCCCCTTTTGTATCGCTTTGTTCGCCCTAAGTTGGCGGGGGTATGCCCAGACGTGGGTCCCTTGCTCACTTTGCCACTGGATTCAAGCAAGCCTGGCTGATGACGGCTGGAATGCCAGAAACCGGTCCTAGGATGCTTGTTTCCGGTCCAGGGAAGACATGGCTTGGCAGTTCGGGCTGGACTGTTCCCATGAGGCACAGGGTCAGACTGATTTGCATATGGCCATGTCTGAACTGGGGTGGTGGAGTGAGCTAAAGAATGATGATGGATTAAACCCAGATCAGTTGACTGGGGGTGAGTGTTTGATTGGCTCAAACGTTCCGTCCATCATCCCCTTTTGTATCGCTTTGTTCGCCCTAAGTTGGCGGGGGTATGCCCAGACGTGGGTCCCTTGCTCACTTTGCCACTGGATTCAAGCAAGCCTGGCTGATGACGGCTGGAATGCCAGAAACCGGTCCTAGGATGCTTGTTTCCGGTCCAGGGAAGACATGGCTTGGCAGTTCGGGCTGGACTGTTCCCATGAGGCACAGGGTCAGACTGATTTGCATATGGCCATGTCTGAACTGGGGTGGTGGAGTGAGCTAAAGAATGATGATGGATTAAACCCAGATCAGTTGACTGGGGGTGAGTGTTTGATTGGCTCAAACGTTCCGTCCATCATCCCCTTTTGTATCGCTTTGTTCGCCCTAAGTTGGCGGGGGTATGCCCAGACGTGGGTCCCTTGCTCACTTTGCCACTGGATTCAAGCAAGCCTGGCTGATGACGGCTGGAATGCCAGAAACCGGTCCTAGGATGCTTGTTTCCGGTCCAGGGAAGACATGGCTTGGCAGTTCGGGCTGGACTGTTCCCATGAGGCACAGGGTCAGACTGATTTGCATATGGCCATGTCTGAACTGGGGTGGTGGAGTGAGCTAAAGAATGATGATGGATTAAACCCAGATCAGTTGACTGGGGGTGAGTGTTTGATTGGCTCAAACGTTCCGTCCATCATCCCCTTTTGTATCGCTTTGTTCGCCCTAAGTTGGCGGGGGTATGCCCAGACGTGGGTCCCTTGCTCACTTTGCCACTGGATTCAAGCAAGTCTGGCTGATGACGGCTGGAATGCCAGAAACCGGTCCTAGGATGCTTGTTTCCGGTCCAGGGAAGACATGGCTTGGCAGTTTGGGCTGGACTGTTCCCATGAGGCACAGGGTCAGACTGATTTGCATATGGCCATGTCTGAACTGGGGTGGTGGAGTGAGCTAAAGAATGATGATGGATTAAACCCAGATCAGTTGACTGGGGGTGAGTGTTTGATTGGCTCAAACGTTCCGTCCATCATCCCCCTTTTGTATCGCTTTGTTCGCCCTAAGTTGGCGGGGGTATGCCCAGACGTGGGTCCCTTGCTCACTTTGCCACTGGATTCAAGCAAGCCTGGCTGATGACGGCTGGAATGCCAGAAACCGGTCCTAGGATGCTTGTTTCCGGTCCAGGGAAGACATGGCTTGGCAGTTCGGGCTGGACTGTTCCCATGAGGCACAGGGTCAGACTGATTTGCATATGGCCATGTCTGAACTGGGGTGGTGGAGTGAGCTAAAGAATGATGATGGATTAAACCCAGATCAGTTGACTGGGGGTGAGTGTTTGATTGGCTCAAACGTTCCGTCCATCATCCCCTTTTGTATCGCTTTGTTCGCCCTAAGTTGGCGGGGGTATGCCCAGACGTGGGTCCCTTGCTCACTTTGCCACTGGATTCAAGCAAGCCTGGCTGATGACGGCTGGAATGCCAGAAACCGGTCCTAGGATGCTTGTTTCCGGTCCAGGGAAGACATGGCTTGGCAGTTCGGGCTGGACTGTTCCCATGAGGCACAGGGTCAGACTGATTTGCATATGGCCATGTCTGAACTGGGGTGGTGGAGTGAGCTAAAGAATGATGATGGATTAAACCCAGATCAGTTGACTGGGGGTGAGTGTTTGATTGGCTCAAACGTTCCGTCCATCATCCCCTTTTGTATCGCTTTGTTCGCCCTAAGTTGGCGGGGGTATGCCCAGACGTGGGTCCCTTGCTCACTTTGCCACTGGATTCAAGCAAGCCTGGCTGATGACGGCTGGAATGCCAGAAACCGGTCCTAGGATGCTTGTTTCCGGTCCAGGGAAGACATGGCTTGGCAGTTCGGGCTGGACTGTTCCCATGAGGCACAGGGTCAGACTGATTTGCATATGGCCATGTCTGAACTGGGGTGGTGGAGTGAGCTAAAGAATGATGATGGATTAAACCCAGATCAGTTGACTGGGGGTGAGTGTTTGATTGGCTCAAGCGTTCCGTCCATCATCCCCTTTTGTATCGCTTTGTTCGCCCTAAGTTGGCGGGGGTATGCCCAGACGTGGGTCCCTTGCTCACTTTGCCACTGGATTCAAGCAAGCCTGGCTGATGACGGCTGGAATGCCAGAAACCGGTCCTAGGATGCTTGTTTCCGGTCCAGGGAAGACATGGCTTGGCAGTTCGGGCTGGACTGTTCCCATGAGGCACAGGGTCAGACTGATTTGCATATGGCCATGTCTGAACTGGGGTGGTGGAGTGAGCTAAAGAATGATGATGGATTAAACCCAGATCAGTTGACTGGGGGTGAGTGTTTGATTGGCTCAAACGTTCCGTCCATCATCCCCTTTTGTATCGCCAAGATAATTGTAGCGAATGGGTCAATACAGTAGGCCTCTTAAGTGGCTCTCCAATTTAAATGGCGATCAGTCGGGAAATATGAATGTCCCTAGTGCTTGATCAAAACTTTTCCCTCCAGAATCTCCTGCGTAGGAATTCCATAGAAATTTTCTCCCACCACCCCACAAATATGGAATGCACCCCATAAACCTGCATTGCTCTAGGTTAGCATGGGATACACTGGGATACACTGCAGATACACCTTCACGGGTGCTGTAGAACAACATGCTGGGTGTTATACCTGCATGAGCTTGCAATAGGCCCTTTATGGCTACCTCCCAGGCACACTCGTGTCTGCATGCAGTGATGAATCCAGACATAGAGACCTGACAAGAATAAGTAGAGCCTTCTGGTACATGGGTATGCTGTGCGGACTAGAGGTGTGTGTGTTCTTACTCTGCCTCCTATACCTCCCCACCCCAAAGCAGCCTGCAGAGGGCCTGTAGCTTTTAACACTGTAACTAGCATCAAAAACATAAATACGGGTGATCATGCAGCATTACTGCATGGCAAGCGTTGCAGTCACTTCTACTCTGCCTCCACCCAAGATATGACTGTGCCTCTCAGGAACAAGTCGCTGCCTTGTGTTACTCTCCATGGTGGGGTCGTTACATGGGTAGAGGAGGGGTGTTCCCATCCATCCACCCATGTATTCTGTAGCATTCCCAGATTCCTCAACACTAGTAGACCTAGTAATGCATCTGAATTGTACGCCTTCCCACCAGAGATGCAACGAGGAGAAATATCTTTATTTCTCCTCGTTGTTTCCTCTTTCTAAGTAGGCTGCATTTTGCAGCACACTTAGAATGAGGAAAATGCCTCTCAGGACTGTTTTTGTGCAGGAAGGTGCCACTTCATGCACAAAAACAATCCTGCCTGTAACGCAGACACCATTGCTCCATGGCGCCAGGGTCCGCGCATTGGCCCTAGCTGCAAATAGTGTGGCAGTACAGACAGAGGACAGGAATGTGCCGGGATATGGCACATTCCTGCCCTCTCTCTTTCACACAGCACAGCAGGTTGTCTTGCTTAGTTGCATTGCTGAAGAAATGATAAATCTGGTCCAAGATTACTGAAGAGTTTCTTTCTGAAGAAACCTGTGATTCATTCACCAGTCCCTTCATGGGATTTGCCCATGGTGTTGCAGGCATTACAAACAGAGCCTTTGAGCTACTGGATAAGGTGGACCTCCATTTTTGTCTTATAAGGTTCTATTCTTGGTGACTATTTCTTCGGGTGGAAGAATAGGAGAGTTGGGTGCCCTGTGCTGAGTTCAGAACCTGTTTTTTTTATTCTACACAGACAAGGTGGTTTTGTGTCAGCGTCCAGGGCTACACAGGCCTTCCATCCCACCAGGCATTTGCACAGTGGGCTGCAGACCTTGGAGCCTGGTTTGAAAGACCAGAGCAACTCCTGGTTGCTCGGTCACTTTTCCCTGCTCCCCAAGGTTAATTGCAGCAGCCATTACAAGAGTTTGTGCGAGGAAACAAAGGAAGTGGGTCTGTTTTGTACATTTTTGCCAGGGCTGCTTGTGGTTCCGCAGTGAGGCCCTTCCTGCGTTCCAATTTTGTCCCAGCATTGCATTCCGTTTTTCACTGTTCATCTGATTTAGGTTTGCATGTGTATTATACAGATCCCTCTTCTAAGGAGGAGTTGCTACACATGTTAGATATGAGAAGAATTTTGGAAATTTACTTGTCCAGGATGAAGCCATTTCGTAAGGTAAATTGTTTGTCCTGCAGCACCCCAAATAGAGGGTCGAGGCTGTCAACTGTGACCCTTGTCAGGTGGCTGAATCAAGCTATTGTGCTGATATATGAGAGACAAGAGAGATCTGTTTCAACCCAAGTACAGGGAGGTTCAGAAGGGATCTATCAACGTTTTAGGCGGATATGAACAGTGCATTGATGTTGGACATATGCAAGACTGAAACTTGGCCCACACCCTATTCCTTTATGAAGCACTACAGGATGCAGTTAGGGGTAATGTTTCCTCAACATTTGGTTAATCGGTGTTGAATGTAGTAGCAGAATAATAATGAGTGAGTCAAATTCAGTTCTGTGTTATGACTAATTTGGAGTTTTGTCTTGCCTCACCGCTCTTCTTTGCATCTCCCCCATCTGTAATGTCTCCTTTTTACTTTATCCCACATTCTCTCCTCCTCATCCTGTTTCTTCCTCTACCCCTTTCTCCTCAAAATCTTGTGTCTTCACAATATTCCAGCGTTCTCTATCTAGGAAGGCAAAAGTGCCTTGTCTTCAGACTAGTGAGGGAAAATGCTCCACTACCCACTCTCTCTTTCTGGGTAGCTTGAGAGGGCGTTCATGCCTTTAGTGTGGGAGTCCCACACTCAGAAGACATGCAGGAAAAGCTATAGGAAGTGCTCTCTCTATGGAGGGGGAGACATAAGACAATCATATTGCTGCCCGGTAGCACTATACCTGAAATGCTTTAACCAGTGCTGGATAGCCCTAGGCCAGTCTGCCACCCACTGTTTCTTCTTTCCATTTTCTGGGGGGCTGTTACTACAGAACATTCAGTCCCTTCCCCAGATAGATACAAGTTTTAAGAGGTTCGGTGGCCCCACACTCCATTTACTCCAGTTACCCCCAGTTGTCCACACTTTTTTCCCTGAGGATCAAATCACCAAAGGCTATGCCATCCAGTTTCTGGGTCAGGCTGTTTCTTTGGGTCCCCCACCCCAGACTGAATCATCTACCTGCTGCTTTTCAATGACTACCACACAGGGACAGAAATATCTTCCTCCGCTCTGCCCTGAGTCATCCGTCATTTTTTTGTATTTCTCACTGTGACACCCTAAGTGTGACGGGTGTGCCCAGATGTAGGCTCATGTTCACAGTGCCAATGGAACCACGCTATACCTGACTGAAGAGACCTCTGTAGACTGAAACTAGTCTTGTATTGATTGTGTTCCAGTTCAGAGAGGACCTGGCTTGGTAGTTCAGGATGAATTGGTCCTATTGGACCAACTCCAAGGGTGATTTGCATATGGCTTGGTCTAATTTGAGGTTGCATGGTCGGCAAACAAAGATGGGTTGGGTTGCTGCCTGATTAAATATTAATTCAAGCATTCCATCTATCTCTCTTTTGTGTTCTTCACTGAGCCAACTGGCCAGAACCTGGTCAATATGCAGTCAGTGCATAGTACTATTCCACAGAATTACACTAGGTGTGAAGTCTAGTGTTAATCCTACACCTCACTTCCTCAAATGTATTTTATTTTTATTAATGTCTTAGTTTAGAAAGGGTTGCTCGTCTAATACTAAGCAATGTGGAAGCAGGAATGCATGGTCTGTGTCAATCACCCATTTGCTCTGCCTCTACTTTTTATTTTCTAAAATTACATTCTTTTGTTTATACCAGTAAATGAGATATATAAAATTACTTCTTGCGACTCTACACACAAACACACACACACACAGACCCACACAAACACATGCACGCACATACACACACACCTACATTTATGCGAGTTCCTATGTACCACTTGGTACTACAGCTATGTAGTTTAGTAGAAATGTTAATAGGAGTTATGAGTACCCAACTCAGTAGGCTTTTTTTATTCATCTGAAAAGAATGAAACGTTGAGTTTGCAGCAACAAGTCAAACCTGTCACCTCACACGTGCCATCAGTCACCGGCTATAGGAACCATGACCACTTATATATATTAACAGCTCTATCAGCTGGGCAAGTGTATCTACTGCCGTCTAATTTAGGGTACTAAGGCACCTTCTGAAATGGTTAAGACAACTAATGGTCTTTGCTCATCTAGCTCCTCTTGGTATAATCCTTCCAAAATATTACTCAGGTTGTTAATGCAGTTGCTATAAAGATCTGTGTGTAATCTGTGTGTAATCTGCTACTCACTAGTTGGAATAATCAAATAACATCTTGGAGATTTAATCTGCTGCAAAGCACTGTGTGAAACCTACCAATAGCTTTTTCAAATCCAGAATTAGATGGCACAGTAGCTTAAGTACTGAAGGGGACAGTAAAAGTGGACCAGTGGAGAGCAAAGGAGGGGAACAAGGTTGAATGAAAGAGAAGAGGAAAATGCATTTTGGGTGCTGTTATGTGAAAGCAGCATTGATGGACCAATAGCACTTTGATCTTTTAGGTAGGAAGGAACATAGTGAATTTCACTGCTGAATTGTCATGAATAACCACACACACACTGTCTGCAGCAAGTAAAAATGCCTGCAGTTCTCCACCCCTCAGAGACCCCCGAATACAGCATATTTAAAAAAGTTTAAAGTTGTTCAATTGACAAAGGGGGGCTACTTTTTTACTACCAATTCACTTTTACTGTGGTGCTTGGGCCTGTTTTCTGCCCAGGTCAGACCGTGTACCTAACCATCATCCTTCCTTTCTTATCCCCACATTTCTCTTTGTACTGCACCTATCAAGTACATCCATTGACCCTTCATTCTTTCTATCCTTCTTTTTCCTACCTTAATTTGTTCTCCCATACATCTATCCATCGATCCATCCCTCCATCTTCTTTCTGTTCATCCATCCATCTTCTCTCTATCCATCACCCATCCCTCAATCAACCTACCCTTTTCTCGTACATGCCTCTGTCCCCTTCTTATCCATCCATCTCTATAGCTATCCATACACCCACCTTAATAATCATCCATCTAATCACCCACTCATCCATCCATCGCTCAACCTCACTTTGTCTCCCTTCCTTTCTTCCATTTGTGTTCTGTTGTTTCATTTGTTCCTCCACAGCTCCGTCATACTGTCCTCCCTCTATGGTTTGACATTCTAGTTTTAGACCATCATGTGAGATCAAATTCAAATAAATAAGATTTAAATATTTTAAGTTACACAGAGCTGCCCAGTAGCACCTACCTCGATTCAAGCAGTTTAAAGTGTGGGATTGGATTACCACAAATTGGAAATTTTAAAGTTGAAATAGCTGCTAATAGCATATTGGCAATACATGCTGTTAAAAGGGATTACTAAGCACAATAACAATGTTTGAAATAGGAAATATGATGATTGTGGCCATGTATGCGGTTTATTACTTTCTGTGTATTGTTGGACTGTCTTGTGGCAATTTAGAACATTCTTTATTGAGAATGCTGGTTGATGTTGTGTTGTTGCTAGGTGTTGCTTTGGCTACACGCACTCTTCTACTGTGAGTCTTTATCTAATAAACCTGCTGTTTATAACCAAGAACGCTTTCACTTGAGCCTTCCTCTTTCATCACTAGAAAACCTTCTTCACTACTACATCTGGTACCAGGAGTGGGGTTACGGAGTCCGTCTGCCTTTCTACCACACTGTACCGGTTAAAGGACCCACACCCGGAGGAGAACATAACTAAACTAAAGGTATCTACCTTATTCTTAAACCTAAGGAATTTTGAGCTCACAGAGGGTAATTTTAATAAGGCCTGCACACTGATTGTGCGTGCCCGCTTATTTCTTCACTGCCTACAACGGCAGTGGCATTTGGATTCAGAGCGAGGGTACGCGTGTGCCATTCGTCTGCTATCCTATGCAGTCTTTGGTTATTTGACTTTGTCATCCCTGTGGTGCGCCTAGTGTATGTTCCCAGATGAATTCTGGGATAGCAGCGTGATGATGCCAGACACTGGTGACCATTTTGGATTGAGATCAAACCTACTTGTTATACTACTGGACACCGCGGCGTAGTTTCTCTGCAGGCATAAATCTCACCAGTACGTCTTTTGCCACATTCCTACTATTGCAGATTAAGGAACCATGTTTCACCACGCTGCAGTGTTTTAAAGATAAAGAAACCTTTATGCCAGGTGGGATCTTTTATTGAAATTTATTTTTGTGTTCTCTCTTGCAACATTACTAACTCTTACAACTTGTGAAGTCTTTGGGGCACATGCATCATTGAAAATAGCGGTCGCAAAGGGGCAGATTCACAGAATCTGCCCCTTTGCGACCGGTATTTTTGCATTTGGGATGCATCATCCCAAATGCAAAAATCGCTATTTAAGTAATCGCTAAATTTGCGATTACTTAAATTGCGATTGCATTTAAGGATTCGCAAATTGCTTTTCCCTAAATGCAATGCAACAACCCAAAAAAATTGCGATTTCGCAATTAGAAACGCAAATTACCATCAATTTAAAGTTGATAGTAATTTGCGAGAACTTTGAAAAATGCACAAAAGTGCATTTTTCAAAGTTCTATGTTGCACACATACATGCCCTTGGGGCATGTGTGTGTGCAACATGTGTTGACATTGCAATTTCAGGGGTGCATCAGGGTGTCCTTTTGGCACCCTTGCACCCTTGAAATTGCATGCGCAATTTGCGAGTACCTATATGGTACTCACAAATTGCGCATGCAATTCCCATTGATTCCTATGGGCCTCTAGGCCCATAGGAATGAATGGGAAGCAATTCCTTATTTGCGAATCGCAATTTGCGAGTCACAAATAAGGAATGCGTAGGAATCGCACATTTTTTTGCGATTCCTACATGCATAAGCATTTGCGATTCCTAAATTGTGAGTTCTTAAAAATCGCAATTTAGGAATCGCAAATGCCCATTTTGATGCATGTGGGGGTTTATTTCTACTGGCAACCAATCAGAATGTTGTACAGCCACCACCTTTCCTTCTGAAGCCGGGCAAGCAAAAGATTAAGTGGAAACAGTGGGTGCGTAACTTTGAAAACTACCTAGTGACGATTAATGCTCTGAGATATGACCCACCTAGGAAACTGGCACTGTTATTTAATCACCTGGGTACTGCAGGACATAATGTTTTCAGCAATCTTCCTATGGTGATAGCGCCTAGTGTGTGATGGGGAGTCGAATGCCTATTTGAAGGCAAAAGAAAGAATGAAAAGGTAATATTCAGAGGAAGCTAGTGCGCTTTTAGAGAGACCCACTTTTTTCAAGCGCAAGCAAGATAGCGAATAATTTGTGCAGGAATTTATTGCAGCTTTGTGTGTTTTGACACCTACATGTGGATTTGAAAAATGTGTGGAGACCTACATCAGAGTCCATTTTGTCTTTAAATGTTTTTTGAAAGAACGCAGGAGAAACTCTTGACCTGCAAAAACCCATCTTTATCAGAAGTCGTGGATATCGCAAAGAGTATTGAGAGATCTATTGTTTCATCTCAAGCACTTGCTAATCATGAGGTCTTTCTCCTCTATCTTATGTCTCTGAGGAAAATGCTGTTGCACAGTAAGCACATAGGGATACAAAGAAAAAAGAAAACAAACTTTTTGTTACAGATGTGGGTCTAAGAACCACATTGGTAACAATCTGCAATGTCCTGCTATTAGGAAAAATGTTTAAGGTGCAATAAAGTGGGGCATTTTCAAGCTGTCTGTCTGTAGGACACAAAGTAATACTGGAAACCCCACATAGAAAAGCAGACGCTCAAGCACAGACAAATCGTTGCGGCCTTGCTTAAGGAGCATAGTACCTCTTTTTCTAAACCAGTGGCAGACCCAATTCAGATTTATGAGGCTAAAGCTGTGGGTGCGGCGCTATATGGGGCAGAATTATGGGGATTTGAAAGGATGAATGGTCTACTGAACTCAGAGAACAAGTTTCTCAGGTCTCTTGTTTCTCTACCGCAGAGCATGCCACTCCATCCATTAAGACTTGACTTGAAAAGAGCCACCATTGTGGAAAAGGCCAAGTTACGGCCCCTACTATTCTGGCTGCGTACTAGGACCACCCCAGAGTTAGCCTCGTATGCTGCCGCTCTTGATGAGGTGTTCGCTCTCGACCTTTTCAGCAAGATTGGCTGGATTCACAATGTGCATTAGGTCTAGAGGCCCTCTGGGACAATAAGGACCATTTAACGCCCCTTAGCAAAGATGCACTCAAGAAATACTAGTGGGAATGGGTAGCCCAGGGCTCAGTCACCAGCTCCTCATGGGGACACTAAACCTTGGATTTTATGAATTTTAAAATTACTGGGTTTTATGAGCAATGTTTTGAAATCATCACCATTCGCCTCGACAGGAAACTCTATATGCAATTCCGCTTTGGATCACTTCCTCTAAACTCATATACTAGCACCTGGAGGCAGACATCCACTCCCTCACAGCATTTCCCCAGGTGAACATCTGCGATAGAGTCCATTGCCCACGTGTTTTTCTTTTGTTCCAAGTGCTCTTGCCCAAGACGTAAATGGCTGAAACCAATCTGTAAACAGCTGGGTACAAGCCATCATGTCGAGGCGCTTCGCATCTTAAGATCAGATCCTAGCCCGACAATTGTTTGTGCTGGTGCCTAGTTCCTGGGCCACATGTGGACATTAAGAAGGCTTCTGTCGAAAGTTTGAAACCTCTGCAGAGATTATTAACTTTTTATCCACTGTATCCATAAGGTTTCTAACTATCCTCATGTTATTGGTTTGGGTCTACTGGGCAGCCTTTTATTGGCTCAGAGTGTGTAAAAAGCATAGAAACCTGCCAGCATAGCGGGCCTTGACGACCGAGTGGTTTAGGCAAAGGCTTTTGTTGTCATGGTTCCTACTCCATACCGTGTTCACCTAAACCAGAATGGACAATTAGATTGTGTTCCTAAGGATACTTTTAGCTCTGTTTTTAACCTATTGTGTTTTTTTTTCTAACTTCCAATTGGTTACCAACGTTTTAATGCTCATTGTACTCTACCTCATGTTGTGTACCACTCCTTTTGGTTCCCAATGTACAGATCTGGTTTTAATATTCTCTGTATGCTGTATTTTGCACTCGCACTTTTATGGTCTACGACTGAAATAAAGTTGAATGATGATGATGAATACTGGAGGTGGCTTAAGAATGAATAATGCTGATGTTCAAGATTGCATGGACAAATTCAGTAATGTGCTTCTCACTATTGCTAATGAACAAATAACCAACAAAGAGGTGAGAATTAAAGGCCCTAATTGTCAAGCTGTGATTGGTGGTAAATCTATTGAAGTTATGGCAGATTCTGGGACACCCATCACAGCTTTGGAAGATACAACCTTTTTCTCTTACTGGCCTGCTACTTTTAAACTTGAAAAACTTGATATTAATCCCAAAGCTTTTGGGAATCAGGCTATTAACTTACTTGGTTATTTTAATTCCTTGTTACAATGCCTAGGTAAGAGCGTATGGACCAAAGTTTATGTTGGTATTTATGGACACAATATCATTGACTGTAAAGATTTAGCTAAACTAGGAACTCATTTGAAACTAGGACATGATGAACCCCTTGTTTTAGGTGCATTGCCAATTTTGTCTATAGAGTCAGATTCCGATATGCTTCCTAGTATAGTGTCAACATTTCCATCAGTTTTCAAAGATGACATTGATACTGTTTTCGGTATTGAGCATGGCATTCTACCCAAAAAAATGCTATTCCTATTGTTGTACACAAGGTCCCTATTAGCGTACAAAAGTAAAAAAAAAAACGTCACTAATTCATCTGAATGGGTTTCACCTGCAGTTTTGACTATAAAGAAAATCGGTGGCCTACCCCTGTGTGTAGATTTATGTTCTTTGCACATGAACATTTGAGCTAATTGTCACCCATTACCACACATACAAGAAATAGTTGCAAATGTAGGGAATCTAAATATTTTTCAACCACTGATTTCCATTCAGCGTAGCATCAGATTGCTTTAGCGACTCATTGCCAAGATTTAACCACTTTTGTTACACCTTTTGGGGTTTACAAGTATTTACGATTACCTTTTGGTCTCGCGTCTGCTGCCAGCGTATTCCAGAACACTATGGATATCTTGTTTGTTAATATCAGTAATATCCAGGCCTTCCAGGATGATGTCCTTATTTTTACTAATACTAAAGAGGAACATTTGAAGGTGCTTGAGAGTGTGCTGCAAATTCTTAAAGAAAGAGTGATGACTATGAGACCTGAAAAATTCAAGCTGTTAGTTCAGCAAGTTGATTACCTAGGACATACTAGTTCTGCGGAGGAAATTAGACCAACGTTTTCTAATCTGGTAGCTATGCTTCTCCCAAGGATAAAGATTCTCTAAGATCTTTTTTAGGTCTCTGTGAGTACTATGACCGGTTTATGCCGGACTGTGCTTTAGCAGTGCAGCCTTTAGGCTCATTATTAAAGAAGGGGGAAAAATTTGATTGGAATTTGAAGGTGAGTAATACCTTTACTAAAGTTATAGATTTAGTTTGAATGCCCCTGCTCTGAGTCCGTATGTGCCTGGTGATGAGCGTTTGATTACTGTGGATGCAAGTATGAAAGATATTGGGGCTGTGTTTGGTCAACCCATTCATGGTAAGGAAATAACTATAGCATTTGCTTCCAAGACACTACTGCAACCGGAGACCAAGTACAGTACAATTGAAAGGGACGCTGGGCATTTCAGAAATTTAAGACGTGCTTGTGGGGAACATCCTCTGATATATTTACTGACCATAAGCCTCTAGTATATCTTTTGAGTGGCAATGGTTTTGGCAAAGCATCTACTCACCTTGTCCATCTATTGTCTAAATTGAAAGAGCATGATATGTGTATCAGATATGTTGAAGAAGGGAAAATCTTCCTTGCTGACTGCTTGTCATGCTTACCTCTCCTGGATTGTTATGCATCAGATTCTTGGGAGTATGTTCATGAATGTGTTGTTGTTGTTGTTGATGCGGTTTCTGCTTCTAATGGTACAATTTCAGAGCAGGATTGGTTGGATGCCTCTTTGCAGGATACTGTTTTATAGAAAGTTTTTGATTATTTGCAGGATGGCTGGCCACCTCTTAAAAGACTTCCCAATTCTCTGAAATCTTTTGCCCAGATTTTGTCTTGTGGATTGTTATCTGCCTTGTTATGTTGGCCTAGGCCTGGCTGCCATGCTGCTTTTCTTTGCGCACGTTACACTGAGCCGGGCTTCCTCGCCTTTGCTCGTGCCAAGTTCTTTTGCACTGTCTGCATTTTCTGTTGTTCACCTTTTTGGGCTCAGTCTGCACAAACATGTACAAGGTCGCATAACAATGTATTTTGGTTCTTCCTGATATGGCCAGTCTCGCGCACCCAGACATAACATTAGGTGCAATTGCCATGAAGAATTTGGTATGCTTTTAATACTGTGGTTTACTAGCGCTTAGCACACTTGGAGAAATCCCTTTCAGTGAGAAGAGCTATGATGTCCTGCTGATGTAATTCTGCATCTAGAGACTGAGGTATGGGGGTTCGCTAGTCAAAGCCCAGTGGTCTTCTATTACTATAATAAACTATCTTACTGCAAGGGGAGGGTGGTAATGTTATTTAAACGTTTATCCACTGAGCTCTGAGATGCTTTCCCCGTTTGTATTCTATGGAATTGTAACCATGCTGCTTATATTAGTCATATGCATTATGCTATTAGTACTGACACGTGTACTGTACATTAGAGCACGTAAGTTGGAATAAACATTTTAACCTATCCAGTGTCTCTTACTACGCACCTTGTGGACAAGTACGAGTGAGTGGCGAAAGAGTGTTCTTGCTTCTGTGAGTCCTGAGATAAAGATACCGTGTTCTGGGTTGTCCAAACATTAGTACTTGGGTGCTAATGGGATGCTAAGCTAGTTGGGTTGGGGTTTTTGGGTGCTACGGTATATGGTGGCAAACCACTGTATTCCGGGGTCCCATTTTCCTGTGCATAGCTCTGTGTATGTGCAGAAACCTTATGACATGGCGCGACCAACGTGGGGCTGCTTATCTGCGAGACGCTTGAGTAGTACTTGTGCTTGTCCACAAACCCCTCGCGTACGCTTCCGGAGGCGTATGTGACGGTGATACCTCCTATATTGAATGTTTTATAGGTTCTTTCAAGCTTGATATTATTAAAAAGGTTAGTTAACAGACCCATTTTTGTGCTTCCTGTTAGGTTGTCGAATATAATTATTTAGTAATGGCTGGTGTGGCGATAGCTGCACATAGTCGAGGAGCACTCCGAGACCACTTAGCTGTGTATGGAGTGCCCGATACAGGGGTCGAGTTGGTCTTTGTGGTTCAAGCCGATCCGGCTTATCACTTTGAAGTGTTTTACACTTGGATCACTTTTGAAGCGGTGGATGCAGGTGATAAGCTGTTTCATGAATATAAACCCACCGCTATTCCTGCTGCCTATCGACCCTATACTGCTCTTGAAGTGCCTCTCACGGCTTGGCAGCACCGTGTTTGGTTTAATGGCGCCCTACCACAACCAACTACCGCAGTTCGTTTAGGCCCCTTGTCAATTCAGGGGGCCACTTGGCCTGTATTGGCCGGGTATACCCCGCATCCAAATTATCTGGCATTACCGCTTGCGGAACTGCGCACTATGCATACCGAATTGGTACGAGTGCATCGAGCCTTAGTGACATACGTTACAGGTAGCCTACATGGAGCTGCTCCTGTAGTCGCAGGCCAACCAGCTATAGCCGCTGGAGTGACCATAAGTCCTGTCATGGTAAATTCTGTGATGGGCAAACGTCCACAAAATAAGGACGACTATCCTTACTGGCTTGCTGAAAAGTTCGATCAGATAGAAGCAGTGTTTCCACATACATCCCCAGTAGATAAACACCGCATCCTCACGATAAGTTTGCCAAAAGACATAATCCCCGATTTGACATCATGTGAAAACTGGGGTAAGGTATTCGCAGCAGTTTATTCAAAATGTTTTGGAACTCCTTCCATGACGGTTCTACCCTCTGTAATTAAAAAAGTACAGGATGAACATGGCCCTGAAGCGGCTGTGGAATTAGGGATGAGACTAGTGGGAGTGTTTGATGTAGTAGCTGAGCTGATCCTTGGAAATGTCAAGGGCGATGCTATGAACTTTCAAGTAGCGAATGCTTTGGCTTTGGTCCCAGAGTTGGACAGGCCTCGCGAATTACCGAAAATAATAGCCCGGGCTTATAAAACAATTGGAAGAAATAGCCTAGGCAACAAGCCTTTTGTAAAAATGCAAACTCAATCGCAAACACAAGTTATACAAACAAAAAGTGCATCTGAGAAAGATGATAAACCAGTCTTCACTAAAAAGAGTTGGAGACAGAAAAAACAGGGTAAGCAACAAAAGAAGCCGGGGTCGAGAGGCGCTTCCCCAGTTTCGGTTTCTTCTGAACGTACTTATGATTTACGTGATAGGTCAAGGATTAAATCACCAGAAAGGTTTCAGAGCTCTGATACGCGTTCTCCTCGTTCTTCACAGGCCCAGACGTCGTCACAGGCTGGTGGAGGAGGACGGCAAGATAGAGGAAGGGGCCGAGAGGCTCCCCAGGAGCGAGACCAACCTCGACAACAAGTCAGAGGGAAAGCAGAAGACTTTCATCTTCCTCGACCGCAATTTCAGAAGAAAAAGTTGCCGCTGTTACAGCGAAATATGCCTCAGACCGTGAGAACGAGACTCCAGAATTGGACGTGGGCAGTGACCCTCCTAGACAGCGCCGCGGAAGTTACCATAGTGCGGGAGGCGCTACGTCCTCATATGGAGGCGACAGCAACTGAAACATTCGTTACTGTAGAGACAGCTGACACGAGAGTGGCACCCCCTGACAGACTATATAATATAGTCATACAAATTGAAGGTGACATACCGCGTGAAATAAAAGGGATTTTTTGGGAAAATCTAACCTCTTCATATGACATTTTGTTAGCAGAGGTGGATTGGCCACCCCCATTCGTTTTAGCTGCACATAAAGGAGAGGAGGTAATCCTTCCAAGCTTTTCAAGGCATGTCCCAAAAGACAAAGCTGAAGCACTTGCAGCTGAGTGGGCTGTGTACCTGGCACCAGCGTTATACCGCAACCATGTGGGATGGGATGAAGAATCACCTCCTCATGCAATACCTTTGCGGTCACTACCGCAGCCACAACCCCAATATCCCATCAAACGGCAGGCAAAAGGCCCCGTCTCCGAAATTCTGACACAGTTGGAATATCAGGGAGTAATTGAACCATGCGTATCACCTATGAACAATCCCCTTTTCGTGGTTTCTAAACCAGATGGATCGTACCGCTTAGTTTTGGATTACCGGCATTTAAATACTCATTGTCGGAACTTTGCGGTGCAAAATACACACAGTTCTGCGCTTGTAGACAGTCTTGTTCGTAAAAAATACAAAACGACACTTGACCTTTCAAACGGTTTCTACACGCACAACCTAGCCCCGGAGAGTGGTCAATGGACCGCATTCACTTCCGGTGGTAAATTATTCCAGTTCCGGCGATTACCCATGGGCTATAAAAATAGTCCGGGTATATTCGCCGCCCGTGTTGTTTCTTTGTTAAATGACATTGATCAAGACGCATGTTCGTACGTTGATGACATCTATCTGACAGACGACGAGTTATATCAGCATCTGTCCCGTGTGGACCGCATTATTCTTGAATTTGCGGAGCAGGGTTACAAATTTAACTTTGCTAAGTCACACATTGCTGAATTTACCGTTCTGTTCTTGGGCTATGAGCTCAATAACGAAGGTAAGGGCTTAGCCCCCATTTCTTGGAAAAATGTGCACATTTGTGCCCCCCAAATACTCTGAAGAAACTTCAGTCTTTGCTGGGTTTCCTAAATTTTGGGCGTACTTACATTCCCGAATATGCCCAGCGTATCAAGCCTTTGTATGCTTTGATACAACCTACATATTCAAGGTCTTGCTGGCTGCCTGAGCATACCTCTATTCTGCAGTCTTTGCAGACAGACCTTTTGGAGTCTAAATATCTCTTGACTCGTGATAACCACACAAACCTGGTGATTAGAATAATTCCGGGGCGGTGGGATTCACCTATTTAACCTTTAATGAAGGTGATACAGTACCCATCGCATACAAGTCACATCTGTACACTTCCGCTGAATTGCGCTTTACATCTGTCGAAAAAGTTCTAACTGCAGTGCAAATGGCGATTCTGAAAGAACGCGCACTGGCACAGGGAAAGCGGATTCTGGTGGTAACACCCTGTCCTGCCCTGGAGGCAGTAACAAAGGCAAGTGTACCGAACTCAAAAGCAATGCATCCCCGTTGGATACAATGGGCTACATCTTTGACGTCTTCGGACGTCACTTTTGTTTTTGATTCTTCTCTTCAGACTCAGGAGTTTTTGCAGTATGAATTCGTTCATCCTCCTCCTTTGTTTTTACTACCGCTTGAGGATTACAAATGTGTGATCTACACCGATGGTTCGGCGCAACCGGCCACTGGGTCCAAGCACGCTTATTCAGCTGCATGTGCTATTGTTGCGGGTTCCTTTGTAAATGGAAAGTTCAAATCCTCTGCAGTGCATACTCGCACACTTGGAGATAGTACCGCACAATTGGCCGAGCTGCATGCATTGCTGCTTGCGCTTGAGTTCGCTTCTCAGGATGAGACCACTCTTATTGTATGTGATTCTTTTTACTGTGTACAATCTTACAATGACAATCTGTTTTTCTGGTCGAAAAACGACTACAAGGACGCAAAAGGGAGCACAATTAAGCATAAAATGCTTTGGGTTCGAGTGGCAGAATTGCAACAACGTCTGCCCCTCACACAGGTGGTTCACACCTTAGGCCATCAGCGGGTGGGCGCACACGCTATTGGTAACGATCTGGCAGATGAAGCTGCCCGTTCAGCAGTGGTCACGTGTTCAGTAGCAGCGGTTACCAGGTCCATGTCTAAAATAGACCCTGTTATATTAGCAGCTATTGCTGCAACCAAGGAAGGTAATAATTACCCTACAGGTTTCCCTTCCAAGTATTCTTACACATTAAGTCCCGATCAGGTTCCTTATGTAACTATACCTGACGTTGGAGATCGGCTGATCCCCAACGCGGACCGCAGGAGTGCCTTGATATCAGCTGCACACGAAGGCATGGCTTCTGCTCATGCAGGTGTGTCAGCTACGGTTTCCATCTTGCAGCAGCGTTATTGGTGGCGTGGGTTATATAAAGACACCCGTGCTTTTGTGCTTTCTTGCGATGTTTGTCAACAGATTAAGCCTTCCACGGTAACACGTCCACCACAAACCCCGCTCTGCATTGCTAACAGACCCTTTGGGTGTGTTTACTTGGATCACTGCGGTCCATTCTCATCAGACACTGCCTATAAATACATCTTAGTGGCAGTGGACTCGTGCACACGGTTTCTCTGGGTCTGGCCACAACGGAGTGCTGACGCCCGAAATGTAATCAGGGATTTGCGTGTCTTTGTGGGAATTTTCGCATGCGGCACCTTCCATTCGGACCAAGGTCCAGCGTTTGCCTCTAGGGCTTACAAGGATGCAATGTCTTCGCTTGGGGTGCGGGTGAAATTTTCGTCTCCGTATAGGCCTGAGGGCAACTCTATCGTTGAACGAATGAACCGTGACTTAAAGCAATCCTTAACAGCTAGGGTTATAGGTACTGGCAGGAACTGGCTGGCCCATTTGTATACCGTTCAGCGTGCACTTAATAATCTCCCTAGAAGACCTCTGGGTGGGCGGACCCCATACGAAATGCTCTTTGGCATAAGAATGTTTGTGCCTGACCTTGAGGGTCCAGACATCGCGGCGCAATCCGCCAAGTTTGATGTAGATAACCATTCTGCTATGTTACAGGACTTACAAGAAGCCCGAGACAAACTTGCAACTACACATTTGCCTTCAGCCACAGATCCTGCGTTGCAGATTCCGGTAGCCGGCTGGCTTCCGAAAGGTTGGAGAACTGGTTCGAGAGAAGGTTGAAAACAAAAAAGAATTTGGCCCCTCTTTTCGTGCACCGGTTCCAGTTCTTGGCCTGAAGGGAACACGTACAGTCATTTTACCACCGCTTCCTGGTCGCAAAGGGAACAGATACATCTCAGTTGAAAATGTCAAGCTACAGCGCCTGGCCGATCCTGAATAGTGTCACACCAGCGGTCTCTTGTCCTGCCATTTATCGGACATATGTTCATAGTCCATCTGCACGAACGATCGCTGATGCTGTAATTGAGATGGTTGATTTGCCTGAAACTACGATTGATCCCCAACTCTCCACCAATATCGACGAGGACGAGTATACTTATCCTGCATCAGAATCGGTGGCACATCAACCAACAACGCCACTAAGCCCGACTCGTTATTCCTTTGATTCGGATTCCACATCTTCAAAAGTTCCATCCAAGTTCAGTATTTTTATATCCTGGTTTAGAGACAATTTTTTGATTCCCCCTGGACATACATCTGGTTGGTACTTTTCTTGATATTTTTGTTCATGTCCATTGGCTTTGTCACAGTGTTTTTTCTACTAATCAATGGTCACTATTTACCTGAACGCTCTGCTGTAGACTATGTTTCTGGAACTTTGGCTCCTCATTCCTCGTCTCACATCATGAAGCGTGACCATACATTTGTGAACATTTCAGCCTTCCCAGTTGCTGATGGCATCGTATGGGATGCAGTGAACTATCAAATCCATGGTCCGACGGAAATTATTAATGTACCTAATGTCTTTCGTGTTTCAATGGGTGATGTAGTACAAAATAATATTCATTCTGATGATTGGGATGTGCATGCCGTTGAAGCATTGTTTGCCGATTTAAAATATTATGCATCTTTTAATGCTGAAGATTTATATATGAATTCTGCTAATTATGCCGATTTGTATTGTTACCAACATTGGGGTAATCATTTTCTCCATAAGCCCAGTGCCCTGCGTAGTTCTGTTAACTATACCCAATGGGAACATTGTCCAAACCCCTTGCCAGGTAGCTCTCAAACTCTTCGAAATAAGTTTAATTATTTTACTGATTTTAATCGGTCGAACCCTGCATCCTATTATTTTAGACTTAATAACACATCAACTCAGAAAATTATGTTGACACACACCAAATTGCTTTATTCAGGTTCCTTTCTGAGTGCCCTAGCTGTGGGTGGTTATGAGTACTGGGATAATACAGTGGATTTAAAATCTATTTGGGGCTCCAAGCCATGGCAGGTACAGGGAACCGAGGCGTTGCATCGTGCTTGCCTCATCCCTACCCAAATTATGTTCCTAAATGCTTCCATCTATCAGACTACATGTTGGGGCTTAGCAACCACTAAACAATTGAATACGCCATCAATACCATCCCTGTCGAGTTTTCCAAATGAAAGCTCACGATTCAATATGTCCCTCGTGTCCCTGCAGGCAATGTTACAAAATAATTCGTTTAATGTTTCTGAGCTGGTTCAGTCACCCTGGCTAGTATGGCCTATATCATCTAATGCATGTCAAATGCGTTTTCATGATACTGGTGCTAGCTACACACAGAATAGGCCTGATCCGAGGTTTACTGAAGCCCGTACTGTCACTACATACTCTGTTGGTAAATTATGCAAACAATGGCTGCAACATTCGTCCCTTGATTCTGTTAAACAACATTTGTCCCTCCTTACAGGCAATATTGATCTGTCCGACTTTGTTTTGGGACCTCGTGGTCCCCGACCTAAGAGATTCATTTATGAAACGTATAATGAACTCTGGAAGCTATCACAAATGGAAGCTGCTTCCCGTCTTCGGGAAATAGATCAAGCAAATGTGGAAAAGGTGCTTGCTGTTGTTGACAATAGTATTAATACCCTGTCTTCTCGCATTTACACTTTAGAGAATATTGTGTCCTCTGTTGTTGATATTGTACAAGATGATGTTTCTGTGTTATATCATGGTCAGAATCAATTGCGTCATGCAGTTTGCATGGACTTTACAAACACTTAAGTTAGGTAAAGTGCCTTGGCATTTCTTGAACACCTCTGCCTTATTTCTACCTTTTAACTTAACTGATAAACAGCAATTTATGTCCATGAAAGATGCAACTTACACTCTATTACATATCGAAAAGGTGGATCCTTTGCCGTTCTCTGTTGCAGAACTCGATTCTGCTGTATGGCTAGTTCATGGGGTTATCGTTTTACCTTTTTCCTTGTTTGAATTTGACTCGTGCATGAAACATTATCCTGTGGGCCGTTACCGGCCATTGGGCAGTGCTTTCCTGCATGAACTCTGGTCCTTGCCTTTCATGTATAAATGCCTTCGGGACGGCAAGGAAGTCTTTCTCACGGGGGAGTACTGCGACTCGACTATGGGTCATTCGCTTATTTGTAAACACATTAAATTGCATGGCTCATGTAGCGTTTCCTCTCCTAATCTTGCTTGTGTGCTGAAAGGTATTCCTGCTCCTGTTATTTCACCTACTTTCACTCTCCTTTCCAATGGTAGTTATTTACTTTTAAATAACGAAAACTGTTGTGGCCTGCAGGCTGGCATTCCTTACATTGTAACAGTTTCGCACAGGGTTGTCTGCTGCAAAAATGTGCTTTTTCCTCCCCCTCATGGCAAGGTTGATATCTCTATTTGGCCTTCCATCCCTACCATGGAAGCAGATTTCAATAGACTGAGCAGAATAAAGGCACTATTATTAAACGAGGAAGTTATGCTCACGTCCGCCCGGGAGACATTCATTCTCCAGGTGGCGAGTACCCACAGTGAAATACAGGCCCTTTTAAACACTAATCTCCCCCAACATTTTGGGGAGTTAATACATCGTATTTTTAACGCATCTAACACTGAAGGCCTAGTACACTTTTTTAAGGTCGTGGGGTCGGGTTTGGTGTCCTCCTTCCAAACTATTTTTGGTGTCATCCCGGCTTTCATACATTCTATTTTTTCCAGTGTCTTTGGCGGTTTCCCATTGATCCTCGCTTTAGCAGCTGGTGTCTTGCTCTTAATTTGCTTTCTGCGCAATGGCTGCTCCCCGATGGGACCTGCTCGATCCAGAACGCCTCCAGCTGCTCCGTGAGTGCCTTTTGGCCGGTTTTGGTGTCTTGCCATTGGCGACACTGAGTGTGTCATATACTCTTTCATTTCGCTTTGCGTATTTCACTTGCGTGCAACCTGTGATGACTTGTGTCCGCTGTCCTTTCACCTGGACTCTGGATTATTGCCTCTCCAATTCGTCATTGTCTGTTCCGGATTTTGTTCAGTTGATGGGTCCCTTAGAGGCCCATGAGCAGGACTGTTCCGTTGCTGGCTGTATGGCGCGTGCGGCTGCACTGGGGATTTTGGCGCAATGGGATATCTGGGCGGCTGCCCAGGATCTCCTACAACGAAGCTGTTTCAATTATCACGCAAGCTGTCCCGCATTGCTTCTGGATGCTCCCTTTGCTGAGGAGCATTCCTGCTCTTTTGATCTCATGGATTGGATGGCATCTATGTTTTTTGACGATTCCAATGATGAACTCTTGGAGGGTATGGCTTTTTTCTGCACTTACACTTTCATGGATTGACCTGCCCTTCGCCGTTTGGGCGCTCCCTGTGCTCCAACAGCTCTGTTTTTCCTCTGATGGGCCTCTGTCCTGGCTGCTGGACTGACCAGGGGAGGGTGTCTTGTGGATTGTTATCTGCCTTGTTATGTTGGCCTAGGCCTGGCTGCCATGCTGCTTTTCTTTGCGCACGTTACACTGAGCCGGGCTTCCCTCGCCCTTTGCTCGTGCCAAGTTCTTTTGCACTGTCTGCATTTTCTGTTGTTCACCTTTTTGGGCTCAGTCTGCACAAACATGTACAAGGTCGCATAACAATGTATTTTGGTTCTTCCTGATATGGCCAGTCTCGCTCACCCAGACATAACATTAGGTGCAATTGCCATGAAGAATTTGGTATGCTTTTAATACTGTGGTTTACTAGCGCTTAGCACACTTGGAGAAATCCCTTTCAGTGAGAAGAGCTATGATGTCCTGCTGATGTAATTCTGCATCTAGAGACTGAGGTATGGGGGTTCGCTAGTCAAAGCCCAGAGGTCTTCTATTACTATAATAAACTATCTTACTGCAAGGGGAGGGTGGTAATGTTATTTAAACGTTTATCCACTGAGCTCTGAGATGCTTTCCCCGTTTGTATTCTATGGAATTGTAACCATGCTGCTTATATTAGTCATATGCATTATGCTATTAGTACTGACACGTGTACTGTACATTAGAGCACGTAAGTTGGAATAAACATTTTAACCTATCCAGTGTCTCTTACTACGCACCTTGTGGACAAGTACGAGTGAGTGGCGAAAGAGTGTTCTTGCTTCTGTGAGTCCTGAGATAAAGATACCGTGTTCTGGGTTGTCCAAACATTAGTACTTGGGTGCTAATGGGATGCTAAGCTAGTTGGGTTGGGGTTTTTGGGTGCTACGGTATATGGTGGCAAACCACTGTATTCCGGGGTCCCATTTTCCTGTGCATAGCTCTGTGTATGTGCAGAAACCTTATGACAATTTCTGCAGAGCTTTCATGTGAGAATGGTATTTGTGTAAGGAACAGCTTAATTTTCCACCCAGTATTACCTGAAAAGATTGTTAAATTGTATTTTGGAAACTTGTAAAAAGTTGAGGGAGCATTATTGGTGGCCCTCTATAGATGCTCAGGTTGCATCAAAAATCCATGCCAACAGTATATTGTCTCGGACAAACATTGGAAAAAAGCTGAGAAGCCTCTCTATACAGTACCATTGCCTGATGGTCCATGGCATGAGGTGGCACTTGACTTTTCTGGTCTGTTTCATCTGCTGCCATTTTGTAACACGTTTTTTATTGTTTTAATCGACTATTTATCAAAATAGATTTATTTTTCTTTTGTGGAGTCCACTTCTCCACATAATATATTATGATTTTTTGAAGATGTGTTTCGCTTTGAGGGTGTTCCAAGAGAAATTGTGACGGGTAAAGGGACTCATTTTGTATATAGTGAGATGAAAATGTTTTAAATCTTGCATGACAATCAAACATCTTCAAGTTGCTTTGTACAATCCTTCTGGAAATGGTCTGGTTGAAAGAGCAAACCGTTATCTTAAATACTGCTCTTTTGATGTCAAATATTTTCTCAAGGCGAAAATTAGAACTTATCATTCTGCACCACATTCCACTACAGGAGTGTCACCTTTTGAATTGCTAAGGGAAGGATACCCGGGTCTTGAATGTTACCACATTAGTAAGACTCTCTGAGTGGCTCGGGTGCAACAAAGCAAAATGATGCTTCTTGTATTTTGGAAAGGGTGGAAAAAGAATAAAGTAAACAGAAACAATATTTTAACAGCAGAAAAACTACAAAAGAGCAAGATTTTGTAGTAGGTACTTTGGTCCTTATTAGGAAACCCTTGAAGGTTAAAAAAGGGGAACCCAGGTTTACTCCACCTTTCAAAATTGAAAAGATTACGAAAAGTTCCATTTTGTTGCATGGCAAGGAATGGTGGAATAAAAATAGTGTTGTTCCCATTTTGGATGTTTAAGCTCAGATATACAATCACACGCATGTTGTTCCGAAAGACTAAATGTCATTCTATGATGTTTTCAATTCTTCTGTTAATTATGTTTTATATCATTCCTCTCATATACATAGTTCTATCCACAAATGACTGTTGTTAGCCTTCAAGGGAATGACTTTGCTGATTACCTGTTGATTCTGTGGATGGAGACTTGAGTGTTTCATCTGATGCATCTAAGATTTCTCTACAGAAAATGATACATAGTATGAGAAAAGTTAAAATACCTGTGAAGTTGTTGGTTTACGACCTTAATTTATTTGTTTTAAGAGGGAAATGTTTGGTATCGTGTTAGATTTCGCGTGTAAATATATGCTGTTTCTTTCTTTCTATGTATTGTTGGACTGTTTTGTAGTAATTTAGAACGTTCTTTATTCAGAACGATGGTTGACGTGTTGCTAGGTGTTGGGCAGTTGTCTGCCGCCCTTCACTCTGGCTACACACACGTTACCGCAGTTGGTTTTTATGTATCTAATAAACCAGCTGTTGATAAACAAGAACCCTATCACTTGAGGTTTGCTGTTTCATCATTTGAAAACCTTATTCACTACTACAAACACTTTCAGCAAGTGCAGATGGTTCATCTAAACTTTATTGTATTTTTGTATTTGTAGTTTCACATTTAACATCTCTAAATATAGCAAACAGAAATTACAGCATGCAAAGTGCCTTTGGTTAACAAGGCAGGACTAGCTGCAGGTGTCACACACCACATAGACCAGATGCTTACTAGGTACGATAAGGTGGAAAAATAAAAAGAAGGAAGAATCATTTTTGTCAATGTTTATTGGGTGCTCTATGAAATCACTCAGATATGTTGCCTCTTTTTCTTGCAATACATTTGTTAATTTTGCATGCAGGGTTTATTACTATAAAAGGTAATACAATGCTTTTGGGCTGTGTTTTATAAAATGCCTCACCATCCAGTGATCCCACATGAAATATTTGACCTACTTGCTATTATTAAACTGCATATATTTATTGTGGCAAATTGAAAAGCACTACTGCATATCCAGTCCCTCTAGAGGACAGTCTCCAGGCTCGTGCCCCCATTCCACATACCGAGCCCCTGCACCTCCCACTCTCATCAGGCTTTTCAGTAGTAGGCTGTCTCGCCTTTCATGGGCGAGAGTTCCTGGGTTATAAATTAACTCATTTTTTAGGCCGAAGGCACACAGTTGTGTGGCGATGTCGGGCAAAATTGGAAAACTTTGCCAGGCCCCTATTTAAGAGGTTTGACCCATGACTGAGCCTCCCCATAACTACTAGTTTTTCAAACTCCACTTCCCGGTTCTACAGGCCTGCCGATCTCTGTCTTAACTCTTTAAAAATGCAACTAGTAGTTTGGATGACGAAGTTCTGTTAAGGGTTTTAAGATTTTTTGCACTGTGAGTTAAAATGTTTTTATTGTAGAAAATCGAATATCAAATAGCGCCTTATTCTTCTCCGACCACAGTTTTATGTTTTACTTAAGAAGTAATTTTCCAGGGGTTCATCTGGCTGAAAATACAGGTGTAAGGATCTTTACTTGTAGGTTCAAACTCTTCCTTTCACATCCAGTGCTGCTTCCTCTCCCTGGAATAACCTCTCTTCCTTGTAATAAATTCCACAGGTAACATTAAACACTCCACACTGGCTGGAAGACAGAAACAAACCTGGATTTATTTCCACAGAGAGAGAGACAAGCGTTAGCCGGAAGAATAAAGGCTTTGACTTAGAATGACAAGTGCAAACAGAGCACTCCCCTGATCTCACATTGACAGCAGAACCCTGTAGATAAAAGATTTGTTACCATTGTCTTGGGGCGCATTTCGAGTGTTCTCGCAGGGCCCGGTACTTACTTTTATCTTTATCATTTTGTTGTTTGTACTTGCCTTTGTGTGTTGTTTCACCTGTTCTAGGATCTGTAAAGGCGAACTATGCCTTAACAAGAAGTAACGAGGTTGGTGTGCCAGGTTCTATGGGCAATATTTCTTGCCTTCTGAATCCACATAACACGGGGTGTTAAAAAAAAATTAAAGTTATATAGCTGGTTTAGTGCTGCAACTGGGTAAGTGTACCCAACAACAAGTAGTAATCGGTGATAAAGTTTCCATCCAAGATTGCCTCACTTTGGCCAGATTTCCCCGCCCTCTCTGCTATGTTACCCTTAGTTGAGTTTGCTTTCCGTAAATTCTGCGGTCATTGTTTAAGTACTATTCACCAAACGCCGTAAAGCAAGTACAGCATATCTATTAAGATGTGGAGGTTTTCTGCCCATTGGACTGAAATGTGACAGGTTGCTACTTTATGAGCTAAGCCACAGCTATGGACGGTACCCCTTCCAAAATAGTCTCTTTACAGTCCACACTCCCTGCTGATTAAACCTCTTCCACCTTCACACCCTTCTCAATATTTCCCCCTCTCCTTGACTACCCCATATTGCAACAGTGCAATCTTAGGAGATTCAACTATATGGTCTTTGTGGGGTATACACAGCAGCCTAATTGTGCTCTTATGGGGGGATTGTTGTAAGTTTTTGTAATATATGTTTCTCTTAGTCAGGGAACCATATTTTGGGCCTTGGGCCTCGGATTACGAGTGCTCATAGGACAGTCAGCTACTCCCCATAATCTATCAATCCTAGTGTGCCCCATGAATAGTGAATCAGTATCAAAGGGACAGAATATCGAGGACAGAATATTGAAAATAAAATATCGACAGGTAAGTACGTCTAGGTTTTCTATACCTAACTGTACCTACATGGTACATATATCTTCAAAGTATATAGATGTGGGGTTAGGAGTAGTATATCTATACCTCCCAATATGCACTTGTCTTTCGATATTTTGTCCTTAGATATTCTGTCCTTCATATTAGTATGCCACGATATTGTTGGTGTCCATATTTCGTAGTGCAATGATGAATCCTGGGGTTTCTACTCCAGCACACACCTCTCTTGGTGCTCAAAGAACAAAAGGACAGTGGTGTAGCAAAGGGGGAATGGGGATGCTCCTACCTGCGGCCGCGCGTGGCGGCAAAGGCTGGGATCGCCACGGGTGGCAAAAGGCCTAGCTAAGACACTGCAAAAGGACATGGTTTATTAGTCCAGACTGATACTTTTGGGAGTTTGAGTTCACTCTGATATTTTTGTTGGGTTGAGTCCCACAAATGACCCACAGGAGAGGCCATAATCCAATGGATGAAGCAGAGAGAACAATTAGATCTTCACGGTGGTAAAATAAATGTTCGACCTTGCTTTGCGGAGAGAATCTCTAATGTTGTTTAGGGAACAAGAATAGCGAATGCTCTGCTAATGCTTACCCATGCAGAGTTCATAGTCATAACTCCTGACATCATTTGCTCTAATCTCGGATTGATGTGCATTCTCAATCCCTTCCACCTTACTGTGGGCTTTGGGGAGAACTGAACACTCAGTGATGGTACAAATGTCCTAGCCGCACAGTGGTGTTTAGCTCAAACACACAGAGTAAGACAATGCATCAATACTAGGCTTGGGTGAAATTTGAATTACCAGCAAAATTGGTGAAATTCCTGAATTGCACTTTATGCAACATGCACAAATTTTCTTGAGTTTTTTTAAAGTGAATTCCCATAATTTTTCTACCCCAGCTCACACCTCCCATAGAAGAGTTTCACGAGATATCAGCAGAAGACTGGTTCACACAAAAAATGACTCATTGAAAGACTTTTTCTGCTCAAAAAAATCTCCTCCGTCTTTGAGATACTGGCCGACTACATTTCACCACAAAAGTGTCATTTCACATGAATTTCGTGAAATCTGCAAGAAAATGCACCCTTACAAAATGAGAGGTGGGTGTAACTTGTGCAATTTGCCGTAGCGTAATTATGCAAAATTATAGGGAAGTTACATGAGATTATGTGGAATTACCTAAGCAGCTGTAACCCAGCATTTAGCGCTATTTTCTTATTGCAAAATGCACCCTTGCATCCAAAATGGACCAGAGGATGAATTTTGCGCAAAGGAAATAGCTCTTAATGCGACAGAATATGAACCGCAGCAGCTGCACAATCTCTGTTCTTGTGTGCTCTTGCGGTAGGTATTTTTGCACCAAATTACTCTGAATTACACTAGCAGGTTTATTTTCATACTTTTCAGCAATTTTCCATCACAAGAGTATAAGGAAATTACCAAAATTTCTCAAATGACTCCAGCGTGATTACAATTTCACCCAGGCCCATACAAAACACATTGCCCCGGATCCTGCTGTGGAGACTGCATAACCTTTATTGCATGAGAAAATTATTATTAGTGTCCAAGTAAATTTGTGTTGTTCACGGACCTAACTTGCATAAATCATTTACCCCCTCATTACGCCAAATTTACATGAGGATTCATGATGGACCTTTTACATGCATTACCTTTGAAACAGCAATCCAGCCACCTCTCACAGTATTCTGACCCTATTGAACTTGCCAGAGTGCAAGATCCCAGAGGAGAATTGGGGAATTTAGGAATAGAAAACGGAGACCAGGAGGAAATAGACTAGGCTCACCCAGTGTGATTTGTATAGGACTTCGGAATCTGACCTTTGTTTCATAGCTTTGCCATTGAGGATTGATTTAGCACATTTTGGACAGGTTTTTCTCTCTATCTAGAGGGAGGGGGAATTAAGATTGGAAAGGAAATTGGTATGAGAGCCACTCGTTCAGAACAGGGCTGGTCATGGAGTAAGGTGGACCAATCTCCAGGGTCCGGCTGGAACAAAAAATAGGCTCATGCACCAAAATAAAAGTGACTCCGTTAGTGAACCAGAAGGCTAATAAAGTGGCCCACATTTGCAAATCTGTCCACTTTTGATCTTGTAAAGACACACTGTATGGGTATGGGAGAACACATGCACTTGTGTTTGTTACAGGCTATGTTTCTGGTAATGTCAGGGAAATCTACAGTCAAAACCGGCCCACCTGCCCATAAAGCAGACCCAAAAACTGCCAAAAAAACGTCCCATACTCTGATCTGTCAGACCAGCCCATTGGGCACTGCTCGATTGCCCTGTAGACTAGTCTGACCCTGCCTATCTCTTCAGATATAGTAGGTCCTTAGAATTTAGGGACGGTGTTAACCATATTGAAGGGATGCAAAACGATTTTCATATCCTTACCTTTTCTTTTTTCTAGGTAAATATCATCGGGCCGGCTCTAGGGCGGTGTGACCGGTGCCACTGCCATTGCCATTGTCTAATGGAAGTTTTGACTCATCATAAGGTAGCGCAGAGGGTTAATATGCCTGCTGCAAAGCACGCGTACCATGCAGATCACAGAAGTGCATATAATGTAAATAGGTCAGTGGGTTACTTCTTTTGTCACAGAGGTCCTTTTGTTACTTGCAGTATATAAGTTAAAATCCTAATATAGAACAGTGAGCTAGTAATTCAACAAAGAGCTGCGTGCAAACTGCATGGTATAGATTAGAGCGTTATGATTTTTTCCTGGCTTTCATTATCCTAATGTTGCAAAAAGTATTCATTTGAGTAGAAATCAATTCTTGTTATTTAAGAGAACCTCTAACCATGATGTTCCGTTTTAAATTCTGGGGTTCTGCTTCTCCAGACCAAGCACTCTTAAACTATACTGCTTACCATTATGGATGACATATGACTCTTAAACCTTGTATCTCTGACTCATGGTAATTGGGAGGTCATCTTCGGTGAATCCGACAGCAATGAGGTATGTTCATCAGAACTCCTAAAAATAATATGGCAGCCATTGGTATTATTTTTGTCGACATTATCAACATTACATTTACAGTGGTCATCTTGTACATTGGTATAATTCGTACTAGTTTTAACAAGGTTATGTTTGCTCTGGTCTGAACGTACATTGACATCGTCTTATCAGCAACAACAAAATTATCATACGAGCATGGATAATTAGATACATTGGTATCACTGTTGCTGATGTCAGCGCTGCTGTGCGGGCACAAGTTACTGTATACATTGAGATTGCACTGATGGGCATTATGCAGGCACAAGCTATGGCATATGTTCACATTTCATTAACTGATATTGTCGTAGTCGGGCCTGCACATATCATGACATTCATTGACATCGTATTCACCCATCCCAACATTGTTTTACCATTCACCCCTCCACTCTGTTGCCTTCTTTCTCTCCATTTTAATTTCTCACCTTCCTCTTTTCATTTTTTCCGTCCCCATCTACTCCATCCACAGCGCACTGGAATTTGGTAAGTAATAAAATCTGTCTTTCCCTTAATATGTCTAAATATACAAGCATCTGTGTAACTTTGCGTCCCCTTTTTCTCAGTGTGCCCTGCTAGACTCCGATAACCTGGTGTCCTAAGACCCTGGGACTGAATCGGCTCGCACTGACGACCTGCTCATGTGTCTTTTTCCCTTCTACCTTTTCCCCTTGCATCTCCATAAGAAGTGTTATTCATTCTAACCTCTTGTTGAAGAGGGGCGGGAGGACTGGGACTCTCAGAAGATCCATCTTCTGAGGCCAAGCTTAACACTGGCATGCTCAAAATAGAGGTGTGTAAAAAAGTTCTTCTTTAGAATGTGTCAAAAGGTTTTCATATTACCATTTTTGGTGAGAAATTCTCCTGCAGGAAAAGAGATTTTGCAGTGATTTTCTCTTTAAGAAGCATACTTTTTGCAAATCTTTCACATACTTTTTTAAACGAAACTTTTCAATGGTGTTATGTTTTAAACTATCTTTTCATGACACATTACAATTTTTAAAATACATCATGTAATCATAAACAAAGCGACATCCTCGTTATGAATATTCATCATTTCCCAGCGTAATTGTACAGTAGCATGAAATCATTGAACACGGCAGCGAAAAGTCGAGAAGCTTAACAGACACATTAGAAAGCTTCCTGCTACATAATAATCAGCTAGAGGTACATGACATAACCAGGGTTGTGTCTCCTGCATGTGTCTTGTGCAATGTGGTCCGTGTAGTATCTCGGTTCTAGTTCTAGCCTAAGGCGTTTGGTTGTATATGTTTCTTGCAAGACAGACTGTGGGTTAGCACAATTGGTTTCTGTGTCATTTGAGTTATTTGCTAAGTCTGACACATATCTTATGAGCCGGCCCCAGATATCTTTAGGCCTGGCATTGGTTGGCTGCGGTGCAGCGCACCTTTCTGCTGCTTCATTGCACATGGCGGCATCCCTCAACCAGTCCTGCTCTTTCGGGGCGGGCGATACCTTGTATGAACCCTTTAGCGATTCTTCATTTCTGCTAGCAATAACAGCAATGCCGTCAATCTCCTAACTGACTGTGGAGTTTCTGGGACATAAGTCAATAGCATAGTAAAGGGTGTGCAGTCTAGTTGGGCGGGAACAATTTTCCCTACTGTCTGTGCTATTTCTATTCAGAAATTATTAAGTGAGGGCATCTACTGCAGTCAGTTTATTGCAATGGGTGTATCCTATGAAGTAATTTGGATTACAAAGTAACCTATTTAAAAATGTGCAGTGTATAAGTAAATGCCTTTCGCTAATGGAGAGTTATTTGATTTGTTTGCAACAGAATTGCCAAATGTTGGGGTCTATTTCGCCTTCAATGTCATTTTCCCATTTTTGTTAAAGCAGGGTTGTAAATTGTGGCAGGATATTCCGTTTTTAATTGTTGAGTCTGTAGACCTATCTTCTCACATTCTTAGTTCGTATCTTCTATGAGGAGGGAATTATTCAGTACTTAATTTGAGGCGGTGGTTGCTGATGGGGATTACTAGTGATGGTTTCTTCTGAGTTCAGGTGCAGTGAATGTACTATGGCGCGTTCCCTTGCTTTCTTCAGTATCCATGAGCGTTAGCTTTTCAAACTTTATGAAGTTCTTGACATATGCACAGTTTAAAAGCTTTCATGAAGTTGTCTAGTGTAAGCTACACTTGGTTCAAGCAGCCTCATAATGAGCACTTTCAATTGATTTCACCAGGTTATACATCACTTGCACAGCCCAGGCTGTAGCCGGCAAAATGAGTGTTGTTATTCTTTGCTACATGCCCTTTATGGTACTGTACTGGAGAAACAACAGTTTCATTATGGAAACACCCTAATCTGCACATCACAGAATAACACTGCCTTGCATCATGTCCTTTCATAGATCTCCCTAGACAATTTTATTGAACCCCCAGTCAACTAGAAAAAGGATAGTTAAAGAAAGGGACTTGGTCAATACTTTCATGTTAAAAGGGGGATATCCTGTATGAATGAGTGGGGGTGGGAGCATCAAGAAAAGTTCTAGGATGGATTACTAAATCCATCCTAGGATCCTTATAAATTGATATTTCGATTCATAGAGATAAATCTATTACAGATGACATAAGTCACTAATGCTCAGCCACAGCCCGTGCAGATAAGAGCGTTGGGGCAGTGGGACTGGGTGAAGAGGGATTTCGACGGACGATGATGAGAGAAAATCAAATGAATAATTAATTTTTCCTCGTCATTGTCCGTCAAAATCCCCCCTCACTGGCCCCACCGCCCCACCACTCTTACCTGCACGGGCCGCGGCTGCTAATTCTGGCTCTCCAATAAAGTCTAGTTCATAAATAAACGCAATTTATTGTTCAAAACAGTACGATCATACCTAAATAAACCTTCAAAACATCTTAAGAGAGAGAGATATGCATGGCATGGAAAGAGCAAAAGCAGGCAGTGCTGAAGAAATAAGAGTAGGCATATGCCAGGGCAGAAAAGTGTTCCGACAAACAAGGGGGGCGTGGTTTGACGCGCATCCAAGATGGCCACACGTCTTTGAGCTCCGGCGGATCTTCGGTGCGAGCGCTCTTCAACATGCTGTACGGGTGACTTTTTTCTTCACCACGTAGCAGCTTCAGGCGGCGGAACAGTTTTCAAGACATAGGGGACAACTTCCAGGAATTTTGGCCCGTTCCTTCTATGTCTCTTTATATGAAGAATTTTTCCTCAGGCTGGATCTAAGATGGCGGCGGAAGGTGAAAGTTTACCGTTTCTTGGGCTGAATATGCAAAGGTGCTAAAATCAGCATATGGTGTTTCAGTGTGCTTTCTCCTGCTATATGAGGTATTGTCTCCTTGATCTTTTCAATGGTGTTATGTTTTAAACTATCTTTTCATGACACATTACAATTTTAAAAATACATCATGTAATCATAAACAAAGCGACATCCTCGTTATGAATATTCATCATTTCCCAGCGGAATTGTACAGTAGCATGAAATCATTGAACACGGCAGCGAAAAGTCGAGAAGCTTAACAGACACATTAGAAAGCTTCCTGCTACATAATAATCAGCTAGAGGTACATGACATAACCAGGGTTGTGTCTCCTGCATGTGTCTTGTGCAATGTGGTCCGTGTAGTATCTCGGTTCTAGTTCTAGCCTAAGGCGTTTGGTTGTATATGTTTCTTGCAAGACAGACTGTGGGTTAGCACAATTGGTTTCTGTGTCATTTGAGTTATTTGCTAAGTCTGACACATATCTTATGAGCCGGCCCCAGATATCTTTAGGCCTGGCATTGGTTGGCTGCGGTGCAGCGCACCTTTCTGCTGCTTCATTGCACATGGCGGCATCCCTCAACCAGTCCTGCTCTTTCGGGGTGGGCGATACCTTGTATGAACCCTTTAGCGATTCTTCATTTCTGCTAGCAATAACAGCAATGCCGTCAATCTCCTAACTGACTGTGGAGTTTCTGGGACATAAGTCAATAGCATAGTAAAGGGTGTGCAGTCTAGTTGGGCGGGAACAATTTTCCCTACTGTCTGTGCTATTTCTATTCAGAAATTATTAAGTGAGGGCATCTACTGCAGTCAGTTTATTGCAATGGGTGTATCCTATGAAGTAATTTGGATTACAAAGTAACCTATTTAAAAATGTGCAGTGTATAAGTAAATGCCTTTCGCTAATGGAGAGTTATTTGATTTGTTTGCAACAGAATTGCCAAATGTTGGGGTCTATTTCGCCTTCAATGTCATTTTCCCATTTTTGTTAAAGCAGGGTTGTAAATTGTGGCAGGATATTCCGTTTTTAATTGTTGAGTCTGTAGACCTATCTTCTCACATTCTTAGTTCGTATCTTCTATGAGGAGGGAATTATTCAGTACTTAATTTGAGGCGGTGGTTGCTGATGGGGATTACTAGTGATGGTTTCTTCTGAGTTCAGGTGCAGTGAATGTACTATGGCGCGTTCCCTTGCTTTCTTCAGTATCCATGAGGGTTAGCTTTTCAAACTTTATGAAGTTCTTGACATATGCACAGTTTAAAAGCTTTCATGAAGTTGTCTAGTGTAAGCTACACTTGGTTCAAGCAGCCTCATAATGAGCACTTTCAATTGATTTCACCAGGTTATACATCACTTGCACAGCCCAGGCTGTAGCCGGCAAAATGAGTGTTGTTATTCTTTGCTACATGCCCTTTATGGTACTGGACTGGAGAAACAACAGTTTCATTATGGAAACACCCTAATCTGCACATCACAGAATAACACTGCCTTGCATCATGTCCTTTCATAGATCTCCCTAGACAATTTTATTGAACCCCCAGTCAACTAGAAAAAGGATAGTTAAAGAAAGGGACTTGGTCAATACTTTCATGTTAAAAAGGGGGATATCCTGTATGAATGAGTGGGGGTGGGAGCATCAAGAAAAGTTCTAGGATGGATTACTAAATCCATCCTAGGATCCTTATAAATTGATATTTCGATTCATAGAGATAAATCTATTACAGATGACATAAGTCACTAATGCTCAGCCACAGCCCGTGCAGATAAGAGCGTTGGGGCAGTGGGACTGGGTGAAGAGGGATTTCGACGGACGATGATGAGAGAAAATCAAATGAATAATTAATTTTTCCTCGTCATTGTCCGTCAAAATCCCCCTCACTGGCCCCACCGCCCCACCACTCTTACCTGCACGGGCCGCGGCTGCTAATTCTGGCTCTCCAATAAAGTCTAGTTCATAAATAAACGCAATTTATTGTTCAAAACAGTACGATCATACCTAAATAAACCTTCAAAACATCTTAAGAGAGAGAGATATGCATGGCATGGAAAGAGCAAAAGCAGGCAGTACTGAAGAAATAAGAGTAGGCATATGCCAGGGCAGAAAAGTGTTCCGACAAACAAGGGGGGCGTGGTTTGACGCGCATCCAAGATGGCCACACGTCTTTGAGCTCCGGCGGATCTTCGGTGCGAGCGCTCTTCAACATGCTGTACGGGTGACTTTTTTCTTCACCACGTAGCAGCTTCAGGCGGCGGAACAGTTTTCAAGACATAGGGGACAACTTCCAGGAATTTTGGCCCGTTCCTTCTATGTCTCTTTATATGAAGAATTTTTCCTCAGGCTGGATCTAAGATGGCGGCGGAAGGTGAAAGTTTACCGTTTCTTGGGCTGAATATGCAAAGGTGCTAAAATCAGCATATGGTGTTTCAGTGTGCTTTCTCCTGCTATATGAGGTATTGTCTCCTTGATCTTTTATGCCTCTGAATGATATGCGCGCTCATGCTCGAGGGACACACTTCTGAGGAGATAAATTCGTTTTTAAAATGGTGACTGCTGACTGAGTTTTCATCGGAATCTATTAAATATTATCTGTGGCCTATAACCTAGTTGGCCTTGAGTCAGAGGGGGTGAGTTATCCATCGTCCAACAATTACTTTGGCTTTTTAAACCCTCTAAGGATTATCTTGTTTCCTGGTTGGGTTGGCAGAAAGTATCCTGCATCTTTATCTAAAGCCAGTGTGCAGCTTCTACCCGACACTATTTTCTACAGTCAGTAGTTGCTTGCTTTTGTCTAATGGTTCATTTGACTATGCTCATATACTCGTTTATTTCAGGATGTAACACACCGGATACATAGAAGCCTGCCTCAGTGTTTGCTCTCCTCTGGGATACTCTCCAGTTTGTAGTGCTTTCCAGTATTTCTAGCATCAGTTTTTTCTGCTTATCTGCAATCCCTACGCTCTTAATATCTTTTTCGGTGGTTTTTTGCACGCTATCCTAATGGCGGAAGGCATGGGTGTCACCCCCAAAGATAGAGACTCGAAAGGGAATTTGAAGAGATCTAAACAGAACTCTCCCACCCCGGACATCTCAGCGAAGGGCAGTACGGACTCTGCTACAACATTAGATACCATTTTATTCAGTCCATGACATAGCGCAAAGCACTAAAACAAATACTGATCTGCTTCAGGTCAAGGTGGCGGCTATTCGAAATGAGCTCAAAAATCTGTCACTACGTGTTTCCAATGCAGAAACAAGAATAAGTACGGTTGAAGACTTTACAAATAAGCAGTCTAAACATGCTCAAAGTATGGAACGCTCCTTGGCCTCTTTGAGAAGAGACCTGACTGAACAAGAGGACAGAAATCGCAGAAGTAACCTTCGAATTTTTGGTCTACCAGAAGACTGCGAGAAAACTGCTCCTTCAGTGATGGATTTTCTACTTACCTGGATTCCTTCTGTCTTGAACATCTCATTTCAAAAGGACTTTGAAATAGAATGTGCTCATAGAGTTCCCACCTTTAAACCTAAAACGTTATCTTATCCAAGACCGGTGATTTTTAAACCTCTGCGTCATCAACACACTGAACAAATCCTAGCACATATGAGGAAGATTAAAACATTGCAATGGGAGGGGCACAGAATATCAATATCACAGGACTTTGCTCGAGATACCGTCATTCGTCGTAAAGGGTTCTTGAATCTACGTAGACGTCTTACAGACATGAATATTCCATTTTCCTTTGCTGGTCCTTCGCGTTTCAGAATAACTTTTAGAGGTCGCCCACAGATTTTTTATGAGCCTGCAGAGCTTTCTACTTTTTGGATAATCAGTCTGAGTTACTGATGGACTCCGAATCCCCTCCTGGTACCTCTCATCCTTAAGGTCCATCTTGCACTGATAGCTTGGCTCATATCCTTGGTGCTTTATTGCATTATGCGTGGTTAATAGTGCCTCTCCGTTATCTTTTTCTTGTAATGATGAACTTTCATTGCATCTGATATTGTTGTATATTGGTTGCTTTCTTTTAACCGCCTTTTCACTTACAGGTCGCAAGGTTGTGCATACCTCTATGCTTGTCTCTTAAGAGGTATATCTGTGTCGTTATTATTGTTGTTTATGGTTGCTATTTTCTCTCATCTACCTCTTGTGTACTTTTTCTTTTTGTTTCGTATTGTATTTCATTTTATTTTGATGAAGTTTTGTTGGTCTGTAATTCTAAAATGGTTGGTCTCCTTTGAGCTTTTCTTTCATGCATTCTCTTTTATGGTATTTGTTATATATCTTTCCTTACTCTTTTTAGGTCTCTTGTATATTCTTTTTCTGTTTTGCTTGAACTTTTTCTTCCATTCTATTCCTGTTATTCTCCTGGTGTTTATTCTTTTTTCGTGTAATTAGGATTTATTTGTATTTTCCTCTCTTATTCTCTCTCCTATATTTTATTTGCATTTTTTGTTTGTACTTTTCTTATAATATGAGTATATTCATCAATTCCTTTATTCTTTATGTATTTATGTCATGTTTGGTATTTTAGGTAGACTATGTTATTTATTTCTTGTTGGTATATATATATATATTTTTTTTTAAATGGTAAAATATTAGATACCCATCAGATTTGCTCTGCTCTATTGTTTGTGATTTATTTATTGCTCATTGCTTCTAATTAATTATCTTTTTATATATTTTAGTATTTGTTCACAGTTGTTATCAATTTATATAGTGTTGGACATATTAGTGGGTTATGAATTTTAGTGTATTATATTGCTATTTTAATGCCTCTCGTTAATATTTATTGCATCACTTATGATCATTCTCCATGCCTTACTTTATTATTCATAATATGTATTACTCTTATGTTTTTCATGCATTAACCTAGTACTTCCTTAGGCTGTTAGTCATAAGATATAAGATTGTTATTCATGATACCTTAATTTATTATTGCCTTAGACGACTATCTATAATGTCTATTATTGCTATTTATGATGCCTTGCCTTAATACTACCTTAGGCTGTTTCTATATTATGTATTATTGTTCTTTCCGATACTTTAACTTAATATTACCTTAATCTGTTCTTTCTATATCTATTATTGTTATTTATGATGCTTTAATTGAACAATTATCTTAGCCTGCTATCTATAATATCTATTGTGGTTACTTATGATTCCTTAATCGATTATTACCTTAACTTGTTATATTTAATATTTAGTATTGTTATTCATGATGCCTTATTCGAATTTTTGCCTTAGCCTGTTATTTATATATCTCTTAATGGTATCCATGATTCCTGAATATACTATTTCTACTACTAGATTTAGTAATTTCCGGTATATCTATTCTCTAAGCCTATTAGTATGTTGGTAATGTAGGATTCATGCGCATTTAAGTTCCGTTGCTTACTGACAATTCTATTTCTTCCCGAGCGGTCTGCACTGGTAGTGTTGACCTCTGTGGTTGTGCCTCCACGTTTTTTCTCCCCATGCAATTTGTCTATTACAGACATCCCCTGGTGGGGTTTTTCTTTTTATATGCTCCTCTTTTCTTTGGAGCATCCTTTCTCTGTCTTCTTCCTTCTCTCATCTTTTCTTCTTCTATTTCTATCTTTTTTTCCATGGGGACTCCTGCTGCGGCTCATTTTTATGTTTTTCCTGTTGTCTATTTATTCATGTACCTGCTATCCTATTGTATAGTCTTCCCTTCTCTGTTATCAGATGTTCTTATTTGTTTGGTGTCAGGTCTTTTTATGTCTGGCCTAAACGTAATCTCTCTTAATGTTCGTGGATTGAATCATCCTGTTAAGAGGACCAAGATCCTAGACTACTGCAAAAGCTTATCTAGTGATATTGTTCTTCTTCAGGAGACTAACATTGCCTTTAAGGAAGCTTTGCTCTTGCGGAAGGAGTGGGTTCTGGATGTTGTTTGTTCTGAAGCCGCTGGTAAAAAGAATGGGGTTGTAACCATGATTTCCAAGAATTCTGGCCTGTCTATTGTTACTGCTGAACATGATACGGATGGCAGATGGCTGCTCTCTCGCTTGTCCAATGGCTCAGATGATTTATATGTTATGAATATTTATGCTCCCAACATTGATGATCAACTCTTTTGGCGTTCAATAAATAGAAAACTCTCTGATATCCCTCAAAATGCTAGAACAATTGTTGGAGGTGATTTTAATTTGCCTTTGGATCCTATTTTAGATAGGCATTCTGCCTTTAAATTTCGTCCTCCTAGGTCACATAAACAAATGCTCAATATGTGCTCCTCTCATCAGCTTACTGATGTTTGGAGGCTACATAATCCTACGGGTAGCGATTTCACGTTTTTCTCTTCTCCACATTCTAGTTTTTCGCGCATTGATTATCTTCTAGTTGATGCTGCTCTTCTAAAACACACGAGTAATGCTATCATTCACCCAATAGTTGTTTCTGACCACGCAGCTGTCTCATTTACTCTCCTTTCTCTGGCGGATAAACAAGCTCCTCGTACATGGCGTCTTAATACAGAGATTTTGGATGACAAAGATGAAGTCCAAGAACTATTGGTGGAGATTGACAATTTTTTCAATGATAACGAGTCTTCAGTGAACTCCCCAATTGTTCTTTGGGATGCATTTAAATGCACTATTAGGGGCCATATTATCAAAAAAATTAAAAACGAAATGCCGATATCAGAGGATCGCTGCAATCTTTAGGGGATGAGATCAAACATAAAGAGAGATTATATAGAAACTCTAATGACAAATCTCTCTTGCAAGATATTAAAAACTTGAAATACTCTTATAATTCCATTGTCACTAAGAGAGCTCATATTGGTGTACAAGCTCAAAAATCTAGACGCCTGTTGCTTCAAAATAGAGCAGGTAAGATGTTGGCTACCACTTTAAAGTATCAAAATACGAATGTTAAAACCACTCAGATTCCCTATATTAATGACAGCAATGGTGCTAGGAAATTCCATACTCAAGAAATTTTGCAAGTCTTTTGCGATTTTTATGAAAAACTCTACACCCCCAAGGATCAATGTGACTTATCTGTGTGTCGGCAATTCTTGTCCTCGGTTCCTACACATACTATCTAGCAGTCAGAGATGACTGCTCTGGGACAGCCTATTGATTCTGAAGAGATAATTCAAGCCATTCGGACGACACGGTCGAGGAAGGCTCCAGGGCCTGATGGTTATCCTATTGCTTTTTACAAGACCTTCTCAACCTCAATAATAAAATATCTCAAGAAAGTTTTTGATAACTTTGTAATGTCGGGCAAAGTCTCGGGTTCAGCTGCTGAGGCTACTATTGTCGTGATTCCGAAAGAAGGGAAAGATCATTCTGACCCTAAAAATTTCCGTCCAATCTCGCTTCTGAATATGGAAGCTAAGATTTTTGCTAAAATCCTGGCTAAGCGTTTAGAGAGTCATATCCCTAGTCATATCCATGGTTCTCAGACTGGCTTTGTAAAAGGGAGATTTGCTAAAGATAATATCCGAACCTTTTGTCATATATTGGAGAAAGCGAAGCTCTCTGCTTTTCCATCGGCTGCGATTGCTCTTGATGCCAAAAAGGCTTTTGATAAAGTTTCTTGGCCCTTTTTACAAGCAGTGCTCCAATCTCATAACTTAGGCGATTCTTTTATCAACATGGTAATGTCCTTATATGCGCAACCTAAAGCTAACATCAGAGTCAATGGGGCTACGTCCTCCATTTTTAATCTACGCCAGGGTACTAGACAGGGGTGCCCGCTATCACCCCTTCTTTTTCTTTTGTCTATAGACCCACTCCTTCGATTACTCAATCTGAATGAGAATATCAAAGGCTTCCAATTTGGTCCACATACGATTAAAACGGCTGCGTATACAGATGATGTTCTCATATTTTTTGAGGACATTGCCACTGCTATTCCTGCTATTTCTAATACCATTAAAGAGTTTTCACAAGTTTCAGGATATACTCTGAACAGAGATAAGACGGAAATGTTCCCTCTTAATGCGTTGTGCTTCCCTTCTCACATGGGTAAGGCCGGCTTTAAATGGCAGTCCACTCGCATTAAATACTTAGGGATTTGGTTTTGTAATACCCTTTTAGATACTATTTCTTATAATGAATCTCATATTCTAGATAAGGTTAAAGATCTTTTGTCCTCCTGGTCTCCGAAATACATCTCCTGGTGGGGACGACTTCAAACTCTTAAGATGATGATAACTCCGATTATTAACTTCTTATCCTCCATGCTACCTGTGAAACTCTCCTTATCCTTTTTCCGGGAGATTGATTTACTTACGTCAAAATTTTTATGGAGTGATAAGCGTGCTAGAATTGGATATAAACACCTTAGAAAACCAGCTGTTTTGGGTGGTTGTAATCTTCCTGATTGGAACCTGTATCAAATTGCCTTTTTATCGTCTCAGGGTGCTCTTTGGTTTTTATCGGATTCCCTCCATACCCCCCCATGGTTATATATTGAACGTGAGCTGTGTACACCTCTCTCTACACCTTCCTTTTTAACTGCTTCTAAACTGGTGCTATCCCATTCTAGCCGTATTATTTCAGATACAATTAGTGCTCTAAAATATATTGATAAAAAAGTTTCCAAGCCCATTCATAAATCGAGATGGTCTTCATTATGGTATAATCCTAAAGTTGTTACTGATATTGATCCTGTTACGATAGCTTCCTGGGCTAATAGAGGTCTGACCTTGGTCAAACATCTTTATGATTCCAATCATGATCCTCTTCCCTTTTCTTCTTTAGCCAACACATATAGGGGCAGATGTATCAAGCAAAATTGCGTTCGCAAACGCCGAAATTAGCAGAATTTCGGCGTTTGCGAACGCAATTTTTACTTAGTGGTATGTATTAAGGCAAAACTGCCTCGCAAAATAAGGAATCGCAAAATTTGCGATTCCCTATTTTGCGATTGCATTTAAGGAATCGCAAATTGCGATTCCTTAAATCCAATGTAAGAAGCACCAAAAAAGTGCAATTTGGCCTTAAGGAATCGCAAATTACCACCAACTTCAAGTTGGTGGTAATATGCGATTTCTTTGAAAAATGCACTTTTAGCATTTTTCAAGTGCCATGTGGCGCACATACATGCCCTTGGGGCATGTATGTGCGCCACATGTGCACACATACATATTTCAGGGGTGCAACAGGGTGTCAAAAGGACACCCTGGCACCCTTGAAATTGCATTCTCAATTTACGATTCTCTAATTGCGATTCGCAAATTGAGAATGTCTTCCCATTCATTCCTATGGGCCTCTACGCCCATAGGAATGAATGGGAAGGTATTCCTTAATTGCGAATCGCAATTTGCAATTCGCAATTAAGGAATATTAAGGAATAGCAATTATTATTGCGATTCCTACATACATAGCATTTTGCGATTCCTTAATAGCAATTCGCTAAAATTCGCTATTAAGGAATCGCAAATGCAATCCTTGATACATCTGCCCCATAATCTTAATAATATGGATTTTTATTCCTTTTTAAAATTAAAGGTTGCTTTTTCTAGAATTGCCCTTTGTAATGACTCGACTACTATTTCACTTTTGTCTATGTGGTCTCGTTCAGGTCATACTGCCTCGAAGATTTACAAATTTTTATCTGTGCCACCTCCCTCTCAGCCTACTATTACAAAAGATAAATGGTCCCACCATTTTGATAGTGATATTTTCAAACATATCTCTCAAGAGTCATGGCAATTAATTGGAAAGGTTTCATTACGGAATAAGATTGCTCCTTCTCTTATGCAATCTAAATTCTTTTCTATGAATCTCCTGCATTGGACCCCTGCTCGTTTATATAAGACGAAACTAAGAGACAATGATCTTTGTTGGAATTGCAATTTGGTCTCAGGTACTCACCAACATATGTTTTTCAACTGCTCGTTATTACATTCCTTTTGGGATTTGATTCAGAAACATCTATCACTAATCTTTGATACTCCAGTGGAGCTCTCGTTACCTACGATTTTATTGGGACCGTGGGCTGCATGCACTCCTCTCCCCTTGGATGATACTGATATGCAGTTGTTAGATCTCCTCATATCCATTGCTGTTAAAATTATCTTAACCAAGTGGAAATCCTTTAATCTCCTGTCCTATCATACTTGGTGGGCCTGGGTATCGTTTCTTCGTGGGGCTCATACCTCTGTTGAAGAGAATCATTGTACTCCTTCCATCTCTAATACTATTTGGAGGTCTTTAGATAAATATATGAAACTGTCCTCTCAAGGGTTGGTAGCTCAATATCCTTTTGTCTCTACCTCTTAATTTATTTTTTCCACTGCAGCGGGTGCCCCCATTCATCTTTTATCAATTATTTATCTATCTATCTATTTCTTTATCTAATTAGTTATCTATCATTTTATTTATCTATATTTTGTCCCCTCTCTCTCTCCTCCTGCTTTCCCTGTTCTTTCTTCTTTCTTTCCTATCTTTCTCTCTTCTTCTTTTCCTTCTGATATTTTTTGGATTATGTGCAATACAGCAAATTTTTTGTTATTATTCTAATATGAAATATTATTTATAGTGTATACTTTCATTTAGTATTATTTGTGTTTTCGTTATTCTTCTGACATGGATGCTATATTAATGTCTATATTCTCCTAAATTTTTTAAATTACTTATTAATCACTTTGCCCTGATGTATTGCATTTTATCATAACTGTATGAACTTTTACTTTTTAAAATAATAAAGATATTGAACAAAAAAAAGAAGGAAAAAAAAGTGTTCCGACAAACAAGCAAGACTAAAATGAGAAACATTTGGACATAAACACTGATGTAAATGGCAATAAAGAAGATATTGGCACAATTAACTTTTCATGATTTAGTGTAAATTGCAGAGCCTTCTTGAGGACATATGGTGAAACTATTCAGGTTAATCACATCTTTCTATCACAAATTCATTCTGGGTAAAGACATGAACGTATATAAGCGTTTTAAGTCCATAAAATCATTAAAACCATATTTACCTACATCAAGATTAGTGCAATACTAATGCATAAAATACATACAATACCAAGCTTTGGCAAATACAAAAGGTCTGGCTATAAAGTACAGATGTAAACACAGGCATTCACAAATGCTGTTCACATCCATTGTCTGCACAAATTTTATTTATCACATTAAAGCCTCCCCGAATGTCTTTGCCAGTGCTGGGAAAAAGTAGCAAAATATATTGCTTTCTACGTAGAATGAGCATAGGAGAAAAAAAGAAATGGGATATGACAACCAGTTAAGTTGAGTGTATTTTCTAGGTTTAGAATAATCCCTCGTGCATTCTAATGGAAGCACATCCTGAAAGGTGGAATGATACATCACCCACTGATAGCATGAAGTGAGAGAGTAATTCCCTTGATTGAGCCAACCAAAGCCCACTCTATGCATATTTTAAAGAATTGTGCTGTCAAGTCAGACCTAAGCAGCAAAATGTATCTTGTCTACATAGGCCATTGTTACGTAAAATTTAGAATAGTCATACACTAATATACATAATATTTGGTGCATTTTGCATTCACAGACATACTACTTTGGGGGTTGTTGGACCTGGTCCTTTTTGCAGGGTTATCTCCAAACATTTTGCCTTCTTCCTTCTAATTCTTCTGACCTGTTTTTGTTGGCTTTAGGACTCTGGGCACTTTACCACTGCTGCTCAGTGCTAAAGTACATATGCTCTATGTCTAAATTGTAATGGTGATTGTTTATCCATGATAGGCATATCGGATTTACTAGTAAGTCCCTAGTAAGGTGCACTGTGTGTGCCCATGGCCTGAAAATCAAATTATACTAGTGGGCCTGCAGCACTAGCTGTGCCTCAGTAGCCCTGTAAACTTGTCTCTAACCTACCATTGCAGTGTCTGTGAGTGCAGTTCTAAACTTCCATGTTGACCTGGCAAGTGCACCCACTTGCCAGGCCCAAACCTTCCGTTTTTTACAACATGTAAGGCACCCCTAAGGTAGGCCCAAGATAGCCCCATGGGCAGCATGCAGTGTATGTGAAAGATAGGACATGCACTGGTGTGTTTCACATGTACTGATAGTGAAATACTGCCAATATCTTTTTTCACTGTAGCAAGGGCTATCTCCCTCATAGGTTATCATTGGACCGCCTTCTAACATCTTAGAAGTGTAACTTTCAATTGGGAAGAGATAGAGATTTAGAGTTTGGGCTCCCTAAGCTGAGGATTTAAAAAACATCTTTTAGTGAAGGTAGATTTTAAGTTGTGTGTTTCAAAATGCCACTTTTAGAAAGTGGGAATTTTCTTGCTTTGCCATCCTGTGACTCTGCCTGCGTGTGGCATCCATGTCTGGTTTAGACTGACAGCTGGGTTGTTTTGCTCATTCACTCTAGACAGTACACAAAGGGAGCTGAGGTGTGCCCTGCATATCCTGATGGCCTGTCACCAGGCTGATGGGCCTTCTTGAGCTAGAGTGGTGGGAGGAGTTGCCACTGACACCTGAATAGGGCTGTGCCTGGCCTCTCACAATGCTGTCTCCGCCCCCCCTTTAGTGTATTTGGAGCCAAGGCAGGTCAAGGCAGGATCTTGTTGACAACAAAGGCTTTCCTTTGAAGTATGCCTACTTCAAAGGCCAAAAGGGGTATTAGTATTGGACCTATAACCCCCATTTTTAGAACACTTCTGGCCTGAGGACTCTGCCAAGAAGAAGAACTGAAGAGCTGTCAGGAGGAGTACTGCCCCTTTGCTGTGTGTTGCATTGCTGGGTTAGCCTGTAGTTGCCGCTTCTGTCTGTGGGCAGTGAAAGAACTGGACTTTGCTTTCTTGAATCCTGCATTTCCAAGGTTCTCCAAGGGCTTGTATGTGCTTGCCTCCCGTTTGAAGTCTCAGGGCCATCAAAGACTTCACCTGCAGCGTCTCTGAACTCCACTGCTGGAAGGTGTGACCTGCCAAGTGGTGGCAATTCCAGTTCTGGGCCCTTGGAGGTTGTTCCTACTGCAAATAACTGCAAAATCAACGCGTCACCCTTCCAGCACCTGTTTTTCCAATGCAGCACCACTGTGCTGGAGAAGTTTCCACGCATGCCACTGTGCGGCCGAATAAATCGATGCATTGCCTGTTCGTGGCCTGGAGAATCGTTGCAGCCTGAGTCCAGCGCACCGTATCTTTAACATCCGAGACCACACCACTGACTCCGATGCAGGCCCTGCTGCGTTGCTGAAAGAATTGACGCATCACTCATCTGCGGCTGGAAGAATCAACACAGCGCCTGTTTTGCCACCATCACATCGACTCCAGCGTGCCCGGATTTCCACGCATCGCACATGTGCACCACTTTTTCCACCACATCACCGGCAGAACAGAACCGCCTTCAGATTTCAACGGATTGCTTCTCCTTACAGTCCAGTACCGATGCAACACTTCTCCTACGTACAGCAGAGCTGACACATCGCTTCCTCAGAGACTCAAGAACCAATGCATCACTGTTTCCGACGCTTCTGTCCTCTGCGGCTGTTTTTCCTTGTGGATTTTGACATATCAAAGGTACTTAGGGGCTTACTTACAAGCCCCTTGCGCCGCAGGTGCATCACTTTTTCCCATATTAAAAGTGACACACCGTTGGTGCAAGGGGCTTGTAAATACGCCCCTTTGTGCTAAAATCACCGCATCCATGGAGTTCTATTGACAGAATTGCTTAAACCTTTACAAAGTGACATTTTGAGTTATGTCTGATGGAGTTTTGACGTTTTGGTCCTGTTTTGTCTAGATAAAGATGGTTAAAAATGGTGTGATGTCCATTTGTAGTGTTTTCACTGTGTTAGTGTGTGTGTTATGTACAAATACTTTATACATTGCCTCTGAGATAAGCCTGACTGCTCGTGCCAAGCTACCAATGGGGTGAGTAGGGGTTATCTTGGGTGCGTAACTCCCTTACCCTGACTAGAAGGAAGTGCCCCTACTGTCACTAGAGACCCCCATTTCTAACAGGGGCATTTAGAATATGCGAGAACCTGTAAAAAATCTAGTTGAATGTGTGGGAAGTAGTTTTCAGTGCATCTAACACTATTTTCTTATTCTTTGCCTATTAGTACCAAAGCGCAAGCAAAAACTCGCTGCTAATTGTACACCAATATTTGTGAACAAAGAGACAGAAACAATCAGTGGCGGCTCGCCGAGGGAGTGCTATGGGGCGGCAGGGCGGGGGAGGGGCAGGGTGGGGGGTAGTGGAGTCTGACATACGACGGACAGGAGTAAGGTAAGTAATTAAATAAATAAAACTATTTACCTTGCGCTGCATCGCCAACTCGGCGATGCAGCCCGCAAGGTAAATAGTTTTATTTATTTGATTACTTACCCTACTCCTGTCCGTCGTATGTTGGACTTCACTACCCCCCCACCCTGCCCTTCCCCCGCCCCGCAGCACTCCCTCGGCGAGCCGCCACTGGAAACAATGCTTGCATATTTATCTCTAAATTTGCTGTAATGTCATAATGACTGGTTGTGGTAATGTTATTACTGAATTGTGGTATAACAGGGAAACATCCAACTTTCTGTACATGACTCCATTAGTAGGGTTGTCCTCATTTCTTGCAAATGGCAATGCAGGACAGCTCTACTTTACATAAGCAACAGAAAAAACGTTCTTCTAACTTTTTAAATAGGTACGTTTTTCCGTGTTGAACAGTGCCATTAAGGGCCTTATAGCAATGGCAGAGTCCATGAGAGAATGTTAAGGATTAGTACGTAGTTTGTATGGTTCAGGAAAGGGTAGCTTTAAGGGGTAGTAGAGACTTTTAGGGTTCAGACAAGGGTAGCGTTATGGTTTGTAGGGTTCAAGGAAGGGTAATATTAGGTTGTTGTAAAGGGTTTTCGGGGTTGAGGGAACCGTAACATTAAGGGGTCATTAAGGGTTTTAAGATTCAAGGAAGGGTAGTGTTAAGGGGTAGTAAGGGGGTTCAGGGGGTCAGGAAGGTTAGCATTAAGGGATAGTATGGGGTTTTAGGGTTCATGGATGGGTTCCGTTAAGGGATAATGAGGGTCTTTATGGTTCAGGGATGGGAAATGTTCTATTAGTTTGTAGGGTTCAGTGAAAGGTGCCATTAGGGGTTAGTAAGGAATTTTTAGGGTTCACAGATGGATAGCATTAAGGAGTAATTAAGGGTTTTCAGCTTCACAGAGGGGTGGGTAGTGTTAAGGCGTAGTAATTTTTTTTTGTTCAGGTAAGGGTAGTGTTAAGTGGTAGTATGCATATTTAGGGTTTAGAGAAGGGTAGTTTTAAGGAGTAGTAAGGCTTTTTTCTGAGTTCTGGAACAGGTAGCATTAAGGAGTAGCAATGAGTCTGTAGCAGTAAAGAAAGGGTAGCATTAAGGGGCACTAAGGGGTTCTTAGGGTTCAAGGAAAGGTTACATTAAGGGGTAGTGAGTGATTAGGATATAGCGATGAGTAGCATTAGAGGATAGTAAAATATCTTTATGATTCAGGGAAAGGTAGCGTTAAGGGGTTTGTAGGGTTTGGGTAAGGAAAGTATAAAAGGGTACTGGGGGCTTTTAGGGTTCAGAGAAAGGAAGTGCTAAGGGGTAGTAAGGCATTTTTTGGGTTCGGGGAAAGTTGCATTAAGAATTAGTAAGGGATTTTTAGAGTGCAAGGAAGGTGATCATTATAGGATATCAAATAGTTCTTAGGGTTCAGGGTTGGGAAGCATGAAGGGGCAGTAAAGTCTTTTCAGGGCTCAGTAATGGGTAGTTTGTAGATTACAGGATAGTAGCATTATGGGGCAGTTAGGGTTTTTTAGAGTGCATGGATGGATAGCATAAAGGAGTAGTAATGTTTTTAGGGTTCAAGGAAGGGTAGTGTTAAGTGGTGGCAAGGGGTTTTAGGGTTTTTAAGAGCTTGTAAGAAGTTTTAAGTTCAGGGATTCCAGTCATTACGGGGTAGTAAGGGTTTTTAGCGATTACAGAAGGTAGTGTTAAGGGATAGTCAGAGTTTTCAGGGTTCAAAATGGATATCATAAAGCATAGTAAAGGGTATTTAGGGATTAAAGACGGGTTATGTTAAGAATTAGTAAGGAGTTTTTAGGGTGCCAAGTCAGGTAACAAAGTGGTAGTAAGGTTTTCTGGTTGAGGAAAAGGTAGTAAGGGTTTTTAGGTTTTAGGTATGGGCAGCATTAAGGTGTTGTAGGGTATTTAAAATGCAGGGAAGGGCAGCTTTTAAGGGGTTGTAAGGAGTTTTTAGGGTTCAGGGATGGGTCCTCTAAAGTGTTAACAGATATAAGAATACTCTTGCTAGACCTAAATAATTTTTGCAATGGCCAAATAAGGCTCTTCATCTAGGCATTTTCACAGTATAAAGTCTTAACAACACATGTAATACAAAATGTATAGTTTTTTATTAAAACGTTTTTTCATATTTTAATAGCATTTTTTTATAAGTATATTATATTGCTTTTTTTATACATTTCATCTGTTCAAACATGTAGAGTTAATTTCAATTGTCCAATGATTTAGAAAAACAGCAAAGTACATAAGTACAAAGTGCTGTTATTTACAAAAAGGACATTTTTACATAAAGACATTGCGTACAAAAAGAAATTGACAATGAAACCTCTTATATGTAACCCCACACGCAAACATCCATCAGTCTCTCTCACAAATTCATCTACTCACATTCTCACAGCACACTCACACACAGAAACAATCCCCGGGAACTTCTGTTTCTTCTTATGGACATACACTGCCATGAAATTACGTGGATTGACTTAATCTCAAAGATATCCACCGATGTGTTGTCATTAGAAGAATTCCCCCATATGTTCGGTCAATGTACGTTTAGGTGGATGGAATAAACAACGACCTTCATCTGGACCATATACAATCAAAATCAAATCAAAGGAGGTGAAGAGGGGTTATCTTTATGATGGTAGGTGTATGCAATGTCTTTATGTAAAAATTTCCTTTTTGTAAATAACAGCACTTTGTGCTTATGTACTTTGATGTTTTTCTAAATCATTGGACAATTGAAATTAACTCTACATGTTTGAACAGATGAAATGTATAAAAAAACAATATAATATAGTTATAAAAATGCTATTAACATATGAATTTTTTTTTAATAAAAAACTATAAATGTTGTATTACATGTGTTGGCCATTGCAAAAATTATTTAGGTCTAGCAAGAGTATTCTTATGTTTGTTTGCATTCTTCCCCTCACTCTTGGACCTGAAAGTACTGCTAGGGGGTACCTTTCTCTTACATGTCCCTCTAAAGTGTTGTAAGGTTTTTAGGGTTTATGGGTACGTCGTGTTAAGAAATAGTAAGGGTTTTTATGTTCACATGAGGGTAGCGTTAAGGGGTAGTTAGGGTATTTGTATTTATGAATGGGTAGCGTTTAGGGGTAGTTGGGTTTTAGGAGTCAGGGAAGAGAAGCCTTAAATGATAGCAATGTTTTTATTTTTTCAAGACATCTGATGCACACCACACCTCACATTGGTACTGGAGTTCCTATTTCTGAGGGGAAGAGTTGTAGTCACTTTACCTAACAAGGAATTGATGGAAAGGAAAATGGTGAATGAGAGGAAATTGGAATGACTGACGTGAGGCCATGGTGCTAGGGAAATACCTAGGTGCGCTCACTAGAGGTGTGAAAGTAAAAAAATCAGAAATGGCCCATTAGTTGGAGTGCGTGTTTTATGGTTTGAGACGAGCTAACGTGGCACAAGATGCTGTTGTGGTATTGGATGACACTCGTCAGCAGAGTAGGTGCAGCGTACTGGTGGTGATGAATGTAGTGAGGCTACGCATGACAAGTAGAATTGTGATGCAGCGAAAGAAACTGGACTAAGGAATGTGAAATGTCCATTGAGATGCCAGTCTAAACCACAGTGCCTGTAAAACTATATGTGTGCCTAAACATTATTTTCACTTTTTGTGCATGGATGTATTCTTGTGATCATTTTATGAACGTGGTTTGGGTATAATTGTCTTTCTTCATCTTGGTGGCAACATTATTATTAGTCCGCTCAGTAACTCTGTTCCATCTCATCCCAATTAATATAACAAGAAACTCTATCTTTACATGCTTAAATGCATATAGTTATCTCACAAAAGTGAAAATAAAAGTATAGCAAGCAGTGAGAGAGGTGATGATTTTGGGGTCCTCCCTAACCTAGGGAGAGAACCAAGCAGATGCCTTGAACACAAAGAGCACATCATGCTGAACGATTCAGTGGTGGTCCCATCCTCCTAAGACCACCCCAAGCACAGTTATGGGCAAAAATACAATCCCAACCAAAGGCCCTGCAAAGCATTATGGGACGAGATTCTAGAGTGCAGTGAATATTATAGTATCCAATATCAAAACATTCCTCAAGGGCAGCGCTCTCCCGGCTCAGCTGAGAGCTAATACTATAATATTCACTGCACTCTAGAATCTCGCCCCATAATGCTTTGCTGGGCCTTTGGTTGGCATTGTTTTGTGGTTTAAGGGGTGAAAGGTCCCGATCCCTTACTGGCCGAGTATTGAGCGGAAAATTCTTGTGCTGATGCTTGCGCTTGACAGGGGGATACCCCTAACCCCCTAATGTAGATAAGGTTCAGCAAGGTTGTAAGGGCAAGATGGGTTTCTCTTATTTTCTAGGAAAAATTCCAATCAGACCATAGTTCATTTTGTAGCGTGTTTATGATGGTGTTGTCACTCTATCCGTGAGAGTGGGTGAGAGAACAAAACTGACAGCCAACACGTGTTTCACCTCTTACACGGCCATCCGGCCTGGGGCTTCTTCAGGGCTGTACATACATATTTCCGACAGAGCGGAGAGAAGGGTGTGTTGTGTGTCCCCGTGACAGACAGGAAAAGGCAAAAATAATTGTAAATACGGTGTGAAGGGCAGAGGGAAGGAAGAGACGGAAAGGGAGGAATGATTGTGAGGGGAAGGGGAGGTGGAGGGTGGGTTGATTAGGCAAGAGGTATAGGTGACGGGTTATTTTTGGGGTAGGTAGGGGAGGGGTGAAGCATTATGAATAACGTACAATATTAATGATAGAAATGTATAGTAGTTTTTCACCATATTTGTGTAGTAAAGGAGCAGTACGAGGGGTGGGGGGGTGGTGGAAGCACGAAATGACCAAGAAGGTATAATGAAGGGTGGCCAGGAAGGGTGAACAGAGAGAAAGAAAATAAAAGAGTATAAATAGTAGAGATGCGGGAAAAAGGGAAGGGTGAACAGAAGGAAAAACAGAAAGCATATAGTAGAGATAGGTACATGAGTCTGGTAAAATTGCAACCGGTTCGGAAAACGGTAGAGAGAGAATCATTACCGAATACATATCAGTATACAGTATATAAAGCAATATAAATCGCAATCGACAATAGGAGGCACTTGATAATAAGGCAAGGTTTTGTTGGTATGTAGTAATATATGTGTCATAGTAGGTATTGGTTGTTGTCAAGTACAGAGGCATATATATAAATCATGGTATGTCATTCACGATTGGTCGCATATATTGAGTCACCGAATTTAGGTAGTGAGTTTCAAAAACCAAGACAGCAATAGACCAATGGACAGGAAAGGTATGGGTAAAAAGGAGAAAGGCATGAGGGGTAATACATAATGGCAGCGGTTGAGTGCAACCAGCGAAAATGGCATATTATATAGTAGTACGTCATTCATCAATACATTCAAGGGGTCCCCAGATTCAGATAGAGGATTAGAAACATAAGTTGTAGATAATATGGCATTCAAACGAAGAAACAATAGAATTTGGAGAGTGTAAACAGTGAAAAATTTAAGAAATAAAGTTAAAATTTTAAAAGGGGGAGGCAGTGGTATATTTACAGTTGTCGCGTTCAGGTCATAAATTTCGATCACGAACCAGGGATGTATAGGGGGGAAAAAGAGCGAGACTGGTAAGTTTGGGGGAATATCAGTTTAATTACATTTTATATAAGCAGAGGGAGAATTCCTATGAGCAAACAATTCTCACATCTAGTGCTTAATACCTTGATCGGGCAATGTACGGATTTTACATTTGTGATTTTAAAGGAGTGCGAGATAATTGGTCATGTGTGGGCGCCGTAGGAAGAGTCAAGGCATAAGCGGTGATCAGTAGATGTTCCATGCACTAGTAAGAAATACATTGGTTCTAAATGAGCAGCGGGAGAACTCCAGTGTGCAAGCATTTATCACATCTAGTGTTATATACCTCAATCGGGCGATGTACCGATAATGGAATTGTGATTATAACGGAGTGCGGGATAATTGGTCTTGTGCGGGGGCGCCGTCGGAATAGTCTAGGCATAAGCGGTGATAAATAGATATTCCATGCGCTGGCACTTAAAGGTGAGGAAGTGGTTGTCACCGGGATCGGCCGACTATTCCTATGTGGTAGACATTACATGCACGGTAAAATGACAAGTTGTCAAGAGAGTTTCGTGAAATATACACGCTAACAGTGCGGGTCGCTTAGGAGCTTACGAGGAACAAAGTTTGAATGCGGTGATCATGCGTATGGCGTGCGCGTGAATACCGGACGCCAATGTATTGCGGGGATTAGCGGCTTACCGTATTTTTGGGTAAAGGAGGGTTAAGTCGTCTGGGTGGTTTAGGGTCCTTCCGGTTGCTAAGGGGAAAAGGAAAAGTTGGAGGTTGCCATGGGCAAGTAAACCATTTCTTTAGCCGTGGGGGGGGCAGCTGCCGGGAGGGTTGGCGGGGTGGGGGCAGCTTACCTGTAAGTCACGGGCGTAAATGCCGCAGTAGTGGAGTCTCCGTTCGTCGGTCTTGCAAGTTCGTAACAGGAATTTGGCGGCCAATTTAAAGAGACTATTGAATGGTTCCGGGTCATATCCCGGATAGGTTGTAACTATTGCGGTGCTAATCTGAGCGCCATTTTGGAACGGAGGGTTCAATAATAAAGTAAGGTATTTATTGATTCTCTGTTGGATTGCCACATGCGGGAGTGTAGTTGGTGAAGTGGTGGCTGGGGAGACAACTGGTAGATAGTGTTGCCGGTGAAGCTGGGTCTGGCATATGGACTTGAGGGGATCATGCTCTGAAAAGCCTAATCAGAGATGCCTTTAGGAGGGGGTTTAAAACATAATTGCGATATGAGTAGGGACGGTGAAAAAGAAGATGAAGTGTTCCCGGGTCATGCCCCGCATAATTTAATGGTGCTAATCAGGGCGTCATTTTGGAACGGGCTTATTAGGGGGGTATGGCTAACTTGCGATAAAGGTGGGACGGTGTATAGTGGTGCACCACTGGGGATAGGAGGATGTATTATAGGTCTTATGGTACTGAGCTCGTTATGCAATTGTGTAAGGAGGGGCTTGTTTTGCTGGGGACTGGTTAACTGCCAAATGGCTTGTCATGTTATTTCAGGTGGTTAGGCAGTTTTTTATGGTCGGGCATATTGGGACATAAGCTTAGTGAGGTTGGAGGCATGGATAAGACAAACTAATGTCTGGGCAGCTGTGTTAGTTACAGGGTCGGTAAGCAAACACTGATAGCTGACTAGGTTGAGTGAAACATATGTTTGGTAATAAAACATAGTACATGGTTCCCTTTTTTAGTCCTGTCAGTATCACATGATGTTTTAAACTAGTCATCTCCAAGCCATACATGCATTTCTGCATCTTTGTTTAGTCCCAGGGTCACTGTCTTGAATTTCAGGATGAGTTCACTTTCTCGTCTCCTGAGTTTAAGTTCACGATCTCCCCCTCTTCTGGCTGGATGAACAATTTCTAGGCCAAAGAAGATGAAGTCTTTCTTGTGTGGGTGCTTCTCATAGAAATGTTCTGTGAGTGGGTGACCGGTGTTGTGCTTGTGTATGTTGCGGTAGTGTTCTTGAATGCGGGTGCGCAGCGGTCGTATCGTGCTCCCAATGTATGGAAGGTTGCAGGGGCAGATGATTGCATAGATGGTGAATTTGCTGTTGCAGTCAATCCATTCTTTGATGGTAAATGATTTTCCTTGTGTCAGTGGTACCTGTGTCGTTTTACTTCTACTCAATTTGCAAATACTGCAGTTTTTACAGGTGTGGAAGCCCGGTGGTCTGTCTAGAAATGTTGTGACCGATTTCCTTTTGTCCTCAAATTCAGATTTGCACAGAAGGTTCTTTAGGTTGGGTGCTCTTCTGAATGTCATTTCTGGATAGGTTTTCAGGTGATCAGTTAGGCTTGGTGTTTGTTGTAGAAGATGCCAGTGACGTTTCAGACTTTGTCTTATTTGATGGTGGCCATTATGGTAGTCTGTGATGAAGCGTATCATGTTGTTGCTCTCATGTTGGTATTTAGGTTGGAACATTTGTTTCCGTTCCATTTGAGTCACTGAGGTTAGGGTGTTGGTAAGTGTGTTGCGGTCGTATCCCCTTTGACTCAATCTTGTTATGATATCTTGTCCTTTTTCCTTAAAGACTTCATCTTCGCTGCAGTTTCTGCGTGTTCTCAAGAATTCCCCCTTTGGGATGTTTCTTACATTGTGGCGTGGATGACAGCTGTCTGCTCTCAATATAGAATTTGCCGCTGTTTCTTTTCTGAAGAGTTTACTATGTAAGGTATTATCCTTGACATAGAGTGTGACATCCAGAAAGTTGATCTCCTTCTTGGAATATGTGTGTGTGGTTTTTATCCCCCAGGGATTTTTGTCCAATCTTTCCAAGAATCTTTGGAGTAGTTTGACATCCCCTTGCCAGATACAGAGGATGTCATCAATGTATCGTCACCATAATATTATGTGGGAGGTGAATTCAGCAAAGTCTTGATCCCACAGCCAGAATTTTTCCACATGACTCATGAAAATACATGTGTACGGTGGCGCAAATTTGGCCCCCATGGCGATTCCGCGTTTCTGCCTGTATATTTTACCATTGAAGCTAAATATATTGTTCTCTAAGCAGAACTCCAGCATCTCTAGGATCATTTTGTTAGTTTCCAGGAGGTTAGCCGATTGCGTCCAAAGTGATCGTTCGGTTGCTGTGATGCCATCGCGATGTTCGATAGAGGTGTAGAGACTGACGATATCAATGCACACAAGTGTGAAGTCCGGTTTCCAAATGATGTCTTGTAGTTTTTGGAGGATATCCTTTGTGTCCTGAATGAATGATGGGATGTCCCTCATCAGTACCTGTAGTTTTTTATCAATGTATTCTCCCATCCTGGAGCAAGCTGAATTGATCCCTGCTACGATTGGTCTTCCGGGTGGTGGATATGTCCCTTTATGTATTTTGGGGAGAAGGTAAAGGGTTGGCATGGTGGGGTGTGGTATGTACAGAAAGGTTTTTTCAGTTTGAGATATGAGTCCCAGTGTGTACCACTTGTCGATCTTAGCTTTGATCAGTTTTAGAATATCCTGTGTCGGATCACGTGTTAGGAGTTCATAGCATGTGTCATCCCTCAGTTGTCGATTCGCTTCCAGAATGTAGTCATCTATATGTAGTGCTACAGGGTTTCCTCCCTTGTCTGCTTCTTTCACGATGAGATCCTTTCTGTCGTTCAACCTTTTGATTGCTGTTCTCTCTTCATGTGTAATGTTGTGGGGTAGATACTTGGATTTTCTTTGGTATTTATTGTATTCATGTTCCAGATCATGTGTCACTGCCTGGTGAAAGATGTCAATGCAGTTGCCTGCAGGTAGTTGTGGAGTGAAGGTTGATTTCTTGGTAAGGGCAGTATCTATAGAGATGTTAGTTTCGATACCTAGTTCTAAAGCTGTTCTGGTAAGTGTATCTGAATTGTCTTCTTCATCACTGAGATGGGTTAGAAGGTCAACATGTTCCAGGTCTTGAATGGATAGTGCCGATGAAGTTGTTTCTGGAGTGTGTTCTTGTCTCCTGGCTTGATCGGCAAAGAATACTTTCAATTTAAGTTTGCGTGTAAATTTGAACAGGTCTATTTGTGTTCTTGTGAGGTTCCAGGACGCAGTCGGGCAAAATGAAAGTCCCTTATTAAGAATATTTGTTTCTTGGTTGGATAGTTGGATACAAGATAGGTTCTTAACCAGATTTTCTGTGGTTAGGTACTTCTTTCCAGTTCCTTTTTTCTGGACCTGGTAGTCACGCCTATTGTTGGGGTCTGTTGTCGTCCGTATTGTGGGGAACCGGCCAATGTTGTAGTATTTGTGGTATTTGTGGTTCTGATACCGAGTCTGTAACGCAGTACCTCCTCGAAAAAATTCACCTTGCATCGTGAGTTGTCTCCTTCTGGACCAGCTGCGGGTGATTCAATTTCTGAGCTGGAGGATGCTCCTGATTGTTGTTCACTGCCGTCAGTGGTTGTAATGTCCTGTGGTTTAGTATCGTACCTTTTTGTGAATGTATATACTCTACCGAACTGGTAGTCGAGTTGATCGCGTCTAAACTTGCGGTTCTTTCTTTTAATAATGTCCTCTTCAAATTTGTCGATAATTTGATTTAAGATCTCATAGTTTTTCTTGGTGAGTTCTCCCCAGTTTGAGTCTTCAATATGTTTACTTAAGTTATCTACCTCTGTTTTTGCTTTGTTGTATTCTTCCTCTGCGTGATCAATTAGCTGTCGGATCATATTATTTGACACATATATTACACATATATATTACTACATACCAACATAACCTTGCCTTTTTTTCAAGTGCCTCCTATTGTTGATTGCAATTTATATTGCTCTTTACACTGTATACTGATATGTATTCGGTAATGATTCTCTCCCTACCGCTTTCCGAACCGGTTGCAACTTCTCTGAACTCATGTACCTATCTCTACTATATGCTTTCTATTTTTCTTTCTGTTCACCCTTCTCTTTTTCCCGCATCTCTACTATTTATACTCTCTTATTTTTCCCTCTCTCTTTTCTCTCTCTGTTCACCTTTCCTGGCTACCCTTCATTATACCTTCTTGGTCATTCCGTGCTTCCACGACTCCCCCACCCCTCGTACTGCTCCTTTACTACACAATTATGGTGAAAAACTACTGTACATCTCTATTAATAATATTGTACGTTATTCATAATGCTCCACCCCTCCCCTACCTACCCCACAAATAACCCATCACCTACACCTCCTGCCTAATCAACTCACCCTCCACCTCTCCTTCCCCTCACAATCTTTCCTCCCTTTCCGTCTCTTCCCTCCCTCTGCCCTTCACACTGTATTTACAATCATTTTTGCCTTTTCTGTCTGTCACGGGGACACACTACACACCTTTCTTTCCGCTCTGTCGGAATATGTATGTACAGCCCTGAAGAAGCCCCAGGCCGGATGGCCATGTAAAGGGTGAAACACGTGTTGGCTGTCAGTTTTGTTCTCTCACCCACCCTCACGGATAGAGTGACAACACCATCATAAACATACTATTAAATGAACTACGGTCTGATTGGAATTTTTTCCTAGAAAATAAGAGAAACTCATCTTACCCTTACAACCTTGCTGAACCTTATCTACATTAGGGGGTTAGGGGTATCCCCCTGTCAAGGGCAAGTATCAGCACAAGAATTTTCTGCTCAATACTCGGCCAGTAAGGGATCGGGACCTTTCACCCCTTAAACCACAAAACTGTTCCACAAGGTCAAATCCCCGAAGTACCGGCGAGCTTAACAGATCTGTATTAAAACATTGAACCACGATTGTTCACCACACCAGCAGAAAGAACATAAAAGTACAACTCTCAACTCATGGCATTTTGCCAAGATCTTAGAGCACAACGCTCAACCAGAATCGAAGAAACTTTCTCTACTAACCCTGTCACTAACAGAAACACAACGACCAAACCGAACCCCACATCGGCAAGAAGCACCTTTCAGGCGCTAGAACGCACAGTAAAAAGAGAAACCACCAAGTGGTGGGAAGCGGAATCGCTCAAAAGATATCTTGAGTCAGATAGAATACCACATGGATTAAGAATTTTGATCTTTCCCCCATCAGACACCACCAACCCCCATTACATTGGAAGATGGGAAGAGAACCTCAAAGAATGCTCAAATAATATGATCCGACAGCTAATTGATCACGCGGAGGAAAAATACAACAAAGCGAAAACAGAGGTAGATAACTTAAGTAAACATATTGAAGACTCAAACTGGGGAGAACTCACCAAGAAAAACTACGTAGATCTTAAATCAAATTATCGACGAATTTGAAGAGGACATTATTAAAAGAAAGAACCGCAAGTTTAGACGCGATCAACTCGACTACCAGTTCGGTAGAGTATATACATTCGCAAAAAGGTACGATACTAAACCACAGGACATTACAACCACTGACAGCAGTGAACAACAATCAGGAGCATCCTCCAGCTCAGAAATTGAATCACCCGCAGCTGGTCCAGAAGGAGACAACTCACGATGCAAGGTGAATTTTTTCGAGGAGGTACTGCGTTACAGACTCGGTATCAGAACCACAAATACCACAAATACTACAACATTGGCCGGTTCCCCACAATACGGACGACAACAGACCCCAACAATAGGCGTGACTACCAGGTCCAGAAAAAAGGAACTGGAAAGAAGAACCTAACCACAGAAAATCTGGTTAAGAACCTATCTTGTATCCAACTATCCAACCAAGAAACAAATATTCTTAATAAGGGACTTTCATTTTGCCCGACTGCGTCCTGGAACCTCACAAGAACACAAATAGACCTGTTCAAATTTACACGCAAACTTAAATTGAAAGTATTCTTTGCCGATCAAGCCAGGAGACAAGAACACACTCCAGAAACAACTTCATTGGCACTATCCAGTCGAGACCTGGAACATGTTGACCTTTTAACCCATCTCAGTGATGAAGAAGACAATTCAGATACACTTACCAGAACAGCTTTAGAACTAGGTATCGAAACTAACATCTCTATAGATACTGCCCTTACCAAAAAATCAACCTTCACTCCACAACTACCTGCAGGCAACTGCATTGACATTTTTCACCAGGCAGTGACACATGATCTGGAACATGAATACAATAAATACCAAAGAAAATCCAAGTACCTACCCCATAACATTACACGAGAAGAGAGAACAGCAATCAAAAGGTTGAACGACAGAAAGGATCTCATTGTGAAGGAAGCAGATAAAGGAGGAAACCCCGTAGCGCTACATATAGATGACTACATTCTGGAAGCGAATCGACAACTGAGGGAGGACACATGCTATGAACTTCTAACACGTGATCCGACACAGGACATTCTAAAACTGATCAAAGCAAAGATCGATAAATGGTACACACTGGGACTCATATCTCAAACTGAAAAAACCTTTCTGTACATACCACACCCCACCATGCCTTTTTTTCAAGTGCCTCCTATTGTTGATTGCGATTTATATTGCTCTTTACACTGTATACTGATATGTATTCGGTAATGATTCTCTCCCTACCGCTTTCCGAACCGGTTGCAACTTCTCTGAACTCATGTACCTATCTCTACTATATGCTTTCTATTTTTCTTTCTGTTCACCCTTCTCTTTTTCCCGCATCTCTACTATTTATACTCTCTTATTTTTTCCCTCTCTTTTTCTCTCTCTGTTCACCTTCCCTGGCTACCCTTCATTATACCTTCTTGGTCATTCCGTGCTTCCACGACTCCCCCACCCCTCGTACTGCTCCTTTACTACACAAATATGGTGAAAAACTACTGTACATCTCTATTAATAATATTGTACGTTATTCATAATGCTCCACCCCTCCCCTACCTACCCCACAAATAACCCGTCACCTACACCTCCTGCCTAATCAACTCACCCTCCACCTCTCCTTCCCCTCACAATCTTTCCTCCCTTTCCGTCTCTTCCCTCCCTCTGCCCTTCACACTGTATTTACAATCATTTTTGCCTTTTCTGTCTGTCACGGGGACACACTACACACCTTTCTTTCGGCTCTGTCGGAATATGTATGTACAGCCCTGAAGAAGCCCCAGGCCGGATGGCCGTGTAAGGGGTGAAACACGTGTTGGCTGTCAGTTTTGTTCTCTCACCCACTCTCACGGATAGAGTGACAACACCATCATAAACATACTATAAAATGAACTACGGTCTGATTGGAATTTTTTCCTAGAAAATAAGAGAAACTCATCTTGCCCTTACAACCTTGCTGAACCTTTGGTTGGCATTGTATTTTTGCCCATAACTTTGCTTGGGGTGGTCCTAGGAGGATGGGACCACCACTGAATCGTTCACCATGATATGCTCTTTGTGTTTAAGGCATCTGCTTGGTCCTCCCCCTAGGTTAGGGGGGGACCCCAAAATCATCACCTCTCTCATTGCCTGATATTTTTCAAAGCTCACTTTTGTAAATTGGTTATATTCTTTTTAGCATATAAAGGTAAAGTTGTTTTATCAAAGGGTTGTGGGTGCAGTAGCTAACTCTGCTACTTGGCAGAGTTGGATCTTTTTGCATGAATTCTGTGTTTTCAATGTAATGCGTGAGTTCATTGCCCACGGTTACTTCTGATACAGTCTTGGAAATCTAGACTAGGGGATCAAGTTAGTGTTGTGATTGGTAGTTGATGTGACACTGGGAATGCCTGTTTGGTAAAAGACTGAACTATAGATAGCTGTGGGGTTAAGAGGTAGGAACCTGTCCACAGACTTCATTTCACTTCTTCCCCTGCATTCTTTCTTTCCCACTGCGTGTGGTAAAACACCATGTGGCAGCCACTGACTGCACTGCTTCATTTCACTTCTTCCCCTGCATTCTTTCTTTACCACTGCATGTAGTAAAACACCATGTGGCAGCCACTGACTGCACTGCAGGAGAGTGATTTTGTCTCGGTTTCCAGTGGGTCCTTCAACGTCTTCGCCTTCCCATTGCAGGCAGAAAAGAAATGTTTGAAGTCAAGAGAGCCCCAGATAATCTACTCAAACCAACCTAATACTGACCCAATTTCCAAAACAGGCTCTATCTAAGATGATTCTTCCACTTCCTTCTGGCAGGCGAGGTAACGTCTGCCTAAAACACTTGCAAATATTTTCCTTTCAGCGCCATCTCCTGTAGGCGTTTACCCAATTATCTTCCTGCAGTCCAGCCAAAGCCACTGCAAAGTGTTCATAGCACCCCCTGGGCACTCCACAATTACACCACACTCCTTTAATCACACATAGACCAGGGACCTGGTTTTGAGTCACACTGCTGTTCATTCTAGTAGGGAAAGGCCCTTACAGTTCGGACACTGGACAGGGGCGTAACACAGGCCCCCACGGTGCGGGGGGCCCCTGAGCTGCAGGGGGCCCCCTCAGCACAGTACTTTTGCCCGAGAGTTCCTGATAAAGTTCGGAGCGGCGGCCCTTTCATGCATCTTGCAGGGGGCCCCCTCAAATTTCGTTACACCACTGACACTGGAATGTGCATTACTCCATTGAAAACAATTAAGTGGCACTGCCTTAAAATGAAAAAGTACACCCTTTTAAAAGATTCTTTGGTTTTATATACTAGTGTATAACTTTAGGTAAATCTAACCTTGTGTGAAAAATAGCACACAGACACATTTTACTCTGTCATCATTTATTAAACGAAACAAACCAAACAACATTCACAAGCTTTGAGTCAAAGTGTACCATTACTGCTTCTGTATCATTTAAGAAAGCAATTAGAATTAGTTGTTACTAAACAGGTGCACATGCTTACTTAATCATAAAATAAATTCACAAACTTTTGGACTAATTACAAGTAGTCTGTAAAATTGTGATTGCTGCACAAACACCTGTCTGTGCAAGGATTTCAGGTATAAGTGGTGTGATATTTATCACACCTGGATTTCGGCAGATGGAACCTGCTGGGATTTACCAGGCGAAAAAGGCCTGGTATTTCCCAGGAAAAAAGGCACAGTAGTTGCTGGAACATGCACATTATGGTAAGTAAGCATCAAAATATGCATGTTAGTCCCCATCAAATTGGAATAGGTGCAGTTTATCGAACTTGATAAAATCTTACACCTGAGGTGTTATATATTCCGACTGTCTCTCCAGAGCACTTGTAATCAGGACTTTGCTTTGTTTTTTCTGGATCAGTCAAAGATCTGGTAACATATCATGTCTAGGTCAAACGATAACTGTAATGCCTCGGAGAATGAATTGCTGCTGCTCATTAGCCTGCGAGGGTTATAAAGCAATTCTAAGTCAATATGAAATCAATCTTTCTACAGTGAGAAAGAACATTCACAATTTAAGAAAGTTCTAGACTTTTGCCAATTTAACCAGGGGGGAACATTCTAGCAAACCCACCCTGATATAAGACCATATGATGCTAGCCAAGGACCCTGCAGTGACATCTAGTGATATGAAGGCCTTTGTCAATAGGTAAACATTAAAGTTTGTGATTCAACTATAAAGAAAAAAAACTCAACAAGTGCAACTTTCGTGAAAGTGTAGCCAGGTGAAACCCCTTCATACTGGTGCATGGAGAAGGTTTACAGAACAGGACCTGAAATGAACCACAAGACTTCTGGAACAACAGATTATAGTTCTAATACACAACAAAGTCTGGCTAAAAGCAGTGATGATACTACAGGAACCTCATTCCAACCATCAAGCATGCTGGTGGAAGAGTCAGATTTGGGCCTGCTTTAAGCCCCAGAACCAAGCTGCTTGACAATTGTAGATGAAAATGAAACACCATCTGTCCAACAGCTAAAGAATACTCGAAAGTGGATTATTCCTGAGGACAGTGGTCTAAAGCACACCAGTAAATCTATGATGGAAAGAAAATTAATATTTTGGAGAGGCCAAGCCAAAATCGTGTCTTCAGCCCTTGTGAGATGCTGTGGGGGGACCTAGAGAGAGCTGTGCATGAAGGAATGCCCTTAGACATCCCTAAGAAGCTTTGTAAGAAGTGGGCCAAAATTCCTCTCAGGCAAAACGGATACTAACACTTACAGGAAATGTTTATTGCTGCTAAAGAGGGCTTCACACTTCACTCAGTTACAAGGTGCACTTACTTTTTTCACTTAAGGCGACTGAATGTTGGCTTCTGTTTAATAAATAAGAACTCAATTAAGGGGCCGATTCCGATCTCGGTCGGAGGCGCACCCAATACCATTCGGTCGGGAAAAAGCCATGCGAAAGCCTGTTTCCCGACCGAACCGTACTGCTGGTCCGGCCGAGCGAGTACGATGCGACTCGCCGACCGACTCGTCCGGGCGACCCGACCGCTCCGACCGACTCGCTACCCGGATCGTACCGCTCCGACCGACTCGCTCGGACCCGATTCGCACCGCGCAATGGAGACGTTTTCCGGCCGGGTAAGTACGATGCGCACCTCGACCGCTCCGACCGACTCGCGCCGTCCGACTCGAACTCGCTGTCGGAGCCGTACTTTGGGGGTCCGTGTCGGACCCCCTGTACGCGTACTCCGTGCGAGGCGCACACAGGGGGACCCATGGGTCCCCCTACCTGTGCGTGTACGCCGCGGGCGCCCGCGGCGTACTCGCTGTAGGGGCGCCCTTGTCCGCCTCGCACCCATTGAGGCAATGGGAGCCCGCGTACGCGTTGTACGACCGGCTCCCATTGAGTTCAATGGGAGTCCGACCGACACGTGTCCGATAACATACGGACGCATCGTACCTCGTTCGGGTCGGACTGCACGGGTCCGATTCGGTCGGAAATCTCTCCGGGTCCGGCTCGGTCGGAGAGATTTCCGGCCCGAATCGGAATCGACCCCTAAATGTGTGTTTTTTATTTGTCAGGAGTTAGATTTAGGAGAATATTATCAACTGCCAAGACATAGTGAGGACTAAATGACAGTCAGATATATTGTAATATGCAAAACCATAGAATCTTAAGGGTCTGTGCCCTCTTCTTTCACATTACTGTGTATAATCACATGGCCGGCTGCTATAGACATTCTAGTCATTTCTACCACAGTACTGCCCCTCTCTTGCCTCTCTGCTGGAAATTAACAGGGCAGAAGAGTCTGAGGAGGTCTCTAGCGAGAGGAGACTTTTCTCTACCCTCATCTTCCCTTCCGGATCCTCCTGTTACTATTATTTAGGGCCATAGCTATTAAAATGGAATGCAACACAGCACAACAAGTCACCTTGCTGTGCTGCGCTGCGTTACAATAAAAGAGCAAGAATGCACCCTGTTTATCACAATACGGGGCATTCCTGTCCTTTTCCCAGTGCTGGCGCACAATGGGCTGCCCATGGAACTCCATCCCAGGGCAGAGTACCACAGCACAGCAATTTGCACTGTGTTGCGTTACTCCTGGTTTATCAAGCCATTCAGGGTCACCACGCACAGTGGCCTAGAGTGGCTAAATAAATTAAATTTTGGGGTTGCAGCATGCATGCACCATGTTGTGTGGTGCAATAGTGACGCAATCCCTTTCATAAATTGGGCCTTTAGTGTCTTTCAGCAGGAGCCAGGGAGAAAATGGAGAAGTAATCTTGTGCTGCCTCTGTTTCGCTGGATCCCAAAGTGACGGAGATAAGGTGTTTGGCTGAGCAGCAGGTGTTGCAGAGGACAATACAAGCCACAGTGAAGGGAATACATCCCTCACAAGCTGGTTTATTTTACCTCCATCAGTTGATGGAATGTTCTAACATACATATAGCCCAACAGCAAGAAGTACTAGTCGTTAAACATCAGCGCCCTTGTTAGCAGTTCTCATCGTTGTATTACCCAGTAACACTGAATCAGACATTTAATGGCATCTATTGGGCTATATAATCACATTTGAATGTTGGCTATGTCATTGAAAGACAATGGAGTGGCAGCAGGCTATATTAGCTCATATAATGGCACTGCCATAAACATTATAATGAACTCAACCACCTTCAACCTTTCCCTCTATGCTTTCACTCCACAGGATTTGTAGATGATATCGGGAGGGGGGGATATGGGGGAAGGAGTGGGGGCTGTATTAGACTGAAGCCGCAGAGAAGTAGCTTTACCTCCCTCAGCTCTGGCTGCAACTGCATTTTAGTGAGAGCAGGTGCTGGAGGCATATTCCCTGTGAGTTACTGGAGCCATCAGGCATGCCAGCCTGTGCAGGCCTGCAGTAACTGACAGGCTGTGACAGCGGAAGAGGCGGGTGCAGCAGGGGTGTAGCTATCAATAGGGCATCAGGTACACTGGCAGCAGGGTCCCCTGCACCGCATTTATAGCTGTTCTCTGTACTACCAAAGCAGGGAATGAGGAACCATATTTGTATGCTTGCATTAGGGCACAAGGCACTCTTGCTGCGTGGGTGTAGCAAGGAAAAGCTCCTGCGAGCATTGAGTGTGTCTTATACTAACAACAGCTCCTGGGTAGCTTTTTTAAATTAGGATATATGACTCCCACCAACCCCCAACCTCTAGGGAGGAATTTTCAACTAGCACAGCAGATTAGACTGCCATTAAATGGCTGTTCCCTTGTTGTTGGTCCTTGTGGGCTAGAGTTAGCATTTAATGCTGCTAAAGCCAGTTGATGTGGGCTATAAAACTGAATTGAAACACTATTAAAACTATTTCATAATTAAAGAAACAATCGAGGGATTAGCCGAGCAAGCACAGTGCTAAAGAGCAGGCTCTGAGGTCAGACGCGCAATATGCAGTTGCATACTTGTGAGGAACAGTTTGCTCCTCATGAGTATAGACAAAGGGTCTGCATATAGGAGGGGGCTAGCATTACCCCCCTCGCCCCCTTGAATACTAAAGCAGCAGGCATAGCTCTGCTGTTTCAGAACTCATCCGATCCTGTGAGCCATGTGGACAGAGGAGATGCTGGTCCTTCCAAATTGCACCGGGGCACGGTTGGTCCAAAGGACTATGGGCGCCCTCAGGGAATTGTTTGTGATTTCCTTTCCACCCATGATAAGGATGTGAAATAAAAATTCTGCTCATGCACTTTGAGCCTGATTCACAAATGCAAGTTACAGTTTTGAGTAAGTGTACACTTTGCAGTAAGTTTACTACTTTCGGTATTTACAAACTCCAAGTGCAAACTTACTTCAAAAGTGTAAGTTACATATCCCCACCCCCAGAGTAAGGCAATTGGCTTACTTTGATGTGGGTGGGGGGAGTACCATCCTTCCCTAAACCCCCTCTCCCTCTCTAAACTCCTTTTAACCCTTCCTAATCCTTTCCCCTTTAGTAGTTAGTCTGCCACTTTTTCCACCCACGCGCCTGTGTCCCTCCCACATTTAATACTAAAATCTATACTTACATGACTGGAGACGCCTCACTTAGGATGGAGTAGTCTGCACTCATAAGTATAGGTAAAACTTACATTTTGTAGTAAATTTTGTAGTATTCCAAAACGTACTACAAAGTGCAGTTTGAGAATCAGGTCCACTATTTCTAGCATGATCTGTATACAAATGTATACAATGCAGGTAGGAGGCACAATTGTCACGTGTCTGCTTCCCGTTTTCACTTGTGAAAATCCTGCTCTGTTTATGACTTGTTCAGAAAAAGTGAAGGGGAGAAGAGATTACAGAGTAGGGTTGCCCAGAGTTTTATTTGTGTCAGTGAAGTTTTGTGATGATTCTGAATTTTGCACTTAATGACGTTAACAAAGTTTCTCCTGTGCTCAAAACATTTGCACATTGTGAGATAATATCATTGCCTTGACTGATAATTTTCATAGTAAAAAGGTCAATCCAAGTTAGTAAATGTATATAGAAATATAGAATTTTATCTGCAAACTTATCTTTTGCAGAACTTTTCTATGACCTTGGCAACTATTTGTTCATTTTCTTCTCTGCAAGTGTACCGTTTGCGGCATACCTTCTAAGACAAGCAGGACCAGACTGGCCGTAGTGGGCACCGGGCATTTTCCCTGTGTGTCGGAAGAGTGGGGAGCGGTTTTGGACCAGTGGTGGCTACTTTTTAGGTCGAGCCTAGAGTCAGCGCGCAAGCACTGCTCTAGGGAAGATCTGGGGCAGTTCAGTACGGGATAGAAGCCCCGCCCACTACCCCGCCCATATTTTTCATTGGCTTGTGTCTTTGTCTTTGTTCTTCTTTAATGCTGGCTTCTGATTCCCTCATAGGCTTTTAGTCCCTCCTTAGTGACGTCAATGTTGGTGCACAGTCTAAATATCGAGTTTAGAATATCGACCTACAGTAATATCGAGTTCCAAATATCGTAGGGACAGAATATCGAAATCAAGAATATCGACGACCAGAATATCGACCTGAAGGTAAGCAATATCGTTTTTGTTAATATGAAGTTAGTAATATCGATAGCAAAAAAATCGATGTTACTAATATCGATATTTATATTATTAGTGTTATGTATTTTATTATGTATTTTATATGTATGTGTTATATATTTTTGTTACGTATTGTACTGGTTTTTAAATATATGTATAACATTTTTATAAGTTAGTAATGTTTTTTTAAGTAAATTATGCGTTTTAGTACTGTAGCGGGGTGTGGGTTTATAGGGGAATAGGGTGGGAAGTATTTTAATTGTAATTAAGTAATTATTTATTTTTATTTATTGGTATTGTTAATTAATTTATTGTTAATTAATTATTCATTGGTAATTAATTTTTATTCATTGGTAATTAATTTGTATTAATTGATTAATTGATAATTATATTAAGTGTATTAATTTATTATTGGAGCGGGTTGTGAGTTTATAGGGAAATAGGGTGGGAAGTACTTTAATTCTAATTAAGTAATTATTAATTTTATTTTTGGGTATTGATAATTAAATTATTCTTAATAAATTATTATTTGGTAATTAATTTTAAATAAATATTATTTTTTGGTATTGTAAATTAATTTGTTGTTTAATAATTATCAATTGGTCATAAATGTTTATTAATTATTATTTATTGGTAGTTATCATTAATTTTTGTTAATTAATTATTAATTGGTAATTACTTTTTAATAATAATAATTTTTGGTATTGAAAATTAATTTATTGTTAATTAATTTTTATTTGGTAATTCATTTTTAATAATTATTATTTATTGTTATTTGTCATTAATTTATTGTTAATTAATTATTAATTGGTAATTATTTTTTATTAATTATTTATTGGTATTGATAATTAATTTATTGTTATTTAATAATTAAATCTTAATTTATTTATAAAAATTAATTTAATTATAAGTATGTTAATTTTAACCCCTACGCTATCCAACACTTTCCCTACTGTTGCACTCACTGGAGTGGGAATAGTATTTTTTAACCCTACGCTATCCAACACTTTCCCTACTGTTGCACTCACTGGAGTGGGAATAGTCATTTTTACCCCTACGCTATCCAACACCTTCCCTACTGTTGCACTCACTGGAGTGGGAATAGTAATCTTTACCCCTCCGCTATCCAATACTTTCTCTACTGTTGCACTCACTGGAGTGGGAATAGTAAATTTTACCCCTACGCTATTCCACACTTTCCCTACTGTTGCACTCACTGGAATGGGAATAGTAATTTTTACCCCTTCGCTGTCCAACACTTTCCCTACTGTTGCACTCATTGGAGTGGGAGTAGTAATTTTAACACCTACGCTATCCAACATTTACCCTACTGTTGCACTGTTTGGAGTTAGAATAGTAATTTTATTCCCTCCACTATCTAATATTTTTTGTATTATTTTAGCTAATGTAGTATATAATTAATTTTAAAAATAATTTAATTTTTTTAATTTGTTACATATATTTATTTAATTTTTATTTATGTTATTGTTTTATGTGTATAGATGTTTTTATAATTTATAAGATTTTCTTAATTTATGTTATTAAAATAATTATTAAAACATATTAATAAGTAAGTGTATATATGATATGTATATATTAAATGTATTTATAAATTATATATATTTAATTTATAATTTTTAAACATTTTAAAATATTTTTAACTATGTTTATTTTAATTATATGTATTATTTACTTTATTTTACATTACATTTTTTAACACAAAAAACCCCGATATTTTTAACAAAGATATTTTTGACAACAATATTTTTTTTCTCGATATTTTTGTACTTACCATAATGTAGATATGATGTCGATATTCTTGACTTCGATATTCTTGCTACGATATTTTTGTAGGTCGATATTCTGACCTTCGATATTCTGTCAGTGATTCGTCAATGTCGTCATTTGATTCCTCCCATGGCTACTGGCCCCTTTACTTCGGTTCTCACACCTTAAGCACTATGGGGCCCATTACGATACCCGGCGTAAAAAAATCCGCCAGGCATGGAAGCGGCAAAAATCCGCCCGCACACACCGTCTGAACACCGACCACGCCATTACGATTACACAAACCGAAAACCGCCATCGGCGGAAAAATCACACAAAATACCGCCCGCCATCGTCCGAGTCGGAGTCAAACCGCCCGCCACGGACGGAAACACGCACGACAACACAAAACCGCCCGCCCTCACGGCCGACACACCGCACGTGAAATTACGATCGCACCGCCATGAGCGCGGGAAAACTACAAATATACCGCCCGCCAGTGCAAACAACGCCGATGAGAATCGACACGGCAGAAGCCATGGCGCCCACGTATCTGCACAGAAACCATCCGCTCACAAAACCAATAGCACACAACATGGCCAACAAGTCCACACAGCAAGGCACGCACAAATACACAAGCACAGTACACATCCCGAAAACACCCCCCCGGACAAACAAAAACTACAAAGGCCAGAACCCCAGACACAACACACCTGAAAACAACAGACCATGAGGACACACCCACATAGGTAAGTACAAAAGCAGCACTCCCACAGACCACAACCCCTTGCAACATTGCAACATTGCAAACCAGAGAGGAGAGGAGAGGACACAGTGACACAGCAAGGACAGCAGCACACCACAGAAACGCACACATCACAACCACCACCACCACCACCACCACCACCAAACACCTGCACCACAAACCCCCTGCACATTACACAACACACACCGCACCAGCACCACAAACACCATGGCACCACAAAGAATGCCCAAGTTCACGCCCATTGAGCTGACGGTCATGGTCGACGAGATCATCAAGGTGTACCCACAAATCTATGGGAACATGGTCCAGCACACACCACTAGCCACCAGAAACAGAATGTGGAACCGGATCGTAGACCAGGTCAATGCAGTCGGGACCCTGCCCAGGAACAGAGGAGAAATAAACAAACGTTGGAATGACGTCAAGAGCCTGGTCAAGAAGGAGGAGGGCAAAAACAGAGAGCTGGCTGCCGTCACTGGCGGAGGGAATCCCGCGCTCTTCAAGACCTTCAAAGCGTGGGAGGAGAAGGTGCGAGTCATAATACATCCGGAGATCCTCGCCGGATTAGCAGGGGGAGTGGAGGCTGGTAAGTACAAACTAATGTATACCAGCACACCGCTATGTACTCACATGCACTACCACCATGCCACAGCTCCCAGGGACAAACACCCCCATGTCCAGCACACAATACACAACACATCACACACACATGCAACAGACACCACCACACACAGCCCAAACCGAACAACTGTAAGATACGTGGGGACATGTGTACACTCAGCCAGCCACGTAACCACCAACAGGTCCCCAAATATGCCAGAAGCGCCACAACGAGCACCCACCACACCCATGTGTCCGCCACAGCTGCACTAACCGACAAGTAACAGGTAAGTGGCAGGAACACAAAGTGCAGTGGGTGGGACGGTGGACAGCCCAAGTACAACACACACCAGGCCCCTAGTCCCACAGCACAGCAAGGAGGAGCATCCCCACACCCCACAGCCACGTGTCAGCCACCGCAGTGCACAACGACAGCCGAAAGGCAGACATCACGGTCCACAGCA